>CM076581.1:733471513-734125914 GCA_034641835.2 Pinus albicaulis
GATAGACAGTAGAGTTGAGTCATATGAGGTCAAATTTGAAGCAGTAGGTTTATTTGTAGCCTTAACGTTTGACGACGAAAATGGATTAATGTAATATTTACTTCGAGTAGACACCAAAACATCCGTTTTGGGCTTAGTGGTAGATAACATAAGCACTTGCAAACTAGAAGAAGGATCTGTAGAAGCCATATGTGTTTCCAGGTTCGGATAAGGATTTTTCAACACTGCAGATGTGTTAGAAGTCTTAAGAAGCTTTGAGACTTTTGAGCATTGAGGACATTTTTTTTTTAAAGCTCCTCATTACATATCAAGCAAGGGTAACGAGGTTTCCGAAAAGAACTGAATGAATAAGATGATTTTTCCTACGGGGGTGAATTTGATTTCTTCTCATCTTTCCCCTTCTTCTTACTTCCATGTTGCTTGTCACTTTTTCCTTTGTCAGATGACACGTCATTTATTTCAAAAGAAGACACAGGATCAGATGTAATAGGGGTTTGATTTGAAACAGAAAGTGTAGAACCAGATGGTCTACTTACCACTGGAATGCTAGTAGAACCAATCACACCATTTCCATCATGAATGCCCTCACTATATGGAAAAGGAGGAATAGTAAAATTTGGTCGCGACGCATTTAGAATATTTTCATCAAGCATGCTAGCCTAAGTGTAAATCAAATCCAAATATTGGGCATGAGAAATTACTTGATCTTTAGTGAAAACACCACCTTTAGCCAAATTCTCAGTGATAGATGGAAACAAGGACTTAATAAACCACTCAACTAAAAGTTGATCAAGAAAAAATGTTTTAACCATTTGACAATGATGAGGCCACTCATGTATATGATCTGATATATGAGTAGCAGTGGTATGTTTAAAGCTGTTAAAAATTTCCGTTCTAGTTTCATATCTGATGGGTAACTAGAAGTGGGTTAAAAAAGTAGTGGCTAAAATTGTAAAATTATCAAAAGAAGCTCGTGGTAATTCAATGTACCACTTCGTAGCCAGACCAATAAGCATTCATTGGAAAAGACACAATCTAACAAAACCTTCATTTAAGGAATTAGATGAACACCATAAATGATAAGTCATGACGTGCGTAGACAGGTCTTCTATAGAATTTACATTGAATTTTGGAATGCTAAGGGTAATTTATGAGGAATAACCAACCATCAAGGTAAGTAATGAATGGGATCATTAGTGAGCCAGTTTAAATCAGGTAACTTTAACATTTCAACAAACGACAACTATTGATTTAGGCCAGTTTAAGAATAACCAGGATAAGATGGAATTGTCTGGGTAATAGGCTGTTGTGTACCAACAAATGGATACTTTTTTTGGTAACCTAGATAGGGGTAGGCTTGTTGACCAGGACTAGGGTAAGCTTGAAACTGTTGGAACGGTTGTTGTGGCTGCCATGGGATTTGATAAAATTGTTTCCCGCTAGCATAATTCAGACCCGGTTGTGAATATATGAGGTTGGTAGAAGCCTGTAGCAAAGGTAAACTAGCCTGTGGTTGTGAAACTCCCGCTACAGATGGTTGTTGAATACCAGCCTGGGAAGACGGATTTTGTAGAACTAAAACTTGAGGGTTAGGGGTTGAAGGACTTGCTTGAGCAGATTGAGCAATACCCATAGATGTAATAACCTACATAGTAGGCACAAATGAAATAGGTTGAACTAGTTGATATTGATACACAACCATTTTTAGGAGAATAGGAAAAGTAGGCTGCCATTGAAAAACATGCATTCCAGCATATGATTGACCTAAAAATGATGGAGTATTGCCATATGGCTCGAACATATGTGGCCGCCCAACATATGGAGTATAAGGATATTGCACATACTAACTTTCATATGATTGGTATCCAGTAGATACTGGATAAGATGGATGGTAATTGGATGGAATAGCCTGATATTGAGCTGATGATGTCAATAAAGGATTAGGTCGTTCATTACTCGTAAGAGATGAACCAGATAAAATTCCAGATGATGAAATGGGTGAAGTCCATGGACTAGAAGAGACACCAAAGTAGGTTCCATTTAAAGCATGGTAATCCAGTGGGATGGACATACCACCCTAGAGATGAGACTTAGGTGTCGTAGAAAACATCGAAGATGAAGAAACAATAGATGTTGTCACAACTGTAATAGATGGTACAATCTGGGATTTTGTCTCAGCCTTGGTTAAATAACCCAACAAATACTCTAACAAATATATGGGGACTTGAGAGTGAGCATGATCAATAGGAGAAGAGTAGGTCATATGAGAAAAACACGGGTACAAATGAAGCCCCAACCCAAAATGAGTGGGTGATGAAGGGGTTGTCTCTTCCTGAATTTATTCCTCTACTGAAATCAAACTAGGTGGAAGTACTTAATCGTCAGGATCGAGATAAATTTCATGTGGTAAACTCTGCAGTAAAGAGGAAGACTCAATGGTTATGGATGACTGAGGATGAGATGGTTGCATGGGAACAACTTCTAGTTGTTCAAATTCAAGATCAAGATGTTCTGGTAAAAGAACAATAGGTTCTAGATTAAATTCCAGTTGAACAAGCTTGGGTTCTGAATTTATCATTTCACTGGATTGAATTTTAGTGTCCTTAGGTAACTTTGAGGGTTCCGTCTCGATAGTAGCAAATAAATCGGGATCAGTCCAAATGAATCGAGAATCGGTACTCAAAGGATAAAATGTCTCTTGTATATCATATGAAGTAGCATCAGAGGTTCTAGAGGTACCAGACTTGGTAGGACAAGCTCGTATTTTTCTACTAGGTGTAGCTTTTGGCGGTAAAGGTGGTTTATTCATTGTCCTATGCAAACAATGTGAAAAGGGTTGATCTTCTTCCACGATTGATGATTTATTTAAATACAAAAAAAAATAAACAAAAAGGGGGTAATGTTAGGGAAAAGGTTTACCAAGCAACTTTGAACTACAATATACTACCCCATAAAACCGAGGACTTATGTACGTGCAATAAATCTCCCTGAATGATGTGTTCGGTGTATCACTGTGTACAAGAAAAAACCAAATCAACATTGCATTGGTGCCAGAGGAAATTATAAGAAAGAAACCAAACACACTAATTTTGCTAAAACACATTGAAATGACTGAAATTAAGTAGGTAAAGTCTACTAGAGGTTGATGGATAAGGATAAAACCACCACGGATGATCCGTCAATCCCTAGTATGGTCGCTAATTTGTTATACAAAAATTAAACCTATGGATAAGTATGCTTTCCCTAAGTGTGGTGGTATCACTTAGAACAACAGAAAGAAAGATATTTGACCTTTTCCTTAAAATGAATATATAAGGGAAGAAAACCTACTTGTAATCTGTTCTCTTTTCCTCGCCTCCCTTCATCACTTCCATCACTCTCAATTGAACTGAACTTGCTTGATTGGTACCCATAATGGAAAACAGAAGAAAAAAAATGACATAAAGGCAAATTATCTATTCATGTTAAAAAAATTGAATCTATTATATTTGTAAATACATATATAACGTCAGCGACACATGAAATAGGAAAGGAACATATGTCTTTATTATGAAGTAGAAGGAGAAGTTACAACCAGTTGGATCGATTCAATGTCACTCACTCCAACTTCAGTCCCATCCTCATCACACCAGCATCGTCACTCCAACAGCATAACATTACATGCAGATGACACCTCCAAGAGCTGTGATCTCACCAGCATAACTCTACTTAATATAAATTCTTGCTCTCTTGTGCACTATGATAAGTGCTCTATTTATATGTAGATGAAGGTAGTTTGACATAAATGAATCATTGAACGGATTTTCAAAAATTGGATGAATAGGATTCTTTGTTCATGGTAGTAGGATGATAAGAGGTTTAATGGCTCCATGGTGTCCATATTCGAAGCTATCAAATGAGGTGAAAGTTGGAATAACTTATAGAAACCACTAGAGGTTGGGAAGATTCCCAGAATCCAATGAAAAAATCGCTCTAGTCGACCGACACACCTTAAATTAGGCTTATATCCTCATCAATGCAACCTTGCATGGGATGCTCTGCAAATCAATTACCACTGTCTAGGGGTGCGTGATGGCTCAATGGAGCACTTCAATTGGCATCTAAGCAGTGAAACTTTCATGAAGGAAAACCATCTGGGATGAATTGTTTAGTGCATGTAGAAACTTATTTAGAGTATGATAGAACCTAATGGATACTGATCTATGTTTTTGGATGATGCCCAAATTGACTTGTAACAGTGAAGATGGATCCTCTTAGGATTCGAAACATCAGCAAATTTTGAATACTACTCTGGAAAATTCAAACTCTCTATCTACATACCGAGTTTTTTCCTAAATGTAAGAGGACCAAGAACTTAGGTAGCTTGAGGATGGAAGGATATATGCTTATGGTCTTAAGTGGTCAATGGAATATTTTTTTACTTAATAATCTGGTCTTGAAGTAGATGGTTGTTTTACACCAAGAACTAATACAACGTAGCTAAAATATTCCTTGTGGGATTTTTTTAGACCTTTTACAGTAATGCAATGCAAACACACATTCTTAATAAATATAAAATCAATCAATGGAAATCAAACATAATACATAGAAATTTACTTATAAACCTAAACCAAGAAAACTAGTAAACTATTTAAAGTTGGACCTTTAATTTTATCATTAATTAAATTCCTTGTTTCAAATACAATATATATATTTCCACAACATATAGAACCCATTATTAGTTGACTTGTATTAGATTAAAATCTTAATTCCTTAATTAGAATTAGAAAACCATGGGTTTAAACACCATGTGCCACAAAATCACCAAATACAAAAACAGTGTGCCAAAAATCACCAAAAACATGCATCCAATAATTAGAAAATCAAAGCATACTCAAGTTGTAGCAAGAGGAGCAAAACATTGACTAAAATATTTTTTAGGGATCCATACCCCTTGTGGCTCCACCACTACAGCTCACACATATATATCAGTTGCGGGGCTAGTCATGCACAAATATAACACATACCCAACATTTTCACACTTGTTATTTTATTTTCATATAAGAGGTCATAGGATTACATGATCAATAGTCCATGAAATAATTCCCATTGTTTCTCTACACCAAGAGAAATTCTCAATGCCCGTAGAATTTGCTAATGAATCTACTACATTTTCCAAAGTATACACCTTCACTAGCAACATGTTATTGTCTTCAACCATGTCTTTGAAAAACTGATACTGACATCAATACTCTTTTCTTAGAATGATAAGTTGGGTTATTTATCATAAATATTGAAATTTTATTGTCAAACTTGAAAATAATATTTGTAACCATACAAATTCCTTAATTGTATGAGTGGCTACCATGTATTCAAGTTTTGTAATTGATAATTCCACTATAGATTGCCTTTTGCTTATCCAACTAGTTTATCCTCCAAATAGGTTAAACACATAACCACTTGTATATCTTCTAATATATATATTCCCTACCTAGTTGGCATCAATTAAGCATGTATTTCTAAGACTGTCTTCTCTTAGTCTTCCTTGGTAGAAAATTCTAGAATATGTTGTGCCACACAAATACCTAAATACTATACTCATAGTTGTCCAATGCTCCTTCCTTGGTTTTGACATATACCAGCTCATAACACCCACTACATGTGTAATATATATTTATTATATACCATTGCATACATCAAACTAGCAAAATAAATAGCATATGGAACATGATACATGAGCCTCTTCCTCTTCTTATGTCTTGGTACATTGATCTACAAATAAATTTACACCTACAAGAATAGGGGCATTGGAAAATATACATTTTCACATATTAAATATTTGTAATATTATCTCAATATATTTCCTATGATTCAAAATTTTTTTCCTATTTTCTCGATCTCTGTCAAATTCCATGCCAAAAATAAAATTTGCAACAAAAATATTTTTCACGTAAAATTCAAAAGACTTGATTTTTCACTTCATTGATGATTTTCATGTTGTTTCTAATTAATAACATATCATCTACATACAAGAAACAATAAATAAAACTACCACTAAGTAATTAAAAACACACATTGTGATAAGCTCTGATTCTTATGAAGTTGAGTCCCAATATATAGGTATTAAAATTTTGATACCACATCCTTGGAGATTGCTTTAACCTATATAGGGACTCTTTTTAGCTTCAACCAAGTATTTCTTCTCTTTCAGTATTAAACCTTTTGGTTGTTTCACGTTTATTTATTCTTCTAGATCCCAATGTAGGAATGTTGTATTCACATCCATTTATTCTACTTTAATATCAAGTGTGGTATCAAGAGACAAAAGACATGTAACATCATTTAACTGATCGATAAGAGAATAAATTTAATGAAAGTAAATTCCATCTACTTCGGAATAACATTTTCTTGCTTTTTGTTCCTTGAGTTGTTCCTTGCAAGGGAATGATGCCCAAAGCACCCTATAGAGTTTTGAAAAAAAATCCCACTTTAGAAAAACTCAAGTTGGCTCTTAGAACAAATTGGGTAACCACCAAATTTTCACAAATAATAATTGCTTTAAGTCACCTTAGAAAAACTCCTTTAATACCTCAAATGTTATATTTAAGATTGTTAATTTAATAAAATGTTGGAGAAATAATACAAGTTAGAGGTGATGGTAAAATTAAACTATATCTTTCAAGAGGACCTTCCAATGGGAGCCTTTATCCCACAATGTAGATACATAAAAATATAGTGGTGGAAGATGTAGAAGAAATATCTCAAATGCCAATGAAAATATCATAAGTATTCTTTGGTAATGAGGAATAAATATCAAGAATATCATTGAGGGTGGATGTCTTTAACCCTCTTGATGACAAATAAAGCATATTACATAAGTTTAATGAAACTTACTACATACATGAGAACATTAAACCTTCATCCAAACCCAATAACTAATAATAACCATATACCCTTGAACATCTTGATTTTGAAGAAGTATAATCCTTATAACAAAATGAGCAATAATAAATATTATACCCATCACAAAGCTCCAAAAGAATAATATAAATTAGAACTAATCCAAAGTGGATCATTATATTATTTTTCATCAATATCAATGCTTCCAGAGTGGAAAAAGTGGAGGAATCAACTCACATGACCATTTTTACCAGTGAGACCCAATTTGGAAACTCATGCTCTAAAACCTTTCAAAAGTATTTTTAGGCATCAAATGGTGTTTTTTGGGGGTAAAAAAATATTTATTTAGAACCACACTTTTATTTTTATTTTTTTATTATTATTTATGATTCTACACATATGGATCTTTCAAGAAACGCAATAATCACCTCAATCAGAGTATTTATGAAAAATTTATACCACTTGGAAGTTGACCATAATTCAAGAGGATGCCACATCAGACTCATTACTAATGGAAAATGGGACAACCATGTGATAATTATCAATAAAACTCTAGAATATTAAATATTGTAACTCTATTTAAGGTTTTAAGGAGTCAAACTAAATGACTATTAGGCTATTGGGTTGTGTTATAACCGGGTCACTAGGAGGAAAATGGGTTCCATTATTTTCGAGGGAATTTTGTTCCATATGTTATTATCCTATAATCATATTAGTCAGAAAAAAAATTTTTATCTTTGAAATCTATTTGGAAAATGTGTAAAGTTTTTCTATGATCATGTAGAGATCAAACTATGGGTTTAATATTTTCATTATTGAATGTAATTATGTTAGTGTGTGTGAAAGGTCATGCAAGGTCATTTATATTCTATTAGGTAAAGTTGAGCAAGTCTGTAGGGACCATTGTGCTTCTACCAAGGCATTAAATTTTGTTGAGGAATCAGGATTTTGGCACTTTTTTTCATGTTGGATGTTTTTGTGAATATTTGGATCAACTCCAAATCATTTTGTTTAGTTGAAGATAAATGTTTGGCCAAGTCCTGAAGATGGAGGTGCATTACACTTTTGATGCAAGAAGAAGGTTTGGGTTTGAAGGTTTGTGTATGGCCTAGAAGTTTTCTCATGGATTTGAAACATTTTATGGGCCATTCTATGCCATCCTAGTACCCTCAGGATATCAAATGATGGCCAGAGATAATATAAGTTTGGAGTGCTGCACTTTTACACAATCATTTCATTTTCACCATATATCTTAAAAAAATGTACCTATTTTCCATGAAATTTTTACAGTAGAGGCATGGGGGTGAGATGAATAATCTCACTTGATTTCAGGTCAAAATGCTTCATGAATTTCGAGAAACGAACCATCATCATTTACAACCATTTTTGGATTTTCTCGAGATCCGTGAATTCGATTTGGATCAAAATTTGTGTGGAGAAGGGTTATAATGATATTAAATTTATACTAAAAAAACAAGTCAATCCATCCTATCCTTTAGGAAATATTCAAAAAATACAATCGTTGCACTTTTACGCTATGATTTTGTGCCACGCTTTTGGATAGTTGTCGTACTTTTGACAGTTTCACTTCAATATAAGTTTTCGACCAACTAGAGATGAATTTTGGAAAATTAGAAGAGTTTTTTTTTAATCATAATACAAATAAAAAAAAACCTATTTAAGTTTCTTCACATGTGTCATATATTGGAAGATTCAAATGAATCTTTACAACCTATTTTTTCAGATTTTGTTACTTCCTGTTTTAGCCATGATATTTTGGCACAGTTTCTGAGGAGATAGAGAGTAATTTGTGAAGAATTAGAGAGGTTTTTAAAAATAACAAGCACAAATACAAAAATCTCCTTCATTTTTGTTATAGATATCATGGTTCAAGAGATAAGAGTTAATATTTGACCCCTATTTTCCAGAAATTTCGTCCCTATTCCTAGAAAGCAGTTCTAAATTTAATGTAATTGATTCTATATTTGGTGAAATGGTTGAGCTCGACCCCCTGAGTGCAGGGATGAAATAATTGTATATATTTTCACGAGTTTTAGTGGGAAAAATATTGTTTGGTCAGATTGGATAAAGAGATAATTTTTGTGCATTGTATTTCTGAATACTTTTTCCAGTGAATGAAATACATAGCGTGATTTGCACGGATTCATGTGTCAGATATTGATGGTTTTGTGTTTCTTTCATGTTCTAATTTTGTATTGTGTTTTTACATGTCTTGAATGTATGTCTTCATGCTTGGAAGAATCATATGTTTAGCTCAAAATTAATCTAAAAGGTGCTCAGCGTTAGTTTTACCAAGTGATCTATGTTTTCTTCTTAAAGCAACATTCATAATTTATCTGTAGTTTGATACTCTTTGTGTTGTTTCCATATTTTCTCACACTCACCCTCCTACAACAAATCAATTCAATCACCATGACTTCATACCTTTCACCTGTGGAAAAACCCTTTCATCTCCTCATTTTATCGCTAGACAAATAATTAATTTGACATGACTCCATGCCCAATGGATCTGTCTCTTTTCTCATCATCAAACCTTTGAAAACCAGACTTTATTTAGCACTATACCTAGCCTAATATCATATCAGTTAAGAAACCTTAGTGAGATAACCCTCTCTAATTCTATAAGGGATATCTTCTAGCCTAAAAGTGGTCTTGTGGTTACCTATGAAATTTTATATCCTGAGCCTAGGGAAATTATGGAGTGATAAAATTATGGGACCGTTTCCAGGGAGCATAAGGTTCCATCTTCCCGGGGAAATATCATCAAAGTTTTAGATTTGATTGTTGATGGTGGAAAATATTCAGACACATGAAGGTTGTATCATTCACTTGGCGACTCCAGTCAAGTTTCAACTTGATCCAAAGACTCCACTGGTAGAAGGATCCAGAAATCATAGTTTTACTGGAAACTTTATTGGCCTAAAATGAATTCAACTATGAGGTATGCACCCCTAAATCGTGCTCACATTCCCGGTTTTCCAAATTTAATGCCTTGCATATATTATTAGACTTATTTACCAAGATTCAAAGATCAAGTAGGAGATGATGTTTCTCTTCACTTGGTTAAATTCACGTGCATGTGCATAGACTTAAGGTTCAATTTCATGAAGAATTCCTAATGAAGATGTTTATCGTTACTTTAGAAGGAAAAGTGAGATCCTGGTATGAAGTGTTTCCTCTTGGTAGCTTGCATTCCCTTAAATATTTCCATTTAGTATTTTTTGAGAAATAAAAAGAATCTCATCCTTCTTTGTCATTGGTTGAGAATTATTGTGACCATTTTGAGGATTTCATTCAAAATCTGTAAAATTCTTATGGCAATAAAGAGTTCATGGATGAAGAAATCCTGGAAGCTTTGTACAAGAACCATTTTCATCACCAAGAATAAATGGTAGTCTCTCTCTTGGATGAAAATGAAATCAAGAAGGATTTTAATGATGACAGTCATGTTCCATCCTCTGAAGTTGATGAAACTTTGAAGTAGTCTTGTCATTTTTTAAGTGATAAGGAGGAAGATCTGGATATTCAGCCAAACTGTTCTTCATATCATTCATTTTTTGGTTCCTTGTTTCATGAGGAAAATTGTGATAGTGAGCCAAATCATAATAATGACATTCTACAGTTGCAAGTAAATATGGAGAAGGATAAAATTTTATTTGATACCCTTGGAGGTGAAGTAAGTATTAAGAAGTTTTCATCATTTGAATTAAAAAATTTAGAATATTTTATAGGTTTGAATGTGTAATGTTCCCAAATTGGGATTGCACAACAAGCTTGGAAAAATAACACACTCCTTGGAATATTGTTGTACAAAAATGAGTTTGTAGCCCTAGGATTCCTTAGATATATAGATCTGGAGTCTAAATCCAAAAGTGGAGCAAAAACAAATCAAACTAGGTGTGGTAAACAGGTCTCCCACAACCTAGTCTGGTAAATTGCTTCAAGAATAAGGTAGTCTTGGACCATATGAGCAGGAGGCCATAAAATATGATTAATAAATGAATGTACAGTAGCAAATCAGACGTAAATTGAAGCTCTTTCAATATGCAGTAGATTACATGAGACAAGAGAGCACGATTTCTTTAGAAAAGAGAGCTACAACATATATATATTAGCAGAAATGGCTCAACAACATTATTTTCAGGAGCTATGGAAGCTGCATATTACAAATCAGATCTAGAATATATATGTGGACAAAACATCAAATCTATTTCAGATCTGGAAACTAGATATTTTTCTTTACAAGATCTCCTTGGTGTTTTGACCAAATCATGCATAAATAAGAGTAGATCTGAGATACAAGTTGTAAATCTGTAAAATGCTGCAGTAATTTTTGAATCTAAAATTACATTAAAAAATATAAAATCTAAATAGAACATGGATCAACAAGCTAATCCATGGATCACCAAAGTGAAAGGCAAAGCCCAGCACCAAAGATCTCTGATAAAAAATGGAATCAAAACAACATAGAGAAGCTCATATCAAAATAACGCAGTCCATCAATGGAAACAGTGATGTAGCTCAAAATAACATGGATGGCCACTTCCAAGTTACAGATTTGAAGTATATACAGGAGAGGCACTCTTCCAGGAGGTTGAAAGACACACTCCATGAGAAGAGGCTCCCAAAACAAGCTAGATTTTGCAGATCTAGAATCCCACTTGCTATAGCTTGCAAGGGAAACAAAACCCTCAATGGATCATCGTTGAAATTGTAAGTAGAGCTTGGCCTCAAGCCTGATAGTGGATAAATTTAGAAAATAATCCTCCAAGAATCCTTAAAGGAAGAGGTGAAATCCCTGCATAGGAACTCCAAGCACAATCCTCCACTAAACAATAGAGAATAGTATTTGTCTAAGCAGACAAAATACTTAGAAATATGATCAATCAAAAACCTTCTCTTGCTGCCTTCCCTTTCCTTTTATAAGATGAGAGCCTTTGCAAACCCTAAACCACCTTGATGAGTTAGCTCTTTTCACATGAGGGGCCTCCTTCTAAAACTGCGCTGACCCTTTAAGAGATGCATTGAACCTAGATAGTGTTGTAGATTTGGTCAATGTTGTGTAACCAACTCCAAAAATAGAAGAAAAGAGATATCAACGCCTTAGAAATAAGCCACTTCGAGGGGGCAACCTCCAATACATTACATAAATGAACAATTCTTGGATGATACAACTTACAAAACCTCCTTTCTATATATAGGAGTCCATGGGGCCATAATGTAATCCTAGTGGGCCACAATGTAATCCTAGCCGACCTAACAATAATAATTTAAGGGCACAATAATAACAAAATGGGGGTTACAAGGGTACAATAATAACAATAAGGGGGTTACATTAACAACAATAAGGGACTATACTAGTAATATAGGACCTAACATGCCCCTCTCCTTCAAAAAAGTGTTGTCCTCAACGCTTGAGTAGCTCTGGGTGCTTCTGTATAAAATTCTCATCCTCCCATGTAGAATCTTCGGTGGGTAAGTTCTTCCACTTGATGAGATACTCTGAAATTGATCGATTCCGTAGTTGTCGAGTTCTTGTTTCCGTGACCGCTTCAGGTTCCAATATGATTTTTCCTTCCTCATCAAGTTCTGGCAATATTGTTTGAACTGGAAGATTTTCACTTATAACCTTCTTTAAGCATGAAACATGGAAAACTGGATGTACTCGCGAAGAAGCAGGAAGCTCCAATTTGTATGCCATAGTACCAATCTTTTGCAACACCTTGTAAGGACCATAGTACTTTGGCGATAATTTATTATCCTTCTTAGCTTGCTCGAGGGACATTTGTTTATATGGTTGTAGCCGTAAAAATACCCAATCTCCTACATCAAAAATTCTCTCGCTGCGATGTTGATCTGCCTATTGTTTCATTCGATTTTGTGCCAAATTCAGGTTATCCTTTAAGAGTTGGAGAACTTCTTGCTGATGCTCGATGTGATCTTCCACTGCTTGAACCTTAGAATTTTTCCTTAAAGATGATGTGATTGATGGTGGATGATATCCATAAAGTGCCATAAATGGGGTCATTTTTGCTGCAGTATGGAAGGAAGTGTTATACCACCATTCAGCGAGAGGTAACCACTTGACCCATTGTGTTTGTTTATCGGATACAAAACAACGAAGATATCCTTCCAAACATTTATTTACTATCTCAGTTTGACCATCAGATTGAGGATGATAAGATGAGCTATGAGCTAATTGAGTACCCAAACAAGAAAATAACTCCGTCCAAAAATTTCCAGTAAAAATGGGATCTCTGTCACTCACAATAACCCTTGGACTTCCATGTAGCTTTTGAATTTTGTCCATAAATGTAGTAGCAACTATACTTGCTTTAAATGGATGAGATAATGCACAAAAGTGTGCATACTTGGTAAGTCTATCAACTACCACCATGATGACACTCTTTCCTTTGGACTTAGGTAAACCCGTGATAAAATCCATTGAAATCTCCTCCCAACGTTGACTTGGAATGGATAAAGGTTGTAGAAGTCCTGGGGTCTTAATTGTTTCCACTTTATTCTGCTAGAAAACCAAACATTCCACCACAAACTTTTGAATATCAGATTTAAGGCCATCCCAAAAAAATTCTTTCTTCACCCTGTGGTAAGTTTTTAAAAATCCTGAGTGTCCTCCTAAAGGAGAAGTGTGCAATTCCAGAAGAATATTTTGTTTTAGTTGGGAATTATTACAAAGATATAAGCTATCTTTGTACCATAAGGAATCATTTTTCCAACTAAATGTATCAGATGTACTAGGATCTTGCTGCAACTTTTGAATGAGTGTCCATACATCTTTGTCCTTCTTCCATTCATCTCTTGTTTCGGTTATCCAATCCGGTTGGATAATAGAAATGGCACAAAGCAATGCTTCCACCTCTTCATTCTTTCTTGAGAGTGCATCTGCAACAACATTTAGCTTCCCTTTTTTGTAGATTATTTCAAAGTCATAACCCAACATCTTTGTGACCCATTTTTGCTGCTCTTCTGAAGATAGTCTTTGTTCCAAAAAGTGTTTAAGAATATCATGATCATTTTTTACCTTGAAGTGTCTTCCCATTAGGTAAGTTCTCCATTTCTTTAGTGCATGCAGTATTGCTAACATTTCCTTCTCATAAATAGGTTTCTCTAAATACTTTCCTTTGATTGGACGACTTTCAAAAGCAATGGGTCTTCCTTCCTGCATTAAAACTGCACCAATTCCATTTCCTGAGGCATCACATTCCACAATAAAGGTTTTTGTGAAGTCTGGCGTAGCTAAGACCGGTGCTAGGCACATTGCCTCTTTAAGATGTTCAAAGTCCTTAGTTGCTTCAGGAGTCCATGAAAATGCATCTTTCTTCAATAATGTTGTTAAAGGTGCTGCTATTCTCCCATAATTCTTAACAAACTTGCGATAATAGCATGTTAATCCGAGAAATCCTCGCAACTGCTTTATTGTCTTGGGGACTTTCCATTCCTTAATGGCTTTAATTTTGTTAGGGTCTACTTTAACACCCTCGTGAGATATAATATGACCCAGATATTCCACCCCTTGTACTCCAAAGAAACATTTGGATGTTTTTGCATATAATTGTTTCTCCTGCAATAGTTTGAGCACCCTGTCAACATGTTCAATATGATCCTTCCAAGACCTATTGTAGATTAGTATATCATCAAAAAATACTAGCACAAATTTTCTAAGGAAGGGTTTGAAAATGGAATTCATCAACCCTTGAAATGTAGAAGGTGCATTGGTAAGGCCAAAAGGCATGACCAAAAATTCATAATGACCCTCATGACTTCGAAATGCTATTTTTGGAATATCTTCAGTCTTCATTCTAATTTGATGATATCCTGAACGAAGATCCAACTTGGTAAAATAAATTTCTCTATGTAATTCATCCAATAATTCATCAATCACAGGAATGGGAAATTTGTCTTTAATGGTGAGCTTATTGAGCTCCCTATAATCCGGACACATTCGCCATGATCCATCCTTCTTGTGTACCAATACTACAGAAGCAGAGAAAGAACTTTGACTAGGTTTAATTATACCCGCCTCTAACATTTCTGCAATCATACGTTCAATTTCGCTCTTTTGGAAGTAAGGATATCTATAAGGCCTGATGTTTGGAGGAACACTTCCTGGAATCAAATGAATAGTATGATCATGATCACGAATAGGTGGGAGTCCTTTGGGAGTTTCAAACACCTTGGAATGATTGTCCAAGACTTGTTGGAGATCTGCAGAAATAGATGATTTTGATGTCGGAACTTCTAGTGAACATAATTGTGCAATTACGCCTCGTTGTTCTTTCTTTAGAAGCTTTGTCATGACATTAGAGCTTATTATCCTTCCCGGCTTCCCTTCAATACCCCGTAATTCGACTTCCTTTACTTCTGAAAAAAATTTCAAGAAAAGTTCTTGAAAATTAAAAGCTACCGTCCCCAAAGATTGTAACCATTGTACTCCTAGTACAACATCAGCACCTCCCATAGGAATGGAAAGCATTGGAATAGTCAACACATATTCCCCCATGGTTAGCTTGATGTTATGGCATTTTCCAGAGCAATTTATAGTTCTTCCATTTGCAACCATCACTTGACATTCTGGTGCTGGGTATAGGAAACAATTTAATTCCTTGGCTACCTTACAATGAATAAAATTATGGGTGCTACCTGAATCAATCAACAATATTACCTTTTTCTTCTTGATCTGTCCTTCTATCTTGAGAGTTTGAGGAGTGGTAATTCCTGCCAGTGCATTACATGATATGGTTGGATTCATTTCTTCCTCTTCTAGGGTTGGTTCCTGGTGTATATCCTCTTCTTGTTCATCTTCTTCTTCTTCTTCACAATATATGTAAAATAATTTCTTTTCAGCACACTTATGACCTTTAGTGTATTTTCTATCACAACTGTAGCAAAGCCCTTTTGCTCTTTTTTCTTCCAATTGTTGTGGTGTCAACTTTGTAGGTTGTGGAAATCTAGGCGTAGCAACACTTCCTTCTTTATAGAATTGAGTGGTAGGCTTCCTTGTCGCCATAATTTTACATTCAACTTTTCTTGCCAACCGGAATGCCTTCTCCAATGAATCAGGTTCCAAAACGCGAACTTCATGTTGGATGTTATCCTTTAAAGTGCCTAGGAAGAGATCAATCCTGTGTTCCTCTGTAAGATCAGTTACCCTTATATTCAATTTTTTGGAAGTCCTCAATGTGCTGCCCCACTAAACCCTTTTGTTTGAGATTTATCAATTGGGTAAAGAAGGTGTTGCTCTTTGTATCCTCATAATGTGCTATCATTTCCTCCGTAAAAATCGACCAAGTGACAATTTTTTTACGGGAGCAAAGCCATCGATACCATACAAATGTATTTTGTTCTAAATGTAAAGTTGCAATGCGTACCTTTTGTGTGTTTTGCACATTATGGAGATCAAAATATTGCTCCATCCGTAGTATCCATGTTACAGGATCCTTTCCATCAAACTTCCTCATATCCATTTTTGGAATATGGTGGTTCTTCCCGCCAACACTAGAGTTTATGAAATCACGATTAACATTTATTTTGTTCTCATCATGAGGTTCTTCTACTATCTTTTCACCATTAGGAAACATTTCTTGTATCAACTTTGTCAAACCTTCGATGTCTGTTTTGAGATCATTCTTCATGTTTTCCATGTTGTCTTTCATGTCCGCTTCCATGCCATCCATCTTAGCTTCCATGCCATCCATCTTAGCTTCCACGCCTTTCTTCAAACCGTCCATCTTCACTTCCACGCCTTTCTTCAGAACTTCCATTTCATTTTTTGTTGCTCTTTGCGAGAGTGAAATTTGTTGCACTTGCTCTTGTAATTTTGATAGATCATGTTGCAATTCTTCATTTTCATGAGTCATAGTAGAGCCTTCTGAAGGTTTAATGGGTGTTGAATTATTTTTACGGGGCATCTTTTAGAACCCAATACTGCTATATATTCTACAATATGCCCTTGGAATCAATTCAAATTGATTCTTCAAAGAAGACTCATGCAATTTGGAAAGAAAAAAAATATACACACCTTTTTCTTGCTTTTGAGGAACTCGATATTGAAATTGGATTATCTCTATGATTGCAACACTTCAATATTTGAATTTTGGTATCAACGTAGCCCTCTAGATTATATTTCAAATTCCATAGGTCTAACCTGATTTGGATTCTCCAAGACAAAGTTGTGTCCAATCTCCCACAATGACCTAATTTTGGACTGGTTCAGTAGAGCGAAATTGTACGACTTGCCACGTGTCACTGTTTCATCCTTTGTCTCTAAAATTGATAGCCAGGAAACAAAAGTTTGTGTAATTGTGACCAATTTTTACGGCACTCCAATCTGATGCCCAGAGAGAGAGTTATAGAAATTTTCCCACGATCACCTCTTTGAGATGAAATTCAGGAGCCTAAAAAAGCACTACCTTCCACAGATCATATCTCCAAAAATATTTCGAACCAAGCTCTGAAAGTTTTTGAAACATTTTCTCAGGATTTCGGCTTCTCACCATAGGAATTTCATATTCTAAAACTTCGTAGAAAAAAATTTATAGTGCAAATTCCACGATGACCTGTTTAGGAGCCTGAAAACAGACCTAACTTCCACAGATCATATCTCCGAAAATATTGTGAACCGAGCTCTGAAATGTTTAGAAAATATTCCTCAGGATTTCGGCTTTGCACCCTAAAAATTTCAACTTCTGAAACTTCATAGAAAAAACGTTATAGCAAAAATGCCACGATGACCTGTTTGGAGCAGCGAAACCCTAGAATCCAAACCTCTGATACCAAATGTTGTGTAACCAGCTCCAAAAATAGAAGAAAAGAGATATCAACGCCTTAGAAATAAGCCACTTCAAGGGGGAAACCTCCAATACATTACATAAATGAACAAATCTTGGATGATACAATTTACAAAACCTCCTTTCTATATATAGGAGTCTATAGGGCCATAATGTAATCCTAGTGGGCCACAATGTAATCCTAGCCGACCTAACAATAATAATTTAAGGGCACAATAATAACAAAATGGGGGTTACAAGGGTACAATAATAAAAATAAGGGGGTTACACTAACAACAATAAGGGACTATACTAGTAATATAGGGACCTAACAGTCAAGGTTGACCCAGTCTCACAACTCAAACCCCTTTCACACCTGCAAGTGATTATTTACATGGCCCTGAATTATCTGTATTCACATGGGCATTGATTTATTTAGTATTTTTAGGAGTTTTACATGTCCTCCTTTATTCATTTATTTATGCAACGGAAAATAAAACAAAAATGAATATTCCTCTTAGCTTAGGCTAAGTAGGAATGTTATAGTCCTCCCCTCCAAAATGTTGCTTTTCCTCAAGCAACTGATAGGGTAAGAGATGTAATCCTTCTCCTCCTCCATTGAGGGAATCATCAAGGATCAAGTCCTCATCATAGGCCAAGTGCTCAACATGCCAATACATCATGTATTGTTCCTCCAAGGCCAACATAATATGTGCATATTCCATCCCTTCAGGAGTGAAAAACTCAATAGAAATAAACATGTTTGGAGCAATGCTACATCTAAAACATGTATCATGAAGTACAGGTATAAGTTCCAAACCATGTGGTACATATACACTGCCCATCCTCTGTCCATAAAACCCCATAAACAATACAACTATATCATCTAAGTATGGAAGCAAGACTACATAGATGCAAACTAAAATCTACACTTGAGGAGGTGGGTCAAAATCCCACATGTGATGCTAGCGCAGTGCACCTCTTGTCTTCATTAGATCTAGGTGTGGTAAGTAGCATTCCCACCACACTTTTGCTGCATGAGTCACCTTAACGTGGCTAAAGGTGTTACATAATTTTAGTGCCTTTGGGAAGCACCCATCATGAAAAGGGATCTCCCTTTGCACATCAAGGGGGTGGCCAATTTCAGAATTTCCTTTGGCCCCCAACAAACTATGAGATCCACATGATGTCTCACTCCCTTTTGGATTCATTTCCTACAAAAACATGGAAAAGGAATGTAATATATCAGAAAATACAACTTTCTTATCATGATCAAATCCTTTACCATCATAGTTCTTCACACACATGGAGTTGTGCATGAACATTCCCTTCCTCTCAAGAAAAGGAAGAGCTGGTTGAGATGACTCTTGCAAAGAGTCCATTGGCTGCCCCAATCCTCCATGGCTGTTGCACACTTGAAAGTGCTGATGTAATTCCTCTCTCATGCCTTCCCAATCAAAACTCTTCATGATCAGGGAATAGATCTTCATTGAACACATATGGTTGAGGAAGAATTATTCATATGCTCCTTGTAGGATATTCTGCTTGAGCTTGGAGGCTATAGCCAAGAAGACCTTACCATGATAATATATGACTCCCCCTTGGAATAAGTAGCCCTCTTCTTGCTTCATGCATCTAGTATGATACCTATGTGGAGATCTTTGGAATACTCTACCAGCAGTTGAGATTTCTAATAAAGATCCACACTACTCAATAATGACAGCACTGCTGATACATCCATGGGAGTGATTGCCTTGTTGTTGATTGTCTTTTTTACATTACACATGCAAAAATGGTTGGTTGGAAGGTTGATCCTCCCATTCCTTTCCTTCCACAGCGCTGTAGCTTGGTCTTCCATTGCTCCAATCCTCCCCGGATCTAGACTTGGAGCAGCACTCTATGAGGCTTTCCCCACAAAATCTAAATCTGATGGCATTCGAGGTGGCTTGCCATGAGATAATAATGTCCCTTGCAGCATCCTCATGAACATGAGAGAAGGAACTGTGAGATCCCTGATTCCACTATGCAAATCCACCTCTGTTTTTTGTGTGGAAAAATTAGGTGAAGGTTAAGTTTTCATGCCTTGAATCATTTGTGGTTTCCCACTCTTCAAGTCCACCCATTCCATCTGCAAAGCTTTCCAATCAGTGGTAACCTTCCCTAAGTTAAATAACCATTGGACACCCAAAATGATGTTGGTGTTTTGAATCTCAACTACAAAGAAGTGATCCACCAAAGTGTAGGATCCCATAGTGATAGAGAGTGAGGGGACATATTGCATGCATTGCATGGTCCTATCTCCTAGGACCAAAACAGAAAATCCCTCAAAATTATCAGTGGGGATTCCTCTTCTTTGCACAAGGTGAGCATCAATAAAGTTGTGGGTTGCCCCACTATCAATCAGGACAGATACTCTCTAATTCATGACTGAACCTTGTACTCTTAGGGTCAAGTACTTAGGCACTCCCCCGAAGAGGCAAGAGTCCCACTTTTTGGAGCAAAGGCTACCTCTCCATTTTTGGATGGTGTTTTATCTCCCTCATCTTCATCATCAACATTGTGACCCCTCCTAGGTTCATCACCTTCATCTTCATCCTCAAAATCTGAGAAGAATTATATGTAGTGTGCTTTTCCATAAGCACATCTGTGTCCTGGTGCCCATGACTCTTGGTAAGTGAAGCACAATCTCCTCTTCCTCAATTCCCTCTTGAGATCAATATCAAGAGGTTTCTTCAAAGAGCTCTCCATGGGAGGAGCATCTTTTCCTTCTTTCTCCTTAGAAAAGTGAGGGGCCTTGCTTGGGAAAGTTGCCTTTTCTTTTGGCAAGGCATCTTAGAGATATCTAGCTCTCTCAATGGCATCATGCAAAGTGATGGGCTTGGAAAATTTAACCAAACCATGCAAAGGTTCCTCCAGGCCATCGATGAACGTGTAGACTCTCCTTGCTACAGATAGATCAGGGGCCATGACTGATAATCTTAGAAACTTAGAGATATAAGTCTCTGCATCTCCTGTATGCTTTAGCTTTGCAAGGCTTATGAAGGGTGCTTCAGGATCCTTTCTGTCAAACCTCTCCACCATTATTCTAGTGAAATCATCATAGGTAGTCACATTGATGTGTCCCAATGTAGATAATCCATGGAACCACCAATTGTGTGCTTCACCTTCAAAGTGCAGCGCTGCAATATTGATGGATTCAACTTCAGGGACTTTGTTCAACTGAAAATAGATATCCAGCTTTTCTACCCATGCCTTGGAAGAGCTGGAGGATGATCCATCAAACTTGGGCAAAAATAATATTCCCATAGTGTGGTGTCTACCATGAAAGAATCCATCATCTCTATACTACTGCCCTGGTCTCCTTCGTTCCTTGAGATGGAAAAAGTCTCGGAAATTCATGTTATCCTTGAATCTCTGACTCTGAGAGTCATACTCCACAAATTAACCTTCAAGAGAGGCTTTCTCTTGTGGTCCTTCATTCTCCACAGCCAAGAAGGTAGGCATAGTGGAGCATTGTGAGGCTTGTGGAGCTTGTGGCAGGTTCACAGGTTGACTAGTCCCATGATGAGACACGTCAGAGCTCTCTCCTTGATGAAATCTTGCAAGAGAATCCCTCATTTTTTCCACCCTCATCTCCTTGATCTCCTTGGAAATATCTTTCATGGCCACTAATAGAGTTCTTGTAAACTCTTCTTCTTCTTTATCACTGGTAGTTTCAAGGGATTTACCCTTGTCTTGATCTTTAGTAGTATAGTCATACTTCTTATGAATTATGTTTTGGTACCTCTTATCCCTCTCAATAAGAGGATCATATTATTCTGAATGCAACATGGCTGGTGCTCCAAGGTAAGCGCAGGCTGTGCCAAGAAAGGAGCTCTGATACCACTGTAATGTTCCCAAATTGGGATTGCATAGCAATCTTGGAAAAATAACACACTCCTTGTAATATTTATGTGAAGAAATGAGTTTTTAGCCCTTAGATTCCTTATATATGCATATTTGGAGTCTAAATCCAAAAGGGGAGAAAAAAAAATCAAACTAGGTGTGGTAAACAGGTCTCCCACAACCTAGTCTAGCTGGAAAACACCCTACAAGAGGGGCTGCAACTATGCAAAAAAAACTACTTCAAGAATAACGCAGTCTTGGATCATATGAGAAGGAGGTCATCAAATATGATTAATAAATGAATGTACAACAACAAATCATAATTAAAGTGAAGCTCTTTCAATATGCAGTAGATTACATGAGACAAGAGAGCAATATTTCTTCAGAAAAGAGAGCTACAACATATATATATCAGCAGAAATGGCTCAAAAACATTATTTTCAGGAGCTATGGCAGCTTCATATTACAACTTAGATCTAAAACAGATCTGTGGACAAAAAATCAGATCTATTTTAGATCTAGAAACTAGATAGTTTTCTTTACAAGATCCCCTTGGGGTTTTGACCAAATCGTGCATAAATAAGACTAGATCTGAGATACAAGTTGCAGATCTGTAAAATGCTGCAGTAATTTATGAATATAAAATTACATTACAAAATATCAGATCTAAACAAAACATGGATCATCAAGCTAATCCATGTATCACCAAAGTGAAAGGCAAAGCTCAGCACCAGAGATCTCTGATCAAAACTGGAATCAAAACGCCATAGAGAAGATCATATCAAAATAACACAGTCCATCAATGGAAACAATGCTTTAGCTCAAAATGACATGGATGGGTTAAAAAATAAACTCAAAAACAGGTTATTCCTCTCTTCTAAAAGACATGGATGGAAACTACCAAGTTACATATATGAAGTATAAACAGGAGAGGCACTCTTCCAGGAGGTTAAAAGACACACTCCATGATAAGAGGCTCCCAAAACAAGCTATATCTCTGCAGATCTAGAATCCCACTTGCTGCAGCTTGCAAGAGTAGCAAAACCCTCAATGGATCAGTGTTGCAATTGTAAGTAGAGCTTGGCCTCAAGCCCGATAGTGGATCAATTCAGCAAATACTCCTCCAAGAATCCTCAAAGGAAGAGGTGAAATCCCTGCATAGGAACTCCAAGCACAATCCTCCACTAAATAACAAAGAATAGTATTTTTCTAAGTGGACAAAATACTTAGAAATATGATCAATCAACAACCTTCTCTTGCTGCCTTCCCTTTCCTTTTATAAGATGAGAGCCTTTGCAAACCCTAAACCACCATGATGAGTTAGCTCTTTTCACATGAGGGGCCTCCTTCTAAAATTGCACTGTCCCTTTAGGAGATGCATTGAACCTAGACAACACTGTATATTTGGTCAAGGTTGAACCAGTCTCACAGCTCAAACCCCTTTCACACTTGCAAGTGATTATTTCCATAGCCTTGATTTATCTGTGTTCACATGGGCATTGATTTATTCAGTCTTTTTAGGAGTTTTACATGTCCTCCTTTATTCATTTATTTATGCAATAGAAAATAAAACAAAAATGAATATTCCTCTTAGCTTAGGCTAAGTAGGAATATTACAGAATGATGTTCTCTGTAAATCACAGAAAGGGTTAACTTGTTATGCTCCTGACGTATATGATACGAATTTCCTTTTTGAACTTTTTCAAGAGTACACAAAGCCTTATATTACTATAGATGATGTGAAATATGAACATTTGGCTTCTTTTTGTTTTGAAAATGAGCTTGAGATAGATGTTGTTTATGATCCATGTAATAGAAGAAAAGGATATTTTACTGCCATTTTTTAGGAGGATCAGCTTAATCACACGAAACGACCAACAGTTATGAATGAAAGAGATCCTTATGTTTTTGCTAGTTTTCAAGAAAGGGTAGGCTTTCGTGCTTTTGAAGATTATTTTTCTAGAATTTTACAATCATCAGGAAATGTGAAGTTTTTGGTAGTCTCAGATTAAGGTTATCAGTTTCACCTAGAATTGGAGTTGTCAAATTATAATTTTTTCTATCTGCTTAAGGAAAGTGTGAGAATAATTCAATTAAGTGGTCATATTCTTTCATGGTTACACTAGATATTTGAATTACATGAATTATCAACCCATTTTTTAGTTTAGTAAGTAGGCATGAATAAATAGTGTGGAGTATGTTTCAACATTTGGTTTTCAGCCTTTCAATTGGTTTGTCTAAGTCAGTCTTCAACTTTCATCTTGCAGCTTCAGTATGGATTTGTAGAGTGATTATTTTTCAGATCAGGTTCATGGATAGTAATTTCAGTTTGAGTTTCAGTTTGCATTTGGCTTTAGTTAAATATCAAGGTAGATGATGTTGCAGTATTGGGAGCAACCCAATGGTCAAGCACACGGTCTATAGTGTTCTTGGCACCTCAAAAGGAGGATGAAATACCCATTGGAGCCAATGTTAGTATCTTATAGTCATCGTAGTCAGAAAACAAGTTTTATCTTTCAAATTTATTTGGAAAATGTGTAAAGATTTGCTATGATCTTGTAGAGATTAAGCTATGGGTATAAAAATTTCATTATTGAATGCAATTATGTAAGTGTGTGTGAAAGGTCATGCAAATGGTCACTTATATTCTAAGAGGTTGAGTTAATTAAGTTTACAGGGAGTGTTTTGATTCTACCAAGGCATCAAATTTTGATGAGGAATCAGTATTTTGGCACTTTTTTCCATGTTGGAGGGTTTTGTAAATATTTGGATGAGCTTCAAATCATTTTGTTCAGTCAAAAGATCATTGTTTGGTCAAGTCATGAAGATGAAGGTGCATTGCGCTTCTACTGCAAGAAGAAGGTGTGGGGTTTGAAGGTTTGTGTACAACATATAAATTTTCCCATGGGTTTGAAACATTGTATGGACCATTCCATGTCATCCCAGTACCATCAACATATCAAATGATGATCGGAGATAATATAAGCTTGGAGCACTGCGCTTCCGTGCTCTGCTTTTACATAGTCATTGTATTTTCACCATATCACTTAAGCCCTATACCTATTTTCCATCAAATTTGTACAGTAAATGCATGGGGCTGAGATGAAAAATCTCACTTAATTTCATGTTAAAATTCTTCATGGTTTTCAAGAAACAAGCCACCTTAATCTACAACCATTTTGAGTTTTATCAAGAGATATGAGTCGGATTTGGATAAAAATTTTTGTGGAGAAGGGTTATAATGATATTAAATTGATTTTAAAAAATAATATCAATATGTATTAATTTTTAGGATATATTCAAAAAATACAGCCACTGCACGTTTGGACAGTTACTGCGCTTTTGAAAGTTTCACTTCAAGATACGTTTTTGACCAACTAAAGATGAATTTTGAAAACATAAATTAGGTTTTTGTTATTAACGAGCCAAATAAAAAAAACCTCCTTCATTTTATTCATAGGTTTCATATATTGGAAGATTCAAATAAATATTTACAACCTATTTTTTCAGATTTTTTTATTTCCTGTTTTAATTATGATTTTTGGGTTCATATTCCAAGGAGATGGAGAGGAATTTTAGAAAAATGAGAGATGTTTCACCAAAAAAAAATATCATATATAAAAATTCCTTTGGGTTTGTAAAATATATCATGGCCCAAGGTGTATCAGTTAATATTTGACCCCTAATTTCCAGAAATTCTATCCCTATTCCTAGCACGCAGTTCCAAATTTAATGTACTTGATCCTAGGAAATGGTTGAGATCGACCCACTTAGTCCAGGGATGAGATAATTGTATATATTTTCATGATTTCCAGTGTGTAAAAGGTAGGTTTTTTAGATTGGAGAAAGAGAGACTTTGTTTGCATTGTATTTCTGAATATTTTTTCCAATGAATGAAAGACAAAAGGTAAGTTTGCAAGGATTCTCGTGTCAGATCTTGATGGTGTTGTGTTTCTTTCATGTTGTAAGTTTTTTATTATGTTTTTACATCTCTTGAATGTATGCCTTCATGCTTGGAAGAACCATATATTTAGCTCACAATTCATCCAAAAGGTGCTTTGGTTTAGTTTTACCAAGTGATCTATGCTTTCTTCTTAAAGCAACATTCAAAATTTATCTACAGTTTGATACTCTTTGTGTTGTTTCCATATTTTCTCACACTCACCCTCTTGCAACAAATTAATTATATCACCAAGACTTCCTACCTTTCCCTTGTGGAAAAACCCTTTTATCTCTTCATTTTATCATTGGAAAAATAATCAATTTGACATGACTCCATGCCCAATGGACTTGTCCCTTTTCTCATAATCAAACCTTTGAAAATAAAAATTTATTTAACACTACACCAAGCCTAATATAATATCATTTGAGCAACCTAAGTGAGAGAACCCTCTCCAAGTCTAGAAGGGATAGATTCTAGCCTAAAAGTGGTTTTGCGGTTACCTCTAAAATTTTCTCTCCTTGGCCTAGGTAAATTAGTGAATTTTAGTAGCCCACGGGCCACAGTCCTTACTTCATTGTACTTTCACCCATTTTTATTCACAGAAAGAGAGTAGAGAAACCTTGCCTTCTAGTTGAGTTCTCTCCTGAAAGGGTTTCATAAGATATATCATGTGTTAATAATTGATTTTGAGTTTTTATTTAACTTTCCTTTATTTTCTGCATAATTATAATTTGCATGTGTATGAAATAAACAATAATTTATAGATATAAAAATATAAAGAGAACCCTCATAATGTGGAATTTGGGATTTTAAGTATAATTTATTATATCTATTGTGATGAAAAATCCAATGGAATATCCATTGAAATGTACAAATCATATTGTTATAATCACAGGTTTCTTTGGGTATATTGTAGAGGTTCGCAAGGAGCCCTTGCACAGTTAGATTTTTTAAACGAACATTATGGGACTTCTGATTTATTTTTTTCTTCATGGTATTTCTAGTTCCAATCAAAACACCTACACATGATATTTTGTGACACTAAATGTAGCTTGTTGTGTACAATTGAGTGTATGATGTTTCTGTGATAACAACTAGTGACAATATCATTGAAACCAACCACTATAACATTGATGGTCATACATAGGAGAAGTGCTATAAGTTTCATCTAGAGCTTAACCCAAAGACGAAAAAAGAAAGAAAATAAGAACAAAAATATCATGGCCACTAATTTGAGTAACTAGTTTGAAAGAAACTCATAATTGGATGAGAATATCATCCATACATTAGTGTAAAAGGAGGACCTAAATTTGAGTATCCTTTAGCAACATGAAGAGAATGAAAATACCATGATATTACTTATAAAAATACATTTTAAAACGATAAATATTGATGCTTTTTTTGACTCATGATCATAGGGGAATCTTATTGTAATAGTGTTGTCGGATAAATTTTTCTTGTGTACAAGTCTAATCTCTGTAGATCTGGTACCCAGATCTAGAAAAAAATAAAAATAGAAATATATGGATTTCCCTAAGTCTATTGCAATGAAATCATAGATGAAAACACCAATGAAAGGAGTGAGAGGAATGATTCATACTTGTTTATTGAAGTTTGTCCTTTCTAGTTGCTTGAGAAGTTATAGCTTCTAGCCTTATCTTTAGTGCTCATGAAGAAAAAACCTATAGAAAACACAAAGAAATAAGAATAAAATAAAATATAATCCAAATAAAATTTGACAAGACATATATATGATCAAGGATATATATACCAAATATCATCAAACTTCGACAATGATTGTGAGAAAAACAATATATGAATGTATTATCACAAGGAAGTGGTTACAACTTGATGCCTTAATGTCATAGAGTCCCCTACCAGTTATTCTTCATATGAACATCTTTCTTTCAAAATATTTGGGATCATAAGTCGGATTCTTTAGTAGAGTTTCAATGAGAATATTAAAGCCAAATCCTTTCTAAAATCAACCAAAAGCCCTCTTCCAATGAAATATGGTTGTATTGATAAGCTTAGAGGAGGATAATAAGAGAAAGTTATGATCTATCCAAATCAATGATGCGAGTTGGTTCCAAACTAATCAATATTGATTTCATCCACGAGTCTTATCTTCTAGAAGCTTCTCATTTTTTTTTTAGTTTTTCCTTCGTAAAAATTTTGTCACACTTTTTGAATTAGCAACCCATGACAATGTTGCATATCATAGTTATGCAACTTGCAACAATAAAATATGTTTCATGTTGTCAATCTGCATCTTGCGACATCCTCTTGAAATAGTGCCTTTAAATGGATTTGAATAAGATTTTGTTCTTTCAAGGAAAGGATTTTCTTCCATATTATTCAGGGATTAATGCAAATAATGCTTCAGATGATGAAGGATAGTGGTACGCCATTAGTTTCCCTGGATGAAAAAATAATGTGTAACTGAATTCCCCCAAAGTATGAACTTAGAACATGAGAGATAACTAAAATATTTTATCATAAAAAGGCATTCGAACAAGGAATATATCGGTTAGAAAGACACCAAAAAAAATCAAGGAGTTACAATACAATAATACCATCTATGAGGCAGGCATTCCCATACGCAAAATACAAGTGACTCAAAGTATAGCTATCGACATGCAAATATCCATGTAAAATGAGTTTTTTCACGGCCATCAAACATGCATCGTGGTGTTGGAAATATGATGCAGAGTGTTGTCCTTGATGGCAACCCACTGAATGGAGATGAAGACATGCGACTGTTGACATGTGTTGTCCTTGATGGCAATCCACCTGATGAAGTTATTCTTGACTTGATGGACTTGGTAAATGATGTAAATCTGATGTTTGTTGACAATATGATGCTGAGTGTTGTCCTTGAAAGGCAAACCACTTGATGAAGATGATGACAACTTACTTGATGAAGTTGTGCTTGAGAGAATATGTTCCTGATGAAGAAAATATGATGTTTCTACAGTGTGTACAGAAGGCAATGAAGAAAGGAATTCAGAATGTGCTCAAAATATGATGAAAAGAGTATGTCTCTTTGTATACGCAGATTGGCCTAGGGGAAGTCGCGTATGCACGCGGAAAATAACGTGCCAAGTCGCGTATGGGCAAAAGCGCTCAAAAAGTGCAAAACCAAGGGTAACCACCATGGTATTGACCCATTGTATTGGGTAATTATCCGCCTAAATGACCCCGTCCAGGTAGTTTTGGGCTCGTGGTATTGGTTTGGCTCGTGGTATTGAAAAAGGGGCCCGTGGTATTGAAAAAGGATAAACCTATATAAGGAGAAGAAATTCATTGTGCAAATAATGAGTGTGGGTGCAAGATGTCTGAGCTTGAATGAATACTTCTCTCTGAAGTATATCTGAATGGAAAGGGTTACACTTGAATGATAAATCTGAATGTATGATGCACCAATGATGAAGAAGGGGATCTAGATCTGAATTGCTCTTGTATTTTGCTAGATCTGATTATGGAAGGCTTAGATCTGTGATGAGGCGAGCATCTAGGCGAACACCTTGTGCGGAAACGATAAGAGATGGAATCTGAGCGAATATCGATGGTTGAGTATCTTTGTACGCCCAATGATTGAAGATCTATACGCTACTTCGCCGCGGAGGAAGCGCGTATATACGCAGCTTCAGCGAAGAGAAAGCGCGTATGCGCAATAAAATATACAGTGAGGTATACGCTGGTTTGTGTGGACGGAAGCGCGTATATACGCGACATCAGTGAAGTGAAAGCGCGTATGCAAACTAGGGTTCAACGAAATCCTAAAGTGTAAATGTCTGATACGATACCCTTTATTAACACGCTGTCGATACGTGTTGATATGTATCTGTTGATGATGTATGTTTGAGCTTAAAAGTATGAAAGGGTTCGGTATGGAAATATGATGAATTGTGGCCTGCAAGTTGTGTTCTATTGAAGTGGTTGGATCCAGTGTGAAAATTGATGAAACGTGGTCCAAGGTGGTGCTGAAGGTTGTAGCCTTCAGTCAGGGGGTTGTATCTCCCTTCCAGGTGAGGCTGGTAAACGAGATCAGGGGGTAGTAGCTCCCTTCCAGGAGAGGCTGGTAAACGAGTCAGGGGGTCGTAGCTCCCTTCCAGGAGAGGCTGGTAAACGAGCGCAGGTGGGTGCCTGCGTGCTGGTCAAGTCTGCGCCAGCACATATGTTGTAATATGTTTTCTCTGTAATAAAATATTGAAGGCTGAGCAACTGCAGCGGTGTTTTTCTCCCGACTTGGGTTTCCACCTAAAAATCCTGGTGTTCATGTGTGATGCTTTGTGTGATGGTTTATTCTGTTCTTACTGCACATGTTTACTGTTTATAGAACATCTAATGAATGAATGATGGAATGATATAAGTGAAGAACTAATGGCATAATTAGATCTCTATGTATACGCTAGTTTTATGAAGGATATCCACGTATATACGCTACTTGGCTTCATCAAAGTAGCGTATGGGTTTTAAGGAATGAAAAAGTAAAAAGTTTTGAATATGCAGTAAATACTGATTCACCCCCCCCTCTCAGTATTTTTCCCAACAATTGGTATCAGAGCGTGGTCCTTCTGCAGAAGCTTGATCGCTTGAAGGAGATTCGTCGCAATGGGAAGTCAAGAAGGAGTAATGTCTATAAAGCCACCTCTATTCAATGGAAGCAATCTGATATTCTGGAAGGTACGAACAAAAGCATATCTGCAAAGTCTTGGTGCAGATGTATGGGCAATCGTGGAAGAAGGTTATCAATACCCAGCAAGTATTCCTACTGATGCAGCAGAAAGGAAAAAGTATGAAATCAATGCCAAAGCAGTGAATGTCTTGTTAGGAAGCATGTCTGAATCAGAATTTGCTAAAGTGATGCAGCTACATTCAGCAAAAGAAATATGGGACAAAATCATTCTAAGCTATGAAGGAGACACAAAGGTAAAAAGTGCAAAACTCCAAACTCTTAGAATTGAACATGAAAATTTGAAGATGCATAGTGATGAAAGTGTTGCCAGTTTCTTTCTTCGTCTAGATGATATTGTAAATCGGATGAGAAATTTGGGTGAAACCATATCTGATAACACTCTGGTGGAAAAGGTCTTAAGATCTTTGACTTCAAAATTTGACTCTAAAGTTTTAGCTATTGAAGAAAGGCAAGATCTGCAAATGCTTACTATTGTTCAATTACATGGTACTCTGACTGCTTTTGAAATGAGACAAGGAGGTCCTCCTCAAATAAGAGAAGCTGCTTTTAAGGCATCTACAAAAGGAAAGGAAAAGGAAGTTGTCAAAAAATCCAGCTATATATCCGATGAAGAAGAAGCGAATTTCGTGAGAAAGCTCCAACTAGGTACTGGAAGATTCAAAGGTAAGCTTCCCTTCAAATGTTTTGAGTGTGGAAAAGTTGGTCACTATGTTGCTAAATGTCCTTATAGAGAAAATCATGGTAAAGGGAAACAATTTGAAAAGAGAAAGAGTTATTATGCAAAAGAAGATGATGATGAAGTGTCCAGTGAAGATGAAGAAGATTCTGACCAAGATCTGAAAGTGCTCATGGCAAAGAAGCAAAAGAAGAAGGCTACTCGAAACAAGAAGATAGCTCAGAAAACAGGTTTAGCAGAAATTGAAGAAGATGACTCAGATAGTGATTGCGGTCCTTATAATCTTCTTTGTGCAAACAAAGGCAAAGATAGAGAAGGTAACAGTATGGATCTAGAAGAAGCTGTCAAGATTGAAGATCAGCATAAATCATCTAAAAATCTAGAAGCAAATGATGAAAGTAATGATTGGCATCAATTTGAAAGAAAGGAATCTATCTACAAAGATGTGATCTCTAGGATGAATGAAAAGATAGAAACGCTAAATGGACAGATAGACAAGTATCAAGGGTTGTACGCTTATGCAACCAATCAAGGGGAAAAACTTGAAGCAGAAATCATCTCTCTAAAAGCAGATCTTGAAGCATCAAGTAAGAAAAATGAGGAACCTCTACAATCATTTGAAAAGGAAGGCCTTGAAGCAAAAATCATCTCTCTCAAAGAAGATCTAGAAAAATCGAATAAGAAGAATGAAGAGCTGGAACAAACATGTGAAGAAAACGAAAATTGGCTGAAAGAAGAGATTCTAAATCTGAAGGATCAAGTAGAAGATGGAAGAAGGAAAGAAGAAAGCATGACTAAGCAATGTCAAGCCTTGGAGGTTGAGGTAAACATTCTCAAAGGTAAATTAGAAGAAAAGGTTAAACTTTTGAGGTTTCATGATAGTACTAACATTTTGGACAATATTCTGAGTAATCAAAGGTCTCCTGCTATCAAACATGGTCTTGTTTTCCATGAAACTGTTAAAGGAGAATCTAGCTCACAAGGAAGTGACAAAAATTCAGAGAATGTCAATGCAAAACCTGAAGTGTTGAAAGAGACAAAAGATCAACCAACAATCATGAATTCTCAAAGGAATTCATTCAAGAACGTTGAATGTTTTAAATTTCATAATTATGGGCATGTTGCAGCAAATTGCAGGAGCAGATCATTTCAGCCTCAAACAAACAGTTCCTACATAGAAAGGTACTCTGGTTTCTTCAAGGGATATTGTTTTTCATGTAACAAGTATGGACATAAAGCAGCTGATTGTAAAAGGAGGAAGAATAAAAATACTCATTATGATTCTTATGTTTATTTCTCTGGCCACATGAGATGTTATGCTTGTAACAAGTATGGACATGTAGAAAAAGAATGCAGGATGAACAGATCTGGGAAAGTGGACAATTTTCAGCACACAGTTGGAAAGCTCAAGCAAATTTGGAAAAAGAAGGAGGACCGATCAGAAACGTAGGGAATTTAGACCCTACTGCAGTCATCCGATTCTGAAGCTTACTTCTCTGATTGACTGCGGGAATGATGTGGGATACATTATGAGATTTAGTAATGTATCATCACAAGGGGAGCAATGCATGATGACTCTCATGGTTGATTTGATTATCCTGGTTAGGTTTACTTCTGACAGCGCATCTGATGTGAAAAGGACAGGTACAGGAGGTACAAGCTCAGGAGGAAATGAAGGAAGATGAAATTTTCTTATGCTTCACTTTCCATACGCGGGTTACATTAACTAAAGGCGCGTATACATGCGAGTTCCAGCAGACACAGTCGCGTATGCATTGATGATGAGAGAATTTATCTGATAGCTGAAGATCTGGAGCAGAGGCTCAGGGGGAGCATCAGTCTGACTGTTAATAACGGTGTTATTGACTCAGAAACAGATTAATTTCTCAGTTCTAAATGATGATATGATGCTTAATGTCTTACGTTGAAGATTATGGATGTGTCTTGTTTTCTTGTTGAATGAAGAGTATTTGTTGCTGAAGTGAAAGACTTATAACTCAGAGATAAGGACAGTTCATGCAGAGATTGTTGCTGATGATTTGATGTTGAAGATGTTTCAGATTACACAAGTTAAAAGAAGAGCAATGGTTTAAGGGGAGTAGCAGGTTGAATACTAATGATTGCATTGTTGGCAATATGACTGCTTGTTCTTTGGTTTTTGTGATACTCATGCTCAAATGATGATGAATTGGTACACGATTTATTATGATGAGTTTTTGAGCCCTCGTTGCTGATAAGTATCCTTTGTACTCACACATGGATGAGTTGGATGTCATTTGATTCAGAAATAAATCATGCAGAGTGTGTTACTATGGTTGAGATATCTTTTTACTTCATGTTAAATCTTGAAGATCATGGTGATGATGGACCACATGGATGATTGCTTGACACCTATGTGAATGAAGATGTTGTTACGATATGATGAATCTCTCTTGGAAAGATTGTATTGATGCTGAAAGAATAGAAAGAATACGAAGAGAGCTCAGATACTATTGTGCGTGCCTGGCAGGTGGATGACGCTTGAAGACACAACTACATCATTCTATCTATCACATGTGAGTCCGGGGGAAGCATTCAAATGTTCCAGAGAAAAATTTCGAACACTGTCTTTTCCTCACACAGGATCAAATCTGGTCAAAATATAGAAGATGGTAGTGGATACGCGGGTTTCCTGAAACACAGTCGCGTATATACGCGAGTTCCTTCACATAAAACCGCGTATGTCTGATTGCTGACAATTTTTGGTTGAAGTCAGCTCTCTTCAGCACAGCTGCAGTGCTGTTTGGTATCTCTGATACTGTTTGGTAGCTCTGGTGGTGTTCTAGTTCTCATAATTCTGTTTCTATTGTTTTGATGAAGATGCCTTGATGATTTGTTGGTGGAAGTTTTCAGGATGCACAAACTAAGGGGGAGCCTTAGTCTTTTGGAAAGATTACTTGGTTGCACAGATTCAGGGGGAGCATTAGCGTTGCTGAGTATAATGCATTATTGGCATTATGATGGTTCTGTTATATGATCTCTCTTGAGGTCTTCTTGGTATTGGTCATGAAAATTCATATTTGTATTTTTAATGAAAAGGTCATGTTGAGACCCTTGATGTAAAATCTGTAATATTCAGTCTTGTATGAACTTGTCAAATTTGTAAACCCACTTGGTTGGGTAGCTGAGTCAAATTGTGTAAACCCACTTGGTTGGGTAGCTGAGTTGAAATGTGTAAACCCACTTGGTTGGGTACTTGAGTCTTATATGTAAATCCACTTAGTTGGATATTTGATGTAAGTATGAGTCTTTGGTGAAAGGAAGAGTCATGTACTTCATTGACAAATATGTTTGAAGATTCAGCATGAACTCAGGGGGAGCTTGGCCACTTCAAGCACATAACAGATCTGCAGAACGCTTCTTCCACATGAGGAGAAAAGGGGGAGAGTATGTTGGTTTTGACCCGCCCTTTGCCCTTGATGACAAAGGGGGAGAGTGACATGGTGTTTGAATGGTGTCATTGTATTCTGACATGTTGTTTGAATGGTGTCATTGTATTCTTAATGTACCTATCTGTTGTGGTAACCAAACACCATCGTGGTTGCCATCGAGTCCAAAGGGGGAGATTGTTGGCAATATGATGCAGAGTGTTGTCCTTGATGGCAACCCACTGAATGAAGATGAAGACATGAGATTGTTGGCATGTGTTGTCCTTGATGGCAATACACCTGATGAAGTTATTCTTGACTTGATGGACTTTGTAAATGATGTAAATCTGATGTGATATGATGTTTGTTGACAATATGATGTAGAGAGTTGTTCTTGAATGGCAACCCACCTGATGAAGATGATGAAAACTTACTTGATGAAGTTGTGCTTAAGAGAATGTGTTCCTGATGAAGAAAATATGATGTTTCTACAGTGTGTACAAAAGGCTATGAAGAAAGGATTTCAGAATGTACTCAAAGTATGATGAAAAAGAGTATGTCTCTCAGTATACGCGGATTTGCCTAGGGGAAGTCGCGTATGCACGCGGAAAAGAACGTGCCAAGTCGCGTATGGGCTAAAGTGCTCAAAAAGTGCAAAACTAAGGGTAACCACCATGGTATTGACCCATTGTATTGGGTAATGATCCGCCTAAATGACCCCGTCCAGGTAGTTTTGGGCTCATGGTATTGGTTTGGCTCGTGGTATTGAAAAAGGGCCCCGTGGTATTGAAAAAGGATAAACCTATATAAGGAGAAGAAATTCATTGTGCAAATCATACATGTGGGTGCAAGATGTCTGAGCTTGAATGAATACTTCTCTCTGAAGTATATCTGAATGGAAAGGGTTACACTTGAATGAAAAATCTGATTGTATGATGCACCAATGATGAAGAAGGGGATCTAGATCTGAATTGATCATTTATTTGCTAGATGCGATTATGGAAAGAAGCAGGTCTTGTGATGAGGCGAGCATCTAGGCGAACATCTGTCTGAAGCAAAAGGGTAGATCTGAACTGAATATCTGATCTGATGAAGTACGCTGCTCTGTAATGATTGAAGATCTATACGCTACTTCGCCGCGGAGGAAGCACGTATATACGCGGCTTCAACGAAGATAAAGCGCGTATGCGCAATAAAATATACACTGAAGTATACGCTGGTTTGTGTGGACGGAAGCGCGTATATACGCGACATCAGTGAATGGAAAGCGCGTATGCAAACTAGGGTTTGCTGAAGCAAGGGGTATGAAATATCTGTTCTGTTATACTGTGTTTCTGCTGTCTGATCTGTGTTGATAAGTATCTGTTGGTGATGTATGTCTGTTCTTAAAAGTTTGGAAAGGGTCCAGTCTGGAAATATGATGAAATGTGGCCTGCAAGTGTTGTTCTATTGAAGCGGTTGGATCCAGTGTGAAAATTGATGAAGTGGTCCATAGAGGTGGCGAGGGTTGTAGCCTTCGATCGGGGGGTTGTAGCTCCTTCAGTGAAATTTGTGCTTGGTCCGGGGGTGATAGCTCCCTTCGGGAGAAATTTGGTAAATGAGTCAGGAGTTGGAGCTCCCTTCAGTGGGTAAACGAGCGCGGTGGGTGCACACGTCTTTAGTCGAAATGCGCCCGGCTTTATATGTTGTAATATGTTTTCGCTATAATAAAATATTGAAAGTGAACATTGCGGCGGTGGTTTTTCTCCCAGGCCAGGTTTCCACCTAAAATCCTGGTGTTCATGTGTGATGCTTTGTGTGATGGTTTATTCTGTTCTTACTGCACATGTTTACTATTTATAGAACATCTAATGAATGAATGATGGAATGATATAAGTGAAGAACTAATGGCATAATTAGATCTCTGTGTATATGCTAGTTTTATGAAGGATATCCGCGTATATACGCTACTTGGCTTCATCAAAGTAGCGTATGGGTTTTAAGGAATGAAAAAGTAAAAAGTTTTGAATATGCAGTAAATACTGATTCACCCCCCCCCTCTCAGTATTTTTCCCAACACGTGGATACATGTTTGCATGGCTCAATATGAACATGGCCACCAGACATACATTGTGGATCTATAAAACAATCATAAATACTAAAAATACTTCATCGCAGCTTGGATGTAACCAAAAATATCAAGTGTCTTCATATCTATCTTTCCATAGTACGAATCTGTCCATGTGAATAAATGTGTGAGGTCAAACATGGTAGAAACCTTCCGATTACCAATCAATGATGAAAACCATTAACATACGTTAAAGAAACCACCAATAATGGAAATGGCCCTTATGTTACTGAAGTACATTATATTATGTGTGAATAGATGATCTGAGGTTGAACAGTCATAGAATCATTCGATCAAAGGTCAATGAAGTAAACCTATCATCGAAGGCGATGAAGCTTGTCATTGAGGAATGAAAGCTCTAAGGTATTGAATGGTTTCTAAATAAAATTCCCATATTATGTGCCCAAGTTGATAGGAATTGATTCATCACAGGAGGGTCTTGATGTATCCCCCATCCATGAAAAAAAAAATATAAATATTTGAATTATAAGAAAGCACAAAGTGATTTAGGATTGAATCAGGGATGGCCGACATGATAGAGGGCTTAAAAATTGTGAAAAAACTTGCTAACTCAAGTTGAACTTCTCTTAATCATATTGATGACATGATAAATGTCTTGGAAGAACTAACTCAAAAAGGGGATCATAGGCCAAAGTGTAACACATTAAAGAAATGTGATAAAAAATAGACAAGGATTGATAGGGTGTGAAGTTCAAGAGAAAATTAATGCCATAAAATATGTATATATTTTATATATTCCCTTCCTAAATTCCCCCCACCATTTCTGATGAGTACCTCTTTACTTTTATGTGAGCTTGAGGATGATAGCATAGGATCAGAATATAAGCTCATCCTTCAAAGTACCTTTAATGAACCCTAGGAAGGACTGGTTCGGTCCTAACTTACAGATGGGTTCTTCATTGTTTAAGTTTTATGAGTCCAATGAAGGAATAACTCGATGCCCTTTTCATGTTTAGAGAGTTTGAAATTAAAATAAAATAAAAATCCAAGATGACCTTTTTTGTTTAGATTTAGTGAGTCTAAAAAAGGGATAAAATATAACTCTTTAAATTATTTCAATGTAATCTTTTAATGAGCCTAGAGAGAGTAAAGCTCGATCATTTTTCATATTTAGAGAGTTTGAAAAATTGAAAAGAAAAATCTAGTGAGGATATTTTTTGTAAATTTATTGAGTCTAAAAAAGGAATAAATGCATTCTGATGTTGAAAAATCATGTTTCATTATTTAACTTGTGCTCTACACACACTTAAAAAACCAAAAAACATCATATATGCCCAAAAATATACTAAAAATTGAATAAAATCTAGTTACACTAAGGAAAATTAGACAAAATTATAAAGTTAAATTTAAAAATGGTTTCATTCTTTTAAAAAAGGAGAAAAAGTCAATTTATTTGACCATTTTGATTTTACTAGCCTCTAAGGTGAAAATACCACGATTTGTAGTTAGATTTTTAGGTAGCAATTTTGGGCATTCTAGTGGATGATTTTTTGTCTCGTTCCTTCCAACTACGAGATATCGATCCCCTCTAATTTGATGTCACTATTTTTATATTTCATGATGATTTTAACTAGTTTCAAACATTTATTTATGGATAAATAATTCCTTCCAGGTGTCATACCCTGCCCATATCGAGAACTGTGACACTTTTATTATTGTTGCATGTCTCGAACATGCAAGGTGCAACACTGTCGCACTATTAGTAACTGAACAAGTGTGAGATTCACAAGGAAATTTTTGTTTTTAGTTTTGAGCAAAATAAATAAAAATTATTCAAGTTGGCTAGTTAGTAATTTTTGTCCTTGATGTTTATAGGTTATTTGATCATCAATATGTACTGGAGCGGGGTCCCCTAAGGCACAAGTTCCAAAGATACTTTTTGTATGTTTCTATGTGCACATTGTGCTAATGAATTCAAAGGGCTTTTAGCCCTAATTTTGGATGTAATTAGGCTTAAATGTAACTGTGGGCCTCAAACCATGGTTTGAGACCATAGTATATACATGCTAGGCATATTATAAATAGATAGAGTATGTCTAAGCTAAGTAATTCTAAGTAAGTTGATGAGATATTGATGCTCTGATAGTATTTGTGTTTATCAGGGTTTTTGGGTTGGGTGAAAGGCTCCTTCTAGTTGTGTGCGCGGAGACCTAGTCCTGGCTGTGTGTGGACTCCACTAGTTGTGTGCGTGGAAGGGTTTGTAAGGGATTGTAAAGGTTTTGGAAAGATATTTGATGTATTGACAAATCTGATGGATAATAGAAAGAATAGTTTTTGGCGAAGCTCTCTATGTTATGTATCTATATTTACTATTTATGCTATTATAAGATCATAATAATAGAAGCACTAAATTATCTGATGAACAATGGGTACATAAGTATATTTATACAAAAGTACATGAAATTTTATTTTGTTCCTTTGTGCATGAACTACAGGAGTGGTTGCCGCGCTTAGTTGAATTCCATCACTGTATAAAATACAAAATAGTCATTGAGTGGACTCCTTAATTCATCTAGAAAGTGGAGAAATTTTATAATAAGATCACTCGTGGGGTAGATCATTGGATCAATCGCATTATGGGTGGATTTGTGACTGAATTTTCTGTTGATCGATTTGTTTCATATTCTGAAGCAGAAAGAAGGTTTTTCAAAGGCCCTAGAGGTAAGTTCCCGTGCTCATTGAAATTATTACTAAAAATGATATTGTGCAAACATAATGCTTGAATGCATCAAAGAGGTTCAGTTACGCTGATTTAGGTGGATATCGATGGCCACCCACCTATTCCATTTGGACCCGCACCATCAATTCTTGCAGCTTTTCACTTTCAGCACAACTTACTATTTTTAGCAGGTTTTTGGGTCCTACACTCCTAGACCCATTTTGGGACCCTAATGATCCAGGTGGATATTGGTGGCTGCCTACCCATTCCATTTGAAATGCCACTATCATTTCTTTCAGTTTTTCAGTTTCAGCACAACTTACTATTTTTAGCAATTTTTTGGGTCCTGAACTTTCGGAGCCGTTTTGAGGCCCTAAATGATGATTTTTGGGTATCGCACTTCTAGAAAATCCTTGGATAGATCTTTCTAAAGATGTATCATGTGTGTCAAACAGAGATAGTATGCCAAAGTTACGATGTTGGGAAGTTGAAAAACCAATTTACCCAAACAGAGCCCATAGTTTTGGTGCTTCATCTCTTAGGGTTAGGTTTTTGGACATTTAGTGTTATCCATTGTTCTCAATAATAAATAGGCCCTCGAGCCTCATGGTAACATATTTCAGAGGCATGTAGCCACCACATCTCTTCTCAGAGATAAGCTACCAGTGCCCTAGCTATTTGATTTCCATTATGTCTGTAATCATATTTTTGTTATTTGATATTAATGAAATGAAGCATTATTTCCACTGTATCTCTGTGTTTATGTCTATTTATGTATTTTATTACATTCCTGCATAAATTTGAATCATTGTTATCATAGAGGGTCTGCTCTTTCTATGTTTTTCTTTTCATGTCCCCAATGCGGTCAGGGTATAAGGAGTTAGGGCCCGATCTGGTTGAACCCTAAAAGATTAGCCTCACAAACCCCAACGACCTCCCATGGCAGAAGAAAATAAAGACGAGGGAGTAGGATATCCTATCAAAATATTGCTCGAGGAGGCCCTCGAGAAAAAAAGGAACGTGATGATGGATAAATTTGCTCAGATCCTTGAATGGTTTTCCACCTACGATGCATCTGCATCAAACAGCTACTCTGGAGGCACCACTCCCTTCAAGGTATAGGTAAAATTTTAAATTACTATATTTGAAGGCCAGATAGATGCAGACGTGTAGATAGATGGTTGAATTTTCTAGAAGGGTATTTCTCGGTCCATGATTTCTTCGACCGAGAAAAGACTATTTTTTCACTCCTCAAAGGATGGGACATAACCCTCTCTGTTCTCAGCCACACCCACTTGGAATTCGTTCCAAGATGGCATCAAGGAAATATATTACCCTATGGGGAGCTATGAGTACAAGTACATCCAACAAACCAAGCTATGGCAAAAAAGAGATGAAGATGTTCACAAACTGGCGAATTTATTCCACACCCTATGCATAAAGTTGGATATTAAAAATTTAGAGAGACATTTGGTGCTCAAGTACCACAGATCTTTTCACAAACACATTCAAGAGGAAATGGAGTTCCACAAAATTATATCACTTAGCATGGCATATCACTATGCCACCAAGATCGAGCAGAAATTTAAGTAGAAGAAGCGAGACTTTGGATCTGCGAATTCGAAGCCAGGGAAAGGTGCTCCCGAATCGTAGAACAAGGGGCAAGGCCAAAGTGGGGTGACTTAGAAAAACACCACAAATCCAAATAATGACATAGGAAAGTGGTGTGAATTCCATAATAGCCCCACTCACAGCACAAATGAGTGTCGGGACAAACAGTCGTTAGTGGTCGAACTAAAGGCACCCGAATCAGATGCATATTCTGATCCTAAGTCAGAACTAGACAAAGGAAATGAAAAACGGAAGTAGATCATTGATGCAGATCCCAGTGCCATTGTTTCCACCATGAAGATCCGGAGGGAGGATCCAGAGGAGGGGGGTGCCTCTTCCATTCGTAGATGTGGGTGAAGGGTTCTCCACTGCAATTCCTTGTCGATAGCAGAAGCCAAAAGAACCTCATTTCAGCAAAGGTCATGAAGCCACTCGAACTACTAACCATAGCACACCTAAAACCATATACCATTGGGTGGCTTCACCCAGGGAGAGATATATGTGTTCGCCAGCAGTGCCACCTTCGGTACAGTATCAAGCCATTCACAAATGAGGTAGTGTGTGATGTTGCTCCTCTTGATGCAGCTGATGTAATATTGGGCCAACCATACTTATGGAGGTGACATGTTGTGTATGATTCTAGGGCCTGGTCTTGTTATTATTACTTTGGGAAATATATTTTACAGGATAGTGGAGGTAGTACCACCTCCTTTCATCTCTTTGACTACTAAAAAACAACGCAGTAAGATTGTTTCCCAAACCAGGAAATTTATTTTCCTTACAACTCGCTCACAGGGAAAGAATAATATTGTGGCCACAACCTTGAAACAGGGCTCCTGTGCACGGCTACAGCAGATGGACAAAGTCATGGAGGAATATGAGGACATTTTCTCCTCACTCACAGAGGTTCCTCTACACTTCCAGGACAAGCACTCCATTAATCTGACCCCCGATGCATCGCTGCATGATGTTGTCATACCTCATAAAACATAATCCACACATGTATTGTCTGAGGCTAATAAAGAAACCAAATTTACTAAATGCATCTAGCATGTTTTCCCATAGGTCCATGAAATCTTCAACAAATCTAATACCTAGTTCAACAGAATTTTCCTCATCTCATGAAGGATCTCAACGCAATGGGGACCATTGCTTCCTAAGGAGGGAGGAATGATCTAGGTGGATATTGGTGGCCATCCACCTATTCCATTTGGACCTACACCATCAATTCTTGTAGCTTTTCACTTTCAGCACAACTTACTATTTTTAGCAGGTTTTCAGGAACTACACTTCTGAAGCCGTTTTGGGACCTTAATGATCCAAGTGGATATTGGTGGCTGCCCACCTATTCCATTTGAAATTCCACCATCAGTTCTTTTAGTTTTTCAATTTCAGTACAACTTACTATTTTTAGCAGTTTTTCGGGTCCTGAGCTTCCAGAGTCATTTTGAGGTCCTAAACGATGTTTTTTGGGAATTTCATTTCTGATGAATATTATATTGATATAAAACTGATATTTACATTCAAAAATTGTATTCCTCAGATAGATATTTCTAACGATGTATCATGTGAATCAAACAGAGATAGTATACCAAATTTACAACCCCAGGAAGTCGAAACACCAATTTAGCCAAACGGGGCCCATAGTTTTGGAGCTTCATCTCCTAGGGTTAGGTTTTTAGACATTTAGATTTTTCCATTGTTATCAATAATAAATAGGTCCTCGAGCCTCATTTTAAAAAATTTCAAAGGCATGTAGCCGCCACATCGCTTTTAAGAGATAAGCTACCAATGCCCTAGCTACTTGATTTCCATTATGTCTGTAAGCATATTTTTGTTATTTGATATTAATGAAATGAAGAATTATTTCCATTGAATCTCTGTGCTTATGTATATTTATGTATTTAACTACATTCCTACATAAATCCGGATCATACACGCAGTTGAAGAATTTACTGCGAAGACCCTGAAAAAGTACTTTATAGCCATTTGAAGCCTAGATCTGATAGTGAACATGAACCATAAACTGACTTTGAAGAAGAAATATCATCATATCAGAAGCCCTTGAGTCTGTTTCCCACTCCATCGGCTCCCCTTCTGAGCTTACATCATATATCACCTACCCCACCACGTAGTTCGTCTCCAGCGCCACTTCCACCTCCCCCTGAAGTATATATGGTTGCATCCATGAATTTACCTAATTTCAGACGCATTGGAAATGAGGACACGGATCACTTTTGGTTTGTAACTGAGGCTGTATGGCAGGCTTAGCAAGTGAATAATATCAATATACACAAAGTGCAGCGGGGTACTGCATTTCAAGGTAGCGCACTAGATTGGTACATTAGGTATGCACAAGAAAACCCTAATGCTATCCTCGAAGAAATTAAAGCAGTCCTAAAAGAGAAGTTTAAGAAATGTAATTCATATGCATAGCTGGTGACAGAAATGAAGGATATTTGTCAAGAACCTAATGAATATGTATGGGAGGATGATCAAATATTAAAGAGCACCATCAGAGATAGTGGGTTTGTGATTGATGATACTCAGCATAAATAATGGTTCATTTCTATGTTGCTTCCGCATCTGCGCTAGCCATTAGGTCAAAAAAATATTGCCACACAAGCTGAGGCTGTAGAAGTTGCAATGAAACTAGAAGCTACCCAACTTCCTATTGCGCTGGGAACTCAATAGATTCAGAGTCAGCTGCAAGAAATGTATCTGGAAATTCAAAGTCTATGCAAGGACAAAGGCAAGGAGGTCTGTGCAGAGGTGTGGTGTATCAAATGTAAAGATTTTGGGCATCATAAAGACTAGTGTACTATTTTCAACAACTTTCTGTATGATGGAGGTCCTATTCCATTGAAGAACCCTGTATGGTTCACTATATGTAAAATTGCTGGACTACATGATACAGATTCTTACCCAAAGATTGGAAAATATCATCCTGACTCGAAGCAATTATTTTGCAAGTTTTTTTCTTCATTAAGGCATGATGAGAAACAATGTCATACCTATGATATGATTTTGGATAAAGCAGAGATATATATAATGAAGGTTGATCCTACATCACCATCATCCCATTCTGGGTGCAGAGAATTCCAAGGCATAGGAAGAGGCTAAGGAGGTGGATCAGCTGGTTGAGGAAGAGGAAAAGTGATTTTCTATAATTGTGGTGATGATGGTCATTATGCGCACGACTGTCTGAATCTATCATGATAGTCCTGCGGGTATTTTAGACAATTTGACCATGTTATAGAAGATTTACCTGTGTTGATTGCTAAAATATACAAAATAAGATTCCAACATGGATGGTTCACACAGAAACTCATGAAGAATATCCTTGTGTGAATGTAGTTACCTAGAGTGGTGTAGCTACCAATGAAGATAAAAGAAAGCAACCTCCCATTGATGTATGGATCTGGATATCACCTGAAAACAAAGAAGGCTTTAATCTTCAGTGTGCAAAAGAAACCTTTATGGAAGCAAGGAAAGAATTTGTAGAAGGAAATACTTCAACAAGTGGTAGAACACTGAAGGGAGCAGGAGGAGACGAAGAGATTAATCCATTTTTACAAGCATGCATAAAGTTGTTGTGCAACAAGAAGGCTATTGAAAATTTGTAGGAATTAATAGATAATTGTTGAAATAAAGAAAAACACTTGGTAGAACAGTGACCAGTCAATCAAATCTACAAGAACAACAAGAGAACGGGTAGATAGATGTGTATGATTGCGCATATTGGTGCTTATGAAATGGACCAAGTCATTCTAGATTTAGGATCAAATGATAATGTAATACCTAAAAGAAACCTGGCAACGCATGGGAGAGCCAAATATGGAATGGTCTACATCCAACTATGCATGGCTAATCAGCAAAAGATCATTCCTTTGGGAAGATCATCAAAAGTTGTGGTAAATATAGAAGGTGTTAAGGTGTTGGCATATTTTGAATTCATACAGATTTTAGATGATATTGATCCCTATCCCACATTGCTAGGATTGGATTGGGCTATTGACATGGATGGGGTTATCAATCTAAAGAGAAGGAGAATGGAATTTGAAAGAAATGGAGTTAGGGTAATCATTCCTTTGGACCCTGTAGAAAGAAAAAGGTATTTTGAACCAGTGCACGTTGAGGATGAGATTGATAAAATTTATAATCTCACTTTGCACGAGGAAGATTGGATTAATCCAACAACATATGGTAATATTAAATGGGAGAATGATACTTATTATCTCTCAGAATTTGATGAAGAACTAGAGAATTGGAAGAACCAACTAAATGATGTATCTTTGTTGCACTGTAATCGTGAGACCTGCGCTTTGCATTGGATAACCTCTGAGGTACATGATTTCCCACATTATGATGGCTCAACTAATTTAAACATGTTCCTAGGAGAGCTGGAAATGTATGTGCCTATAGAAAAAAGATTCCATGCTTTGGATCCTGGCTTTCATGCTACTTTTTCAAGATGGTGGGAAACACATAAGGAGAATATGGGATATTGGGAGGAATGTGCACACATGATGAGGTTGCGGTTTGAATGTATAATAATCAAAATAGGGGATTTATACTCTGGAAAATAGGATCAGCGCAGACATTTAGCCAAATGGAATCAGGTATGGGGAGTAGAACCAAGACCTGAATGGGTTCATATGTTTATTCACATGTTGGGAAAGGTGCTAACTAAATGGTACTTGGAAACAGAGCTGCATAGAGGCACTAGTGAGTGGTCTTCACTGGTAAACAATTTTATTCTTACCTTTAGCTTTCAAAGTGGGTTTGAAATAATTGGCCAAGCTCTGCATAATATTCAAGAATTCATATTTGATTCCACTAATACTGTGATTGAATGCACGCCACCATCTTGGGATGTGCAGATAAATTCCATTATGAATTGTAGGAGCCTGATAGTAGAAGAAAATGATGAGGATCCAAGGAATATCATGATTCCTAAATCTGAAGGGTAGTACGAGTGGTTGGGCCCTTAATAACCTCGATGGATGTGACAAAGCCATTGAAATTAAGATAGGTGAATATTGGAACTAAAGAAAAACCTAAGTTAGAAAATATTGGAGACTACTGGGATAATGATACAATAGGCAAGGTTGTTGAGTTGCTGACAGAATATCAAGATCTTTTCCCCACAAAGTTTTCAGAATTAAAAGGAATCATTGGGGACCTGGGAGTGATGAAAATCACATCAAATCCCGATGCACCTCCTATAAAACAACATCCATACAGGCTAAACCCCAGATATAAGTAGAAAGTGAAAGAAGAGTTGGACAAAATGTTGGTAATAGGCATCATTGAGCCCGTGGAAGAATTTGACTAGGTAATTCCAATGGTTGTGCAAGATAAGAAGACCAAGGGAGAAATTAGAATTTGTGTTGATTTGCGCAAACTAAATGATGCATGTGTGCGTGATCCATTCTCAGGCGAAATTTTGGATAATGTTGGAGGTCAAGAAGCATATTCTTTTACAGATGGGTTTTCGGGATTTCATCAGACCCAAATTGCGCCGAAATATAGGAGTAAGACCACTTTTGCTACTGAATGGGGATATTTCCAATATACAGTTATGCCATTTGGATTGAAGAATGTTCCTCCCATTTTCTCACGTGTGGTAGTTGCTGCTTTCAAAGAATCTAAACAGAAGTCTTTAGAGGTATATTTTGATGATTGGACTGTCTTCGGGTTGTTGAAGAAGCATGTTTCCAATATGAACTTAATGTTGGATACTTGTAGGAAGTATCAGATCTCATTGAATCTGAAGAAATTTATTTTCTGTGTACCTTTTGTAATATTGTTGGGACACATTTCCTGCCAGCAGGGATTGATGGTGGATCCTGCCAAGATTGTTGTCATAGTTAATTTGGAGGTACTTGAGAATATTAAGAAGTTGCACTCAATATTAGGGCATATTGGGTACTAAAGAAAGTTTATTCAGGGATATGCACTGATAACTACGCCCATGGAAAAGCTGCTAAAGAAGGATGCGACGTTCTCCTGGGATGCAGACTGCCATAAGAGTTTTGAGCTACTCAAGTAAAATATGGTGATTGCACCCATCCTGGTCTTCGCGAATTAGTCCAAGGAATTTTATGTACATGCGGATGCCTCCTGTATTGCACTCGGTGCTATGCTAGCACAGCCAGGGGAAGGAGAAATTTATCATCCTATTTCTTAAACCGAAAAATATCAAGCGCAGAGAAGAATTACTCAACCATGGAAAGGGAAGGGCTTGCAATGGTATATTCATTGCAAAACTTCTACCACTATCTATTGAGAGGTCACGTTAAAATGTTCACTGATCGTTCTTCTTTGAAGTACATGGTCAACAAGCCTATGTTGGGGGGGGGGGGGAGATCTGCAGGTGGTTGTTGTTATTCCAGGAATATTATTTTGAAATTATAGTAAACCTAGGATGATTAAATGTTGGACCAGACCATCTGTCGCGCATTGATCAGGAGAAGATCCCACAAATATAGATGATGGATTCCCAGACCCGCAGTTGTTTACGATAAAAGTGGTTGATGAGAATTTCCCTGATATATCATTTAGTTTTTGACTAGTGGTCGCGCACTTGAGGAGTATACCATTCAACAAAAGAAAGAAATTTTGGCGCGTTAAATTAACTTCACCATTATGTCTGGATATTTGTACAAATTAGGTTTGGAGGAGGTCCTGTGAAGGTATGTCTTAGAGTATGAAAGGCATGAAATCCTCAATGAATCTCATGGCAGAGTTGTCAGTGGTCATTATGCAGGTAAGGCCACTCCGCAGAAGATCTTGCACGCTGGGTTGTGGTGGCCCATGCTGCACAATAGTGCCTATGTGCACAGTCTCGCATGTGACGTCTGTCAGAGGATGGGGGAACCTTCGTGTAGGGATGAGATTCCCTTGAATCCACAAATGGAGCTGCAATTTTTTGAGAAGTGGACTAATGATTTTGTGGGACCTACTAATCCTCTAGGAGGAAAGAACAATGTGTGCTACATCATCACTGCAACAGACTATGTAACTTGATGGCTGAAGCCAAACGAGTGAAGGACTATACTGTTGATACTGATGTGAAATTTATTTTTGAGAATATAGTGACTCAGTTTGGTTGTCCTAAGATTATGATTAGTGATTAGGGTACACATTTTTTCAATGAAACTATCGAAGCCTTGACTGAAGAATTCAATATGCGCCATTAGAAGAGATCCCCTTATCATCCTCAAGCTAATGGCGTAATTGAAGCTTTCAATATGATCTTGGAGACTGCGCTCACTAAGGTATGTAATGCTAATAGAAATGATTGGGATGATCATGTGCCTACAGTTCTCTAGGCCTACAGGACTACTTGTGAAAATTTAACTGGGAGGACACCTTTCAAGGTGGTATATGGGAAAGAGGTTGTGTTTCCCATGGATTTCATTTTTACCAGTCTACGCGTTGCAAAATTTACCAATACGGTCAAAGAAGATGCTCTAGAAGACCAATTGTCGCACTTGGTTGCTCTGGAAGAAGATCAGTTTATTGTAAATTATTATTAGCAGGTTTAAAAGGCGCGCGAAAAATCCTAGAATGACTGGCATATCAGGCAGAAATTATATAAGGAGGATGATTCGGTCTTACTATATGAATACAATTTTGTGTGCTACCAAGGGAAATTGAAGATACATTTGCTAGGGCTCTATGTTTTTAAGGAAATAAAGGATGGAGGGGCAGTGCACCTGGCCACGTTGAGTGGTGAATACCTTCTAGGATATGTCAATGGAATTCATTTGAAGCCATACAGGGATGACCGTGTGCCTACCGAATGACTATATGGCTGAAGTATCAAATCTGCATAGAGGAACTGAAGAATGCGCAGTAAGGTGTGACATGAACGTGGTATTTGTGCCAGGATATTGACTGGTGCGCAGAGGTGTCAAAAACTAGTTGTTGGAATAATAAAACTGGATAAGATATATTTATTGCCATTTTTAGGAGTGTCCAAGATGCATTTAATGAAAGTATTTTTCCATATTTGGGATTGTTTTGTCAGTAATGGAACCTCATTAATGCACAAGGAACCGTTTTAGATGTGCCCGAAGTATAAATATGACCTATGGGGTTGCAATAGTTCCCTTTGCATTCTAAGTGATTTTTATGCTCCGAGCTCTATGTTTTCCATTGCATTTGTTGTGTCTATGTCAGGTTTGGATCTCGTGTTTGAGGACGCATTACATTGAGATGGGTTAGGGTACATAATTTAGAACAAGATGATGGCCACTAGACCAAGTGATGACCCTGCTACGCTAGAAGTGCCCATTGTAGAAATACCTACGCCATCAAAAGGAAATAAGGGCAAAATCTCTAGAATGCATAGGTCTCCCAGAGAAAAGACCCCAAAAACTTTCTATTCAGCAAGAGAGAAAATGAAGAGGACTATGGCCAAAGTTCCAGAGACTATTGTAGAAGAGGACAATGAAGTTGTTAAAGTAGCCCCACTCTCATGGCTGCCAAGTTATATTGCACTGCACAAACCTACTATAAAGGTGCTCAAATACTTGGAGAAGGTGGTGCAAGCATCCAAGTCCCATTGATCCCAGAAAATGTCCCAATGGAAGGGGACATGCTTACAAAAATCCCACAACCATGATTTGATGATTGGGACATCGCATATGTCAAAAAGTTTCCCAAGCTCATGCCAGACCTCTATCTATACCAAATCACCTATTAAGTAGGTGTGGTGCACCTCAAGCCAAAGAGAGGAATGCTAGGTCTGCACAAGGAAGGCCTACTCAATCTATTCCAGATCCCTCATTTTGGGCGCAATCCCATTAATGATATCTACGTCAGGAAGCTGCTAGCGTTGGTCCATGATGATGCGCTCTAGTTGGGAGAGCGCATCCTAATTGATGTATAGTTATTTCACCGAATCATAGGTCTGCCAACAAAGGGGGCCAATCCTATGGCAGAATTTGAAGGCAAAGCGTAGGAGAAAGCGTTGGTGAATTAGATAAAAAAAATATGATGCACTCAAAAATCCCTGGGTTTTGTTGTGGAGGAGATTAATGACCACGTTTCCCATTTTAGCATGCTCATCTTGGCTTTCAAGATGATGTGCAAGTGTAGGCCCAAGTAAGTACCTGCGCAACATTGGCTGGAAGGTGTGGGAAAGGAGTTATATATAACTGGTGTGGGTACCTGTGTAAGGAATTTCTTGAAAATGTGCGTGAGGTACAAGAGAAGGTAAAGCACTTCCAATATGATTTTCTCTTGTTACTCATTGCACTGATTGGATGGATAACCCTCGAAGACACCCAAAGCTTGAAGAGAATATGTCTGAAGCTACGCACTACGCAACACTATGGTACTCGTCCAAGCCCATGCGCGTGAAAGAGAACAAGATATTTTAGGTCTTATATGATGCGACATTATACCAAGTAGTATATTTGAAGCCGTGATTTTCCCTAACACTTATGATCAATACAAAATGATAACTAAATTTAAGGCTATGTTTCACAACACACGTATCTGTGCGAAGGGCGCTGTAAAGGGTGTGTGGTATGAGCTACCCCACTTAGTGACTGAGGACGACCTTATCAGAGTAACAAAAAAATGGCCATCGACCTGGTTGACTCCACTGACACAACTGCACACTCCTAAAAACAAATCAATGGAGAAGGCTACTGAAAATCCTACAGAAACAGTGATAGCAACGATCATAGACAAACCTGCTGAGAAGGAACCAACCCCAACTAGAACTGGAGAGATCGTTGATACAAACACCATATCGGAAAAGAATGGCTTTGCACCTAAGAAGAATGGATAAGCAGCAACATTTAAAGGCACAAATCATGATGCTTAGGCCACAGGTGGGTCACACAAAAATTAGAAGGGCTCTAAGAAAGAAGGATAGGAGGTCCTGACCCTTATAGAGGATGATCTCAATGATATCGCGAACACCATTACATCTACACAGGAAGATCGATTGATGGACATGAAGATCCATTATAAATCTGTGTTGGAGATTGTTCAAGTGGGGTTGAAAGAATTAAAAGTGTAGGCGAGCCAGATCCAGGAGAGCATGATCCAGGCGAGCCGAACCAGTGTGCAGGTTACTAGTGTGCAACCATTGGACATTTCCTTTCCAGCATCAGGGTATTCTCGATTTGTTCACATCCCCCTGCCAACAATCAAAATGGATGCTAACCAACACATTCAGTTTACGAGTATAGGTAGTATTCATGTTAATATTTCAATGTTTCCTATAGGTAGAAATGATTTGCTTCATTCAGTGATTGCAGACGAACTCCAATTCCGAGAAGAAACTACACAAAAAAATATTGGAGATGCACAACAGTAGGCTGCACAAGTGCATCAGCAACAAAAATAGGCTGAAGCAACATGCAGAGAAGCAGAGGCCCAGTGTGTTGCACTAGAGGCAAATATCAATCAGGTATGCCGAGACATTCTAACTATCTTCGCCACAACTACGCCTGTCAATAAGTTAGAGGGATTGGTCACTGTAGTCAAAGTAGCACGCGAATAGGTTCAAATAATTTGCACAGAGTATGAGAAGAAAATCAAGAACCTCCAAACCAAGTTGCAACCAGAGACAGTGCCAGAGGTGTGTGCGAAGAGGGAAGCAAAAGTAAAATAGGCACATGATAGCATCACTTCCGCGGCCACCCAATGTGGCAAGTCCTTGAACGAGGCCATGGAAATTTGAGCCTCTTTCCAAAACGATCCGGTCATGTAGTAGCTACACGACACACTCAATGAAAAGGAGCAACAGTTTGAAGAGATTCAGACCATAGCACCTACTTTAGTCCTTAAACAGAGATTTTCTCATCTGCAAGAAGGTCGTAGAATCCAAGAAAAGATTTCAGACTTGCACCACAATGAATAGGTTCTCAAAGAAGACATGCATCTGTGGGTAGAGGAAGCATTGCAACTATCCCAGACGTTGGACAAGACTATGAATATTATTCAACAGACTCTGTGTAGTGTTGAGATGGTCACTAAGGGGCCTACTACAGACAAAATGGTTCAACAAGTGTAGGGTGTAGTAGGGCAGGGCCTCAATTTATTGCTCCCTCTCCAGACTTATGCCGAGACACTTAAGGCTAAAAACAAGGAGACAATGCCTCAGTGACTCAAGAGGAGTCACATGTTTGTGTTGGGGGCCTGTTGGAGTGAGGTCCCCTAATGCACAAGTTCCAAAGATACTTTTTCTATGTTTGTATGTGAGTGCTACGCTAATGAATTCAAAGGGCTTTTAGCCCCAATTTTGGATGTAATTAGGCTTAAATGTAAACTGTGGGCCTCAAACCATGGTTTGAGACCATAGCATCTGCACGGTAGGCATATTATAAATAGATAGAGTATGTCTAAGCTAATTAGTTCTAAGTAAGTTGATGCGATGTTGATGCTCTGATAGTATTTGCATCTATAAGGGTTTTTGGGTTGGGTGAAAGGATCCTGCTGGCTGTCTGAGTGAAGACTTAGTCCTGGTTATTTGCGCGGAAGGGCTTGTAAGGGTTTTGGAAAGATATTTTATGTATTAAAAAAACTCAAGGATAATAGAAAGAACAGTTGTTGGTGAAGCTCTCTGTGTTATGCATCTATATTCATTGTTTATTCTTTGATAAGATCACAATATATATTTACTTATTGATGAATGCATGAAGCTGTCTGATATGATTATACATGATTATTGATGATTAAGAGATATGTTAAGTGTTTATGCTTTGATTAAGATCTAGATCTGGTTCTGATATGTTATCTGCGCTAGAGCGAACAATATTTTTTGTATTGTTATGTTAATAATTGCGCATTCTCTGTGTTTCTATTATAAACTATTGCACACACCTTTATAATTTAACTGTGGGTTTTGCTAAGGACCACTTCATTAATTTTTCTCTCAGGGTGTGGAAACCTGGTTCCAACACCTCCCCCATACTGCTTTGGGTGAGAATTTGGTTTGCGCAAGAAGATCACTACCGAAGGGCCAGTAGTTGGAGGGTTTTCTGGTCTATCCATAACTCTGAACTTGGGTCAGGACCCCTTAAGCCAACAAGATGTTAATCAAAGAGAAAGAAAGCACGAAGGATAATATTTGGTAGCAGAGAATGAACCAAACATATTTCCGGTTCTTCTTGAATTTGGCTTGGTGATTTTTTTCTTGATTCTAAGCATAAGAGCTCAAATAGAGTTGTTGGAACATTTAGTGAGGATTTGGGATGTAGATTATATATATATATATATATATATATTTTACTAGGCTCTTAAGAAGAGGAGCCTGAGTTTCACTATCTAGTGCAAGAGGAGATGATGAAACTACTAATGAGTATATCTCCTAGTATTGTTCTATGGGAAGAAGAAAAAGTAGCAGAAAATTCCAATAAATAATAGAATTGATCTTCCATTGAGAATTTTTTTGTTCACCTTTACATGCATAACAGGAAGCACAACTCCACATTTGGATGCCAAATCATAAATTAAATATACATTAGTGTGCATGGAGATTACAATTTTCAACTGGTGTGAAGAGCTAGCAATAAACATGAAGGATCAATTGACTAAGTGAAAGACAAGTTGACTAAAGCAATTCAGATATGGGTCCATTTTGGTGTCCTTTTTCTTGGAAAGAGTGCCCTTGATGCAGAAGGGATTCACTGAGAAAGCAATAGAATACCACGTGCGTTCATATTGGGGCATAAAATATGAGGAAAAACTGAAATAATATATTGAACATATAACAGGGGGTAAAGGTTTTCTATATGTTGTATAACAATATGTGTATTATAAGATATTTTTTATATAATACATTGGTCACATGGAAGAAAAAAATAGGTACATAGATCAATAAATATCGTCAATTTATTTTTCATCATCATATAGATAAATTTTTATGTCATTTTATATACATGAAAATAATCACTATTCCTAAAACATGATTTCTCTTTGTGTGCCTTAGACCATTAAATCCACAAATCATAGTGAGATGTGCTTGAGTGTGGGTTGAGTAATTTCATTTTGGGAGAACTAATATGCATCTACAATATATATCAAAAGAAGAAAGGTGCATTGTAGAATGCATGTGGGGTCATAAGAGAGGCATCATGTCACTATACTAGGGATATAGATATAAAGGGGTATAAATTTTTTTAATGAAAAAATGGATACCTACAATATCTAGTGAAATTAGGGGATTTTTAAAATGGGAGGGTGTATTTGGTTTTTATTGGTAGGGGGTTACACAAAGTGATTTTTAGACATATTTTCCAATATCTGGTAAAATTAAGGGTAGTTTTTAGTATGATATGAATGCATGTGCTATGTCATTGGTTAATTGAGTGAATCCCCCATGCCTTATTGTTTTCACAAGGGATAGAGGTGGATGATATTGACCCAAGAGTAATTCACATGAAAAGATGAGTTGAATTAATGGAATTCCATGGAGGTGGTCATTAGTCCTCATTTGGACCCACATTTTTTAGATGGTTGTGCAGCCAAATAATCACGATCAAGGATTATCCATATGCATGCACAAATTTTTGAGGAGCTCTAGATTCAGCTCTTCCTGAGGGATTCTAATGGGATGCATTATGTGAAAAGGAATTTTGAAATATTTGGATTTTTATTTATTTTTGTTATTTTAATTGTTTTTATTGTGTTAATACTAATACAATTTTTTCATGTAGATATTGGACTGATTTGGCCAGCTGGGATGTCACCAATCCATGGGAGAGGTCAACAGGTTGGATTAGGTGATTATTACCATGAAGTAGCATAGGAGATCCAAGAGCTGGAGAAAAACCTTGAGGGTCTTACTTAGTTTATAGAAGATATGCAAATATTGTTGGGAAATATAAGGAGTTGACAGTTAAATGATTTCCCTTAATATGAAATTATCTTGTGATTTGTTTGTTATTATTATGTCTTCTTTATATTTATATTTTCTTATCATCAAGGATAATGCCAAGAAACAAATAAAATAGGACACAATATGTAGGCATGATTCTAGGGTGAAGCCCCACTCTCTGAGGAAAACCCAGTCAATTTTTTTCTTTCAATAGATTCAATATGAGACAACCAAGACTGTTAAAATTTAGATTAGGGACTTCCTCCATCAAGTCGTCCTTGTTTATTCTTACTTTCACTGTTATCGAGACAGAATTATTTTCACTGTCATGATACCGATATATCCACATTTTTTTCCCACATTATCATGACACCGAGACCTTGTCACTATGGAGACACCAAAACGTTTACTATGAGGGCACCAAAATGATATTCCTAAGAGATCACTGAAATATTCCTCCCAATATTATACTGAGACCTTAAGATAGCACCGAGATCTTGATTGTCATATAGCTCATATACATTAGGGGAATTTTGAGGTCTAAAATGGGCCTCCTAAGAAAAATGTACAACCAAAATAAAATTTATAAGAACCAATAGGGTTCAAGATGATGATGTCAACCATGGGGGATGATTCACCATTTTTTAATGAAAGGGTAAAAAGATTAAAAAATAACTTTTTCAACTCGTATTTTCAACTTATCTCCCAAATTGTTTACTCAAATTTCGAGTGAGAGTACTCGTTGGATGCAAAATTCAATTCCCCATCCAAGGAGTACCCATGTTGCATACTTTCGATGGACCCTACCAAGTGAAAAATGAGAAATACATGAAAAAACGTGATTGCAATCACATTTTTCATTTATTTCTCATTTTTCGCTTACTAGGGTCCTTCGAAAGTATGCAACATGGGTACTCCTTGTATGAGGAATTAAATTTTGCATCCAATGAGTACTCCCACTTGAAATTTGAGTAAAAATTTTGGGAGATAAGTTGAAAATACGAGTTGAAAAAGCAGTTTTTTTTCCCTCTAGAATTTGATGATGTCATCAAATTTTATTTTATTATTTCCACTATTATTTTATAATTTCCTTAGGAGGCCCATTTTAGACCTCAAAATTCCCCTAATGATCTTGACTGTGTTCACCAAGATCTTGACTGCAATCTGACACTGCCGTAGAAAGCCAAACCTGTGGTATCCAAACTACATATATAATCTGAACCTTATTCGAGATCCTTTCCATTATGACCATCTATCCAAACTCCCATCCTATAGCTTATCCGAACTTAGATATGCAATTATTTCAAAGGTTTTGAGGTGGAGAAATGTGAATTCCTTGCACTAGTATATATAGTGGTTTTCCAAATAAATGATTAGACATAACTGTGTGAATAATTGTGTCTTCAATTATATGTAGGCCAACATGAATATCTTGAGGGAAACCAAATTTTTTGAGGCTGACTTGAAGACTTTGCTAGAGAGGATGATGACTTGATGGAGTAGTACAAAATTTTGACTTGGAATTAATCCTAAAACCTTCAATGGAGGCTTGAACTATAACCATTGACCAAAGCATGAAACCCATTCTTTAACAAGTCAATTCAAAAATAATAAAAATTCTTTTCTTTTGACAAATATATTACATTTTTTACTTCAAGTACAATGAAGACTGAACCTAGTTGCCTTTTCCAACACTCCCTCTTAACTAGGGAGGTATTCATATTTACATATAATCATAGAGGTACGTGGAATATCTCAACTCATAGTAAATGAAGAATTTTAGGCACCAAAATGCCATGGACTAGATTCCTGACCAGGGAAATCTATCCATTGGTCTTTCAAAAATTTAGGCAACGCAATGCCAAAAACTACATTCTTGATCAAGGAAATCTATATGGGTGGGAATAAGATGGACTCAAGCTTTCAACCTCTCTAGGTACTATCAAGCTTAATTTATAACCACCAACCCAAGGATCTAGGTGCATGTCAAAGCTCAATTACCAACACCACCCTTCCAACTTCGTGACCTAGATATCAACACAAAGTGTCGGCCATATGTCCTCCTAGGTAATGCTTCACTCACAAAGCCTCAACACCACTTGATACAACAGATCAAGGACCAAAAATATCTCTCGATCAAACTGATCAGTAACCAACATGCTATCAAATCCTTCAAGAGATTCGCCTATACAAACACACCCCCAATCAATAATATACTCTCACATGTACATAATCAAATACAAACTTTTAAGGTCTTCCAAAAAACTTGATGTTTCTTCTCAAATTTTCATAATAGGATTATCAACCGAATATTTGACAAAATATTCCTCAATCATACACTTCCTTTTCCTAATTCATATGCAACAACATATATTCTTCAATAAGATATTATTTAAGAAACACTTCAAAATGCATTCTCCAATTTCATTCTCCTACTCATGGCCTTCACTAAAACTTATGGCTTTTATTCCTAGTCTAGTGCATGAAACATGAAGTACAACATTATATTTGTCACTCCCTATTAAACATAGAGGATATAATCATTCATGTGCAAAGAATATTTTCAACCATCCTCTTATCCTAGGGAGATTTCATCTAGGCTCCCTCTTAACTTATGGAGTACTTCTATTTTACAAAATCGAAGAATATTTCATGGCTTCCATCCTTCTTATCAGAGTCTTTCATATATCATGCTTATCACATCAAATTTACTTACAATCATCTTCACCATCTTGAAGATGATGTACCTGCACAACTTAGATAGCAAGTACAACCAAAATTATAGAAGCATGAAGTTAGCCATATCAAAAACTTATAATAGTAGAAACATTATCCTTTACAAACATAATCAACAAGAGACCATATTTCAACTTATTGCTTAGGTTTAGCTACAAACCCTAAGTCACATTCATATCACATCAAGATATCACATTTATTATATCTAGGGTTTAAATATTCTTTCAACAACAAGTTCATTCATATAGAAATCCTAGAAACAAATCAAATCAATGAATCTAACAACTTTCAGAATTCATGTGTTATATTCCTCACCTAGATTTCATGAGAATCAACAATCAAAAGCAATCTCAACTTAATCAACATCATGAATAAAATCTACTAGATTTTAATATTCACCCTAGATTTTCATCTTCAAATTCTCAAAAGTCACTATATAGATTCATAGATTTTAGATGGTCATATCACACATACTAGATAATTTTAACTACTACTAGAGTTTAGCTGCAAAACCCTATATTTAGAAAACATTATCCTATACCATCAAAATTTGACAAGGGATTATTTCCAAACCCTATGACTCATTACCATTAACCTTTAGGTCAACACATATATCTAGGAATTCATCATCATATCATAAGAACATCATCTGTTAGGCAATATTAAAATGTTATACATATACCAACCTAGACCATGCTATAGTTTCAACCAATGGAAACATGCCTCAAGTTTCATTCCTAGGACTCTATTAAATAACAAGGGTTTGTCTTATATACCCAACCAAACCCTAAATATCTATGGTTTCATAACATAGCAAAGTATACCCTACTATTCCAAAAATTTCAAAGGTTCAGGATTCATACTAACATCATTCAACCATAACAAGTTATGAGCATACCGAAATCCCAAACATGACATCATCAACAAAACTTTAAATATAATTTAAAAATAATCATAAGAAATTTAGGGTTTCAGTCATTCACATTAGCATACCCTTAGGTTAGGGATTTCCAAAGAACCTGTCGAGGGTTCTATAAAAGAAATTAAGAATGTATGGAGGGTATATTTATCAAAATATGAACCACATTTAAACAACAAGCATAGTGATTTAATATAGCTAGACATAATGAGGTTAGTAATCCAAATTTCAAAATACTATGATCATAGCTTGAAGAGAATCTTGTGAGGAGTATATCTTGAGACATACATGGAGATGTCCCTTGGAAAATATGATAAGGATTTCTTAAAGTGTTTTCTTTGTATTAAGCATCATATTTTATACCTATAGTACTAATTACAAGCACAATATGTGATAGCAAGGACATGATTTAATTTCCTAATATACATCTTTTACATTATCATAGAGGATAGAATCCTATGATATCGAAGATCAAGTTACTAATTGACAACTGTATATTTACTTGAAAAATCAGATTGTGTATAAAACCTAGAAGACAATGATTAAGGTTCTAACATGTATGTTATCTAAGGATCACAATTTAATCCTAGAATAGCTATAAACAAGGATTACATGAACCATTAGATACATTGAAAATAAAATTATGAAGATGTGTACCTTTAATTTACATAGTTTTTATTTAGTAGCTTATTTGTTGCATGTGCAATACTTACTTGATTTTCCTTGAGCTAGTACCTTGTGCTTGGACTATTAATTCTTGTCTTCAATGCTTGAGTTTATTTATTCATTGGATAGACTTCAAGTTACCTTAAAACTCAATACTTCTATTAGTTTTAGATACCTAACATCTTTGGTCAATTTACATAGGAAGCTATTCCGAAATCCTTGAATGTACTACACTGTATATACATATCAATGCTTTGATCTTATCATTTAGTGCTTCAACTATAACTACTTCACTATACATATCTCTGAGTTATATTGACCATGTCATTGTGGTAACACTGAATTGTGAGACCATTATTACTATAGTTATATAAAGGTGGTGACTACACTGTGGTATCACTAGATTATTTGTAGGGGCAACGTGACCTCATTTTGTGGTGGCATCGTGACTGTGGTAATATGAACTGTAATGATACCCAAACAATGATATCACCGAGACTAGGACTTGAGAGAGATTAAGACTGTGATAACACAAAATTATTATTTTTGTGGTAGCATTGATTTTATTGCACTATAGAGGCATAAAAATCTTTCTTACTAAACTGTAATGGTACCAAAGTTATGAGGGATTTTCGTTGTGATGGAATCGAGCTCATATTCCTAAAGTGGCACCAAAATTTTTCCACTTTAATGTTTGAAATTCATTCAGACGTGATCTGAGCTTCTCTTTTTGAGTTTAGTGCAAAATCCTCATGCTTATTCAAGGTGCGTTTAATACTGAAATAGTTCATTGTATTCTAAGTTTAGAGATGTGTAATATTCCCAATTAGCCATGAGCTAGTTGGAATATTAATTTTTGTTTTTGATTATTTGGTTAATGAATAAGAGGGTATGGAGACCCATAAATCTCCTTAGTAGGAATAAAATCACTGCTAATGTGAATAGAGATCACTTTAGTGGATTGAAAAAGAAACCTTATGTGTGGAAAGGGGTTGGAGCACATAGACTGGGTCAACTTTGACCAAATCAACAACGTCGTCATGGAGGAGTGGCATTCATTATGGGACAACGCAGTTTTGGAGGGAAAATCCATGCATGGAAGTAGTGGCTTTAATGAGTGGGGCCAAGGTTGAGGAATCTCTCCACTTATATAAGGAAGGGGATGGCAACCATAGAAGATATGTTTTTGATTATTATTTTGATATGGTATGTTAAAACTTTTTTTCTCGCTTAAGTTTTTTAGCTAAGACTGCAATGTTGTTTAGCATAGGGTGTTCCCGAGTGGGAATCGCACCTTCATCCTCAAGGGAATTCGAGTGCCTACTCAGGAGAAGTGATTGCACGACATTTCCACATTCTGGCATCAGGACAAGCTCCATCTTTCAGCTACAACGTAGTTTCTGTAGAGGGTTGTGCTATGTTGCAGGTTGCAGCAGTGGAGAATACATTTGGGTGATTTCTGATCTAGATTTAAGTGGAGGAAGGTTTGGCTAGTAAGGAAGGCCCTTGAGCATTATTGGATCATTTGGCATTAGGCCACACTATCATTTTCCCCTACAGTGCAGTTTCAGTCATGGACTGCGTTATTTTAGGGAGGAGTTGGAGGGGTGGTTTCAGTACACCATTTGGGGAGAAGGTTTTCCAGTGAGGGCATAAAATTTTCACCTATAGAGTCTATTGGAGGAGGCTACATTATTGGATACATCATATTAGCCACATATTTCTAGCTATTTAGTTGCATTGAATCCTTAGCCCTAGGGCTTTGGTTCATTTCTTGTATATTGGTGTATCTCTGAAAACCCTCTTGGGTTTATTGTTGGAGATTGTATAGAGCCTTGATCTTCATGTACATTATATTTTGAGGCATATATCAGTCATTTCATCTTTTTTATGTTCATTTGTTGTAGCAGTGCTCCTATGACTGCGATGTAGCAGTCTTTCGGTATTTTGTGTAGTGGAAACACCCCATTATTGAGGGGATTTATCTATTGGAGGCTTATTGATTCATATTTTATGGTTTGTGCCCCATCATTTTGTACTTATTTGCTACTGTTATGATGAATAAAGAAGTTCCATATTGTTATCTCACATTTATGCATTTATCCTCACTGCTACTTCCATGTTTATGCACTATATTCCTTGTTTTCCCATCTTGGTATCGAAGCATAATCTTGGCTTAGCCTGTGCATCTTAAGCCAATATGTCATTAGAAGAAGGAGATCCTATCATAGATAGAGAGAAGAGGTATCTTAGAAGAAACTAGAAGTATGATTATACAGATGATAGAGAAGACAAGGTTAATACCCTTTTATCAGGAGAAGATGAGGAGAAGGATTTCCCCAAGCTTCTTCTTCGAACTATACAAGACATTGCAAGAGAAGTAAAGGAGATGTTGGAACAGGGTTCCCTAAGCTGCATTTTTGATATAATTTTGTAGTAATTGGTCTTTCGTAGGGGTTTTGGGGTGGGTCAAAGCCCCCAATGTTTTGTAATGCATCAAAGGGTAGACCTAGAGTTCTCAAACCATGGTTTGCAGACCATAGGATAAGAAAGGCTACAACGATATAAATAGATAGATAGTTGGGTCTAGTAGGTAGGAAGTAAGTAATATTGATGCTATGAATGGGCTGTTGAGATTTGTCGGGTTGTTTTGGGAAATTACTCCTGCTGGTTGTGTGTGTAGAGATCCTTAGCCCTGCTGTGTGTGGAGCTCGCTGGCTGTGTGCATGGGCTATGTCTTGGGTTTGTAATTGGGTTTTTGGATATTAATGAATGAGAAATTTATTTGAATTATCTTTATGCTATTTGAACTGGTCTTGTTCATTTCTGAATTGCCTCTGCGTTATTTGAATAAGCTACGATTGTGTCTCTGATATATGAATTAACTATGATTGTAATGTTTTGTGGTGATAATTGCTGATGTGCACGTGGATACGAATGTATTGATCAGATCTGTTAATGATAATAGTTTTTCTTATGGTTACATGCATATTATACTATTAAAGGCTTGATAATAGGCTTGTTTATGTGTGAACCTGATAGAATCAACGAGATCTGCCTTAATTACCTACTCACTCTCAGGGTGTGGAAACCTGGTTCCAACACCCATCCATACTACTTCAAGTGAGACCTTGGCTTACGAAAGTAGGTCATTACTGAAAGGGCTAGTAGTATAGGATTTTGTTGGAAAACCTTAACTCAGAACCTAGGTCAGGACCCTTGAAGCCAACAAATGGCTCCGTTGTCGGGACCGGGAGAATTTTGAGAGAGAGATCGGGTAATGCAATGAGGTCATTGGAGACCTGAGAAATTGGAGCTCTAAGACTGGTTCAAAAGACATATTTAGGAATTTTCTATAAAGGATAATCATAGTACAAAGCTAAAAATTGAGAAGTGGAAGAACAAATACATTTTCATTGAAGTATATGAAATTTTCTTTAAAAAGTTTGCGCATAAGCTCTAGGAGTGGTTAGCAAGGCTCGTAGAATTCGAGACGTGTTGGAAGGATGATTAGGTTACGCAGTGGACTCTAGAATTGCCTCAACAGTTGGAGAAGGCTGACAACATAATCACCCACATGGTAGATCATTGGGTAGATAGTGTGCTAGGAGGATTTGTAATGGAATTCGCAGTCGATCAATTTGTATGCTACTCTGAGGTGGAGTGCAGGTTCTTCAAAGGATTCTGAGGTAAGTTCTTGCGAACATTATCATTGTTAGTTAAAATATTATTGTGCAAAAAGGGAACTTTTTGCAGCCACACCGAATGAATAACCTCTGATCAGAGTGAGAGTACAACACGAAGTGGTAAGTACTACCAAGCCAATCGAGAAGGGGATAGATCCATCTACAACTTGGTAAGAGATACAGATGTGCATGCAGGAACTAGTCCTTTGGTTATAGTACGTTCGTGTTAGCATACGGGCAAGAACCCCCCCACACCTCTGCCACCACCATAACAAGATATGGCCGCACACATGAAGATGCCCACCTTTAAGGGTGTAGGAGATGAAGACATGGACCGATTTGGGTTTGTAGTGGAATCAATATGGACTGTGTAGAATGTGGCTAGCGATGCTGTAAAGAGGGCACATCTATCCCTCACCTTTGAAGGAAGGGCACTGGATTAGTACATGGGGTACGTAGGCCAGTATGCAGATCCATATATTCAAGAGATTGAGAATGCTTTAAAACAACAGTTCCGAAAGCCTAAGTCCTACACTCAGCTGGTGGTTAACTTGAAAGACCTCAGACAAGGACCCATTGAGTCAGTCTAGGAGGCTGACCAATGACTGAAGAAAGTTATCAAAGATGGGGAATTTCAGTATGATGATATAAAACATAAGGAATGATTCATCTCCATGCTATTACCTCACCTGCGCGGACCTATGAGTCAGAAGATGGTTGAGACGCAAGAGAAAGCCTTGGAAATTTATATGAAGCTAGAAGATGTGCCAAGAGATGATGCCCAGTTTGGGGTACAACAGATCCGGGGATAGATAGAGGTAATGCACCTCGAAATCCAAAACTTGTGGAAAGAGTGAGGAAAATAAGCTAGCCCAGACATATGGTGCATAAGATGTAGGGTGTCAGGCCACACCAAGGATCAGTGCCCTTTATTGCTGGACTACATGCAAGCTGGGGGACCCACCCCATTGTGCCCTAAAGAGGCTATGGGACCAAGCGGTCTGACGATATGGTGTGCTAACTGTCACGTAGCTGGACTACATGATACCAACCACTATCCCCGTCTTGGTGCTTATGTTCCAGAGTTGAAGCAACAATGGTGCTGATTATACTCATCTATGGGACATGATGAACATAAATACTGGACATATGACTTAATGATCGACTGAGGAAACTTGTACAGGGTACAGGCTGACCTTTTTTCACCACTATCTCCCTCAAGCAGAGGAGGCTCCCCAGCTGGAGGCAGGGGAGGGAGAAGATGTGGAAGAGTAGGTTGGGGAAGAGGGAAATTGATCTATTATAACTGTGGAGAAATATGGCACTTCGCAAGGGATTGTCCGAACCTTACATGAAAATATTTCCAATATTGTAGACAACTGGATCATGTGATCAAATATTGTCCAGTACTGATAGAGAAAATGCAGGAAAAATAGGAGACACCAACGCAGAACGTGCAAAGGGTTAAGTCAGAATCACGTGATGAGGGACCCAATATTAATGTCATAACGCGCAGCGGTAGCTACTAGAGGAGCTGAGGAGAGAGTTGTGGTTGAACCCCTTATTCAAAAAGCTACTATCAAGAAGGAGAGCTTGAACCTATAGAAGGAGAAAGAAACTTTCATTGAAGCTTGCAAATAATTTACCAAGGATTAGGCATCTACTTCCAAGGCTCTGACAAACCTAAGAACAGACGATGAAGTTAAACTATTCCTAAAGCATGTATGAAGTTGCTATGGAACCAGAGGTAGTAGAAAATATTCAAGCACTAATAGAAAACTGTGCAGCAATAACTGACCCTCTCATAGAAGTTAAATATGTTCACAAAATATATAAGAATAATAAAATCATTGGTCGGGAAATGTGGCTAACGGCGCAGATCGACAATTATGAAATGGATCAGGTCATCTTGGATTTGGGAACTGATGCGAATGTCTTGCCCAAACAGACATGGCAAAGGATGGGAGAACCTAAGCTGGAATGGTCTACTATACAGCTACCCATGGCTAAACAACGGAATATCATACCATTGGGGAGACTGTCAAATATTATGGTAGATATCGCAGGGGTTAAGGTATGCATGGATTTTGAAGTAATTTGTAATATCCATTTTTCATGAATATCAACAATATGCTAAAAAGAAACGCTGTATAAGAAAAAATGTGCAACATAAATGCAGATTAGGACTTGGTTCCTGTTATTTATGCTATATGGGACTTAAATATGGAATTTAATCTAAAATAAGTTTAGATGCATTAAACAGATCTCCCAAAAACTAGACTAGCTAAAAAGCACCCAAAGAGGAAGGCTGCAGCCAAATGCAAACACTGCTTCGGGAATTGTGAAAATTTATCAAATATTCAGTGGAGATCAGAAAGGAGGTTTATATTTCAGTAATACAGTAGCAAATCATCATTATGATGAAGCCCTTTCACTATACAGTGGAATGCAAGAGACAATACAACAAGAATCTTCAGAAAAGAGAGCTATAGCACATGCACATTTGCATAAATGGTTCAACAACGTTATTTTTAAGGAGCTTCAGAAGTTGGAAGTTACAATTCAGATCTAGGGAAGATCTATGGGAAAAACATTAGATCTATTTCAGATCTGGAAAGTAGATAGTTTTCCCTTCAATATCCTTTTGGAATTTTGGCAAAAGCATGCATAAACAAGAGTAGATCTAAGAAACAAGTTGTAGATCTATAAACTGCTGCATTAAATTTCTGAATACAACATTTCATTACAATGTATCAGATCTAAATAGAACATGGATCAGCAAGCTAATCCATGGATCACCAAGTGGAAGGCAAAGCCCAGCACTAGAGATCTCTGATCTAAACTATGAGTAAAGAAACATAAAGAGATCCACACCAAAATAATTCAGTCTTTCAAAATAAACAATGTTGTAGCTTAAATGACATAGATAACCACTGTAAAATTGTAGATCTGAAGTACAAGAAGAAGAGACACTCTTGCAGGAGGTTAAAGAACACACTCCATGAGAAGAGGCTCCCAAAAATACACTAGATCTCTACAGATCTAGGCTCCCACTTGTTGTAGCTTGCAGAAGCAGCAAAACCCTCAATGGATCAGCGCTACTAATGAAAGTAGAGCTTGGCCTCAAGCCTGATAGTGGTTCAATTTAGAAAACACTCCTCCAATATTCCTCAAAGGAAGAGGTGAAATCCCTGCATAGGAATTCCAAATAAAATCCTCCACTAAACAACAGAGAATGGTATTTGTCTAAGTAGACAAATACTCAGAAATATGATCAATCAACAACCTTCTCTTGCTTCCCTCCTTTTCCTTTTATAAGGTGAGAAAGATTTTGCAAACCCTAAACCACCTTGATGAGTTATCCCTTTTCACATGATAGGCTTCCTTCTAGAGCTGCACTGTCCCTTTTGGAGATGCAATGAACCTAGATAGCATTGCTGATTTGGTCAAGGTTGACCCAGTCGCTCAAACCTCTTTCACACCTGTAAGTGATTATTTACATGGCCCTGATTTGTCTTTGTTCATATGGGAATTGATTTATTCAGAATTTTTAGGAGTTTTACATGTCCTCCTTTATTCATTTATTCATGAAACAGAAATTAAAACAAAATTGAATGTTCCTCTAAGCTAAGGCTAAGTGGGAACATTACATTCCTCTCCTCCAAAATGTTGCTTGTCCTCAAGCAACTGATAGGGTAAGAGCTGTAGTTCTTCTCCTTCTCCATTGATGGCACCATCAAGGATCAAGTTTTCATCATGGGCCAAGTGCTCATTAAGCCAATACATCAAAAATTGCTCCTCCAATGCCAACATGATAGGGGCATAGTCCATCCCTTCAGGAGTATAAAACTCAACAGAAATAAACATGGGTGAAGCAATGTCATGTCTAAAACATGCATCATGAAGTAAAAGTTTAAATTCCATGGTACATATACATTTCCCACTCTTTTCCCATACAAACCCATAAACAATACCAATATATCATCTATGTATGGAAGCAAAATTACATATATGCAAAATGAAATTTACACTTGAGAAGGTGGGTCACAATCCCACATAAGATACCAGCATAATGCACTCCTTATCTTTAGTATATATGAGTGTGGTAAGTGGTACTCCCACCACACCTTTGCTACATGGGTCACTTTGACATGGTTGAAAGTGATACCCAAGTTAGGTGCCTTTGGGAAGCACCCATCATGAAAGAGAATCTCCCTTTGCACCTCAAGGGAGTGACCAGATTTAGAATTTTTATTAGCCTCACTAATGCCATGAGATATACATGTAAAATCACTCCTTGTAGGAGCCATGGCCTGCATACATATGGTAAGAGAATATGTCAAATCAGAAAAATAAACATGCTCCATAAGATCAAATTCTTTACCATTCAAGTCTTCCACACACATGGAGTTGGACATGGGGCATTTCTCCTCTTTTAAGAGAAGGGAGAGATGGCTGAGAGGACTCCTACATACAGTCCTTTGGCTGTCCCAACTCCTTATAACTATTTCACTCTTGTAAGTGCTGATGTAGTTCCTCCCAATCATAGTGCTGATGTAGTTCCTCCTTCATACCCTCCCAATAAAAAATCCTCATGATTAGGGTGTAGATCTTTGCTGACTACATATAGCTGGAAAGGAACTCTTTGTGTGCTATTTGTAGTATCTCTTGCTTAATCTTGGAGGCTTGAGACAAGAATACTTTACCAAGATGATAGATGACCCCTTCATGGACCAAATAGCCTCCCCCTTGCTTCATGCCATCTAAAATCATCCCAGTGTGAAGATCTTTGGAGTACTCCACAAGGATTTGAGATCTCCAATATGGATCCACATAGCTCAACAATGACAGTGCTGCTGATACATCTATGGTGGCACTTGCCTTGTTGCTGATTGCTTCTTTGACATTACACATGCCAAAATTGTTTGTTGGGAGGCTGATCCTCCCCTTTCCTTCCTCCCACAACGTTGTAGCTTGCTCTCTCATTGCTCCAATCCTTACTTGATCTATATTTGGAGCAGCACTTTGTGAGGCTTTCCCCATAGGATCAAAATATAATGACATTCCAAGTGGTTTTCCATGAGGTAGGAATGTTCCTTGCAACATTCTCATAAACATGAGAGAAGGAATTGTGAGATCCTTGCTTCCACTACGCAAATCCATCTCTTTTGTTTGTGTGGAAACATTAGGTGCAGGATAAGTGTGCATGCCTCGAATTATTTGTGGTTTCCCACTCTTCAAGTCCACCCACTCCATCTGCAAGGCTTTCCAATCAGTGGTAACCTTCCCCAAGGGAATCAACCACTAGACACCCTAGATGATATTGGTGTCTGGTATGCCAAATACAAAGAAGTGATCCACCAAAGTGTAGGATCCCATAATGACAGAAAGTGATGGAACATATTGCATGCATTGCATGGTTCTATCCCCTGGGACCAAAACAAAAAACCCATCAAAAGTGTCAGTGGGGATTCCTCTCCTCTGCACAAGGTGAGCATCAATAAAGTTGTGGTTTGCCCCACTATCAATCAAAATAGACACTCTCTGGTTCATGAATAAGCCTTGTACTCTTAGGGTGAAGTACTTAGGCACTCCTCTCAAAGAGGCAAGAGTTCCACTTGTTCGAGCAAAGGCTCCCTTTTCATCTCTGGATGGTGATTGATCTTCATACTCATCGTCACCAATGCTATGACCCCTCCTAGGTACATCATTCCCATATTCCTCCTCAAAATCTGAGAAGACTTCTATATAGTGTGCCCTTCTAGCAACACATCTATGTCTCGGTACCCATGGCTCTTGGCAAGTGAAACACAATATCTTTTTCCTCAACTCCCTCTGGAGATCAATTTCAAGAGGTTTTTTTACTGAGTTCTCCTTGTGGGGAGAAGCTTTCCCTTATTTCCCCTTAGAAGGGTGAGGGGCCTTCCTTTGGAAAGTTGCCTTTTCTCTTAGTAAGGCATCTTGGAGATATCTAGCTCTCTCAATTGCATCCTGCAAAGTGATGGGCTTGGTAGACTTAACCAACCCATGCAAAGGTTCCTCTAGGCCATCAATGAACATGTAGACTCTCCTTTCTACAGATATATCAGGGACCATGATTTATAATCTCAGGAACTCATAGATATAAGTCTCTGCATCTCCTCTCTGCTTCAGCTTTGCAAGGCTTATGAAAGGTGCTTCGAGATCCTTCCGGTCAAATCTCTCCACCAGTATTCTAGTGAACTCAGCATAGGTAGACACATTGTTGTGTCCCAATGTAGACAACCCATGGACCCACCAATTGTGTGTTGGGAAAAATACTAAGAGGGGGGGGGGTGAATCAGTATTTATAGCATATTCAAAATTTTTTACTTTTTCACTCTCTAAAACCCATACGCTACTTTCCTTTAGTAAACTCGCATATACACGCGACTATCCTTCATACAACTCACGTATTAGCAGAGATCTAAATATGCATATATGTATTAACTTAGTTCTTTGCAATAGTCATTCATCTGATGTTAAGTTATCAGTAAACATGTGCAATAACAACATAATAAACCATCACAAAAAGCATCACACATGAACACCGGGATTTTTAGGTGGAAACCCAAGTCGGGAGAAAACCACTGCTGTAGTTGCTCAACCTTCAATATTTTATTATAGAGAAAACATCTTACATCATATGTGCTGGCGCAGACTCCTACCAGCACGCAGGCACCCACCTGTGCTCGTTTACCAGCCTCTCCTAGAAGGGAGCTACAACCCCCTGACTCGTTTACCAGCCTCTCCTGGAAGGGAGCTACGACCCCCTGCTCTCGTTTACCAGCCTCACCTGGAAGGGAGCTATGACCCCCCGATCTCGTTTACCAGCCTCACCTGGAAGGGAGCTACGACCCCCTGACTGAAGGCTACAACCCTCAACACCTCTATGGACCACGTTTCATCAATTTTCACACTGGATCCAAAGCTTCCTTTAGGACACCACTTGCAGGCCACGTTTCATCATATTTTCAGACTAGACCCTTTCCATACTTTTAAGCACAGTCAACCATGAAACAGATACATATAACTCACTGACAGATATCAGTAAACCAGCAGAATAGATCAGACATTTCTTACCACAGACTTCAGCAAACCCTAGTTTGCATACGCGCTTTCCTTTCTCTGATGTCGCATATATACGCGCTTCCGTTCACATAAACCAGCGTATACTTCTGTCCATATTACAGAGCTAATTTCATTGCACATACGCGCTTTCTCTTCATCGAAGCTGCGTATATACGCACTTCCTCTTCGGCTAACTAGCGTATGGATCTTTAACCATTACAGAGCTGCATACTTCTTCAGATCAGATATTCAGTTCAGATTCAACCCTTTACTTCAGACAGATGTTCGCCACATCACAGATCTAATTACTCCATAAACAGATCTAGTAGATACAAATACATTTCAGATCTAGATCCCCTTCTTCATCATTTTCTTCATTGGTGCATCATAGATTTAGATCTATCATCAAGCCTTTACCCTTTCCATACATATATAATTCACAGAGAAGTATTCATTCAAGCTCAGACATCTTTCACCCACACTCATGATTTGCACAATGAATTTCTTCTCTTTATATAGGTTTACCCTTTTTCAATACCATGAGCCCCTTTTTCAATACCATGAGCCAAAACAATACCATGAGCCAAAACTACATTACTTCCGATGGTATTCCTGGACGGGGTCACATAGACGAATCATTACTCAATACAATGGGTCAATACCATGGTGGTTACCCCTATTTTTGCACTTTATGAGCGCTTTTTTCCCATACGCGACTTGGCACGTTATTTCCCGCGTGCATACGCGACTTATCCTAGACAAATCCGTGTATGCCTTGAGACATACTCTTTTCATCATAGATCTAATACATACTGAATTCCTTTCTTCATTTTTATGTATGTTGAATACGTATTTAGTTATTCTAGCTTATTATTAGGCAAATTTGTCATCATCTTCATCGAAGGGTTTCCATTCAAGGACAACACTTAGCATCATATTGCTAACAAACATCATTTCATATCAGATTTACATCATTTACCAAGTCCATCAGGTCAAGACAAAATTCATCAGGTGGTTTGCCATCAAGGACAACACATGTCAACTGTCTCAAGTCTTTATATTCATTCAGTGGGTTGCCATCAAGGACAACACTCTGCATCATATTGCCAAAAATCTCCCCCTTTGGACTTGATGGCAACCACGATGGTTTTTGGTTACCACAGCAGATAGGTACATTAAAAATACAATGACACCATGTCACTCTCTCCATTTTTGACACCATTCTTTCTCTTCATTCAAACACCATGTCACTCTCTCCATTTTTGACACTATTCTTTCTCTTCATTCAAACACCATGTCACTCTCCCCCTTTGACATCAAGGGCAAAGGGCGGATCAAAAAGCAACATACTTTCCCCCTTTTCTCCTCATGTGGAAGAAGCGTTCTACAGATCTGATGTATACTGAAGTGACCAAGCTCCCCCTGAGTTCATGCTGAATCTTCAAACATATTTTCCAATGAAGTACATGACTCTATGACTTTCCTATCACCAAAGACTCATACTTACATCAAATATCCAACCAAGTGGATTTACACATGAGACTCAAGTGCCCAACCAAGTGGGTTTACAAATTTCAATTCAACTACCCAACCAAGTGGGTTTACAACTTTGACTCAGCTACCCAACCAAGTGGGTTTACAAAAATTGACAAGTCCTTACATGACTGAAAATTACAAATTTACATCATGGGTCCCAACATGACCTTTTCATCAAAATACAAATATGACTTTTCATAATCAAGACCAAAAAGACCTCAAGAAAGAGATCATATTTCAGAACCATCATAATGCCAACAATGCATTATACTCAGCAATGTCACTCTTCCCCTGAAAATGTGCATCCAATGCATTCTCTCCAAATGGCCAAGGCTCCTCCTTAACTTGTGCAACCCGAAACACCTTCAACAGCAAGTCATCAGCAACAAACTCTACATGATCTGCTCGAAATCAGACTGATGCTCCCCCAGATCTTCAGTTATCATATAAATTCTCTTATCATTAATGCATACGTGACTGTGTCTGCTGGAATTCGCGTGTATACGTGACTTTTGTTCACCGAACCCGCGTATGGAAAGTGAAGCATAGAAATTTTCACATTCCTTCGTCTCCCCCTGAACTTGTCCTTCCTGTACCTGTCTTCTTCATATCAGATGCTTTGTCAGGTAGAAACATAACCAGAAAAGCCAACCAGTACTGCAAAATGCTGACACCAACCAAAAATAGTCAGCAACTATCCATACGCGACTTTATGTTCATATACTCGCGTATATACGCGACTGTACATCATAAAAACCGCTTATCCTATTTAATCTTATGAATTTATGCAGATTTGTTCTTTTGACTGGTAGAGAACACTCCCAGCTTCTGTCTTAGATACTCGAACGCTTCCCTGGGCAGAGGTTTGGTAAAGATATCAACAACTTGTTCTTTGGAGGGAACATACTCCAACTTCACCTTTTTCTCAAGCACTTGTTCACGTAAGAAGTGATACTTGATGGGAATGTGCTTGGTCTTCGAATGCATAACAGGATTCTTTGAGATACTGATGGCACTTGTATTATCACACATAATGGAGATAGGAGAAGCACATTTGATTTGAAAATCTTGTAAGGTTTGTATCATCCAAAGGAGTTGAGTGCAACAAGATGCGGCAGCCACATATTCTGCTTCTGCTGTAGATAATGCAATAGAATTTTTCTTCTTGCTGAACCAAGATACTAAACGGGGTCCCATATAGAATGCACCACCACTAGTGCTTTTCCAATCATCAACACTTCCAGCCCAATCTGCATCAGTGTAAGCATGAAGAGTAAGATCAACATTCTTTGGATACCACAGACCAAAGTCTTGAGTTCCTTGAAGATATTTGAATATTCTTTTGACAGCCTAAAGGTGAGACTCTTTTGGATTAGCTTGGAATCGTCCAACAATCCCAACTGCATGCATAATGTATGGTCTAGTCCCAGTGAGATAAAGTAGACTTCCTATCATTGATCTGTATTCTGGTTGATTCACCGTGGGAGAATCATCATGAGAACTGAGATTGCATCCGGTTATCATTGGTGTACTTACAGGTTTGCATTCTTCCATGCCATACTTCTTTAAAATTTGCTTAAGATATTTTGCTTGTGATAGGAATATACCATCTGCAGATTGATGCACTTGCAAGCCAAGAAAGAATGTTAGTTCCCCAAGTAAGGACATTTCAAATTCTTGCTACATGACAAAAGAAAATTTTTGACTCATAGATTCTTCGTTACTCCCAAAAATGATATCATCAACATATACAACTACAATCAATAGTTTATCATTTTCAACTTTTGTGTATAAGTTGCTATCAGCAGACCCCTTTGAGAATCCTTGTTGATGAAGATATTTGTCAAGACGATAATACCATGCCCTTGGAGCTTGTTTGAGACCATATAGAGCCTTTTTAAGTCTACAAACAAGATTTTCATCATTTCCCAAAATGAATCCTTCCGGTTGTTCTATATAGACTTCTTCTTCTAGATCACCATTAAGAAAAGCAGATTTAACATCCATTTGATAAACTTTGATTTGTTGACAAATTGAAAAAGCAAGAAACATTCTTATGGCTTCAAGTCTAGCTACAGGAGCAAAAGTTTCTTCAAAGTATATACCTTCTTGTTGAGTATACCCTTTGCAAACCAGTCTAACTTTGTTTCTTACAACATCCCCATTCTCATTTAACTTGTTCTTAAAAATTCATTTAGTTCCAATGAAATTTTTATCATGTGGTCTTGGTACCAAATCCCAAGTGTCATTCTTTTCAATTTGATCAAGTTCTTCATTCATGGCTTGGTTCCAACTTTCATCTTTGCTAGCTTGATTGACATTAAGTGGTTCAATTGTGGATAGAAGTGCCAGATGACTAGAAGATCCCACAAGAGTTCTCCTTGTTCGTACACCTAATTCCTTGTCTCCCAAAATTTGAGATTCAGGATGATTCTTTTGAACGTATCTGGATGGAGCTTTTTCAGATAGATCATTTTCAGGTTCTTCATTGGATTCACTGTCTATATCATTTCTATTTACTGTAGAGGGGAATAAGTCACCATCATCTTCTTTTGTTGTTTGATTTTCTTCTTTAGGGGCTGCAGGAGACTCATCAATAACAACATCAATACATTCAACAATCTTTCGAAGCCTTTCATTATAACATCTGTATGCTTTGCTTGAAGATGGATAACCAAGAAATATTCCTTTATCTGATCTAGGTTTAAACTTGCCAAGCTTTTCATCATTATTTTTGATAAAACATTTGCTTCCAAAAACTCTAAAATGCTTTACAGTGGGAGATTTTCCATACCAGAGTTCATATGGAGTTTTATCACTGTTTACCCGAACATGTGCTTTGTTGTGAATGTTTGCTGCTGTATGAGTTGCTTCTGCCCAGAAAGTGTTAGGTGTTCCAGTGTCATTAAGCATAGCTCTAGCCATTTGTTGAATTGTTCTATTCATTCTTTCTGCTACGCCATTTTGTTGTGGAGTGCTAGCTACAGAGAACTGTCTTTTTATGCCATGTTGTTCACAAAATTCAAGAAATTCATTTGATGTATATTCTCCACCTCGATCAGATCTAAGACACTTGATTTTTAGATCCAATTCATTTTCAACCAGTGCTTTGAAGCTCTGAAATTTTTCAAATTCTTCATCTTTGTGTTTCATGAACCCGATCCAACACATTCTAGAGTAATCATCAATAAATAAGATATAGTATTCTTCCCCTCGTAGTGACTTTTTCCTCATAGGTCCACATAAGTCAGTATGAATGAGTTCAAGAGGCTTACTTGATGATCCTTCTTTGGCATTAAATCATACTCTGGTCTGCTTACCGATTTGACAAGATTCACATATGATATTTTCTGGTGGATTAATATTGTGAAGATCACGAACATCTTGAAGTCTGTTTGCTTTGTTGATTTGAGAGAAGCTCAGATGCCCCAGCCTTCTATGCCATAGCCAATTTTCTGAAGATTTGCTCAAGTAACACTGATCTTGGTAGTTTTTCAGTACATACAGATTACTTGGATTTCTTTTCCCTTTTATGATAATTTTACTTGTATCAAGATCACGAACCACACATTCTTTTGAACTAAAAACAACTTCTGTTCCTTGATCACACATTTGACTTACACTTAACAGGTTATGCCTTAATCCATCCACATACATGACATCTTTAGCTTTCACCTTTTCTTTTAGAAACACTGACCCTTTTCCTTTAATTACAGCAGGAGTATCATTTCCAAATGTAACTTTCTTTTCCTTTTCTAGAACATTATATGCAAAAAGTTTGCTTTTGTCACCTGTCATGTGTCTTGAGCACTCACTATCAATGTACAATTGATTTTCTTCACCTTCTACAAATAACGCTATCCCACAATTTTCAACTGCTATTTCTTTCTTTTTCCACACTTTAGAGTTTGAGGGAACATGTTCTTTTGGCTGGACATTGCTCCTGCATTCGGATTCTTCATGACCAAAGTTATTGCAATAAGTACATTCAACTTCATTTTGAAGAGGAGAAAAGTTGTTATAGGTGTTCTTCTTTGGTTCAATATTCATCCTTTTCTCTCTTGCTTCTCTTGTCATGATGGTTTTATATGCAACACATTGAACAGCTTTATGACCAAAATTGTGACATGAGAAACATTGTCCATTGAAGTAGAAATTTCTGTGATCATGAAATCTTCTATTAGAAGTTACCTGTTGGTTGTAGCTTCTTTGACAGATCTCCCTATTAGTGTTCCTTGAATTGAGATGATCATGCTTTACCTGTAAAGATCCTTTGTTCCCTTGCTGAGTGGCTAAATGTAGTGAACCAGCTGTGGCTGCTTTTAGAAAATTTGGTGCTGAAGTCTGGGAAGATTCCCTAGTATATCCAAGACCTGTTTTTATAAGAGGAGACCGTTGTACCTTGACAATTTCATCTAAGGTTTCTAAACTTTTAGCAAATCTAAGATTGAGAGATTTCACTTTCTCATTATCTTTCCTTAGACTTACTACTTCACACTCCAATTCCTCAATGCGTTTTTCTCTTGCTTCACGCTGATTTTCAAGAGTCTCTATGATTATGTTCTTTTCTTCTAGGCTTACTTTGAGTTGAGTGTTTTCTTCAAGAAAATTATTGTCTTCTAGCGTATCCACAAAAGTATCTTTTTCTTCTCTAGATTCTAGTTCACATTCTTTCATGATTGCTCATACCTTTGCACCAAGATTTTGCAGATAAGATTTTGTTCGTACCATCCCAAATATCAGATTGCTTCCATTGAATAGAGGTGGCTTTATAGACATCACTCCTTCTTGACTTCCCATTGCGACGGATCTCCTTCAAGCGATCAAGCTTCTGTAGAAGGACCCGCTCTGATACCAATTGTTGGGAAAAATACTGAGAGGGGGGGGTGAATCAGTATTTACAGCATATTCAAAACTTTTTACTTTTTCATTCTCTAAAACCCATACGCTACTTTCCTTTAGTAAACTCGCGTATACACGCGACTATCCTTCATACAACTCGTGTATTAGTAGAGATCTAAATATGCAGATATGTATTAACTTAGTTCTTTGCAATAGTCATTCATCTGATGTTAAGTTATCAGTAAACATGTGCAGTAACAACAGACTAAACCATCACACAAAGCATCACACATGAACACCAGGATTTTTAGGTGGAAACCCAAGTCGGGAGAAAACCACCGCTGCAGTTGCTCATCCTTCAATATTTTATTATAGAGAAAACATCTTACAACATATGTGCTGGTGCAGACTCCTACCAGCACGCAGGCACCCACCTGCGCTCGTTTACCAGCCTCTTCTAGAAGGGAGCTCCAACCCCCTGACTCGTTTACCAGCCTTTCCTGGAAGGGAGCTACGACCCCTTGCTCTCATTTACCAGCCTCACCTGGAAGGGAGCTACAACCCCCTGTCTCGTTGCCGACCTCACTGGAGATAACTCGACCCACGACTAAAGGCAGCCCTCGACACCTCTGGACCACGTTTCATCAATTTCTGCTGGAACTGGATCCCAAAGCTTCCTTTCAAACACAACATGACCACGTTTCATCACATTTTCAGTGGACCCTTTCCATACTTTTAAGCACGGTCAACACGCAAACGAGATGCATGTTCCTCAACGTGATGTCGATGAAGTGCCCGAAAGATGGAACGTTTCTTCCCACGGACTTGACGAACCCTAGTTTGCATACGCGCCTTCCTTTCACTTATACCGCGTATATACGCGCCTTCTACCATACAAACCAGCGTATACCTCTGTACATATTTCATTGCGCATACGCGCTTTCACTTCATCGAAGCCGCGTATATACGCACTTCCTCTGCGGCGAACTAGCGTATGCTTTTTCAACCATTTCAGAGCTACATACTTCTTCAGATCAGATATTCAGTTCAGATTCAACCCTTTACTTCAGACAGATGTTCGCCTCATCACAGATCTAATCACTCCATAAATAGATCTAGTAGATACAAATACATTTCAGATCTAGATCCCCTTCTTCATCATTTTCTTCATTGGTGCATCATAGATTCAGATCTATCATCAAGCCTTTACCCTTTCCATACAGATATACTTCACAGAGAAGTATTCATTCAAGCTCAGACATCTTGCTCCCACACTCATGATTTTCACAATGAATTTCTTCTCTTTATATAGGTTTACCCTTTTTCAATACCATGAGCCAAAACAATACCATGAGCCCAAAACTACATTACTTCCGATGGTATTCCTGGACGGGGTCATTTAGAAGAATCATTACCCAATACAATGGGTCAATACCATGGTGGTTACCCCTGGTTTTGCACTTTATGAGCGCTTTTGCCCACACGCGACTTGGCACGTATTTTACCGTGTGCATACACGACTTATCCTAGGAAAATCCGCGTATGCCTTGAGACATACTCTTTTCACCATAGATTTAGCACAAGCTGAATTCCTTTCTCCATTGTTTTCTGTACTCACTGTAGATACATCAGATTTAGTTCATCAAAACATATTATATCAAGCACAACTTTGTCATCATCTTCATCAAGAGGGTTTCCATTCAAGGACAACACTTAGCATCATATTGCTAACAAACATCATTTCATATCAGATTTACATCATTTACCAAGTCCATCAGGTCAAGACAAACTTCATCAGGTGGTTTGCCATCAAGGACAACACATGTCAACTGTCTCAAGTCTTCATCTTCATTCAGTGGGTTGCCATCAAGGACAACACTCTGCATCATATTTCCAACATTGTGGGCTTCACCCTTAAAGTGAAGCACTGCAATCTTGATGGCTTCTACTTCAGGGACTTTGTTCAACTGGAAATAGATATCCAGCTTTTCCACCCATGCTTTGGCAGAACAAGAGGATGATCCATCAAACTTGGGAAAAAAGAATCTGCCCATAGTGTGGTGTTTCCCATGAAAGAAACCACCATCTCTATACTATTGCCATGGTCTCCTCCGGTCCTTGAGATGGAAAAATTCTCGGAAACTCAAGTTATCCTTGAATCTTTGACTCTGAGAGTCATATTCCACAAAGTAACCTTCTAGGGAGGTTTTCTCCTGTAGTCCTTCATTCTCTATAGCCAAGAAGGTAGGAATAGTAGAGAATTTTGAGGCCTATGGAGCTTGTGGAAAGCTCACAGGTTGACCAGTCCCATAATGAGACATGTCAGAGCTTTCTCCTTTATAAAATCTCCCAAGAGATTCCCTCATTCTATCCACCCTCATCTCTTTTATCTCCTTGGAAATATCTTTCATGGTCTCCAAGAGAGTTTTTGAAAACTCCTCTACTTCCTTATCATTCGCAGTTTTAGGGGCTTTCCCCTTCTCTTGACCCTTGTTAGGGTCATTAGTGGTGTAGTCATACTTTTTATGACTTCTATTCTAGTACCTCCTCTCCCTCTCAGTGAGAGGATCATATTATTTGAAATGCATCATGACTAGTGCTACAAATAAATCACAGGATGTGCCAAGCATGGATCTCCGATACCACTGTAATATCCCTTTGTCAGGAATATCAATAATATGCTCAAGAGAAACGCTGTATAAGGAAAAATGTGCAAAAGAAAACCATATCAGGACTGGTTTCCTCTTAATTATGTTGTATGGGACTTATATATGAAATTTCATCTAAAAAAAATTAGTTTAGATGCATTAAACAGATCCCCCAAAAACTAGACTAGCTAAAAAGCACCCAAAGAGGAAGGCTGCAGCCAAATGCAAACACTGCTTCAGGAATTGCATAGTTTTATCAGATATTTAGTGGAGATCAGCAAGGAGGTTTATATTTTAGTAATAAAACATCAAATCAGCATTATGATGAAGCCCTTTCACTATACAGTAGAATGCAAGAGACAATACAAAAATAATCTTCAGAAAAGAGAGCTATAGCACATGTACATTTGCAAAAATGGTTCAAAAACGTTATTTTTAAGGAGCTTCAGCAGCTGGAAGTTAAAAATAAGATCTAGGTCAGATCTATGGACAAAAAATTAGATCTATTTCAGGTCTGGAAACTAGATATTTTTCCCTTCAAGATCCTTTTAGAATTTTGGCAAAAGCATGCATAAACAAGAGTAGATCTGAGAAACAAGTTGCAGATCTATAAACTGCTGCAGTAAATTTATGAATACAACATTTCATTACAATGGATCAGATATAAATAGAACATGGATCAGCAAGCTAATCCATGGATCACCAAGTGGAAGGCAAAGCCCAGCACTAGAGATCTTTGATCTAAACTATGAGTAAAGCACCATAAAGAGATCAACACCAAAATAACGCAGTATTTCAAAATAAACAGTGTTGCAGCTTAAATGACATAGATAACCACTGTAAAATTTTAGATTTGAAGTACAAGAAGAAGAGACACTCTTCCAGGAGGTTAAAGAACACACTCCATGAGAAGAGGCTCCCAAAAATACACTAGATCTCTGTAGATCTAGGCTCCCACTTGCTACAGCTTGCAGAAGAAATAAAACCCTCAATGGATCAGTGCTGCTAATGAAAGTAGAGCTTGGCCTCAAGCCTGATAGTGTTTCAATTCAGTAAACACTCCTCCAAGATTCTTCAAAGGAAGAGGTGAAATCCCTGCATAGGAATTCCAAATACATTCATCCACTAAACAACAGAAAATGGTATTTGTCTAAGAAGACAAATACTCAAAAATATGATCAATCAAAAACCTTCTCTTGCTGCCCTCCTTTTCCTTTTATAAGATGCGAAAGATTTTGCAAACCCTAAACCACCTTCATGAGTTAGCCCTTTTCACATGAGAGGCTTCCTTATAGAACTACGCTATCCCTTTTGGAGATGCAATGAACCTAGACAGCGTTGTTGATTTGGTCAAGGTTGACCCAGTATTTAGCTCAAACCTCTTTCATACCTACAAGTGATTATTTACATGGCCCTGATTTGTATTTTTTCAGATGGGCATTGATTTATTTAGACTTTTTAGGAGTTTCACATGTCCTCCTTTATTCATTTATTCATGAAACAGAAATTAAAACAAAATTGAATGTTCCTCTTAGCTAAGGCTAAGTGGGAACATTACATAATTCAGATTGTGGAAGATGCAGACCCTTATTCTGCACTCTTGGGACTGGATTGGACTATAGACATGGGAGGCTGTTGGCAATATGATGCAGAGTGTTGTCCTTGATGGCAACCCACTTGATGAAGATGATGGCAACCCACTTGATGAAGATGATGGCAACCTACTTGATGAAGTTGTTCTTGATGCTTGATGAGTTTATTAATGATGTAAATATAATGTGAAGATTGTTGGCATGTGTTGTCTTTGATGGTAATCTACTTGATGAGATGAGAATTGGCTATATGATGTGATGAAGTTGTCTTTGGATAACAACCTGTTTGATGAAGTTGTTCTTGATGGAAACTGACTTGATGAGTTGCAACCTATGTGTCAAATATGTACAGATGATGTATCTACAGATCAGCTACAGAAGTTGCAGAAGAAAGAAATATCAATATGTGCAAGAATAATGATGAAAAAGGTGTGCTACAAGGCATACGCGGGTTTTTCAAGGAGAAGGCACGTATGCATGCGGAAAAGTACGTGTCAAGTCGCGTATGATCAATTTTGCTCTAAATGTGTAAAACCAGGGGTTACTACCATGGTATTGACTCATTGTATTGAGCGCTGGATTGTCTATGAGATCCCGTCCAGGAATACCATCGGAAGTGATGTGGTTTTGACTCATGGTATTGACAAAGGCTAAATCTATATAAGGAGAAAAATTAATCTTGCAAAGGGAGTGTATGAGTCTAGGTTTGAATGGATACTTCAATCTGAAGTATGTCTGAATGGAAAGGGTAACAGTTGAATGATAGATCTGAATTCATAATGCACCTATGAAGAAAATGATGAAGAGGGATCTCTACATTTGAAATGTATTTGTATCTTTTAGATTTGTTTATGGAATATTTAGATCTGAGATGAGGCGAACATGTATCTGAAGTAAAGAGTAAAATCTGAACTGTAAATCTGATCTGAAGAAGTACATAATCTTTGAAGATCTATACGCTATTTTGCAGCATAGAAAGCGCGTATATACGCGGGTTTAATTCAGCGAAAGCACGTATGTAATGTGAAACTAGTTCTGAAGTATGTGCAGATGTATACGCGGGTTTATATGCATGAAAGCACGTATATACGCAGGATTAGTGAAAGGAAAGCGCGTATGAAAACTAGGGTTTGCTGAAGTATGTGGTATGAAATGTTTGATCTGTTCTGCTGTATTAATGCTATCTATCTATGATGTATTCATACAGATCTGGGTTTTCTGAATATTGATTATGTTGCTGACTATGTTGAGAAAAGATCAAGTTGTTGATTGATTTGATAATTCATTGAATGAATTGATGAGGTATAATTTTTAGGTTTGATGTGTGATTGAGCTTAAATGTGTGGAGTGGGTCCAGTCTGAAAATATGATGAAAAGTGGCTTGCAAGTTGTGATCTATTGAAGCTATTGGATCCAGTATGAAAATTGATGAAACGTGGTCCATGGTGGTGCTGAGGTTTGTAGCCTTCAGGTTGTAGCCTTCGGTCGGGGGGTTGTAGCTCCCCTTCCGAGTGAAATTTGGTAAATGAGAAGCGAGAACATGGCTCCTTCTAGGTGAGGGCCACAGTAGGCAAGAGCAGGGAGTCGTAGCTCCCTTCCAAGAGAGGCTGGTAAATGAGAGCAGGGGGTTGTAGCTCCCTTCCAGGAGAGGCTGGTAAACGAGAGAAGGTTGTAGCCATCTACAGGTGGGTGCCTGCGTGCTGGTATGAGTCTGCGCCAGTACATGGTTGTAAGATATTTTATTTATATAATAAATATTGAAGACTGAGACGACGGCAGTGGTGGTTTTCTCCCGACTTGGGTTTCCACCTTAAAACCTGGTGTTCCTGAGTGATGCTTATGTGTGATGTTTATTCTTTTATTACTGCACGTGCTTACTGTTATCTAATCATCAGAAGAATGAATGTTGCGTAGATCTAAGTAAAGAATTAATGACATAATAAGATCTCTGTATATATGCGAGTTTTATGAAGGATATCCACGTGTATACACTAGTTGGCTTCAAGAAAGTAGCGTATGGGTTTTAGAGCATGAAAAATAAAATTTTGGAGTAAGTCCTAAATACTGATTCACCCCCCCCCCCCTCTCAGTATTTTTCCCAACAATTGGTATCAGAGCTAGGTCGTTTTGCAGAAGCTTGATCGCTTGAAGGAGATCCATCACAATGGGAAAGAAACAAAAGAAGAAGACTACTCAAGGAAAGGAGATATCTCAGAAAACATGTGCAGTAGAAAATGAATAAGAGGAAACATGTATTGATTGTTGTTCTTGTGATTCACCTTTCAGGTATGCACTAGTGAAGATAGTGAAAGAATAACATAAGTCTAGAAGCAAATCTCAAGATCAATGATGAAAGCAATGATTGGAATCAATTTCATAAGAGAGAATCTATCTACAAAGATATGATCTCTAGAATGAATGAACAGAAAGAAATACTGAATGGACAGATAGACAAATATCAAAATTTGTATGTTTATGCAACCAATCAAAGTGAAAGACTTGAAGCAAAAATCATCTCTCTCAAAGAAGATCTGGAAAACTCAAATAAGAAGAATGAAGAACCCCTATCATTTGAAAAGGAAAAACTTGAAGCAGAAATTATCTCTCTCAAAGAAGATCTAGAAAAATCAAATAAGAAGAATGAAAAGCTGTTACAAACATGTGAAGAACAAGAAAATTGGTTGAAGGAAGAAATTTTAAAATTAAATGATCAAGTAGAAGAAGAAAAAGGTCAAGAAAGCATGAAGAAGCAATGCCAAAGTTCGAGGTTGAGGTAAATATTCCGAAAGGTAAATTATAAGAAAGATAAACTCTTGAGGTTTCAAGATAAGTATCAAGATTCTCGGACAATATTCTTAGTAGTCAAAGGTCTCCTCTCGTTAAATTTGGTCTGGTTTTCCCGAAATCGTTAAAGGAGAATCTAGTTCACAAGGAAGGCGAAAGATTCATAGGATATCAATGCGAAACTTGAAGGTTGGAAGAAACAAAAGGTCAACCGAATAATCTATGGACTCTCAAAAGAAATCATTCTTCAATTATATAAGCATCAATAATGTTGAATGCTTTAAATGTCATAATTATGGGCATGTTGCAGCCAATTGCAGAAGAAGAATGTTTCAGTCACATACAAACAGATTCTACACATAAAGGTACTCTGGTTTCTTCAAGGGATATTGTTTTTCATGTAGCAAGTATGGTCATAAAGTAGCTAATTGCAATAGAAGTAAGAATAGAAAAAGACATTATGATCCTTATGCTTACTTTTATGGTCACATAAGATGTTATGCTTGTGATAAGTATGGTCATCTAGAAAAAGAATGCAGGATGAACAAATCTGAGAAATTGGATAATTTTCAGCACATAATAAGAAAATTCAAGCAAAGCTGGAAAAGGAAGGAGGACTAGTCAGAAACGTAGGAAATATTGACCCTACTGCAGTCATCCGCTTCTAAAAGCTTACTTTTCATACTGACTGCATGAATTATGTGAGATACATTCTGGTGGTTAGTAATGTATCATCACAGGGGGAGAAATGTATGGTGATTCTCATGATCGACTTGGTTATGTTTATTTCTGATAGTACAAGACAGGTACAGGTGATACAAATTCAGGGGGAGATAAAGGAGTGAAATTTTCAATGCTTCACTTTCCATACGCGGGTTTCGTGAACAAAATTCGCGTATACATGCGAATTACAGTGGAGACAGCCGTGTATGCATTCATGATAAGAAAATTAGTATGACAGCTGAAGATCAGGAGCACAGGTTCAGGGGGAGCATCAGTATGACTATTAGTGATTGCATTATTGACATTATATCTGCTTATGTCTCAGTTCTAAATGATGATGACATGATACATGATTTATTATGATGAGATTATGGATAAGCCCTGATTGCTTTTTGATGAAGAGTATTTTGTTTTATGGATGAGATGGAAGTCTTATGATTCAGAGATATGAATAGATCATGTAGAGTTTGTTGCTACGGTTCAGACCTTTTATACATAATTCCATCACATGTTGCTTCATGATATAAATCTTGAAAATTTTGGTGATATTAGATCACTTGGATGATTTCTTGACTCATATTGAAGAAGTTGTTCTGAAATGATAATTCCTCTTGGAAAGAATATGTTGATGCTGCAAAGAGCTTGAAGACTTGGTTACTGATAGGCTTATGCTACAACTTTTGGATGACACTTGAAAACATAGCTATAGGGAAGCATTCAAAATTTCTCAGACAGAAGCTGGAAGTAATCGCTGCCTTTTAGGAGATCAGATTTTATCAAAATCAGAAGATTAAAATGAATACGCGGATTTCCTAAACGACAGTCGCGTATATACGCGGGTTAATACAAAGAAAACCGCGTATGGGTGGTTGCTGACAAATTTCTCTGATTCAGCATTTTTCAGCAAAGCTGCAGTATAGGTTGATATCTCTGGTGGTGTTCCAGTACTCATAATTCTGTTTGAGTCTCTAATGTTTCTTGATAAAGATGCCTTGACAATTTGATGTTGAAAGTGTTTAGGATGCACAAGCTAAGGGGGAGCATTGGTCTTGTGGAAAGGATGAATTGGTGGCATTCTCATTATTCTTGCTGAGAGTAATGCATTGTTGGCATTATGATGACTCTGATATATGATCTCTCTCTTGAGGTCTTTTTGCTATTTGTTACAAAAGGTCATATTTGTAATTTGATGAAAAAGGTCATGTTGAGACCTATGATGTAAAATTGTAATATTCAGTCATGTAAGGACTTGTTCAAATTTATAAACCCACTTGGTTGGGTAGCTGAGTCAAAAATGTGTAAACCCACTTGGTTGGGTACTTGTGTCACATATGTAAATCCACTTGGTTGGATCTTTGATGTAAGTATGAGTCCTTGGTGATAGGAAGGTCATAGAGTCATGTACTTCATTGAAAAATATGTTTGAACATTCAACATGAATTCAGGGGGAGCATGGTAACTTCAGTGCACATCAGATCTACAGCGCTCTTCTATCTACATGAGGAGAAAACAACCTTGTGTTGGTTTTGATCCGCCCTTTTCCCTTGATGTCAAAGGGGGAGAGTGACATGGTGTTTGAATAGGGGGAGAATATCATTATGCTTAATGTATCTATTTGTTGTGGTCAAACACCATCGTGGTTGCCATCAAGTCCAAAGGGGGATATTGTTGGCAATATGATGCAGAGTGTTGTCCTTGATGGCAACCCACTTGATGAAGATGATGGCAACCTACTTGATGAAGTTGTTCTTGATGCTTGATGAGTTTATTAATGAGGTAAATCTGATGTGAAGATTGTTGGCATGTGTTGTCTTTGATGGTAATCTACTTGATGAGATGAGAATTGGCTATATGATGTGATGAAGTTGTCTTTGGATAACAACCTGTTTGATGAAGTTGTTCTTGATGGAAACTGACTTGATGAGTTGCAACCTATGTGTCAAATATGTACAGATGATGTATCTACATATCAGATAAGGAGTACAGAAGAAAGGAACTTCAGAAAGGGCCAGAGAAATGATGAATAAGACATGTCACTATGCATACGCGGGTTTGTTTAGGCGAAGTAGCGTATGTACGCGGAAAAGTACGTGCCAAGTCGCGTATGATCAATTGCGCTCTAAATGTGTAAAACCAGGGGTTACTACCATGGTATTGACCCATTGTATTGAGCGCTAGATTGTCTATGAGATCCCGTCCAGGAATACCATCGGAAGTGATGTGGTTTTGGCTCATGGTATTGACAAAGGCTAAATCTATATAAGGAGAAGAAATTAATTGTGCAAAGTGTGTGCATGAGTCTGGGTTTGAATGAATACTTCTCTTTGAAGGATATCTGAATGGAAAGGGTAACAGTTTGATGATAGATCTGAATCTATGATGCACCTATGAAGAAAATGATGAAGAGGGATCTCTAGATCTGAAATGTATTTGTATCTTCTAGATCTGTTTATGGAATATTTAGATCTGAGATGAGGCGAACATGTATCTGAAGTAAAGGGTAAAATCTGAACTGTAAATCTGATCTGAAGAAGTATGCTGCCCTATAATCTTTGAAGATCTATACGCTAGTTTGTAGCATAGAAAGCGCGTATATACGCGGGTTGAATTCAGCGAAAGCGCGTATGGAATGTGAAACTAGTTCTGAAGTATGTGCAGATGTATATGCGGGTTTATATGCATGAAAGCGCGTATATACACAGGATCAGTGAAAGGAAAGCGCGTATGAAAACTAGGGTTTGATGAAGTATGTGTTATGAAATGTCTGATCTGTTCTGCTGTATTACTGCTATCTGTTTATGATGTATTCATATAGATCTGGGTTTTCTGAATATTGATTATGTTGCTGACTATGTTGAGAAAAGATCAAGTTGTTGATTGATTGGTTGATGATTCATTGAATGAATTGATAAGGGTATAAGTTTCAGTTTGATGTGTGATTAAGCTTAAATGTGTGGAGTGGGTCCAGTCTGAAAATATGATGAAAATTGGCCTGCAAGTTGTGATCTATTGAAGCTATTGGATCCAGTATGAAAACTGATGAAACGTGGTCCATGGTGGTGCTGAGGGTTGTAGCCTTCAGTTAGGGGGTTGTAGCTCCCTTCCAGGTGAGGCTGGTAAATGAGAGCAGGGGGTTGTAGCTCCCTTCCAGGAGAGGCTGGTAAACGAGAGCAGGGGGTCGTAGCTCCCTTCCAGGAGAGGCTGGTAAACGAGAGCAGGGGTTTGTAGCTCCCTTACAGGAGAGGCTGGTAAATGAGAGAAGGTTGTATCCTTCTGCAGGTGGGTGCCTGCATGCTGGTATGAGTCTACGCCAATACATGTTGTAACATGTTTTCTTTATATAATAAATATTGAAGACTGAGACGACGGCAGCGGTGGTTTTCTCCCGACTTGGGTTTCCAACTTAAATCCTGGTGTTCTTGTGTGATGCTTATGTGTGATGGTTTATTATGTTGTTACTGCACATGCTTACTGTTATCTAATCATCAAAAGAATGAATGTTGCATAGATCTAAGTAAAGAATTAATGGCATAATAAGATCTCTGTATATACGCGAGTTTTATGAAGGATATCCGCGTGTATACGCTAGTTGGCTTCAGCAAAGTAGCGTATGGGTTTTAGAGCATGAAAAATAAAATTTTGGACTAAGTCCTAAATACTGATTCACCCCCCCCTCTCAGTAATTTTCCCAACAATTGGTATCAGAGCTAGGTCCTTCTGCAGAAGCTTGATCGCTTGAAGGAGATCCGTCACAATGGGAAAGAAGAAAAAGAAGAAGGCTACTCAAGGAAAGGAGATATCTTAGAAAACATGTGCAATAGAAAATGAAGAAGAGGAAACATGTATTGATTGTTGTTCTTGTGATTCACCTTCTTGTGCATGCAATAGTGAAGATAGTGAAAGTAACAGTATAAGTCTAGAAGCAAATCTCAAGATCAATGATGAAAGCAATGATTGGAATCAATTTCATAAGAGAGAATCTATCTACAAAGATATGATCTCTAGAATGAATGAACAGAAAGAAATACTAAATGGACAGATAGACAAGTATCAAAAGTTGTATGTTTATGCAACCAATCGAAGTGAAAGACTTGAAGCAGAAATCATCTCTCTCAAAGAAGATCTGGAAAAATCAAATAAGAAGAATGAAGAGCCCCTGCCATTTGAAATCAGCAAGTAAGACTAGTTAATCATCTTCAAAGAAGATATGGAAAAATCAAATAATAAGAATTAAGAGTTGTTACAAACATGTGAAGAACAAGAAAATTGGTTGAAGGAAGAAATTTTAAAATTGAATGATCAAGTAGAAGAAGGAAAAAGGGTCGAAGAAAGCATGAAGAAGCAATGCCAAAGTTTCGAGGTTGAGGTAAATATTCTGAAAGGTAAATTAGAAGAAAAAGATAAACTCTTGAGGTTTCAAGATAGTACTAAGATTCTGGACAATATTCTTAGTAGTCAAAGGTCTCCCTCTGTAAAATTTGGTCTTTTTTTCCTGAAACTGTTAAAGGAGAATCGAGTTCACAAGGAAGTGCTAAATATTCAAAGGATATCAATGCAAAAACTGAAGTCTTGGAAGAAACAAAAGGTCAACCGAAAATCATGGAATCTCAAAAGAAATCATTCCCTCCTAACTATAGAAGCATCAATAATGTTGAATGCTTTAAATGTCATAATTATGGGCATGTTGTAGCCAATTGCAGAAGCAGAATGTTTCAGTCACATACAAACAGATTCTACACAAAAAGGTACTTTGGTTTCTTCAAGGGATATTGTTTTTCATGTAGCAAGTATGGGCATAAAGCAGCTAATTGCAATAGAAGTAAGGATAGAAAAACACATTATGATCCTTATACTTACTTTTCTGGTCACATAAGATGTTATGCTTGTGATAAGTATGGTCATGTAGAAAAATAATGCAGGATGAACAGATCTGAGAAATTGGATAATTTTCAGCACATAATAAGAAAATTCAAGCAAAGCTGGAAAAGGAAGGAGGACCGGTCATAAATGTAGGGAATATTGACCCTACTGCAGTCATCCGCTTCTAAAAGATTACTTTTCATAATGACTGCATGAATGATGTGAGATAAATTCTAGTGGTTAGTAATGTATCATCACAGGGGGAGCAATGTATGGTGATCACCTTGGTTATTCGGGTTATGTTTATTTCTAACAGTGCATTTGTTGTGAAGAAGACAAGTACAGGTGGTACAAATTCAGGGGGAGAAGAAGGAGTGTGAAATTTTCAGTATTTCACTTTCCATATGCAGGTTTAATGAAGTAAATTCGCGTATACACGCGAGTTACAATGGAGTCAGCCATGTATGCATTCATGATAAGAAAATTAGTATGAAAGCTGAAGATCAGGAACTCAGGTTCAGGGGGAGCATCAGTCTGACTATTAATGATTGCATTATTGACATTATATCTGCTTATGTCTCAGTTCTAAATGATGATGACATGATACATGATTTATTATGATGAGATTATGGATAAGCCCTGATTGCTTTTGATGAAGAGTATTTTTTTTTATGGATGAGATGGAAATCTTATGATTCAGAGATATGAATAGATCATGTAGAGTTTGTTGCTATGGTTCAGAACTTTTATACATAATTCCATCACATGTTGCTTCATGATATAAATCTTGAAGATTTTGGTGATATTAGATCACTTGGATGATTTCTTGACTCATATTGAAGAAGTTGTTCTGGAATGATTATTCCTCTTGGAAAGAATATGTTGATGCTGCAAAGAGCTTGAAGACTTGGTTACTGATAGGCTTATGCTACAACTGTTGGATGACACTTGGAAACATAGCTACATTGTCCTATCTATTCTCATATATTCTAGGGAAGCATTCAAAATTTCTCAGACAGAAGCTGGAAGTAATCTCTGCCTTTCAGGAGATCAGATTTGATCAAAATCAGAAGATTAAAATGGATACGCGGATTTCCTAAACTAAAGTCGCGTATATACGTAGGTTAATAAAAAGAAAACCGCGTATGGGTGGTTGCTGAAAAATTTCTCTGATTCAGCATTTTTCAGCAGAGCTGCAGTATAGGTTGATATCTCTGGTGGTGTTCAGTACTCATAATTTTTTTTCAGTCTCTAATGTTTCTTGATAAATATGCCTTGACGATTTGATGTTGAAAGTGTTCAGGATGCATTGGTGGCATTCTCATTATTCTTGCTCAGAGTAATGCATTGTTGGCATTATGATGACTCTGATATATGATCTCTCTCTTGAGGTCTTTTTGGTATTTGTTCCAAAAGGTCATATTTGTAATTTGATGAAAAAGGTCATGTTGAGACCTATGATGTAAAATTGTAATATTCAGTCATGTAAGGACTTGTTCAAATTTATAAACCCACTTGGTTGGGCAGCTGAGCAAAAAATGTGTAAACCCACTTGGTTGGGTACTTGTGTCACATATGTAAATCCACTTGGTTGGATCATTGATGTAAGTATGAGTCCTTGGTGATAGGACAGGTCATAGAGTCATGTACTTCATTGAAAAATATGTTTGAACTTTTAGCATGAATTCAGGGAGCATAATCTCAACAAACATCACATCTACATCGCTTCTTCTATCTTCATGAAGGAGAAAACAATCTTGTGTTGGTTTTGATCCCCGCTTTGCCTCGATGTCAAGGGGGAGAGGACATGGTGTTTGATAGGGGAAGATCATTATGCTTAATGTATCTGTTCTGTTGTAGTCAAACACCATCGTAAGGTCAAGCCCAAAAGGGGAGATTGTTGAATATGACGCAGAGTGTTGTCCTTGATGGAAAACTCACTGATAGAAGATATAATCCACGGATGGGTTAGTCCGTTGGATGCTTGAGTGAGTTTGTTAATGATGCAAATCAATGAAGATTGTTGGCATGTGTTGTCTTTGATGGTAATCTACTTGATGAGATGAGAATTGGCTGTGATGAAGTTGTCTTTGGATAACAACCTGTTTGATGAAGTTGTTCTTGATGGAAATTGACTTGATGAGTTGCAACCTATGTGTCAAATATGTACAAATGATGTATCTATAGATCAGCTACAGAAGTTGCAGAAGAAATAAATATCAGTATGTGCAAGAATAATGATGAAAAAGGTGTGTTACAAGGCATACGCGGGGTTTTCAAGGAGAAGGCGCGTATGCACGCGGAAAAGTACGTGCCAAGTCGTGTATGATCAATTACGCTCTAAATGTGTAAAACTAGGGGTTACTACCATGGTATTGACCCATTGTATTGAGCGCTGGATTGTCTATGAGATCCCGTCCAGGAATACCATCAAAAGTGATGTGGTTTTGACTCATGGTATTGACAAAGGCTAAATCTATATAAGTTGAAGAAATTAATTGTGCAAAGGAAGTGTATGAGTCTGGGTTTGAATGGATACTTCACTCTAAAGTATGTCTGAATGGAAAGGGTAACAGTTGAATGATAGATCTGAATTCATAATGCACCTATGAAGAAAATGATGAAGAGGGATCTCTAGATCTGAAATGTATTTGTATCTTCTAGATTTTTTTATGGAATATTTAGATTTGAAATGAGGTGAACATGTATCTAAAGTAAAGAGTAAAATCTGATCTGAAGAAGTATATAATATTTGAAGATCTATATGCTAGTTTGCAGCATAGAAAGCGTGTATATACGCGGGTTTAATTCAGCGAAAGCACGTATGTAATGTGAAACTAGTTCTGAAGTATGTGCATATCTATACGCGGGTTTATATGCATGAAATCACGTATATATGCAGGATCAGTGAAAGGAAAGCGCGTATGAAAACTAGGGTTTGCTGAATTATGTGGTATGAAATGTTTGATCTGTTCTGTTGTATTACTGCTATCTGTCTATGATGTATTCATACATATCTGGGTTTTCTGAATATTTATTATGCTGCTGACTATGTTGAGAAAAGATCAAGTTGTTGATTGATTGGTTGATGATTCATTGAATGAATTGATAAGGGTATAAGTTTTCAATTTGATGTATGATTGAGCTTAAATGTGTGGAGTGGGTCCAGTCTGAAAATATGATGAAAAGTGGCCTGCAAGTTGTGATCTATTGAAGCTATTGGGTCCAGTATGAAAATTGATGAAACGTGGTCCATGGTGGTGCTGAGGGTTGTAGCCTTCAGTCAGGGGGTTGTAGCTCCCTTCCAGGTGAGGCTGGTAAACGAGAGTAGGGGGTTGTAGCTCCCTTCCAGGTGAGGTTGGTAAACAAGAGTAGGGGGTCGTAGCTCCCTTCCAGGAGAGGCTAGTAAACGAGAGCAGGGGGTTGTAGCTCCCTTCCAGGAGAGGCTGGTAAACGAGAGAAGGTTGTAGCCATTTGCAGATGGGTGCCTGCGTGCTGGTATGAGTCTGCACTAGTACATGGTTGTAAGATGTTTTCTTTATATAATAGATATTGAAGACTGAGACGACGGCAGCGGTGGTTTTCTCCCGACTTGGGTTTCCACCTTAAATCATGGTGTTCTTGTGTGATGCTTATCTTTGATGGTTTATTATTTTATTACTGCACATGCTTACTATTATCTAATCATCAGAAGAATGAATGTTGCATAGATCTAAGTAAAGAATTAATGGCATAATAAGATATTTGTATATACGTGAGTTTTATGAAGGATATCTGCGTGTATACACTAGTTGGCTTCCGCAAAGTAGTGTATGGGTTTTAGAGCATGAAAAATAAAAGTTTGGACTAAGTCCTAAATACTGATTCACCCCCCCCCCCCCCTCTCAGTATTTTTCCCAACAAAGGCATTATCAACTTGAAGTAAAGGAGCATGGTTTTTGAGAATGTGGGTAAGAGAGTGATAGTCCCTCTAGACCCAGCAGAAGGAGAATGGTATACATAACCTGTGTGCGAAGAAGACGACGTGGATCATATCTGTATAATAACTTCCCAGGATGAGGATTGGATTAACCCTACAGCTGATGGCATGCTTTGTATGGAGAATGACAGTGAATTTCTCTTTGAATCCGACGGGGAGATTGAATATTGGCAGAATCGGTTACATGACGTATCTGCGCTATGATGTCTTAGGATCACGAAGAGCTTCCAGTGTATCTCATCAGAGGTAAGAGAACTACCTTACTTTGATGGTTCTAGTAGTATTAGGGATTTTTTGAGAATATTTGTAGTAGAAGTTCCAAGGGAGCGAAGAATGTGGGTGCTTAACCTAGCCATGTGCAAAACCCCTGCGTGGTGGTGGGAAAATCATAAGGGTACATTCCAAGATTGGGAGGAATGTCGTGAGATGATGATCCTATGGTTTGAACCCTCGATTCACCTACACATGGAGACTTTCCTTGGCCAAGGAGACCCATGCAAGCACGTGGCCGCATGGATGGAGGTGTGGTGCGAAAGGACCAGGGACGAGTGGGTCCATCTATTCATTCATGCATTAGGGCCCATCCCCACTACTTGGTATCTGGATGTAAAGCTACATCAGCATACCCACCACTGGAAGACCATGAAGGAAAATTTTGTGGGGACGTTCGAGTTGATAGGCGAAACTAAGGCATTAGACGAAGCCTTTCAGGACATAGATGCCCTAGTATTTGATGAATCACGCCCTTGTGTGGAGTATGGGGCACCATATTGGGATACACAGATGCAATATATTGTTAACTATCACAACCTATCAATGGAGGAATGTGACAAATACCCATGAAATATCACTATCCCAGAAGCAGAGGGTGAACGTGCAGTTGCTAGACGCCCACTGTAGATTGTTGATGTGACCAAGCCTCTTAAGGTAAGGAAAGTCAACATTGGAATAGAAGAACAACCTAAGCTAGCTAAGATTGGGGACTGCTGGGATGATGATACCATTGGGAAAGTTGTGGAGCTTCTCATAGAGTACCAGGACCTATTTCCTATGCAATTATCATAACTCAAGGTTATTACAGGGGACTTGGGGGTCATGCGCATCACTTTAAAACTAGATGCATGCCCTATTAAGAAGTGACCTTACCAATTGAATCCCAAGTATAAGCAGAAAGTCAAGGAAGAAATTGACAAAATGATAGTCGCAGGTATCATTGAACTAGTAGAACAGTCAGATTAGGTAAGCCCTATTGTGGTCCAGGAGAAAAATACTAAAGGAGAAATAAGACTCTGTGTTGACCCGCACAAACTGAGTGATGCCTACATACATGATCCCTTCCCTATGCCATTCTCTGACGAAATTCTCAATAGTGTGGGAGGGTAGGAAGCATACTCATTCACTGATGGGTTTTCGGGCTATCATCAGATCAGCATCGCACCTGAATATCGTAGCGAAAATACGTTCACCACTAAATGGCGTTCCTTCCAGTACATCGTCATGCCATTTGGGCTCAAGAATGCCCCTACCATCTTTTCGCGGGTAGTGGTTGCAGTATTCAAGGAGTTCATCCACAAGTTCTTGGAAGTATACTTTGATTATTGGAAATTATTTGGGTTGGTAAAGAAGCACATCTCGAACCTGTGCATGATGTTGGATGCTTGTAGAAAGCACCAAATTTCCCTAAATATTAAGAAGTGCATATTCTACGTACCTTTCGGGATATTGTTAGGCCATATAGTGTGCCGGCAAGGACTGATGGTTGACCCCTCCAAGGTAGTAGTTATCATCAACTTGGCAGTCCCCGCAACTGAGAAATAGTTGCGCTCCATCCTCGAGCACATGGGCTACTAAAGGAAGTTCATTCAGGGGTACACAATGATCACGAAACCCATGGAGAAGTTTATAAAGAAGGATGTTTCATTTTTTTGTGATGTGGAGTGTCAGAAGAGCTTTGAGCTACTCAAGGAAAAGATGATCTCTGCACCTATCCTCATATTTCCCGATTGGGCGAAGGTTTCCCATGTCCATGTAGATTCTTCAGGGATAGCCCTAGGAGCTGTCCTTACGCTAGTAGAAAAATCTCTAGTGCGGAGTGTAACTACTCCACTACTGAGCGCGAGGGGTTGGATATGGTATATTCCCTGCAGAAATACCGGCACTATCAAGCGAGCATTGATCAAGCAAGGCAGAATAAAGCAAACGAGGATCAAGCAAGGAAGCTAGGCTAGTAGGGCCATGTTACGACCCTACCATCCACTGAGGATAGCCAACCCTGCCAGCTCCCAGGCATTGCCCTTCCAATGGAACCCACTGATCTCTGCAACCAAGTCCGAGGATGCCCAGTCTCCCTTGATGTTAGTCGATTGGCCAACGAACAATTGCATGAGCTATTTACCGCCATATCCTATGAACTGCAGCACCGGGAACTCCGTGCACAACAACACCTTAGTGCAGCTGAATGGACTCTTGTGACCCACATTGCTGAAGCTTCCCACATACAGGCCATGCATACCGCTAGTATCACATAGAAAGATGCCTTGGAACAACTTATCAATCGACTATGCGAAGATATGCGAGGGGTGATTCCTGCTTCTACTGAGCCCCAGGCCAAAATTGAAGGTCTGATAGTTTCCTTGAATGCGTCTCAGACTGAGATATCAACTGTTAGGGCTGAGTTTTAACTTCATATTTCTTCGTTACATGCCAAACTCCAGCCTAGAAACCCCCTAGAAGAACGTGCCCAGCGAGTTGCACTAATTAGAGAGGCCACTGCTACTATCACTGAACAAATCAGTTAGGGTGTCACCCTGCTTGAAAATTATATGGAAATTTGGTCCTAGGTACAGCATGATCCTCTCCTCCACGATATCGATCAGGAAGTGACTCAGAAGGAGAAGAAATTTGAGCAGCTGGAAGCTACGATGTCCACCCTTTTTCCAGCTCAGTGTTTTTCACGACTTCAAACTGGCCATGCTCTTCATAGTGACATTTTTGAGCTCCAATATAAAAGGAAAATCCTCAGCGACCATTTGACACCCTGTTCGGAGGACGCCCTTAAGCTCTCACAGGACATAGACCGAGCGGTCTAACAGTTGAACCAGGCTCTTGACAGTGTCACCACTACCTCGGAAGGACCAATATCTTAGAAATTGGTGGAGATCGTGCAGATGGCTGTCACAAAGAGCCTTCAAGTGTTGCCTCCACTTACTGTTGCTATGGAATAGCTCAAACAAAGGATGAAGGTCTCACCTGTGTTGTGACTCGGGATGAATCACAAGATTGTGTTGGGGGCCTTTTGGAACAAGGTTCCCTAAGCTGAGTTCTTTATATAATTTTGTAGTAATTGGTCTTGCGTAAGGGTTTTAGGGTGGGTCAAATCCCCCAATGTTTTGTAATGGGTCAAAGGGTAGACCTAGAGTCTGCAAACCATGGTTTGCGAACCATAGGATAGCAAAGGCTATGATGATATAAATAGATAGATAGTTGGGTCTAGTAAGTAGGAAGTAAGTAAGATTGATGCTGCAAACTGGCTATTGAAATCTATCTTGGGTTGTTTTGGGCAAGGACTCCTGCTGGCTGTCTACACAAAGATCCTCAGTCCTGCTGTGTGTGGACCTCACTGATTGTGTGCATGGGATGTGTCTTGGGTTTGTAATTGGTTTTTTGGATATTAATGAATGAAAAATATATTTGAATTATCTTTATACTATCTGAATTGGTCGTGTTCAAAGCTGAATATCTCTGCATTATTTGAATAAGCTACGATTGTTTCTGCGATATATGAATTAGCTACGATTATAGTGTTTTGTGGTGATAATTGTTAATGATAGTAGCTTTGCTTATGGCTACATTCAGATTATATTGTTAAAGGCTCGATAATAGGCTTGTTTTTTTGCTAACCTGATAGACTCAATGAGATCTGCCTTAATTACCTACTTTCTCTCAAGGTGCAGAAACCTGGTTCCAGCACCCACCCATACTACTTCAGGTGAGACCTTAGCCTACGAATGTAGGTCATTTCCGAAAGGGCCAGTAGTATAGGGGTTTGTTGGAAAACCTTAAATCAGAACCTGGGTCAAGACCCCTGAAGCTAACAGGAGTTGAGGATGGATAGACACAAATAATTCCCTAAAGGGTTTATACATGGTGAAGGCTCCAACATTTCTCATCATTGGAATGATCAACTAGTGAAGCAACAAATTTCCCAGTGCTCTACAATGCCTACATTTTTAGCAGTGGGAAATGGAGGATTTCAAGAAAAAGAAACTCTTGAAGAATATTTTCTGGAGCACGAGTCTCAATCTCAGAGATTCAAGGATCATTTGAGTTTTCAAGAATTATGCCAGATCAAGGACAATAAGAGACCCTGTCATCACAATTGAGGTGGAGGATTCATATAGAATCATGATCTACACCAGACTATGGGAAAATTTTTCTTACCCAACTTTGATGGGCCATCTAAATGCACTGCCAAATCATGGGTAGAGAAGCTAGACATCTACTTCCACCTGAACCAAGTACCAGATATGGAGGCCATCAAAATAACAGTGCTGCACCTTGAGGATGAAGCACATGATTGGTGGTTTCATGGTCTTTCTACATTGGTTCATGCCAATTTGACTACATATTTAGAGTTCAAAAGGAGGTTCGTGGAGACATTTGATTGAATATATCTGGAGGCAGCTTTCATGGGGATAGCTAAGCTCAAACAATCGATTAATCCATAAACTTATATTTCTGAATTTCTAAAAATTTCTGTTATGGTTCCTAATTTATCTACAAAAAGGAGGGTCTATATGTTTATTGATGGGCTAGAAGAACATCTACATGGGTTGGTTAAATCTAGCAAACCCACTACCCTTCAAGATGCCATTGAGAGGGAAAGAGATCTACAAGATGCCTTGCCAAAAGCAAAGGAAAAATTTCAGCAAAAGCCCACCTTTCCATCAAAGGGAAAATATGAGAAGGCTCCTTTTTCAAAGGAGAGCCAAAAATAATTACCTCTTAGTGATGATGTTCGAAGATATTTGAGGAGAAGGAAATTTTGCTTCACATGCCAAGAATCATGGGCACCCAAACATAGATGTGCAGTAGGGAAGGCACACTATATAGAGGTTTTTTCAGATTTTGAGGAGGAGGAGGAAGAAGAACCAGAAGGAGGTCACAGCGCTGTGATAGCAGGAGAGGATCCACCACCGCCAGGAGGTGGGAATGGGGCATTTGCTCCAATTGGAGGGGCATTTGCATCATTGAGAGGAGTACCCAAGTACTTGACCTTGAGGGTTCAAGGTTCCATTTTGGATTAGAGGGTTTCAGTCTTGATTGAAAGTGGGGCTACCCACAACTTTATTGATGCCCAAATAGTGCAAAGGAGGGAAATACCCACTGATGATTTTGAGGGATTTTCTATTTTGGTCCCAGGAGCTAGAACTATGTAGTGCATGCATTATGTTCCATATTAATCTGTCACCATGGGGACATATAAAATGACTGATCACTTCTTTGTGTTTGACATACCTAACACAAATGTGAGATTAGGTGTGCAGTGGTTGATTACTTTGGGGAAGGTCACCATGGATTGGGAGATTCTTTAGGTGGAATGAGTGGATAAAAAAAGTGGAAAAAATTAGATTATTAGGGGCATGCACACATATTCCTCACAAACAACTTCCACACAAAAAACAGAGATGGATTTGCATAGTGGAATCAAGGACCTAACAGTCCCATATATTATGCACATGACTTTGGCTCATGAGACATTAATGTTTTGTGGAAAACCACTTGGGAGGCCACCTGATTAGGAGTTGGTGAGAAATGTATCACATCATGTTGCACCACTCATAGATCCAGGAGGAGCGGGAGCATTGGGAGTTCATGGTACAGCGCTAAGAGTCTTGGGTAGACTCAAGGAGGAGGGAGACATTCTCCCAAAATCATCATTACCCACTCACCTCAGATATTACGCTTAGAAAGGAGCTGCGGAGGGAGGATAACAACCTTCCAGTATGTAACTTTGGCATAGGATATGTCAAATAAGGGAGCAACCACATGAAAAATTATTTATATGATAGATCATCAACGCTTTCACTTTGGAGGATAGATCCATATTGGAAATCCCTGTTGTTGGTGGATTATTCCAAGGAATTTTTTTACTTGCATGATACTTGATGACTAGCTACTAGAGGAGTGATATTCATTCAAAGATGAGGTCATCTACTATCATGGTAGGATCTTATTATCTAGAGCATCCAAGCTCAAGGAGAATTTACTACATGCAACACATGAAGATTTTCTCTTCAGCCATATTTATTCCATGACAGCATACCATGCCATCATGGAGGGATATACTTGGGAAGTATTTGAAGAGGAGATATATCAACATTTGAGGAGATGCATGGATCATGTAAAGATGGAGGAGATACATAACTCTTTGAGGGAGTTATCACAACCACCTCTTTCCTCTTTGGGAATGAGAAGGGATCTATCTATGAGCCACTCCATTTGCATGAACACATCATATAGTAAGGATCATGTTTGTATGCATAATGATTTACTTGATGAATGTTTGCATTCCTTTACCATACATGTGCAGGCCATTTCTCCAAATGGGAGCATTCTTCCTTATAAACTTCATGGTCAACTTGGGGCCATAAACTGTGTTGAGCATGGCCACTCCCTAGGAGGATATAAGGAGATGATATATCATTCCGGGTGTGCACCAAAGGCACCAAACATCACTTACGTTCTCAAAATACGTGAGAAGAATATGGCAGCAAGTAAGTGGTGGGGAAACCACTTACCATATAATTATCTGAGGTAGTCAGGAGATATACTGCGTTGGTTCCACATGTGGGACTATGATCCACCTCCATTATTTCATATGGTAGCTTATGTATCCTTGATTTTGATCCCATACATTGATGATGTCCTTATTATTACTATGGGAATGAATGGGGGGAGGATGCAAGGATTAAACATGCACTTTGGGAGAGAGATTCTTCATGTTTGTTATGCTTCATGTTTCAGGGAGAACATTGGGCAAACCATGATTTCTATAGTGGTATCGGATCTTTTTCTTCCTTATGGGATGAGTCATTTGCATCTCATGAGTACTTGGGAGGAGCATTTCATGGAGGGATTGATTGGGAGACACTTGGTATATGAGGATAGATTATCACATGGAGGTGTCACCAAGGAAGAAGGAGAAGAGTTGTATCACTCAACTTTACATTTTCTTGAGGGTAAGAAACATTTGGGAGGGGAGGAATATAATATCCTAATTAGCCATGAGCTAGTTGGAATATTAATTTTTGTTTTTGCTTCTTTGTTTGATGAATAAGAGGGTATGGAGGCCCATAAATCTCCTTGGTAGGAATAAAATCACTGCTAACGTGAATTGATATCACTTTAATGGATTGATAAAGCACCCTTATGTGTGGAAAGGGGCTGGAGCACATAGGCTGGGTCAACTTTTATCAAATTAACAACCCTATCATGGAGGAGTGGCATTCATTATGGGATAACATTATTTTGGAGGGAGACTCCATGCGTGGAATTAGTGGCTTTAATGAGTGGGGCCAAGGGTGAGGAAGCTCACCACTTATATAAGGAAGGGGATGGAAACCATAGAAGATATTTTGTTGATTATTATTTTTATATGGTATGTTAAGACTTGTTTTCTCTCTTTAGCTATTTAGCTAAGACTGTAGTGTTGTTTAGCACAGGGTGTTCTTGAGTGGGAATCCCACCTTCATCCTCGGGGGACTTTGAGTGCCTACTCAGGAGAAGTGATTGCACTACATTTCCACATTCTGGCATCAGGCCAAGCTCCATCTTTCAGCTACAGCGCAATTTCTGCTGAGGGTTGTGCTGTGTTGTAGGTTGCAGCAGTGGAGAATACAGTTGGGTGATTTATGATCTAGGTTTCAGTGGAGGAAAGATTCCTTCCATTGGGAGGTTAGTAAGGAAGGCCCTTGAGCCTTATTTCATAATTTTTCATCAGGCCACACTATAATTTTCCCCTACAGTGTAGTTAGAATCTTGGAGTGCGTTATTTTAGGGATGAGTTGCAGGGGTGGTTTCAGTACACCATTTGGGGAGAAGGTTTTCCAGTGAGGGGATCAACCTTTCACCTAGAGAGTATATTGGAGGAGGCTACATTATTTTATACATCAAATATTCCACATCTTTCTAGCTGTTTAGTTGTAGTGAATCCTCAGCCCTAGGGCACTGTTTCATTTCTTTTATATTGGTATATCTCTAAAAGCCCTCTTGGGTTTCTTGTTGGAGTTTGTATAGAGCCTTGACATTCATGTAAATTATCTTTTGAGGAATATATCATCCATTTCATCTTCTGTATTTTCATTTTCTGTAGCAGTGCTCCTATGACTATGCTATAACAGTCTTCCGGCATTTTGTGTAGTAGCAACACCTCATTATTGAGTGGATTTATCTATTGGAGGCTTATTGATTCATGTTGTATCATTTGTGCCCCATCATTTTGCACTTATTTTCTACTGTTGTGATGAATAAAGAAGCTCCATTTTGGTCTCTCAAATTTATGCATTGATCCTCACTGTTATTTCCACGTTATACACTATATTGCTGCTTTTCCCATTTGGGAATATTACAAGATTACCTTCTAATTTATGGATATTTTAATGATATTTCAATGATCTTGAAACTGCATTTTTATGATGACCTTAGATCTGAAACCATGTTGGGAAATCCAAAGAGTTTGAAGTTAAATGATTTTCCTTAATATGAAATTCTCTTTTGATGTGTTCTGTTGTAGTCTCGTGATTTGGCAGATTGGTAGACCAAATGGATAAGGTAACATCAGACCAGTTTTTTGAGTCCTAGGACTTATCCTTCTTGGAATTAGAGAGGGCTCTCTCTATTGGTTTACAAAAGATATGAAATTTTTTACTTTAAATGGTTGATTTTACGCTAGTTATTAAGTACAAGTTTTGTTGTTTTTTTTGGTTGGGTAAGATGATCTAGCAGAATAGATAGAATGATGAAATCTCTAAGTCATTGGGAAATGGAGTCTAACAAAAGTCATGAAAAATTCATCAATGGATCGAGGAGCATCATAGGGAAAGTATAACTTGGTTAGTTGATCTTCAAGGTTTTTTAGGGGTAATGAGATGGACATCAATTGCGAGAATAAAAGTAGGACAAAGGGAAATTAAGAATCCTTTATCATATGCATTTTTAACAAAGAGACTTAAATATCATAAGCATAAAGAGGCAATAAATAGATAGGGAAAACCATAAATTCTTTGATTCAACTAAAGCAAATAATTATTCAAGACAAACATTTCCAATAAAATATAGAAGGTGAGAAACTCATTTAACTTTTAGTGATTTCACTTTCAAGGACAGAAAAAATTTAAGACGCAAATATAACTATAATAAGAGAAGAGGGAATGCCTAAACATATTTGATTATAGCTATGAAGATCTTTAAAACAATTATTTAAGCAAGTACAAAGAGTATGATTGAAACAAAACCTCTTTGGCAGACTGTAACTAATGGTACTTTAGAGAGATACTTCAGAAACAATGTTTTAGTAACATCAAATAAGTAGGGCTAGCCATAAATCATGCTTGATACTAGCTGTATTAAACTATTCATAAAATAAACAAGCTTAGGCGATCTAGAGAGCAATTAAGAATTCTCTAAAATGTCCTAGCAGAAGAAAATATTAAGGTAGTGAAGAACAAAAAGAACTAAGGTGCCTTTAGAAACATTTCTTAGTCTAAATATGTTATTCTACTGCAATATAGAAATATGGAAACATAATGAAATAGGAAATAAAAATAACATATTAGAAGCACTTCACCAACAACCAAGCTCAGGGATCCTGCAATCTAGCCTCCTCCATCAACAAAAAAATCAGGGCATCCATAAGTTCCAAGAAATCAATTTCTTTTCAACTTCCAAGAGACTATGTATTACTTCAAAGAGTCACCAAATTCCAACAAGATAATGAGTTCAAATGCAGTATTTATGTGAAAATGAGGAGGTGAAACTAAGCTAGGGTTTAGGTTTCATTTATTACAGAGTTAATGAATTCCTTATCTTGAAGACCATGCAAGGCTCAAGGCAGGAATATCTGCAGATATTTATTTGAATAATAACTTCTATATTAACTCCTAAGGGAATATAAGTGAAATGTTTGACTTTAAAGCCCATTCATAACTTTTACAATAACTGTTTGGAAGATATAAAATATCTCTGACTTGGATCAATAACTACCTAATGCTTTATTGAAGGAAACAAAGCACTGGGTGGCAAAAATATCTTTGAAAGAGTAACTGTCATAGGCTGAGTCATTCGAATGCATTTTCTAGGATAATTTGCCTCTGTCTTATCTTTAAAATCTGTTTTTAGGCGATAAAATCTATCCTTTAAGCTCTAACTATTGGATTTTATGATATTTCTTTTAATTTGTTTGATCTATGTTTTTTTTATTTAATCCAATGGGATAGAAGACTTTCCCAATGAAAAGAGGCACTAGAATTTCTTAGATCTGAGTAGATCTAGCCTCCACTTTCTCTAGCTTACAAAGAAAACAAAACCCTCAACAGGATATGCGTTGTAGTTGGAATAAGATCTTGGAAAAATGCCTAATAGTGGTCAAGAAATGCAAGTCTCCTCCAACAGGCCTCTCAAGGAATAGGTGGGATTCCCAATCAGGAACACCCTAGTGCTAACAACAATATTCTTAGCTAAACATCTAGAGAATGAGAAGTTTCTAAGCATACAAATCCTTTAGAAATAATGTCATCAAAAACCCCTCTCATGTTGTCCTCCTCCTCCTTAAATAAGATGGATTCCTTGCTAAACCCTAAACCACCTCAATGATTTAGCTGCATTCACATGATTAGCTTCCAATTAAAACTATGCTGTGTATCTAGGTGGTTCAATGTATCTATACAATGTTGTTGATTTGGTCCAGTTGACCCAGTCAAATGACTTAATCCCCTTTCACACATAAGGGTGTTTTGCTAAAGCAACCCATATTTAGCCTTGTTCACATGGGCATGGATTTATTTTGCAGTTTTTAGGATTTTAATTTATCCTCCTTTACAATTTTATTCTTGCAACAATAAAATGAAAACAAAATAATATATTCCTATTAGCTTGGGCTAAATAGGAATATTACATTCAATTATACAGCCTAATCATGTTTAAACAAATTTTAAATTTCTGCTGATAGGTTAGTGAATGAAAATTTTCCAAACTATTTAAACTTGGCTTACCAGTAGACTAGGTGAGGAAAGGATATTGGTTCCCAAAGCTCAAATCTGAACCAAAGAGAAAAGAGAGGGACGAATGAAAAATTCAAAATTATAGCCCTCGATTTGTTTTACTTTGTTTAAAAATAAAATCTATGTGCAGCTTGTCCAAAATGCCACAACCCATGCCAAATCCAATTACTTAACCTTGATTTGGTCGTGTTTTAAATATTATGTTGATAGATTAGAGAATGAAAATATGTCAAACTATTTAATCTTGACAGATAAGTAGATTAGGTAGAGAATAAAAGAGCTCATTAGTCTAATCTGAGCCTTTGGATGATATAAGGGTGGAAGTAGATAGTTTGTGCTTTCAAAAGAAAAAATGATGTCTAGGGTTTGCTATTCTAAATTCACCCAAATGAAGAAAAAAAATGCTAGGAAAAGTATGATGCGTAGGTAGAGTTGATGTTGAAGAAATCATGTTTTTTATTTTTATTTTAAGATCACAGCTTCAAGGAACAACAAAAAATCAGCAATTGAAGGAGGAAATCTTCAAAGCACAATCAAGACATTGATTTACAAATCCCAGAGATCTGAACTCTAAGGTTCTTGACAACTCCTAAAGGAGATTCCCTCCCCAAGTGGAGCCACTATTAGTCATTAGTATTTTTCACTATATTTGGATGACTATAGAATGGTTATAGTATTCTGAAAACAATATTCCATGAATATATTGAGTTTCAAAAATATCAGTGCCTTCATTATCTTCGTAAAATTTTTTCCCTATCTATCATTTTTCCATCTCAAGGTCACCTTGTTGCTCTTAAAATACTCATTATGGGCTTATACCTCTCATTTTCATCCTTATTTCCTACCTAAAACCACATTTCCTCATTTTCCACTGTCAATAAACTCCACCCTCCCTCTAATATTTCTTGTTGCTAACTCATTCCCATGTTCCCTTGAGCATAATAGCACTTTGGAAATGCTCTTTTCACTTGAAAGTATTTTAAGTCAAAATTTCATTCAAAAACAAGTCAAAAAGCAGTCCCATTAGGTCATTAGGGTTTTTCATTTTTCAAGGTCATCCTTTCATTCTGATAAGGTCAGCACACATATGAGAAGGATTTATTATGATCACCAAGCTATCAAAGCCATTATGTCAAGCCTCAGTGAGTAAAAGAAAAGCCATCTCCATGACTTCGGCAACCTGCAAAGCAAAAAGTGTCAAAGAGTATTAGTGAGAAAAGGAAGAATACTTAAAAACATTAAAAAGTGAGTTTTTCAAAGCCAACTTAGAGTTCCACATGCCAACACATCAAATTTCAAAGGGAGTTGTCTTGTTCCAAGGGTTCCCAAGTCATCATTGTTCACAAGCACTAAACCCTAATTTCCTCTCCCACTGAGCTAGGGTTTGCTATGAAAAAGAGGCATAGGAGTAGAGGATACATATGGTAGGTTGTATCAGTAATTATGAAGTCATACCAACTCATAAACATCATGCCTCCATCATTTTCCAAGAAGTCATTCCAAGGGACAAATCATTTGCCACACATAGGGCTAGTTTTTCTTCAAACTATGTTTCTAACCAAAAAAATATGAAATTAAAAAATGTGAGAGAGGTTTTTGTCCCTCATAGGTCAAGGAAGAAAAACCTCCTTCATTTTTTACACAGGTATCACGGTTTGGGAGAAATGTCAAATTTACAGGTGCTACAAGAGGTTTGTTGCACTTTTGGAGTGACCTTGGGAAAATAATTTTTTCTCATAGCTAGAGTGTCCAAATGACTTTCTTGATGAGTCAAATGATAACTAGGCATAGATATATTTCCAACAATCTATCCCGGGCCCCATTTGGACACCGAGAAGGCCTCCAAAAGTTGTCTTTAAAAAGGTGCAGGAATGGCATTGCACATTTAGAAGATGCTGCCTCCTTGGCACTATGCGTTTGCACTGGCGTTGCGCACCTGGAATTTGGCACTGAGACCTTGCCCAATTTCCTCAATGAATTTTCCAAAGGTGCTACATGCCTGTAGCTTAGCGCTACGCCCTTGCAGAGGCGCCGCGCGCTTGCCAGTGGCATTGCGCGCTTAGCCAGAGAAGGCTGTGGAGTGATCTATGAACCCAAACAAGTTCTAATCTTCTCCAAATTTTGCCAAAGTCTTCCAAATAGCCCTCAGAGAAGTAAGTACACATTTTTACCTTTTTCTAAGATATTTTTTCATCCTTAAATAATGTAATATTCCTAATTATCCCAAGCTAATAGGAATTTACTATTTTGTTTTCATTTTCTTGTTGCAAGAATAATATTGTAAAGGAGGATAAATTAAACTCCTAAAATAGCAAAATAAATCAATGCCCATGTGAACAAGACTAAATTTGGGCTGCCTTAGAAAAAAACCCTTATGTGTGAAAGGGATTAAGTCATTTGACTGGGTCAACTGGACCAAATCAACAACGCTATCTAGATACATTGAACCACCTAGATGCACAATGTAGTTTTAGTTCGAGGCTAATCATGTGAATGCAGCTAAATCATTGAGATGGTTTAGGGTTTGGAAAGGATTCCATATTATTTAAGGAGGAGGAGGACAGCCTGAGAAGGTTGTTGAACATATTGTATTGAAATGATTTTTCTGTTTCGACACTTCTCATTCTCTAGATGTTTAGCTGAGAATAGTGTTGTTTAGCACTTGGGTGTTCCTGGTCGGGAATCCCACCTATTTCCATGAGAGGCCTCTTGAAAGAGTCTTGCATTTCTTTTCCACTATGAGGCATTTGGCCAAGCTTCTACTTCCAACTACAAGGCAGATCCTATTGAGGGTTTGGTTGTCTTTGTAGGCTGCAGCAAGTGGAGGCTAGATCTGTTCAGATCTAAGCCATTCTAGTGCCTCTTTTCAGTGGGAAAGCCTTCTATCCCCCAGGAAAGAGAGTACTAGATGAGGAGAGCTCATTTTCAGATCTTGGCATTAGGCTAAGTCATTCTCTAGAGCCTACAATGTAGTCCATCTTCCATAACTACGTTATTTACAAGGAGAAAGTTGCAAGGTCTTTTGGCACTTCAAGGAGGAGAGATCTTTAGTGTTGGGAATCTGCCCTTCACAGTGGTGATCCGTGGATTAAAAATATAATCAATGTTCCATTCAGATCTAGTCTGAGTATGGATGTATTTGCTTCAGAAATTCTAAATCATTCTGTAGATCAGGTGCATTAGATCTCAGATCTACTTCATGTACTACATTTTCTGTTGAAAAGCCCAAAGGGCTTTTGAAGAGGAGACTCTATAGTGTAAAAATATGATATAGATCTATATTTTTATACACAGATCTATTATACATCTAAATTATAACTTACAACTCTTTTCAGCTAATAAAACAGTGTTGCCAAGCTTGCAGTACAGTCATATCATATGGTTGCAGCCTCTTATTTTGAGCATTTCTTCATGTAAAGTTTCCTACTTTCTGTTCTATAAAGTATGGGCTTCAATATAATCTTGATATACTGATGTAAATGAAATTATTGAGCCTACATATTGGCCTCCTGCATATATTTGGCTGAACTGCGTTATTTTCTGAGCAGTTTTGTCACGTAGTAGTGCAGTCCCTTTTTTTGGGAAATTTTCCAACTGTACTAGGTGTGGGAGATCTGTTTAACCTATTATCACTATAAAAATTTTCTGAAACTTGGTCATTTACACTTGTTCCTAAGTCATAGTGCTAGATAGGGTTAGAGTCATTTTTATAAATTTAAAGGTCTAGATCATGGGTTAAAGGTCTCATTCCATCACCAAACAATGTTCATTAACCTTGTTTCATTCTTCAAAGATCTTATGCCACGTTTTCAAACCCATTTTAAAGTTTTTTTTTGAAAATTTGATGAATAAGCCACGAAACCACGTTTTCATAGCGCGCTCAGTGTAAAAAGTTGATTTTGCGCTACGAAAATGCTGGTGATTTCGTAGCACAAAAACCTGAATTTGCAAATCATGCGCTACGAAATCGAGGATTCTCAGTTTTGTGTTTGAGCTGTCACATCTGTCAAATACAGTTAAATTCGTCATCATTAGGTATCATCCACGAGTTCTCCTTCATGCATGCAACCATTCATTGTAATTATTAGGGGTCATTTGTCATCGATTAGGGGTCATTTGTTATTGGTCCTTTCAAATTTGAAAATAGTTCGCCGTTTTTGACTTCATTTGTCTCATGCAAGACAATAGTGCATGCATGCTTATGTTTTAAAGAATAAATTAGTGGTGAAAGACTTGAGTTTACTGTAAATTATTCAAGCGAGGCTGTGAAACTATATTTCAAGTGAGGAAGAACTGAAACAAATTCAAGCGACGCTGCTCATTCAAATTTAGGTTATATCAGTATTTTCAAAACTTTCTCTCAAGTGAGTTTGAAATTCATTGCTGGTGGAAGCAGAATTGTTATCAAGCGAGGCTGAACTCATTTACCAAGCAAGCTAGTTCATTCAACAGGAAGATTTGATTTCTAATTTGCTCATTTTCTGAAGAAATGGGGTTTCAGAGGGACCATCACAGATTTCTGAAGATACAAGGTTTTCAAGAAGAAAATGGATAAAGAAAGAAGGAGTCATAGGTCTGGTCATTGCCTAAGAATAGAACCTGAAGGTGCAGAAGCCCTTACAAAACACAAGTCTGTTGAAGAAGCCTTTAAGAAAGTAGGTTGCTGGAGTTTTTGTGAAAAACTTCAAGGAGGGCACACTCAAGTCACCAAAGAATTTGCCATAAAATTCATAGGATCAAACTCAAAGATCGAATTCCTCAATTTACCAATTTCCTCTAAAGTTATATCAACAGTTACAAAAATTCCGAGAGAAGAAGACATGTGGTTTAAAAACTTCAAGTTTGACATGGTACCGTGCAAAATATTTCTAAAACCAGAGTTTACAAAGGTTGACTTGAACAAAGTTGTGCCAAGAAGTTATGTCAAAGATACATTTTCCAATATTCTCTACAATATTCAGAGGTACTTCACCTACGAAGGGAGATACCAAAAGGTGTATACCTATCACTTTAAACTCTTGATTCATTTCATAGGGATGATATATCTAGATTTACCTTTTTATCTTTTCAAAATTTTGGTTAAGATGTCTTATAAGGTACAAATGAAAGTTGAGTCATGTGAAACCTCATTATTTCACCATGGCTTCCTCAAGTTAATAGTCTTACATGAGCTGCAAAAAGAAAACAGAGATTGGCCTGAATTCCTCTTTTTGAGTAGAATTGGGATTGAAGGAACATGTGTTAGTCCTCAAGCTAAAGAAAAAACTCCATCAAAGATTACTGCCCCTGTAGAAACAAATTCAAGAATATTTTTTAAGCTCAAGCCTTGAAAACAAGTTAAAGAACCAATGATAAGAACAACATTGAATATCCAAGATACTCCTAAATCCACACAGAAGAAGAAAGGTCTCGTTAAGGAGACAATTCTGGAACAGTCAACTAGTAAAAAAAATCAAAAGAAGTTGACTAGGAGTCAAAGGTTAAAGGAAAAGGGTAAGGTTGTAGTTACAGAGGGGTCAAGAGGTAATTTGAATGATATATTTCAGGCTATTGAAATTGAAGAGTCTCCCCTAGTACAAGCAGACTTTATCAAACTGCATACAGGAGGCAGCAAATTAAAGAAATTGAAGACATCCAAAAGGTTAGATTTTCAGGATGAAGTGGCAGAGTTTATCTTTAAGCCCAGAAAACCCTCAACTAGGCACTCTAAGAAGTTGAAACAGTCATACATGGAGATAGATCAAGCAGGAGGTGAAAGTGCTCATGTTTTTTAAGAAACCACAAATACATCATTTTCAATGCCCGAAGAAGACAAAAATAGGGTTTTCAATATTCATAAGGAAAAGAGAAGCTATGAAGATGTCAAAGAAAAAATCAGATTTGCAGATAATGAAATTGATAAGTTGAATAAGAAAGGACAAACTTGAAAGGATGGAAGGACTGTGGGATATGGAGAAAAATCCAAACCCTAAACTAATTGATAGTCAAGCTCAATTCTTCATATGGACCCTACTTGAAATCAAAGAAGAAAAATTCATTAGGATGGTCAATTCCAAGCTAAGGGAAAACAATAGAAGGCTTAAGAGTAGAGTAGAAGACCTGGAAATACAGCTAGCACACTTTGAAGACTAGCCACAGCTAAAATAAGTGCAAACAGTAAGTGTCATCCTTTAACAAATTTTTGAGGTTATGTGGTAATATCTCATTTTTAGAGCCGTTTAAATTTGATGTTTATGGGTTATGAAAGTTGATATACACCTGGAAATATAGTATTATAGGGTTTTAAACTAAAATTTTGGAAGGAAGCTGTGAAAAGTGAAGACTCAGCAGTTTCGTACCGTGCTAGGAAACTGCTAAAGGTGACACACAATAGTTTGAAGAATTTTTGCAATTTTCAAAGGTGAAAAGGGTTTGGTTTTGAGCTTTGATGCTGGTGGGAGGTATATGTAGAATATCAATGAATATCAATGAGGTTTGGCACATAAAAATGGAGGTTTGAAAAATGATTTTAAAAGAAAAAAGTATGCGCTATGAAAATAACAGACTCAGCAGTTTCGTAGCACAACAGTATTGTCATTTTTTGCACCATTTTGGAGGTTCAGGATTTGCACAGTTGGAAGGTCGAATTCAAATGAAGGTTATAAGACATTTTCCACATGTTTTGAGCACCATTTCCTTAGTAGTTGGTTCGAATGGATAGAAATTAGGCATTCAGCTATTATACAAGGAACATGCTCCTATTTTGCAGGAATGGATAAGAAGCAGGTTGATGGGGTCTAATAGCAAGAAGATAAAAAACATCATGGTTGAAGTCTAGAATAAATAGCTATCAAGCATAGTTTTTAATGATTAGATAAGGTTGTTAAGATATAATAAATAGTGTTTTATTCCTAGTTGTATTAGGACTGTAAGAAAGACAGTTTAACTGTCAGTTTGTAAATGAAGTTTGTTTAGAAGTTGATAGGTGCCAAATTCGAATTTTTTCTCAAATTTTTGGAAGGAATCCAAGGATGAAATGACCACTCTATAAGAGGGAAGAAATCGAATTGCATAGGTTTGGAATTTTCATTGAAGAAGCATACTTTTTGTGATATCAGAGAACTGTGTTTTTATCTTAATACAGAGAGTTTTGTTTCATCACTCAGGATTCAGAAAGGGTTATGGATGTTTTATTGTCTCATGATGTTTCTCTTTAAATTACTTGTAGTGGCATGAATGTGTGTTACTTGGAATTCACTGAAGGTGCTCTAAATTCCTTCATATGTTCATGAACTATGTTTATTCTCTATCCTACTATTCTATTGATGCATATAAACCCTGAAATGCCCGGACTTCCATATGAAGCTGATATTTATGTTTTGTGAAAGAACATTTGAATCCATTTACCCAATATATGATTTTTGATTATTAGTACAACCAATTATTCACTTTATTCATTTTATTCACAGAGTTATCCATCTGATATTTATTTGCAAATCATTAACCTATTGAGAGAGCCCTCTCAGGTTGAGGAGGATAAGCCTCAACTAAATGTTTGGTTTGAAATAGTTACTCAGGGTTTTCTTGACTATCAGCCTATCAGGGTCTGATTTTGAGATAACATTTTGGTGCGTCTGACAAGAGTCGAAGATTATTCATTCTCGAAATCAAGAAGCTGAACTTCTGAAGGTAGCAAGAGCTCAAAATTTTTTGCAAGGCTGCAATCTACCTTCGTGACTCCATACATTTTTCAATGTTTAAAGGTGGCTTTGAGGAGGAGATACACACGGATTAATCCTAATCCCAATCCACCTACTGCTGTGGACAATCCAAACACTATTTCAAAAAGTCAAATAATTTCAGAAATATCAGGTACTCCATCTCATTCGAAATCTTTGTCCTATGAAATATTAAGAAGTCTTGAAAATAAGAAATTTGATGACAAGATTCATGAAGTGTTGTTTAGATCAGAAAGTGAAAGAGAACTCATTGATGTTATCTTAGATTTGTAAAAAAGAGGAATCGACATTTCAGCCTTAGTGACACAAGAAGACAAGGAAGAGTTTTGGGAAACTATTACCTCTAAATTACTGCTATAAAAAGAGTCTTTAGATAAACTAAAAGAAACTGATCCTTTTGAAGTCTTGCTGAAATCCAAAGCTGGTTTATGCCTTCCAAATTTGAGTTCTATTGTCAGTGGCTTAAAAAAAACAAACAATCCTCCTCATATCAATTCCTCATCTTCTTCTGCTCCTCCTACAACCATTTTTCATCCTCCAGTCATGGCTGCTCCTGCTAGGTATGCACCACTTGTACTTCCTGCTGTTTTGCATGACCTTCCTAGTAAATATGCTACTAGGATTCCTACTTGGGGTAGTGATGAGGAAATTTCAGCAGAGGAATTTGTAGAAAGATTCAATGATTTTATAGAAAGGGAAGAAGTTGATTATGAGGATGTGAAGCTAAGGTTATTTGCACAGAGTTTTATTGGTGAAGTTAGAAAATGGTTTAAGGCTCTTGCACCAGGCAGCATTAGAACTTGGAATGATTTTGAAGACAAATTTCTTAGAAAATGGGGCAATAGAACCAATCCAGTCCAAGCACTCACTGAATACAACAGCCTTAGAAAAGCAGTTGATGAATCTATCCAAAAATTTTCAAAAAGATTCAATAAAGTTTTTGACGCAATTCTAGCCCATTTGAAACCTCTGGAATCCTTAGCACAAATGAGATATGCTGAAGCATTTGAATATGACTTTTATATCTTGTTGAGAGAAATAGAGTCACCTACACTTGCTGAAATGCAAAGTGATGCAGTTGAGGTTGAGGTAAACATGATAGCTACTAAAAATTCAAAAATGGGAAAAACTAGATTGAAAGAAGAAGATAAACCATCCACCTCAACTTCTAAAGACAAATTTGAGTCAATGATGAAAACCATGGAGAAGTTGATGGATAGGTTAGCTCTTGGTAACACTTCAGCTCCTCCTGTGCAACATGAAACTCAATTCAGAAACCCACAATTTAGGAGACTTCAAAATCAGCAAAGGTTAAGAGAGAATAGAAATCATCAAGCTGACCCTCCAGTGAGACCTCCTTTTCAGCAAAATTTTTTAGATGAAGAAGATGAGCCTGAGATTCCTAAAGATTCTATCCATTGTCTTGACAAAGAAATGTCAAGAATATTCTTGACTAAAGAAGAGCATGATGAGTCAGATTTGGCTAATCAGGGAGAGGAACCATCAGATTATTTTAAAGGGTATCAACATGCTATTTTTGAGATGCAAAAGCGATATAATATCAGAAATAGAAATGTGCCTATCATTGCAACCAAAGCGCAGCCCAAGAAAGATGCTCCAAAGGCTGCTGAAGCTAAGAATGATACCCCAAAGATGGATAAAGGTAAAAAGGATATTCCACTTGGTAAGAAAGACACTCAACTTCCTCCTCTTGTCAAAGATGCTGAAAAGTCGGTTTCTGTTTTCAACCTTGAGAATGAAATTTCAAAGATTAAAATATCAGTACCTTTCAGTGAGATTCTCAAGGTGAATGAATATAGAAGCAAGATAGTTAATTTGTTGAATTCACAACCAGGGGCTGCTGATATCTTGAATGTCCAAGAAGATAGTCCTACTATATATTTGGGTCCAAGGTTAGAAGATGATAAAAATGAAGAGTTTCCTCCTTTTTATGTAAGCATTAGTATTCATGATATGACTTTGCATAATGCTATGTTAGATTTAGGAGCTTCTCATAACCTCATGCCCAAGGTTATCATGGAGAGAATTGGATTTAAAATCACAAGACCATATAAGAATTTGTTTTCTTTTGATTCCAAGAGGGGTCAAGAGGTAATTTGAATGATATACTTCAAGATATTTACATTGAGGAGTCTACCCTAGTACAAGCATAATTTATCGAACTGGATATAGGTGGCAAAAAATCAAAGAAATTGAAGACATCCAAAAGGTTATATTTTTAGGATGAAGTGCCAGAGTTTATCTTTAAGCCCAAAAAACCCTCAACTAGGCACTCCAAGAAGTTGAAACAGTCAAACATGGATATAGATCAAACAGGAGGCGAGAGTGCTAATGTTTTTGAAGAAACCACAAATACATCATTTTCAATGCATGAAGAAGACAGAAACAGGGTTTTCAATATTCATAAGGAAAATAGCACTTATGAAGATGTCAAAGACAAACTTAGATTTGCAAATAATGAGATTGATAAGTTGAAGAAAAAGGTGAGAGTGCATGCATAAGAAAGGGAAAACTTTGAAAGGATGAAAGGACTATGGGAGATGGAGAAAAATCCAAACCCTAAATTAATTGATAGTCAAGCTCAATTATTCATATGGACCCTACCTGCAATAAAAGAAGAAAAATTCATTAGGATGGTTAATACCAAGCTAAGGGAAAACAATAGAAGGCTTAAGAGGAGAGTGGAAGACCTGGAAATACAACTAGCACAGTTTTAAGATCAGCCACAACTAAAATAAGTGCAAACAGTAAGTGTCATCCTTTAACAAATTTTTGAGGTTATGTGGTAATATCTCATTTTTGGAGCTGTTTAAAGTTGATGTTTATGGGTTATGAAAGCTGATATACACCTGGAAATATAGTATTAAAGGGTTGAAAAATAAAATTTTGGAAGGAAGCTGTGAAAAGTGAAGACTCAGCAGTTTCGTAGCACGCTACAAAACTGCTAAAGGTGACACACATTAGTTTCGTAGTGCGCTACGAAACTACTGTAGGATGCAGTTTGAAGAATTTTTGCAATTTTCAAAGGTGAAAAGGGTTTGGTTTTGAGCTTTGATGCTGTTGGGAGGTATATGTAGAATATCAATTAATATCCAAGAGGTTTGGAACATAAAAATGGAGTTTTGAAACATGATTTTAAAAGGAAAATTCTACGCTACGAAAACAACAAACTCAACAATTTCGTAGCGCAGCAGTATTGAGAGTTTTTGCACCATTTTGGAGGTTCGGGATTTGAACAGTTGGAAGGTCAAATTCAAATGAAGGTTATAAGACATTTTCCACATGTTTTGAGCACCAGTTCTTTAGCAGTTGGTTTGAATGGACAGAAATGAGGCATTCAGCTATTATACAGGTAACATGCTCCTATTTTGCAAGAATGGATAAGAAGCAGGTTGATGGGGTCTAACAGCAAGAAGATAAACAACATCATGGTTGAAGTCTAGAAGAAATAGCTATCAAGCATAGTTTTTAATGATTTCATAAGGTTGTTAAAGATTGTTAAGATATAATAAATATTGTTTTAGTCCTAGTTGTATTAGAACTATAAGACAGGCAGTTTAACTGTCAGTTTGTAAATGAAGTTTGTTTAGAAGTTGATAGGTGTCAAATTCGAGTTTTTTCTCAAATGTTTGGAAGGAATTCAAGGATGTAATGACCACTCTATAAGAGGGAAGAAATTGAATTGCATAGGGTTGAAATTTTCATTGAACAAGAATACTTTTTGTGATATTAGAGAACTGTGTTTTTATATTAATACAGAGAGTTTTGTTTCATCACTCAGAATTCAGAAAGGGTTACGGATGTTTGATTGTCTTATGATGTTTCTATTTAAATTACTTGCAGTGGCATGAATGTATGTTACTTAGAACTCACTGAAGGTGCTCTAACTTCCTTCATATGTTCATGAACTGTGTTTATTCTCTGTCCTACTATTCTATTGATGCATCTAAACCCTGAAATTCCCGGACTTCCATATGAAACTGATCTTTATGTTTTGTGAAAGCACATATGACTCCATTTACCCAATAGATGTTTTTTGATTAGTAGTACAACCAATTATTCAATTTATTCAGTTTATTCACAGAGTTAGCCATCTTATCTTTATTTGCAAATCATTAACCTATTGAGAGAGCCCTCTCAGGTTGAGGAGGCTAAGCCTCAACTAAAAGCTTGGTTTGAAATAGTTACTCAGGGTTTCCTTGACTAGCAGCTTATCAGGGTCTGATTTTGAGATAACACAACCCACCTAGAAAGATTTGTTTCTGACCTCCTCTTGGATTTGGGTCTTAGATACTCAGATCTAAGGGATGCAAGGGATGGTTTCTAATCCTATAGCATACATTCCTGGAAAATGCATTTTCAAGCATGCCTTGCTAGCAGTCCCAATTTTGGGGATATTACAGTGGTATCAGAGCATGTTTCTTGGCACAGCATGTGCTTTGCTTATTAAAGAGCCAATATGTATTTTCATGGAAAGAAGGGACTGATGAAGAAGTGTAGTTACACTGAAGACACAGAAGTAAAGGGTCCAAACCCTTTATCTGGAAGATTGAAAGGGGAAGAGTTTTCAAAAACTCTGTTCCAAACTATGCATGAGTTGAAGAATGAAATAAGGGGAATGAGGAATGAAATACCAGCAGATATTTTGGAGAGGTTTGCACATGAAGGAAGCCCCACTACTTCATATGATGTGTGTGAGAATTCAGCCAGACAATCTGATCTACAATGTTGTAGCATGCCTACATTCGTTGCAAGAGGAGAAGAAGAAGGAGAGACACCAAAGGAGGAGACTCTTGGTGACTATCTCCGAGAATATGAATCTCAGTCTAAAAGATTCAAAGAGCGTCTAAGCTTTCCATAGTTTTTTCAATTGAAAGAAGAGAGAAGATCCAGCAGTCCTATGAGAAGAAGAGGGTGCATGTAGCACACCTTGGGTAGAACTTTCCTACGTACTTTTTATGGATCACCTGATAGCTCAGCCAAGTCTTGGGTAAATAAGTTGGACACATATCTTTAGCTACATTCAATTTCTGAAGAAGAAGCCATAAGAGTAGCAGCACTGCACCTCCAAGGTAAAGCATATGCCTGGTGGTTATTTGAGTCTTCTTCATTGATAAATGTAAACATATCTACTTATGCAAAGTTCACTAGGGGGTTAGTGAAGAGGTTTGATTCTATGCCATCTGAAATTTCTTTGGGTAAACAAAATAAGCCCAAGAAATCAGAACCTTGGCATGAGATGGAAAGATCCATGAAGATAACTCCATTTCATAACATTGTAGAAGGGGTTAAAGATGTGCAACATGATTTTCCAAGGGAAAAGGCCCCATTTCATCAAGAGCATTCTTCTCAAGAAGAAGACATGGGTGTTACTTTTTCAAGGAGAGATTAAGAGAAAGGATCTCTTATTGATGGGGCATGCTCCATTGATAAGGAGAAGAAAGAAGAAGAACTGAAAGGTTCCTCTAGCACTGTGAAAGCAGGAGGATATATCTTTTTATTGAGAGATGGACATGAAGTTATTACTTCCACTAAGAGGGCTCTTGTATCTTTACAAGAAGGCCTCAAGGGTACTATACATAAAGAGGATGAGTAGCATGTGTCTATGATGATATAAAAAGAGACAAAACAATGGATGAAATGTGTTCCAACACTGCATCCAAATTTTGGAACACACACTATGATGGATCAGTCCTTTGTGGTCAAGATTCTTGACACCAAGGAGATGATGGGTGTTCATGAGTTAACTGCATCTAAAGGAAGCACCTTAGACTACGAGATCTTGCAGAAGGTGGGTGATGAAGAAGAATATGGGGGAGTTGCTCCAATTTCTCGTTATCATGATACTTCCACACATAAATTAGAGATGGATTTTCGCACTGGAAGCAGTCATATTATGTTCCCATTTGTTGTTCACATGGGAATTAGCCATGAGACATCATTATATTGTGGTATACCACCTGGGATATCACCTGATTCAGATTTGATCAAAGATGTTTCATGCATTGGTGCTCCTTTCATAGATCCAAGGAGGGAGGGAGCATTAGAAGACCATGCTTTAGCACTGAGATTATGGGGGAAGTACAGGGAGAGGGAAATCATTTTTCCCTTAAAATCATTATCCATTTTCTCATCCCATACTATGGTAAGAAAATATGCTGCAAGAATGAAGGATGAAACCATCATGAAGCAAGGAAGGCAATCCTTGAATTAGGAGACAAGCTTGTTTGGAGGATCCTCTTCCATACATGATGAGAGATGGTGGTCACACATGCATAATTTGGCAAAAACAAGGAGTTTTTGGATAGATGATAGCCTTCCATGGGAGACTAACTTCCAATAACTTCCATTTTATTTTGAGCATGTGCATGAGCAACGAGGGCAACAAGGAAGGACTGACAACCTTCCACCTTGTACCTTTGGCATGAGAGATGTCAAGGAGGAGTAAAATGGGAAGCTTGGATTTCCAAAATACGCCTTTGACATTGGAGATGTCAAGGAGGAGAACCAAAACATGGAAAACACTTCAAATGACACACTCTCAACACTATCATTGTTGGGCACATTAGATCCCTATTGGAAATCCCAACTGCTGGTGGAATATTCCAAGGATCTTCATACTTGCATGATTCTTGATGACTGGCTACATGAAAAGAGTTATTCAATCCTTGATGGAGTCATCTATAATCATGGTAGGATATTATTTTCTAGAGCCTCCAAGCTCAAGGAGAAGTTACTACAGAGGGCTTATGAAGAGTTCAATTTCAACCACACCTATTCTATGAAGCTCAACAATATCATTTTGAGGAGTTATTATTGGGAGGGCTTTGAAACAGAAGTATATCAGCATTGTCAGAGATGCATGGAACTTGTGGAGTTGGAGTAGCAACATGACTCTAAGGAAGAGTTAAATCAACCCTCTCTTTCTCCCCTTGAAGAAGAGAGTAGATCTATGCACCACTCCATTGACAGGAGGAGGATTGTTGGTGAAGAGCATCCTCTTAGTACATCTATTTTATATTCTGATTTCATGCATTCTTACACCATGTTTTTGTAGGCCATGACTCCAAGAAGGAGTAATATATTTTTTAAGCCTCATGGCCAATATTGGGTCCCAAAAATTTCTGAATTGGGCCACTCCCTTGGAAGAACAAGGGAGATTTTTCATCATGATGGGTACTTCCCAAAGGCACCAAATATATCTCACACTTTCAGCTATGGTGAGATGGTATGGGAAGAAAGTAAGTGGTGGGAAAACCACTTACCACATCTTGATTTGATGCAGGCAGGGGATGCTCTGCGTTGGTTTCACATGTGGGACTATGATCCACCTCCATGTGCACTAATTTCTGATTGTTTTCACATTGTTTTGATCCCCTATATTGATGATGTACTTGTTCTTTTCATGGCGATGTAAGGAGGAAGGAGGGAAGGCATGCATGTGCCCTATGGGATGACTACATTCTCTGTACTTTATGTCTTATATTTCAGAGAGGGCATTGGGAAAACCATAGTTGTTTCATGTGATTCATTGTTTCCTAATGGGAGGAGCTGTTTGCATCTCATGAGAACATTATTGGAACAAGTCATGGATGGATGGTTTGGTGATAACTTAGCTTATGAGAGAATATTATCCTTTGTTTGTGACACCAATGGAGGAGGAGATGAGCTACAAGACTCACCTTATCAGTTGCTTGAGGACAAGCAACATTTTGGAGGGGAGGACTGTAATATTCCTAATTAGCCCAAGATAATAGGAATATACTATTTTGTTTTCATTTTCTTGTTGAAAGAATAATATTTTAAAGGAGGATAAATCAAACTTCTAAAACAAAAAAATAAATCAATGCCCATGTGAACAAGGCTAAATCTGGGCTACCTTAGCAAAACACCCTTATGTGTGAAAGGGATTAAGTCATTTGACTAGGTCAACTAGACCAAATCAACAACACTATCTAGCTACATTGAACCACCTAGATGCACAACGCAGTTTTAGTTTAAGGCTAATCATGTGAATGCAGCTAAATCATTGAGATGGTTTAGGGTTTGGAAAGGATTCCATATTATTTAAGGAGGAGGAGGACAACATGAGAAGGTTTTTGAACATATTGTATTGAAAGGATTTTTATTTTTATACAATTCTCATTCTCTAGCTATTCAGCTGAGAATAGTGTTGTTTAACACTTGGGTGTTCCTGGTCGGGAATCCCACCTCTTTCTTTGAGAGGCCTCTTGGAAGAGTCTTGCATTTATTGTCCAATATGAGGCATTCAGCCAAGCTTCTACTTCCAACTAAAATGCATATCCTGTTGAGGATTTGGTTGTCTTTATAAGCTGCAGCAAGTGGAGGCTATATCTGTTCAGATCTAAGCCATTCTAGTGCCTCTTTTTAGTGGGAAAGCCTTCTATCCCCCAGGAAAGAGAGTATTGGATGAGGAGAGCTCATTTTCAGATCTTGGCATCAGGCCACATCATGCTCTAGAGCCTACAACATATTCCATCTTCTAGAACTGTGTTATTTGTAAGGAGAAAGTTGCAGGGTCTTTTGGCACTTCAAGGAGGAGAGATCTCTGGTGTTGGGAATCTGCCCTTCATTGTGGTGATCCATGGATTAAAAATATAATCCATGTTCCATTCTAATCTGATCTAAGTACGGATGTATTTTCTTTAGAAATTATAAATCATTCTGCAGATTAGCTGCGTTAGATCTCAGTTCTACTCCATGTACTACATTTTCTGCAGAAAACCCCAAAGGGATTTTGAAGAGGAGACTCTATAGTGTACAGATCTGATACAGATCTATATTTTTTGTACAAATATCTACTCTAGATTTTAATTGTAACTTATAGCTCTTTTCAGCTAATAAAATAATGTTGTCAAGCTTGTACAATCATATCATATGGTTGCAGCCTCTTATTTTGAGCATTTCTTCATGTAAAGTTTCCTACTTTCTGTTATATGAACTATGGACTTAAACATAATCTTGATATACTGATGTAAATGACATTATTGAGCCTACATGTTGGCCTCCTGCATATATTTGGCTGAACTGTGTTATTTTCTGAGCAGTTTTGTCACATAGTACTGCAATCCCGTTTTTTGGGCAATTTTCCAGCTGTACTAGGTGTGGGAGATCTGTTTAACCCACCTAGAAAGATTTGTTTCGGACCTCCTCTTGGATTTTGGTCTTATATACTCAGATCTAAGGGATCCAAGGGATAATTTCTAATCCTGTAGCATACATTCCTGAAAAATGTGTTTTCAGGCATGCCTTGTTAGCAGTCCCAATTTTGGGGATGTTACAAATAAATTGAAGTGTAAACCTAAAGAAAACCCTAATTACAAGCTTGTGATCACTGTTTTACCCTTGTTTCATCCTCCTAAAAAAAATATCGGTCATAAACAAGGTATTTTCATTGATTTAGGGTTTTAAATTATACAGTTTTTCCCTACACACATTCACTTTCAGTCATTCCCTTCACCTACACTCATTCCCTTCATCTTTCAAGCTAGTCATCTCATCCCCTTCCCCTCATCTCATTTCAATTGCACCCTAGGGTTTCCAAATAAAAATTTAAATATGTCAGAAGAAGAAAACAATAGCATTGTTGGTGAGGCACAAATTTCAAGGAGAAATTATCACAAAGGAGGATTATCTTCTCAGTTCAGAAACTGCAAGTGAGAAAAATGGGACAAATTTTAGCAATTTTGTAGAGGTGTTGGAAGATTTATCAGCAGGAAGTACTGATGATGTAGATTTGCTACTCGATGAAAACAATTTACAGCAAGGGAAAGGGGAAAAAATTGGTCTTATAGATGACACAGGTTATAAACTTGATAGTGCATTTGAGTGCCAAAGTAGTGATTACTTGCAAGAAAATGACATGGAGGAAACACACAAGGCCAAACATGAAGAAATTCTATTAGAAAATATTGATGGAACATGGAAAAGAGGTGAGGTGAATTGGAAAGAAATGAATGAACATGAAAGGGCTATTGAGAACTTAGAAGACAACACTGATGATTGTTGTAAATAACTGCAGACACTTAGAGATTTGAAAAAGGTGTCTAAAGAGGGTGGAAAAGATGAGTTGAATTTTATGGTGGAAACTACAAAATATTTTGAAGATACCACTAATGGCACAGGACATTACCTTCCCACAAACACAACTGAAACATGGAAGAAGAGGAAGACCTTCATCATGAGCAAGAGAAAGAGTTTGACTTGGTGGACTTGGATGACCTATATGAACATGACAACTCAAGACTGATCATTGAAGAGAAAGATGCCAAGATCAAGCAGTTGAAGAAAAAATTGAAAGAAACCCTAGCCAAGAAAAAGGAGAAGGGAAAGTTAAAATTATTTCTAAGGGGTCCCACTATGCCCTTAACCTCTAAATCAGAAAGAAAATTCCAATTTTTGGCACACTTGGTGCAAATTTTGATTTTTGACAGTTTAGCACAGAAAATTGGCTAAACGCGCAACGCCACTGGAAATGAGCTCTTTTTTGGGGAAATCAAATGCAAAATGGTTAGCACCCTCATGTTCCTAGTGATGAGTACATCAACCTCAGAAATTTTTAGGAGATTTGGAGCAAAAATGGTCCCTAGAAAAGGCCAAAATCTACCAAAAAATCACCTTTTTGCCCTCTTTTTGGCACTGTGCTGTGATTTTACCATTCTTGGGAGAAATTTTTTTTGATAGGGAATATGGGCACCATTTTGGAAAGTGAAATAATATTTGGAAACTAGACTCATATACCTTTCCAATGAGCCATCATGGAGCTCATTTGGACATTGGGAAGGCCTCGAAAGGTTGTCTTCAAAATAAGCCATTGTTTTTGTCATGGTGTTGTACGTTTGCACCAGTGTTGCGCTCCTACCCAGTGGCACTATACCTTTTCCAAAAATTCAAAAAAGGACATCAATATTTATTCAAAATTTATTGAGAAGGCCTTAAAGTGAAATGTTTCCAAAGTTAGCTTATAATTTAAGTTAGGAGTTATTATTACAATGAGTCACTCTTTGATATTTTTTCCTTGGGCCTTGCATGGTCTCAAAGGTAAAAAATGCATTAACTTTGTAATAAATACAAATATGAAACCCTACCTTAGGATCACCTCCTCATATTGTAGATAAATATTTCATGTATGCTTCATGTTTTTTGTGGGTAGATTGGGTAGTTTTTGGACTGATTAGTTGCTAAGTTAGTTGATGGATTGCTAGGCTGGATTTGAGAAAGCTTTGAGTTGAAGAGATCTCTTGTACATGGAGTAATGTAACTACTTTGAAAATCAGCAATACAAGAACGTTCATAGGATTCTTGAGCTATGTTAATGGTGAAGTTTTCCTACTTTGTAAATGTTTTCCTTTTGTTTTCCATTATGTCCATTATTTATCTGATAAAAGAACACAAATTTTAGAGTAGGATATGATGTCTTGCACCCTATTTCTGTCTACATTCTTTATCTTAATGTTTTCATTCTACAAGGTCTGATTGGTGAATTATTAATTTCTCTTTAGTTCCACCTAGCTTGTTGTCTTGAAAATGATTTAATAGAGTCAAGCCAAAGAAGTCTATGGTATGCCATGTCGTTTGGTGTAGCTTGAAACATTGTTTTTAAGGCCTTTCTTTGAAGTATACTTAGTAGAGTCCATCCAGGGAAGTATATGGTATGCCCTGTCCTCTGGTACGTCTTAAACTTTTTCTTTGAAGGTGTTTAGAGTGTTTGGTTAAATAATATAAGTTTATATTTCTCTTTAGCTGCACTCATTGTTATCTTAAATCTTTATTTGTCTGAAAGTAATCATAGGATTGCTAGATTGTTGTCTTAAAGGTTTTCTTATTAAATTCTGGCCAAAGAATTTTATGGTATACCCTGTCCTTTGGTTTGTCTCCAATATTTACCTAAAAGGATTTTATTTTCGAAGTAGAATTGAAAGATTCTTAACTGACTTTTAGTTTTGCTACCTTCACAACTTATTGTCATTTCATATGCCATCTAATCTAAGAGATCCACTTGATATAGTTAGCTTGCCCTATGAAAACCCTTGCAGAGTTGATGAACAATTAAATCCTTTTATGACTCCATAGCCCAATGGATTGATTTTTCCCAAGGTCTATCTATTTATCTGAAACACTCCCTCAATTAATCATACCAATGATCTATCAACCTATCAATCAAATCAATCAAAACAAACAAGTCCCTAGAAATTCATAACTAGCCTAAGATCATAAAAAAAAAGCATAAAGACATATCATTCACAAAAACTTATATAGAGAGAGCTCTCCTTGAGTCTAAGAAGGCTAGGTCCATGGACTCCAAAGTTGGTTTGATGATACCCTTGTTCCTTTGGTCTTACGAATCTGACAAATTACAGGGACCTAACAGGATGGACATACCAAACCACTTGTGAGTAGCCCGTGATGCTTGAAGCATTCAAAATTTGGGTGAGCTTGGCTCAAAAGGGGTATCTGATGGACCATACTCAGTACCAAGCAAAGAAAAATATTTGTAGAATCTAGGATAGAAATTGGTGAGGGAGGAGACAATCGTATTTCCAGTGATCAATGGTACAGTGGATTGAGGTGAAGTCTGAGACATAGGATCATAATATGCTAGTTGATTGATGGTGATGATATTTTCATTATGAGGAAATAACATTGTACGAAAAAAAACTATTGAAACAACTGACATTGAATAGGTGTAACTACGGCCCAAAATAATGTTATAATATAATGGGGCATTAATGACTTCGATGTCAATAGAGACAGTCTTACCGGAAACAGTGATATGAAAGTTGGGATATAAGCCAAGGGGCTATGATGGATGATCCTCCCAAGAACAAAGAGTGATGGTGGATGGGGACAAGTCAATTCAACCAAGTTAACTCCAAACATTAGCAACCATCGCAGAGGTGGAGGTGCCTTCATCTATGATACACCGCTGAAAAATGGCATTTCTTATGGAGACTAGTATTTGAAATGAAACAAACAAAGGAAGGGGAAGATGTTTTGATTTATCAACGTCAAAGACAATCATACGATCATCAGAAGGATGCAAAACACCCAAAGCAGAGAGTAGAGCTTTCTTTTGGGATGGGAACTTCTAGAGTACTTACAGTGTTGACATGGCAACATGAGACTGCACCAAGTCATCTACTATGCTATAGGTATCAATGGATTTAGCAGAAGCAACATTTCGATGTAATGACCCTCTAGGGATATTGGGGATAACCTCAACCTTAGGCTGAGGGATCTGTAAGGTATCATTGATGATGGCATAGGCTTGGTGGAAACTTGAGGTTGGGACTCAGTCATAGAATTAGCAGGTTCCTTGTCAAATTGGTGTGATTGAGTCTGAAGGTTGATTTTTTTGGTGTTGGCCTCATTTGAATTCATCATAAGCATATGATATTCATTGTGACCATAGGGTGGAGGTTGTGGAGCTGCATGACCTTGTTTAGGTTGAGAAACTAAATAACCTTGATGAGGGAAAGTATTGGTAAGAAAAGTTGATTGAGATGAAATAGGAGGAAGAGGAGGTGAGTCGATAGGATGTTTTCCCCTAGAAGAAGCTTTTTGAGCTTCTCATGCTTTTCACATTTGAGGTAATAGGGGAAACTCATGAGTATAATGTCCATATACGCCGCAACAAGCACAAGGGTTGTTCGTATAATGAGCCTTATTTTTCTTGGGTCATCCACCCTATTGTTGGGTTGCACGATTAGGCTAGTTTCCTTGAGGTGTATTAAGTGGTGGAACCTCGTTATCTTGATTACCTTGAGATTTTTTGTTTTGGTTACATTTCCCTTTGTTCATTTTCTTGGTTTGGGAGGATTGGTTGTGATCTATTGATCATAAAATTTACCTTGAGAAGGAGGTTGTTTTTGTTGCAGAGTTGGAGCCAACATGGGGGGCTGGGGCACTGGTGCCAGAGGGGCTCGAGCGCTAGATGGTGCATACAAATAATAAGGAAGAGGGGCAACATTTGGATACAAATTTTGAGAAACAGCTAGCGCTAGCATCTGGTGTTGTGGTTGGGGATATGCATATGACATGCTTTGACCTGGAGAAGGGTTACCTTGTGGAGGGGGGTAATTGTAAGAGGAACTGGTCCCCCCCTGGGGTTGACCATAACTAATCGGAGGTGGAGTATATGGTCAAAGGTGAGGGTTTGAAATGGATCCAACGATACCGTCTATGGCATGAGATGCCCCCAGTACATTAGAAGCACCATTCTGAGGTAGATCGGGAAGAACGGTATAAACATAACCCGACTAAGAATAGATCAAGTCATATTTCAATGCCACTTGGAGTGCATATTCCTAAAACGAAGGGAACTGTGAAGAGAAATATTTACCTATGAGGGCCAAAATCTATCTAAGGAACTGATCCATGAAAATGAAAACTAATAATTCAAGGGTACTACACATGATCCTCCTTCTACGCCATTCTTGAACATGGTTAGATAGGAAAGTGGCAGAAGTTTGACTAAAATAATTCAATAATTTGGTACCAGTGTCATAATGAAGAGGTAACTGGAAATAGGAGAGGAAATATTTGGAAAATGCTGTAAACATTAGGGGAATTTTGAGGTCTAAAATGGGCCTCCTAAGGAAACTATAAAATAATAATGGAAATAATAAAGTAAGATTTGATGACATCATCAAAGTTTAGAGGAAGAAAAGAAAAAACTACTTTTTCAACTCGTATTTTCAATTTATCTCCCAAATTTTTTACTCAAATTTCAAGCAGGAGTACTTGTTGGATGCAAAATTTAATTCCTCATCCAAGGAGTACCACTGTTGCATACTTTCGATGAACCCTGCTACACGAAAAATGAGAAATAAATGAACAACGTGATTGCAATCAATTTTTTTCATGTATTTCTCATTTTTCCTGTAGCAGGTTCCAATGAAATTATGCAACATGGGTACTCCTTGGATAAGGAATTAAATTTTGCATCCAATGAGTACTCTCGCTTGAAATTTGAGTAAAAACTTTGGGAGATAAGTTGAAAAAGTAGTTTTATTACTTAATTATTTTTTAATCTTTTTACCCAAGTTTTACTTAAAAAATGGTGAATCATCCCCCATGGTTGACATCATCATCTTGAATCCTATTGGTTCTTATAAAGTTCATTTTGGTTGTACATTTTTCTTAGGAGGCCCATTTTAGACCTCAAAACTCCCCTAATGAGTGGAATGAGTGGCGTTGGGTTGATCGACATACCACTTAGTAGCAGCTCTAGTAAGAGTGCACTAAAATAGACGAAGATAAATAGAGTCTTCAGTGATCTAATTATATGAAAACCACATATGAAATGAGCGAACATGATTTTTTGGGTCTTTTCTAAGATTTCTTTCAAACTTGGGTATGTCAGAAAGGAGTTTGGTAGGCATAACTCGCTAATTGGGGTTATGGAGAAGAGGGTCATTGATCAATTGGTTAAAATAAGAAAGAATCAAACCAACCATAAGGGTAGAAATGGAGTAGGAGTGACCATACTAGAAGAGGTTCGGCGGGTGGGGTTACGCGAGTTAGCATCTAGGTTACCACCTTGGTTTCTTGTAACTGAGTTGGTGCCTGAAATGATGGTGGTACGAGATTGAGAAGATGTAGAATAAAAGAAATAATTGGATGAATCAGTAGAACCAGAGCAAGAATGAGGACTTGATGGAGGACTGGAAGGATGAACTCTAACTTGATGGGGAGGAGTAATATGTCCTAATGGAAACTAAGGGTGAAGGCCTCGAATTCTCTACAAAAAATTCCTAGTGGGCGTAATGATTTCAAGACAATGATGACACTAATGACTAAAAGATGATAGGAGAAGAAGAGTAAAAAAAAATCAAGAAAACACCTAGTGCAGTGGTGCCAAGTGTAAAATAACTATATAATTGTGCTACTCTCATACAAGCAAGCAAGTCCTATCAAAGAAAATGACCTCTAGCCTATAGGTGATCTAAATCCTCAAACAATCCTAAATCTATTGCTTAATATGGCCTTCAAAAAAACTTCTTACTTGACAAAATCTCATTCCTGAAAGAAAATATGTCTAGAGAAAGGTGGGGTAGAGACCCAACTGCTTCCGACAACCATTCCTATAGGGTGTTTTCCTATGATTGGTCACTATGGTTATCTTCATCCCACATGGGTGGTCGAGTCTTGAGCTTCTTGGTGATCATCCACTGCACGACCATGGGTTGAGTAGCCCCGAGGAGAACTGTTCACATATGACCTGGCCTAACCCCCTCTGAATCAAGTTTTTGATGCACACTGACTTTTTCTTGTGAGATGGTGAAGGATTTTAAGCTCCCTACAAAGCCATATTCTATGTATCAATGTAAATTATTTATGGGTGTTATTGGAAGCATATCCCAATGATCCTGCACCTAAATATATATATATTGTTTGGCCCTGATGCCCAAGTGGGCTTAATCTATGTGTGTTAGATTATTATAATGTGGTGTGTTTCAAGTCTTGGCTTGGTAGTGTTAACCAAGCTCACATTCGCCTAGGGTGTGAAAATGTGTGTGAAAGGGTGTGTTCAATGTACGAATTAATTTAGAATGTTTGATGATGTCATGTGCTGCTACAATAAAATGAGTAAATAGTGTTGTAAAATGATAGTAAAATAATCAGCCAATCAAGCACACAAATCCCACCCAAAAAAGGCTATTAAATAGATAAAAAGGGAGAGGAAAATAAGATACTCAAAAACACACAAAATTCCTACTATATGTAATGTCAAAGGGATTGTGATCTAAAGGCACTAAGCTACTGAAAATGGTGTAGAAAAGAAATGAAAATAAAATGTGAAATATGTTGTAAAGGATAGGAAAGAAACTAAAAAACCCAGGAAATTCAAGGGGATTCTAATGGGGAAGGCAAAGAAAAACTAAAAATGGAGTTAAAATGATGAAATAACCTATCCTAAAGGGTTGTAACAAAGTGGATCAGACCCTGAAAACTAGAGGCTGAAAATGATAAAACCCTAGACTCCTCACCCAATCAATCTCTTCCAAAAAAGGTGGAGGTGTACTCTAAACCATAGGGGGATTTTTTCCTACCTCAAAGAGAAACAAATAAGAGAATCCATACCTAAGGGATACTAAAACATAGACAATAAACCCTTTTCAGTATAGACATATCACTCTTGGAAAATCTAGAAAAAATCTGAAAATTTCCTTGAAAATTTTCAAAATGCGGGTACTGGCCTGAAACAGGTGGAAAATATAGTATCTGGAATGCATATCTGGGGCTGAAAAGTCTGTTTTGATATCGGGATTCTCGGTCGATAGACTTCGCACATATTTTTTCATCCCCTACTTGGCTGGTACCTGTGACCCATGGAAAAAACCAGAAACCCACCAAAATCTGAAAATTTGACAGAAAAAGAAATAAAAGCCCTAAATACAAATTGAGAGGCTATAAATAGGTACATAAAACGGTAAAAAATCATTGAAACTGTAGTTACCCAGGAAAATAAATTATTACACCAGTGGAGTCACCATTTTTTAGTATGAAATTTCTTGGAAGGTGTACCAAAAATATCTCACTTGAGTCACAGGTGACAAGTGACTCTAACAACAATTGTGGCTACTTATACTTCATATATGCATAATAATATGATAAAAATTGCAGAAAGAAAATATACATGATGTAAAATAATAAACAACTAAAAACATTTGATGGAATAACCCAATTATGGAAAGACATTCAAACGAATATATCATTTATTGATAGCACTTGGTGAAAAAGATTTACAAAAGGGTCGCAAATCCCCCTCCAAGGGATGGGTACTTTAATGTCCTTGATGCTTCAGTGATTGATCTTCCTCTCTCAATATGTGAAAAACCCAAATAATGTGTAGAACTTTATTCGGAGCTCAGATGCAAGAAGATGCTAATGGTGATGATGATAATGATCATAGTGAAGAATGAATGGAAAAACCTTTTATTTATAACAAAGTATTGGGTTAATCTTCAAATTGAGAAATAATAAAATATTATTGACCAAATCAAGATCCAATCGTTAGTGTTAGTATGAATCCTTTGTCGAATTGTACGAAAAAAGACCACTTTAGCTACGCATAACTAATAGCCCTAACATCAAATATGGCTGCCAATATCTTCAGATCTACAGTTAGTTGATCAAGACAAGAGCTGCAAAAACCAGATCTATGCATAGAAAGACATTAAGCAGTAAAAATAAGGTTTTGCTCCATATATCCAATAGACAAGACAAGAATAATTTTTTAAAGAATTTTTTGTATTAAGGGCACCTAGGAGGAAAACAAGAAGATGTTTCCAATTCTCCTCAATGGGATGGGTTCTTGGAAGTCCTCAGCACTTCAGATCTAGCATTTCTCTCTCCTGTTGGTGTACAAAACCCATACAAAGATAGAACTCAAAGGGAGCTCACACAACAAATAATGGAAAATATGACAATGATAATGGCTCAAAGTCAGACCAAGAGTTTAGATCCAGAGTGATCTAATAGGTAACAAAAGGTGAAGAATGGTAGGAAAAAACCCTCCTATTTATAACAAAATATTGGGTCATTCTAGATCTTGGTGCATGATTAAAATAACATTAACCAAATCTAGATCCACCTTTCAGTTTGAGGGAAATGGGAGGCGACATCTTTGCCAATGGGAGGTAAGAGAGTGCGAAGGAACGAGTCCATATAAACCCAATCTTCGAAGGGGGGAGCTCGACATAAGCTTCGTCGTCTTCGCCATTCCTGGACATGAGTGGAAAGGCGGGTTGAAGAGGTTTGCTTGAAAGAAGTCAAAAGCTCTGTACCAGTATCGTATCGGAGAGGGAGCTAGAAATAGGATAAAAAGGCTTGGGCAATGGTCGCAAAGGTGGTATGGGAAGAGGTGGCTTGGTCAACATACCATTTAGAAGCTTCGCCGGTAAGCGTGCATTGGAACAATCGAAGACGGATGGAGTCATCGGTAATGGAATTGGAGGAACACCACATGTGGAAAGATCGGACATGGTTGGTTGGATATTCTCCAGCAAGGCCTTCGAACTTAGGGATGTCAGAGGGGAGCTTGGTTGGCATAGGGGGCCAACCAACATCGTGGCGGATAGGGTCATTGATCAACTGATTGAAATCGGGGAGGCTGAGGCCTGCGATGTATGGGAGCAAGGGTGCGGTCGAGGTAGTTCCTGTGGCAGTTCCGCTAGTAGTAGTTCCGGTATTAGGGCCGGGATTACCGCTAGCATTAGGCCCTGGACCAGACATAGTGAAGGTGACAGGGGGAGAACCGGAAGTAAAAGGAGAACCCAATGAATCAGAAGAGGAGTCGGAGTGCGGACTCGGAGGAGGACTAACTCGACGACAGCGGGAAGGAGTAGGTCGACCGATCGGAAACTGAGGGTGAAGGCCAAGAAGTCTCTGGGATGTGCGCTTTTGGGGCGCAATGGTGACAACACAAACACGGCACGAGGGGAAGAAGAACGACTGACAAAGGCAGGGAGGTGTAGAATCAAGTGATTACAATGTTGAAACAAGGGCAGAAAGGTGTAGTGTCAATTGATTTTAAAGTCTTTGCCTGGCGGTGTAAACCAGGCTTTTCTTCGCTTAGGGTGAGTGTGTGGCGTGCGTTAATTTTAATTTTTAAACCCTTTTTGTTTTGAGAACAAGAGAAAAAGTGTGTTGCGTAACTGAAAATAATGCTGTAAAAAACAGTATATAACGCTGAAATAACAGAAAATTAACAGCTACTAGTGCATCGATCCAACCCAAGAAGGCGTGTCTCTCAAAAATAATCTAAAAGAGGGAAAAAATCTAGTCAAAACACACTAAAAAGAGGCCAATAGATCTAGGGTCGAAAGGGACAGGGATCTAAAGGAGAAATCTGCTGAAAAGAGGTGCAGATCACAGCCAAGAGGCAGAGGCAAGGTGGCTGGAAAAAAAGGAGGAAATCAGCAAAAAGCAGAAGGGGCAAGGAGGAGGCCCTAAAGGTAGATCCAAAAAAATCTTCAGGAGGTGATTTGAAAGGGAGAAGAGTTGATTAAAAGGGGTCTGAAAAGGAGGAATTAGATTTGGAAAAGGGGGGGGGGGGGCTGAAACTCTGAAAAAACAGACCTGAAACAGATAAAAGCTCTTCCACCAAAAGTGGAGGGTACTGAAGCCCTAGGGGGCTATGTTCCCACTTATATGGGAAAAATATATCAAAAACAGGTCGAAACGGGCTGAGACAGAGGCTGGAAAACCTTGACAGAAGCTTCAGAAAAACCCAGAAAAATTGCAGAAAATTGGCAGAAAAATTGGCAGGTCGCAGGTTCTGACCTGTTTTCTGTGCAGGTCGCAGAAAATGGGCTGAAAAGTGCAACCTGGAGGTCCAGGTCGCAGTTTCTGGGCTGAAAAGTGTGACCTCAAGCTCTGGATGTCCCGGCGGCAGATCTCCGGAAAAGTTGCCATCTCAGTTGCGGCTGATGTCTGTCACCTGCACAATAGGGCCAGAAACACGTAGAAGTTATAAATTTTAATGTTTTAGGGTTTTATAGGTGAAAAACTGCATGAAAATAGGAAAAACAAAAAGCTGAAAAGAAACCCTAGGGTCTGAAGTAGCTGGATATGCAGGAATATGAGAAATGACAGCGGTCGTAATTGAAAACCCGTGTGGAGTCGCCAATTGTTAGTATGAACTTTTCTCGTGCTGCATGAAAACACCACTCTTACGTATAACTAATAGCCCTAACATCAAATATGGCTGCCAATATCTTCAGATCTGTACTTAGTTGATCAAGACAAGAGCTGCAAAAACCAGATCTATGCATAGAAAGACATTAAGCAGTAAAAAGAAGGTTTTGCTCCATATATCCAATAGACAAGACAAGAACAATTTTGGAAAGAATTTTTTGTATTAAGGGCACTTGGGAGGAAAACAAGAAGATGTTTCCAATTCTCCTCAATGGGATGGGTTCTTGGAAGTCCTCAGCACTTCAGATCTAGCATTTCTCTCTCCTGTTGGTGTAGAAAACCCAGACAAAGATAGAACTCAAAGGGAGCTCACACCGCAAATAATGGAAAATATGACAATGATAATGGCTCAAAGTCAGACCAAGAGTTTAGATCCAGAGTGATCTAATAGGCAACAAAAGGTGAAGAATGGTAGGAAAAAGCCTCCTATTTATAACAAAATATTGGGTCATTCTAGATCTTGGTGCATGATTAAAATAACATTTAACCAAATCTAGATCCACCTTTTATGGAATATTTTATTATATTTGTTGGAGGGAAAAAGTATTTGACTTGGGTCAAATCCCTTTATTTGTGAATAATAAATAAATAAATGATTTGTTTATCATTTTAAGGAGGTGGTTAAAAGATAATCAAATAAATAATGATTTATTTAATTATTTATGGGTGATTTAGTCATATTTAACAAGGAATATTATTTAAATAAGGTTTAAATAATTATTCCTAGAAAATAATAAGATAAATAAAGATTTATCTAGTTAATTTCTTTGTTTTGGGTTAAACATGACCAGGAAAATCAAACAAATATAGGTTTGTTTAATATTTCCTTTTGGGGTTTCTTGTTTAGACCATAAACAACCTAATAAATGTGTTTTATTAAGTTATTTTACATAGTGAAGGCAAATTACTTAGGGTAAAATTGGTCCTACATGGTGTACTCGGGTCCATCTAATGATAGTAGGTTAGATGACCAAAAAATGGTGTAACAGTTAGGAATAATATAGTATATTTTTTGGAGAGGGAAGAGATATCCAAAATGGTCAAATACCTTTATTTAGAAATAAATAACAAATAAAATGGTTTATTAGTTATTTCATGAAGATTAATAAATGTGTAAAAGTGAAATAATTATTAAATAATGATTTAACAATTATTTAAAAAATGGAATTAAGAAATAATAAATAAATAATGATTTATTTAATAATTCCTAGGTGATTTAGTCAAATGTTACAAGGAATAATTGTCAAATAATGATTTAGTAATTATTCTTAGATAAAATTAAATAAATAGTGATTTATTCAAATATTCTCATAGGGGTTTTAAATTTTAATCAGAAATAATTTAATAAAAATTATTTACTAAATTATTTCCTATACTGAAAGTGATTTTACTTTGGTAAAATTAAACTTACATGGTGTATTTTGATCCACCTAGTTAGAAATGGCTAAGTGATCATTTTTTGGTGATAACATGATTCTTCCTCTTTGATCCACTAGATTTCCCTTTCTTTAGGCCTATGTTCTCTAGGTATTGTGCATGTACACAAACCTTGTCCAACTATACGGGATCGAACAACATCACTTGCTTCCGTAGATGGTTGTGTACCCCCAAAATACTTAACAAGAGCATATGGGTTCTCTAGGGAGATACTCAACATTATAGTCATATTTATAATTTTTTTGGTGTACTCTTGTACAGTTTTCTCTTGCTTCTTCCTAAAGTAGTTTCGTCGGATCCACTGGTCCTCTAGATACCCGATAGGGTAAAAATGTGACTTTATGGGGGTTTTAATGTCCTCCCACTTAGTATTTCGAGGATATCATTTCAACCTCAAGGTCTATGTGTGGCTATCACACAAACTCAAGGCATTTTCCTTTAATGTCAACACACAAATGAAATGTTATGTCCTTCCTCTATATGATAAACATTGAAATAAACTTCTAATTGTTGTAACCAGTAATTTAGCTTTAGAGCGTCGATATTGTTAGCACTCCGTAATTTCTCTAGGTTTAGGAGAGAAACTCAGAGGTTACCACAAACCACTTGGAAGTTTGAATCTATCCCTTCCAAATTCAGAGAGGGCTTTCTATTCTTGAAATTTTCAGTCACTTAACCTTTAAAGGTTTCTTGGCAGGAGAGAAGACAGATCCATTGGGCATGGAGTCATGTCAAATTGATTATTTTTCCAGTGATAGGATGAAGAGATGAGGGGTATTTTACAAGGGAAAGGTAGGAAGTCCTAGTGGTGTAATAAAATTAATTCATTATAGGAGGGTGAGTATAAGAATGAAGAAAATAACGTCAAATAGTGGGATGCATTCTAAATGTTGTTTTAAGAAGAAAACATAGATTGCTTGGAAAACTAAATCAAAGAACTTTTAAATGAATTCTGAGATAAATTATGATCTTACGAAACATGAAGAAATGCATTCAAGGTATGGAAATAACATAAGGAAAACTTACAATATGGTAAAAGAACATCACCATCAAGAGCTGACATAGAAATCCCGGTAAATCATGCCTTTGTCTTTCATTCATTGGAAAATCAAGAAATAACAATACACACAATGTTCTTTCCTTGCAAGCCTGAAAAACCCTTTGATTCATTACAATTTTAACATAAATATATGAAAAAAAATCAGTTCTCACCTCTAGGAACCAAATTTCTTAATAGGATTTTATTTTCTACTTAATGCAGAGAATATAGAACTTTTTTCTGAAAATTAGGAATTGTTTGACCGAATACTTTTTAAACATATTTACACTAAATACTAAGTCTAAATCAATCTTATAAGTCCTTATATATCTCATAAAATTTACCATGAGAATAAAAAAAATTACAAGTTTTGACATGAAAAAATGGGTCAAAATCATGACTTTGTGGAAGCACAACGTTAGCGCTGCGCAACCTCCTAATTAAGCAAAAACACAAATATGTAGAAGAAAAGCACAACGCTCCATGGTTTAAGTAGCTCTGATCACTTCCTGAGTTTCTTGATGACTGTAGCATGTGTAAAAGGAATGTACATCATCAACATCCTCCTTAGAAACTTTCTCTGATCACACAAAGGCCCCAACTCTGTAAATTTCATTTGCAGCAAAATCACAGCGTTAGTGAGAAAGTGTAGTGCCATCTGTCCTTCATGGTTTTGGTCAATGCTGATATCTCTAAGAAATATGCACATATTGGTTATGATGCTAACATGATGTTGACCATGCTTCAAACCCCATTCAAGCCCTTATTTACCAAAAATGACAAAACTTCGACCTTTACATCAAAATCCTAACCCTAATGCTTGGCTAGGATACAAAATTGTTGTGTGAGCTACTTCTTTTTTTAAGTCACTGGAGAATTATGACTAACTGATTTTGCAAGAGAGACTTCATGAAAAATATGAACTTTTAACCTTAACCCCATTTAGGAAGCATACTTGATAAAAAAAAAAAATCAAAACTGCTTTGTTTTACCTATTCCAACATTCAAACTTTGGTTGCTTTAACGAGCAGGCCTAATTTACCTCTATCCTTCTCCCATATCTCCTTCAACTGCTGCTTGGTACCCTCAAATCCCTCATCATGCTAAGGTTCTACCTGCCTATGTTTTTAAACTACCTATGTAGTGGGAGAGACCTCTTCAACATATATTTAGCATTTTCCCTTCACTAGTAGAAAATGATGAAATTAATGACTAGGTGACTAAAAAATTTAGTCACCGCAATTATTTCAAGTGAATTACTACTAAATTTGAGCAATTTTAAGTGACCGAACTAAAAATGACTAAAATGACTAGTTTAGTTTAGGGATAAAATATACGACTCGATAATAAGTGAATGAACTAAAAATGACTAAATTAAATGACTAATTTAGTCTAGGGATAAAATATACGACTCGATAATAAGTGACTAAACTAAAAGTGACTAACTTAAATGAATAATTTAGTCCAGGAATAAAATATATGAATAGATAATAAGTGAAAAAATTAAAAATGATTAACATAAATGAACACTATAGTCAAATAATAAAAATATGACCAACTAACTAGTGCAACAAGTATATGAATTAGTAATTTATGATCGTCATTTTTAATTGTGTCACTCTAGATTTATGCTAGTCATTTTAAATTGATTATGAGGCATCTTTATATCTCGACTTGATATGTATGATCCATGTCTATGTGTATTATTTTTATTGTGATCACTTAAGAATTTTATTGTAAGTCTTGATGCTTTGGTTATATGTTCTATGTTGAGTTGTTCCATGGCGTTTCATATTTTTACTCAGAGAAGTGTGTCATCTTGATGGTTTTGGTATATACTTGGTGATTTGAGTAGGTGCTACACATCGATCTTATTGTACCCCTTATTTCCCTTATTCAAATTTTATCCCATGTCTCTCTTAACAAAACATATGGAGATCTTCTAAATTATGGTTAGTTTCTAATAGGGTATTTTTGAGCTCTACATGAAATTCCCTAGAAATAATGGGTTACCTACAACTACTTGAGTTTGTTGCTAACAATATTCATACATTTGAGGATATTTTCTACCTCTTTAAGGGTTAGTAGATATTTCCGTTATGTGTAAACCTCATGTCCCCATTCCCTCTTTATATAAACATACTTGCCTATATAAGAGAGGCCTTCTATAATTTTTATTGATAGCCTTACACCAACATTACCACTCGTGAACCTTCAACATCATTAGATATAATCTATATGTCAACCAACCTCACATTTTACTTAAAAAACAAAAAAACAAACTTAACTAAAATGAGACAACATAAATTCCTATGGGAAGTGCCTCATAAAAATTACTACCTATTAAAATCTAATTTCTGGCGCTTCTAAAATATAAAATTAACCTATTACAATATAATTAAAGAAAAAAAAAGCCTAACAAAAATAGGGACAACATAAGTTCCTATAGCAAATGCATCATAAAAATTACTACCTATTAAAATCTAATTTCCCACAATTCTAAAATCTAAAATTGACCTATTACAATATAATTTCCTACTATTTCCTGCTACTTTTCTTCATTCCCAAGTTGTCTGTCAAGGATTTTGATACTCTTTCTCTGCTAATTGTTTTCTTGTGCCTGGCTCATGAAAATATCTATGCACCTCAACAGGAAATGCAAATATTGAGGGCAATGCAAATACTTTCATTGATGGAAGTGTTTGATAAGTTGAAGAGGGAAATGAAAATATTTGCAGTGATGGTAGTGTTCGATAAGATGAAGAGGGAAATTCAAAGATTTTTAGTGATGGTGGTGTTAAATAAGCTGAAGAGAGCACCCCCTCACCTTTGTTTGAAGTATCAAGAGGGGAAGATGCTCTGTTTCGTTGCCTAAAATTGTCCCTTGCTACTCGTACATACCACTTCACCTTAGTTTGAAGTATTGGGAGGGGAATATGCTCTATTTCGTTGCCTGCAATCATCCCTTGCTACTGTTATAGACCAAGGGGTCCAAGAAATCTATCCTCTGGTGGAGGAAGGTCACATGGAGCCTTTGTAGGCATTTCATCACCTCCACGCAGTGCTTGACGTTGTGCCACCGCATTTTTGTCAAACATTCGTTAAGGACATCGGTTTCCTTTCTCGTTTTCTCCACAAGTACTAGTCAACAAATATTTTTACCACATTTTAATTACCATATCATCATTCCTTTCTCAAGATAAACAAAATTTTATTCAATTTTTTTTCTTCAATTATGAATCCCCTAGAAATCAAGAGAGGAGAAGGGTTTGAGGATTCTATGAGCCATTGTTAAAAACTCATAATTTTCAATTATTTCAAACAAAAAGTGTATAACTATTTAATTTTCTTTGCCTAACTTTTGTTAGGCCCTTATGAAGAATAAGAGGTCCCTCATTGAGTAAGAGTGGATATCCATAAGATCCGAGGATATAGTTGACCAAACCTATAGATGAATTTCTATTTTTCATTCCTTTATTAGCTGAAATTCGTTAAATTTTTTGATGGATATACTTGATCTTTTAAATTCAACAAAGGTAGTCCTCTGAGCCTCTTCAAGTTTTCTATTTGGAATTTTTGAAATGATGGCGTAGCAACTTTTTGTGCTAAAAAAATGATCATTTTTTGACATTTACGACAAATTATTTTATATGTTTTAATCATGGTGTAGGTTTCTATAGAGATGATATGCATCTGTGTGCATTATTTTGGAAATGGCTAGAAAAAAATTGTGGAGAAACCCATTAAACCAACTATAACCAAGTAGTAGCTAGGAGTTAAACCAAACAAAAAGTTACTTAATATTTTGCAAATGTGTGTGGTGATGAAGAAGTATTAAATAAAAATTATTTTCAGGTATTATCGACAAATCATATCTTTAAATTCCTACTCTATTTTGGAACATATTTTTATTAATGCAAAGAAATTTTATATATTTCAAAACCAATCAACAATGCATAAAGAAATTATGGGGATTGAAAAAATATGAAACACCAACTATTTTCAAGGTCTGCAAATACTTGGTACTTAAAGATAGTTAGTCATTCTACTTTAATTTTTTGTTGATCTATAGTTGACAGTTAACATTTGTAATCATAAAAAATTCAGTTCCTTGTAATTTGTCATTTGAAGTGGCTTGGGATGTTTGTACTTTATAGCGGGACAACATTTAGTTCCTGGTTTTTTTTCTTTTGAAGTGACTTGGGGAAATGGATTTCAACTCTAGTTTCTTCTATCCTTGATTTGAGTTGCCTTCTTCCTTATGTATTTTGTCTATCTTGTTCATTCCTTTTTGAAAGGAAGCAAATAGATTACTTAGATCCTAGTTGGCTATGAAATTTCAAATTTCTTCCATTTCTAGTAAATTCTTTCTTCCCATGCAAAAGTTGCCTTCAAAGTTTCTTTTTCTGCAGAGGGAAGCTCAACGGGACACTTTGCGACCTCTTTCTTGGAATCTGAATTGCTTGGAGAGGGGTTAATATAAGTTGCATTAAGCTTTTTTTTCTGCATATGGAAGCTCAATGGGACACTCTGGCATATTTTTCTTGGAATCTAGAACTGCTTGGAGGGGTTAAGATCAATTGGACTTGCTCATTAGGATGTTGTATTTTTTTAAGAAGATTTGGAAGTCTCAATTTTGGTTGGTTTATAGTATGAGAATCCCAAATGCTAAATTGGGGGATTTGGAGGTTTAATGGTCATATTATTTTCTTTTTGTTGGGTTTGTATTCTTTACTATTTTTTCTGATTTGGACATGGAAAAGCAAGGTGGTAATGTTTGACGTAGCTTATCCACTCGAAAGAATTTTTTGGAGTCTAGAATCTAGAGGTTGCTCCTATATGTGATTCATAATTTTTAGCTGTATTGAGGTCGGAAAGGGTTTTTTTAGGTCCAATTACATACGCAACCTTGCAGTCTACATTTATTGTGGATGACATTAAGAGTTTGTTTCACATGTTATAGTTATGTTGGAAAACTGTGTCGTTTCATAACTTTGTAGGAAATCTAGTAGTCTTCCCACATTAGAACTGATGCTAGTGCGTCTTCAATGTGGTAAAAATACATTTTCAATTTCTTCATTAAAATGCCTACTCTATCCATCATATTAGTTTACCCCTTCGGAGAAAATATCCTTGACGTTGGGGATTGATAAAAAAGTTAGAAACCCCAGAAAGAATGTTGTGCTATAGTTGGTTTACCGATTGGTATTTAGCCATCTTGCAACCATTTATTATAATATCCAAATGATTATGAACCAGAATATCATTTAAGAAATTAAAATTTCTTTAATGTGAACTATTAAAGGCTATAGTTTAAGCAAGATTACTCAGGACTATGAAATTTGAGAACCACGTTTTCTTTGGCATTGGTGAGAGCTTTTCACCTTCTTTATGTTTGGAAAAGTGTAGTACATATAGATTCCAAGGGAAGTGGGCTCACACCTTGCCTCCTCAGTTGCATGAGATCCTTGGGCCAATCAGACATAACCTTTCCTCTCTTGAACTTCCCTGTCATTCGCCAAAACAAAGAAAATCCAAAAATGTACAAGAAGGAAAATTTTGCATGCATGCATGCATGTCTCCTCAATGTTAAAAGCCTATAAAAGTATTGGTGCACTCTCTTGTATACTCTACTACCACGCCCTCATCCATAGTCAATCATGTTGCATAGATCTGTTAAGATTTCCATTGCCACAGCGAGACATGTATGTAAGGATCTGCAGTACTACTTGCTATACATTATACTGTAGTATGGACCTATTCCAGCACCTCCTTTGCTGAATTGTTCTATCTGCAAGTGTGCCTTATTTTCCCACATGCACACCCAAGAGTGGATAAACTTTCCAAGGTACCAAAAACTAACAGGGGTAGGGTCATTACATACTCAAAAGGGGGTTCTCATACACAAGATATGTGTTGGCAAGCAATGAGGTGGGATACCCTACCTTGGGCTCCACCATCCCAGCAGTTCATAAGAAATCTATTATAGAATAATATAGATTCATAAAATAGACCATACAAACATGTATAAAGGCTTTGTGAAAAAAATTCTCAACACAATCATCAATGTAACATATTGTGTCGTCCCGGTTGTTGTTAACAAAATATACACTCCAACTCAACCAAATGGATGTTTAATAAAAGATGAAGTAAAGTGCCCTCTTTATCTTCTCAAACAATAAAATCATATTGTCACGTGTTGTCATAAAATGCATCTCAACAAATTGAACTAAAAAATTGAAATTCTCTTCATAAAACTGAAACCAACACATGAAAATGCATATACCCTCATTTACTTAACTAAGAAACAACATGCAAATTGTTGAATCTAACAATATCCCTTCCTATCTATTGTTGGTGCATGCATGCATGTCTCAATGTTAAAACTTGAAGTACAACATTAAGGAATCAAAACCAACAAAAACATATAGAAATATAAACCAAATAACATAGACTACCAGTGGCAAGGTAATACCCTTTTAATTGTTACCAAGAATAAAAAGGTTAAAACTTAAAACACCTCTGAAACATTCTACGGGACGTTATAAAACCTTTTCAAAAACTTGTTTTAGGTATGAAATTCTTACTAATATATAGAAAATATGGATGATAGACTAAGATAGACTATAAAAGTTGCATTTTACAAGTAGTAAATGTCTACCTACATTTTCAAATAGTACATAAAAGAAATAAATACATGAAATAAGTTGTGGATAGGTTATAAAAAAAAAGAAATAATGAATTTCAAAGAAACACAACCTGCATACTACAACTGTAAAGATTATCTAAGTTGGGCTGCTTATTTACATGAGAAATGGTTGCAGCAAGTAGGGGCCCTGCAAGTGCTGCACATGCTAAAATTTCAATGTCTGCCTCCCTAAAGGCTTTGAAGAGTGGATTGCAATGCACATAGACACATCATAGAGGTGGTAATTTTCTGCCACAACTTGTTATGCCCTCCAAAAAATGTAATCAAATGAGAATGTTTCCTTTTGAAGATCATTCTTTCTCCTTTGAAATGAATTCCTAGCGACTCTTTGTCCTTCACAATCTCTCCTCTCAACATCTAATATGCGTGTTCTTCGTCTTGCATCCCTAGACCTTCTCACCCACTCTCTCCACATTTCCTTCAACACTTCTCTTTCAATAAGCCTGCCATCTATAAACCTTCCCTGATTAGTCTACATAGACCCAAAAATTCTAGTGCTAGAGCTTGAAATCAACTCCTTTATGTTCTCCTCCCGACCTATTCTTTCTTGTAAAATTTTACTCCTAGAATTCATCCCACAACTATGGTTGTTTATGAAACCATTTTCATATTGTAAAGCACCAAGATTACTGTTTTCAAGATTTTCCTTTCTAGACATGCATTTATCAGCTTCAGTGTTAACCCCATATTTTCCAATTTGACTTGATTGAAAAGGAGATGTCATTTCATTTTGACCACATATAAAGCCTACAGAAATAGAACTTTGGTGCTTCTGATTTGGGCATGAACTTGAGAATCTTCCAATGATCTGTGGTAAGTGGGTTCATTTTCTATTTCAAATAAGTGCATTTTCCTTTCATAGGCATCAATTCCTTTACCCAATATTTCTTTTGTCTTTCTGAGGCTTTCCAAATTGCTAGAAGAATCATCCAATGATCTGAGAGAACCAATTTTAATGTTCCTGCTACTATCCCTGAGTCTTGAGCTATCACTTTTAGCTCCTCTCTTAAAAGGGTGCCTACTTGCAATATCTAATTTTCCATCCATGTAAATATCATGAAACCTTGGAATTCTACACCTGAATTGATCCTGTCTATCTTCCTCATTCTCTCCCCGCAAACCACATTTGTAACCATTACCTGAATTTTCCACATGCAAGTAGTACCTTTGGATACTACAGCTTTCAATTTTTTTGAATTTTTAAAGGTGGCTAACAGTCTCAGTGCTTGCAAAGCTATGACCATCATCCATTTCTTCAGAATTGAAACAGTCCCATCCTCCAACACGTGCATTTCTAATTTTAAATCATCTTTTATCCAACAATTTTTCACACATTGTCAACCCATGTAAACATTCTAAACTGTGTGATATTTTATGAGAATTACTCCATTTATTTTTATATGTGCCACTATTTTGGAAAGAACTGTGCTCAAGAAGAACTAATGACTTGTACTTATGACATAACCCATCTGCATCACAAGAAAAACATCATATTGGCATGGGGGCAACTCATCCTTTGGATAATGTTTCTCCTCAATGAACTCACTGGTCCTATCATGGTTCCCATAGGAGAGCTTTTGAGAGATTTCATGGCTATACCCTGAATATGGTCCCTCTGATTGTGAGCAAGACGTGTCATCCTTATCTACATGAATATGATAACTTTCCTTGGAAATTCCTAAGTTACAGAGCCTTTGAGATCCTTCATGGCTATATGTTGAACCTTTTCCCTCTGATTTTGAGGAAGACACATCATCCTGCTCTACATTAATATGATAACCTTCCTTGGTCTTCCCCGAGTTACTAATATTTTCATTTTCAAACTTGACATAAAAGGATTTTATGTTTCCAGTCCCATGATTAGTAATTTTGGGAAGTTATTCAAGAAAGCCTTTTCCCTTTCTGGGCCTCTTCTCCACATTAGCTTCAACAGATGAATTTTCCCCTAGATCAAGATATTCATATATATTATGTCTTTCACTTGCATGAAAATTAAATGGACTTGTCCCACAATCTAACTCATTCTTTTGGGTGGAACTAGTTTCCCTACTCAAGATGCCTTCATTTTTATCTAACTTGGACATTTCTTTGTTATCTAAAGAAGACATGAAACCATTCTCTGGAGACTCTGACTTTAGGAACTGTGTATGTGCAGTCTCATGGTTTATTTTTGAAAATTTACCATATGGAAATTGACAATTGATATTATTTTCACTGACAGATATTCTCTCTCTCACACTTGTCGCATTCATGTCCTATAGAAATGAAGAACGTATCTCATCTAGATGATGTTGTCTTAAGTGGATCGTAACACTCTCTACTAATTAGGGGATTTTTGAGGTCTAAAATGGGTCTCATAAGAAAAATGTACAACCAAAATAAACTTTATAAGAACCAATAGGATTCAAGATGATGATGTCAACCATAGGGGATGATTCACAATTATTTAAGTGAAAGGGTAAAAATATTAACAAATAATAAAATAATAAAACTACTTTTTCAACTCGTATTTTCAACATATCTCCCAAATTTTTTACTCAAATTTAGAGATGTAATCACGCTTTTCATGTATTTCTCATTTTTCGTGTAGTATGATCCATAAAAATTATGCAACATGGGTACTCCTTGGATGAGGAATTAAATTTTGCATCCAACGAGTACTCCCACTCAAAATTTGAGTAAAACCTTTGGGAGATAATTTTAAAATACAAGTTGAAAAAGTATTTTTTTCCTTTTTTCCTTTGGGAGATATTATTTTATTATTTCCACTATTATTTTATAATTTCCTTAGGAAGCCCATTTTAGACCTCAAAATTCCCCTAATGAAAAATCAACTAGCAGAAACCTGTTTTGTTTTGGAAAATTTACAATGAAAGAAGGAATAACATCCCTGAACTCATTTAGTCCTTGGAGTATCGCAAAGTGAATGACTAGAAACATACATCTCATGACATCATTGATAGGTGCAATTACTTGTCTGAGGCTAAAATATGACAGGCATGTGATTCTTGGACAACCTTGAAAGCGAAGTATGTTTTGTAAGAAGAGGCTCCGTATAATTCTAGGATTCATTGAAGCGTGTTGAGATTCTCTACCTAATCTACTTTCACTGCAATGGCAAGAATCAATATATTCTGTTCCATTGGAGTTTCCCCTAGTAGATATTGAACCATGGAATGTTTCACCCCATTGATCCTCACTCTCCCCTTCTGTTCCATATGGAAATGCCCTAATCTTTAAAATGGGCTTATCAAAATCTGGCCCATACTCTGAATGGGTAAGAGCATTGTCCAATTGGAAAAAATATCCAGAATTAGTAGCCAAGAACATGAATTTCTCCACTGAAGACCAAATCTTTGCATAATGCATGCAATAGGGCCATGAAGCTGGCTCATCCTTGGGTCATCCCACCCTTACAACAAGTGTTTGTAGCTCTTGAAACTCTTTCACCATTGAGTATATCTTTTTTAGTTTCTCTTCATAGTTATAATAATTATCAGCACAAACTATACACAAAGAATATATGTATGTTGCATGTCTTAAAAAGGCTCAGGAGACAACGATGCATCGTACTAGAGATTTACAATTGCAGATGGTGCCAAATATCATTTGAATAACATATTGAGGAAGTCGATCTAACAAATCTGGCTGTGTGTCTTCCATTGTTACTATACTTATACAAGACATTCAATAAAATGTAAGTGATATCATCAATAAAATATTGCAAAAAAAACCTTAAAAATATCCATTCTGAATTGTTTAAGTTGAACATCAAAATACCACTTTAAAGTCTTAGGAAAATATACACACATACCTGATGCTATACAATATAAATAGGGAAAAAATAGGTCAAATTTGAAAGCCTATATAAGTATTGGTGCACCCTCTTATATACTCTACTACCATGCCCTCATCCATAGACCATCATGATGCACAAAAATCAATGTTGTATAGATCTATTAAGATTGCCACATGTATGTAAGGACCTACAGTACTACTTTTTATACCTTACACTATATTAATGACTTGTTCCAACACCTCCTTGGCCAAATTGTTTTGTCTGTACCTATACCTTCTTCTGCCACATGCACACCTAGGACTTGGAGTCTTTGACACACTTTCCAAGGTACCAAAAACTAATAGGGGTAGGGTGGTTACATCCTCATACACAAAAAATGTGTGTTGGCAAGAAATGAGGCAAGATACCCTACCTCACATGTTTGGGGTACACCATCCTAGCCATTCATATGAAATATGTTATAGAATAATATAGATTTCTTATACACAAAAAATGTGTGTTGGCAAGAAATGAGGCAAGATACCCTACCTCACATGTTTGGGGTACACCATCCTAGCCATTCATATGAAATATGTTATAGAATAATATAGATTCATAAAATAGACCATACTAACATGTCTAAAGTCTTTGTGAGATTTCTTCTCAACACAATGTAACATAATGTGCCCTCTTAGTTGTTGTTAACAAAATGTAGACTCCAACTCAACCAAAGAGATGTTTAATAAAAGATGAGGTAAAGTTCCTTCTTTACCTTCTCAAACAATAAAATCAGATTGTCTCATGCTGTCAGAAAAGGCATCTCAACAATCAAACTTCGAAAGTAGCGGTATACAACTAGCAACTCATCCCCCACATAGGTTTCCAAAACAAAAAGTTGCAAATAACAACTAGAAATCTATTAGAAAGTTTTAAAAACATATATATAGAAATAATATCATGATACAAACGCGCAAGAAACTATGAAATAATACCTATATGATAAAAGTGGTAGAAATAAAGATAATGGGTTTAGAGATTAAAAATATAGTCTCATTTGAGAACTAAACTGCAATCATTAGAAGAACTAAAATGACTATGCATTTAAAATGGCACTTTGAATTTTTCAGCAAGAGCTATAACTTATTTTTTATTCTACAAATTCCCTAAGATAGAGACTTGACTCGTTATGAGGGTTCCCACTTGTTAGCCAAAAAGAAATCACTTTCAGGTAACAATTAGCCACAACTGACCAACCATGGTTTTTCCCATCTGCATCTCGATGTAGTTCTTTGTATCGAGCAAGATCACCTAAATAAATCAAGAAGCGATGGAATGATAACTAAAATCATTTCAACTCTTCAACACTTTTTTTTATTGTTCGTACAATTAATCTCTTCAGTGGAGAAGAAGTTCGGAGTAAGCCCATGCTTCGCCCTGAGCTTCAAAATCAACTCATGGTAAAATACTTTTTCTTCAGACAAGAAACTCTTAAAACTTGCCAAAACCTTGTGAACAAACTCACTTCTTGTGATATGTTTAGCTCCAGGAATGGGAATAGTTGGCCCTAAAGAGGTAGTTGTGGTTGCAGCCATAAATTTTCAATTTCTCATTCGAAACTCTTCAAATTTATTGTAATGGAGCCTCCAACGAGATTTTTCAACATCATGACTTTCTGCAAAATCATGGTCATCTAAATGATAGCTTCATAACAATTACGTGAGAAAAACCCAAGTCCTATTTAAATGGTGAATGTAGGGACTTCAGACTGGGCATTCAAGCCTTCAAGGGGAATATATGAGTTTGTACATGTCTGCAGTCTTTGAAAGAGAATAAATGGGTTTCCACATTCAATAGGTAGTTTGCAATATGAATGAAAACTCCATGCAGGGTGATTCTCCTCAAAGTGGGTCCACAAAACAAGTGTGAAATATCCATGTCATGAATACCAATGCTCCTAAGGTTCCTCTAATGGAATTGCAGGAAAATACCCCATAAAATGTGTGAAATATCAAATTAGTTGAAAAAATAATTTGTAATACATCCAAAGCAAGGTATAAAAGTTGGCTTCCACTATGAACAGGTTGGTCTATTCCAATTTTGTAGGTTGGCTCATCAAAATGTTTTCCAATGTGGCACATGTATATATATATATATATATATATATATATATATATATACCATAAGTCCCCTGATCACCATAATTATGGATCAGGATGGGAGCATTCCTACCTCTTTGAGGTCTGTGCTATTGAACAAGGGTTGTTTGGGATCCATTTTCCTTTGGATTATTCTCCCAAAAGAAACTGAAATATGCCAATGAGTCTGCCACTTGAACTTTGCTAAATGTCTGGAAGAGGCATCGGTTTCATCTTTTTAATCCTCAACATATTTGAAAACTTATCCTTATTTCACATAGTAAGATGAATGCCTTTCAAAATTATTTGTTTTCTGGTAAGCATTTTGGACAATGCCATTACTGCTTTGCCTAAGAGCCTCAATTCCAAGTCTGCTATACGTGAAAAATCATTGCTTTTTCTTGGAACATCAAGTATTATAATGATGCCACTATCTCCACTTGGAAGGAAATAATTAATGTGATCTAAGGTTTGTATAAAACTATCATTGCCAAACACCACTCTTAATGCAGAGAGTATCATGTAGAGTGCATATGTGTACAAGTTTCTTGATTCAATGATGACAATCTATTTTCTCAAAAAGGCTTTATTTTCCATATCATTGGATCAGAAAAGGTATTTCAGAAATGTAATATGGAGGTCCCCATGTATAATCCTATCTCTAACTTTGGAAAGAAACATTGCATCACTTTACAAATAGTAGCCTCATCATCAACTCCACTTTTTCCAATAATTATTTGGAATTTCAAAATACTTTTCTCCCCTCGGAGTTCTCACTTCCATGAAATATCCTCTGAACACAATCAAATTCCTTCACAATCAGGTGCACATTCCTGAATAAATCCTTTACCCAAATAGTTCTAGTGTTTTCTTACAAGACATACATATGAAAATCATTTTGGATGACCCTGCACAACCCTTATTGCTGATACCCATGCTTATTTCTCCTTAATTTATTGCATAATTTGTCTATGTATAGTGGGAAAAAAGATCACAAACTACCCATCAACAAGTATTCACTTGAAAGTCAAGTTTTCTCCAAATATCACACATGTAGAGGCTACATAATCCATTCTTGGTGATACAAACTTCATAGTTGCAATCATCCATAGGAAGATGATTTTGACATGTTATATTTCTACATCGTTTGTGGCCGAAGATCTCAAGGAGGATTGCTTGAGTGGCACTGATATCTGTATGAAAAAATTCTTGAATACTTATAACTAATTTTGTGTGCCCTAGAGTGAGGTGTAATATCCCTCCTGCCTTGTACAAACTTTTGCAAATGTACAAATTCTTCTATACATTGAAGACTTGTTGTGCCTTCAATGATTTTTGTCCTCTTTGAAATTTGAATCTGACTACTGGCTTCTGTGATTTCATACTTAAAGGATTCAAAATAAACAATCATTGTTATTTGTCACTTATTTTCTCCACTATTGATGATTAGAGCTACCTTGTTAACTCCATGGTATCAGCCAACTATGAAAATACATGAATTAGAACCCTTATTTCCTTCATTTTCATATTCTAGATTTTTTTTGCAAACCCTAATATAAACTAGTGGATAGCACGCCTCACCCATGGGATTCAAAATTGGAACCTAATGCCATGGAACGAGCAACATGCCTAGTAAAATTGGAAATGAACAGTTATGCCAACTATTTGAGCTTGAAAATGCAAGAGGCATATTCAACCCTAAACAATAGGTCTAGAATAGGTTGTCTCATCTATTCAAAAGCTATAACAATTTTATATCCTATCTTCTCCAATGAGGAAAGAAAGGAAAACTCTTAAGGTTAGTATAAATATGCATGTGTCCCTGGGCCATTCATGCTGGAGCCTTCCCAAACGCCCATGAGAGCCACTTTTCCTAACCCAACCTAGTGACCCCAACTGATTCAATGAGATTATCATGGGTTGCATACCATCAAGATCCTAAATCTGGGTCATCATCAGTTATCAGTTATTGGTGAGATTTATAAAGAAATTATGCTGGTCGAAAGAATTATGCATGCATTCATCAAGAAATTAATTGGTGAATTCCAGCATCTAGAGGATAAAAATGTTGAAGCTTTGTGCAAACTGATGAGCACTATTGGTCAAATGATTGACCACTCAAAGGCCAAGGAACATATTGATGCTTACTTTGATAGGACGACAAAAATGTCCAATAACCAAGGGCTTACCTCTAGGATGAGGTTCATGTTGAAGGATCTAGTTGATTTGAGGAGGAATGGATTGCAACAAAGGTGGAAAGTTGAGGGCCCCAAGAAAATATAGGAAGTGCATCAGATGTTTTACAAGAACTACATGGATAGGTAGGTCACTCTCGAGGTACCAATATGGGACATGCAGGTCGAAGTCTTGTGACACCACTTGATAATGGTGTGAGAGGACTTGCGATGCCACCTTAAATGGTAGGTGCAAAAATGGGTTCACTTCCACATATGGGTGGGATTAAAGGGCCACAACACCATATGGGACCATGTGACCATGGATTCACCAGTCATGACGCTCAGATTGTGGATAGGGCTCAATTTGAAAATCAGTCTATGTAAATCCCTTCAACACACAAAGCTTCTGATAATGGGAGGTCTTGGAAAGGGAATAGGAGGGAGGGCTCAACCTTTGCCATATGGTAAGAGTGCTCTAGCAGATATTCAACCATTCACATCTCTGAGTAATAAACGAATAGGTGTAGGTCCGATTTCAGGTTGTAGTTCTGACCATATGCCAGTTGGTATGAGAGATGAAATTTTGACAAGGACTTATTCTGGAAAAAAACCTTCATTAGTAAAATCATGGGTCCAGGAAAGAATGTTTTGGATAATTACATAAGAGAATTTAAGAATTCATACTCATCGGGTGAAAGAGGTGGGAATACTACAAATTTTGAATTTCAACAAGTGACAAGGTTGTGTCAGTCATGGAAAAAACAAAGTGGTTGAAATAAGGGTCAAACCATGTTGCCAATAGGAAAAGAAAATTGCACGAAGAAGGGGTGGGTGACATTCTGGTTGGCAGAAAAGGGTCTACCAGCATCAACTTGAAGAAGCACATATTTTCAAGTCTATTTTTCCATTAGAGGTGGGAAGGTATGGTCGAAAATTGTTGGTGGAAGAACTATGACCTACACGCAAGCCCACACCCAAAAAAAACAAAACCATAAGAAGCATAAGGTGGAAACTCACTAAGGAAGAAACACGGGCTAGACTAGTTGACACCACTCAGTTTTTGAGACATTTCGAGGGAAAATACACATAAATGACCAATATAACAGCAGATGTCAGCATAATTAGTTTGTGGATGAGGAGTGTTATTAGAGCTAGCTAGACCTATGTCAGTGAAGGTTTAGTAGCCACCACACATGTGGTCGAGTAACCTAGTTGAAGTCACTGTGATGTGACTTCAGGCATAATATGACTGAGAATTGGAGCAACTATATTTTACAAGCTGAGAAGTGCATATATCATAGTCATAGGTAAGCAGGTGGGCTGGTGGGTCAGGTGTAGGAGCCTGCGTCAAACTTCCTGCGCCTACATCCAAAATAGTCTTGACTTCAAAATGGTGCATGTTCTCAAATATAGTTTTTTAATAAGCATACATTCTCACATGTCACATTTGGGAAAAGAGTTATAAGGAATCTCCACAATTCTCTAACTTCCCATGTCTTTCCTTGTACCAAATCACTAACATTTGTGCATAGCCTTTACTAAATAGCTAATATTTTCTCTCTTCAACATCTCATAATTATAATGAAAAATTTCATCAAGATGGTGTTTATTAATGAAATTTTCCTCATGAGAAGGTGTCTCATCTCGAGGAGCAATTTTCTCATCAATAGACCATTTTGAGGGAATTTATAAAGAGGATGATAGAATAAATTTAAAAGAGATAGTTAAAGATGACTTCATATTTCCCCAGTTTTGTAGGTGGGGTGGGTAATGAGGAATTGATGGATCAAATGTCAAAGGAATAATTACAAACAAATTTTCACTGTTTCCAAAAGCATAAGAACCCTAAGCCACTTCTTAGGACAATAGATTTCTTCTAGGAATTCTATGACTTCCTTCAAACAAGCCAACCAAGAATTGTTGAAAAATTAAAATACACAAGTATGATCTGGGAGCTTTCAATTCAACATTTCAGGATTTAATCCCAAAAATTAGACAAGAAAGAGATGATTTCAAACCCATATAACTATGTAATTGCATCTACAAAATCATTGCAAAAATTAGTGCATGTAGGGTCAAAATCCACTAAGCTAATTCCATGTCATTAGAAAAATTTTGCATCCTTCTTGGGAAACAAATCCATTATAGAATAAGAGTAGCGCAAGAAGGAATTTATAACATCAAACCAAAAAATTACAAGAAATGTTAGTGAGTTTGTCTTTCCAAGGCATATGATAGAGAAAACTGGCTTTATTTAGGGCTACTCATCCATATAGGGTTCAATGTGCAATTGGTTAACTAGATAATGAATTGTCTTTCCTCAATATATTTTCAATTCTAGATAATGGCTCGACCTATTCTTCTATAATGCTTACAAGAGACCATGGGTAGCTATGACTAATGGCTCCTCTGCTATTTTTGACTATAGAGTAGGTGGTCTCAACGGAGTTATAACAGAAATAAATCATATTCAAATTTTATATATATAAATGATAAACACAAATTTCAATGTCTTTGTTTGATTGTTACTTAACTCTGCTGTGGGCAGGTTAAAGGAAATGTGATTGGAAAAAGGATGGGGAGACAATGCATATCATGTCTTGGATATGGGTCATTCATTGTTAGAGATCGCTTAGCCACCTGAGCCATCCACTTTGGAAATGTTTCTAGTAGGAATTCCTATGGTTTTTAATGTTATGATTATTTCACCTCATGGTTATTTTCGGCGAGCAAATGTTTTAGGAATTCAAGACACGACAAAGGTGGATAGGCAAAAAAAAAATTATAATTGAAATTTCCATTCCATGATATCCTCCCTTAATTGTTTGATTGTATTTTGGATGTTTCTTTTGATTTTGTTTTGTCTTTTAACTATGAAATTGAAAATACTTAGTATCATGTTCATTTAAACAAAAATCAAAGCTTGAAGATGAAATTAGTATTACACTATATTGATTGGAATCCTTATAGCTATTTTGTGTTAAAATATTTTCATGAATATCAGAAAAGGTTACTTTCATGTTGTTATTTGAGTAGATGTTGTTTATGTACTTGACTAAGTTCATGCATTAGAAAATTAAATGTTGTTATGAATAAAATGACAAGGATTAAAAATCACAGCTCATATTATTTTTTTTCACATGTTATCTACAGCTTGAGATTTTTAGCATATAACTTAGTTGACATGATTTTTCCTAAGCTTTCCTTGAAATTTGAATACTAAGTTACTAAGGTTTTATTTTCTATATATGGTGACATTTTATTTTCTTTGCTTTTACAGGTTATTTGGCCACATTATAGTGGCCATTATCGCCCCAATGAAGAAATTTTTTTCTAGTTTCTGTTAGAAAATTAAATATTACAGAGCAATGCAACACATAAAATATGCAGAAAACACAAGCACAAAAAACACATAAAACCAGAGAGACACAGATATACGTGGTTCACCCAGTTTGGGCTATGTCCACCCTGAACAGCCAGTCCTTCCTTTCTATTATCCAGCAAAATGAAGAGACACAACCTACAACAGATCCTTTGTAATATCCTTTGTTCTCTCTCACAATCTCCTTATCTATTTCTCGCTCCGATAATACATATACAATACATAGCCACAATACAATACCCTCACACAAGTGAGGGGTTTCCTTCTAGAGAAAAAAAACCCTAAACTAAACATAACTTCTACCGTTAGATCATCCGCCTAATGAATGCCCAGATTGACTAGAAATTACTATACTTTTAAAAGGCAATTTTACATTTTTTTTTTTAGCTTCGAGAGTGCTGCCCTTGAAACCCCCTGCCAAGGGGGGGGATACATAAATTCACAGCCGCCCCCTGCTTGGACCCCCCAAGCAGCGTCTAACTATGGGTGGCATTGTCGCTTAAGGTACAAGGGTCCAGCGCTGTGATACAAAATAAACAAGATAATCAGGCTCCACACCCAACAGTTTCTTGTGTGGGGAAAAATGGCTTTGACATTGCTGATGTTGAGGTATATGTCGTATAAACTATTTATAGTCTAATTTATTTTATATTCTAGTGTTCATTTTATTTCATGTCTTACACTCTACATTGTATCTCATTTTATTTTCAGAAAATTAACTCAGTATTGAAAGTAAGAAGCGGGAATTGAAAAAGGAGGGGAACAATAACATTGGAGCGACAAATGCAAGAAGAGAGAGAGGAGAACTGATCTGGTGATACCCTTAGAGCCAATATCCCGCTTAAGACACATATATAAAGACTGATGGTCAAGTCTTCAGAGTTTTTGAATTCACCTACAATGCCTTGAGAACACAACGATAATGTTTTGAAGTGATGAAACATCATTTCGTGTGTAAATTGTATTCTGACAAATATTAAGTTGGAAACCCATATTGTAGTACCTTAACATTTCATATAATATAATTTTTGGTTGAAATTATTTATAGTTGCATTTGATATTGTTTAGTATTGTAATTAACATATGCAACTTTGTGTTTTCATATTAGATGAACATGCACATTGTATGACATTTTTTAAATCATACAAATTAATTTATGTTGATTAATAATGAACGCAAAATCAATTTAAAACTACTAAATTAGTAATTTATAATGATTAATTATGAACACAAATAAAATTAATATATGACTAAATTAGTCATTTATAATTATTATTAATGAAAGTAAATGAAATGAATATAAGCTACTAAATTAGTCGTTTATATAATGAATATGAAACTACCAAAAAAATATAAATGACTACTATAAATGATAAATTTGTGATTACAAATGATGACTAAATTTTGCATATATACGACTATTAGTAGCTAATTTATAGTATCTTATAACATGACAAAAAATTAGACATATTTCTTTGGCCATTTTTTGGTTTCAAACGATGACTAAAACTTGCATATATATCATTATTAGTAATTAATTTACAGTATCTTATAACACGACCAACATTTTGGTCATATTTCTTTGGTCATTAATTGGTTTTCTCGGGTGATCATATATTAATATATTTTGTTGTATATTTGGTCATTAATTGTGACAATTAATGACCAAATCAAAGATTAAATCAATGATTAAATAAATGACCAAATTAATGACTAAATCAGTGACTAAATTAATGATCAAATCAATGACTAAATTAATGACCAAATTAATGACCAAATATACTATAATTAGACAAAAAAATTGAGATAACCAATTAATGACTAAGCTAAAAATGACCAAAAGTTGGTCACGTTAGAGGATACTATAAATTAGCTACTATTGGTCACCGATTGAAAAATAGTCATTTATATGCAAATTTTAGTTATTTTTTTAGTAACTAATTATCCATTTTTTACTAGTGATTGTTGGTTCATACATGTCCAAAAGATCACTCAACTTTTTCCTAGCAATTTCATCCTGCTTCTTAAGTTTAGAAATTTCACTATGGGCCTTCTTCAATTGCATCCTCAACCTCTTGAAAGTATGTTTCCCCTCATTCATCTCTGTCTTCTTCTCTTCCTGAATTTGTAATTTTCTAGCTAAATATCTAGGGATTCTAGTTGTTGGAGCTTCTACCTCTTGAATATTCTCTTTTAATATCTTCTCCTTTCCTTTGAATTTGGTGAAATATGTTGTAGCATTTGTCACTGGTTCTTCCTCTTTAAGCCTAGCTATCCTTTCCAAAGCAGCCTTCTTCAATTCCCTATTCTCCTGCTGCAACTATGAAATAACCATATGTGCTTTCTTTAACTACTCTTTTATTTGTGCAATTTATTTTTCTTTTTCATTGGGAACATAATCTTCTGGTATGTTTTCCAAGGCTTCAAATTTATGTGCCAAGTGAAACTTATTTGCAATAGATCTAGTAAGGGGATTTTTGGGGACATCCACTATTTCAAGAGAAAAAGAAACTTCTTACCTTTCTTTGTTTTTTATGAATGAACTAAAATTGAGGGATTTTTCATAGAACTTACAATTGGAAATTTTATGTCTCTATCCACTGATGAGGGTGTGTCTTTATTGCTACAATAGCTAGTTGGTAGGTCAACTGTCAACTTTGATGAGTCTAGGAAATATTTCCATGTTTGATTCCTCTTATTCAATTCCTCCAACACCAACAAATTGGTCAAAGAGAAGTGGAAAAGACTAGGTTCCACTTGGCTCTGTTTTTCCGACACTTTATCTGCCATATTGCTAACACTTCTGAATAGATAGAAAGGAATATTCAAGGGGCTCTTCCATGTAAAGTGCATCAAATTTTTAAAATGGTATTGATAGATCCTCTGAAACCTACCCTCATAGGTAAGCTATTTATGAATTTCTTGTAAAATCTTGCTATATGGATCAAGTAAATACTCAGGGAAAATTGCTCCATACCCTTTATATTTGTACTCATGCTTCATAAAATATTTATAATTGAAAATTTCAAGAGGCATGCCCTTGAACCATTACTCTTAATGAAGGGAAATCTCTATTGCAACTGATATAGTGACATCTGAAATTTTAAAGGTTAGCTCTACAATCTTAACCTCCACCACATAGAAATTCGTAGAAGAGGTGAGTTGTACATTGTATCCTTGGATTTTTTCGTAGAACCTAATGTATCCAACTTTCTCAAAGGAAAATATGATTGTTAGGTCTGAAGTGATCAAGGTGAGGCCTTGGGGTTCAAACCTAACAATGACACCTCCCTTATCTCTCTTTCTTTGTGGGTTTGACATAATTTTTCACAATCAAGGTATGCTCTAGGATTTATTGAATACAATCTGAGTGTAGGCTTATCTAGTTCATAAAATTGGATGGTACTGATGAAATGGAACTTATATTATGCTTTTATAATAATTCAGGGTGAAAACCCTATTAAACAAACCTAGAAAAGAAGAATCACCTCTCAAAATCCAAAAAAAAGAAGCTAGTGTTTTCTTAGTCCCAATGGTAGAATTTAAAAGCACAGGTGCATCACCAGAAGCGCAACACATAGAGGAAAATATTTTTATTGACCTCTAAGGAAAGCAAGGAACATGTAATAAATTTTAGATCACTTGAATGCTATGGAATAATTCAATATCAAGTAGTAATATAATATTTTTGGCATTTTTTTAGGGTAAAAAAAACAAAAATGCAGCGCAAAGGGAAAGCTCAATGAAATTTCTAGAAAACGCAGTGAACTAGAAATTTAGAGACTTGTAGATTTTCAATACATTTCCTGAGCACATGGAAGTAATTTGAACAACATGAAAAATAAAGGATTAAATAAAAACGTAGAATTTTCACTTGGAATGAGAAAGTTACAATTTTTTTGAACAAAACACAACACTTGTGTGTGAGCACAACATCTATCTGCAATCACAATGATTCCCTTGCCTCCTTTGCACAACGAGGTCCAATCATCATATGGCAAGCTTCTGATGGAGAAATGAAATGGCTCTGAGGTATTTATAAATATTAACCATGGATTTTAACTCCCAAAGTGGTTGAAAATGGAATTGAATGGTGATGATTGCAAGTTTGAACTTGAATGATGAATTTGCAACACTTGTCAGAATTGCAATGATTTCCTCCAAACTATTGTACCAAAGTGATGTCATGGCCGATTGTGACTTGACACTCTAATTGACCCAAGGGACCCTACAAAATTTTTCCAATGATGATAAGACATGACAACATGACCTCAATCATGATATTTTGATGAAACATGACCCTAAACCCCCTTAAATCAACCTCTTAGGATATAAAACACCATTTTTATGACTCTTCACACAATTTGACATAATTACATTGAATAATGAAAATTTTATTCTAAAACAAGATCTGAAGCTTTATCTTCTACAAGATCATAGCCAAACCTCTATACATTTTCCATAATTTGAAAGAAAAAAATTGTCTTATGATTACTATTACTATAGGATACTAGCGAATATCACCTTGATACACCTTAATATTGACCTTCACTTTCATTTTGAATAAGGATTTTAAATGGTTCATGACACTCAAAATAGGTTGATTTTTTTGGGGCTCTTTCTTCAGGGCCTTCTCTAATTCTTCTCAATATCCTAGCCTTCTCTACTTCTTCTCAATATCCTAATTTCCATTTTGATCAACCCTCTATGTTAAAAACACCATATACTCAGAATATCTTGAACTTATTGGTCAAGGATGTCGTGAGGAGATTCATGTTACTGTTTATATATTAAACTTATGATTCCAACCATGAAAACCTCTCCTCTCTAAGATTAGGATGGTTATTCACATATTCATTGGTAATGACTGGTGCCATCAATGATTATATTTTTCCCTGATGATGAGTGGTGATTCCACCTGAAACATTGGACAATTGAAAATCTATACATAGTCAAACTCCAAAAGATTGAAAAACCATTATCATGACTGGTTTTTTTATGACTTTTTGCTTCATGATATATATCCCTTGCAAATATCCACAATATACCCAATTAAATATTCTCTAATACCAATATGATCTCTAAATTTTTGTGGACAATTTGTCAAAATGGATTTGATAAACTGTGCTTAAATATATAAAATATACACTATGAGTGTTTATTTCTCTTTATATTTATGGATCTTTTAAAAAAAATTTATTACATAGGCATGTAAATTATAATTATGAAAAAAATGGAGAACAACAAAATAAAAACTCACAAACCATGATTGACATAGAATATATCCTAGGATTCCCTTTTGGGAAAATACATAGCTAGAAGGTGAGGCTACTTTGCTCTCTTTTTGTGAATAAAAAATGGATGACAGTACAAAGAGGGCATGTAGATCGTGGGCTAATTTAATACAAAAATCCTATTTTATTTCTCTTTCTATATCCCTCTCAGCTACTCTTCTTATTTATGGAACAAAATTCCCTCAAAAAAATGAAATCCCATTTCCTCCTAATGGCCTGGTTATAACATATCCTGATAGCCTACTAGTGGTTAGGTTAGACTCTTTAAACTCTTAAATAGAATTAAAATATGGACTCTTATATGGTATTTTTCATCACGATCACATGTATATACCATTTTACATGAGTAATGGAGGTTGATGTGGAATCCTCTTGAATTATGGTGGTCAAAATAGAGAATTCAAATTTTTATTGGCATAACTGCATAGAGACTTTGCTTGAGGTGATTCTTGCACCATTGAAAATGTATGTGTGTAGAAAAAGTTAGAAAGGTGTTGTGCTAAATTTACAATTTTTTACCCCCCAAAAACACCATTTGATGCCTCAAAATGCTCCTAAAAGGTTTTAGACTGCAATTTGACAAAGTGGGTCCCACTGGTAAAAATGGTCCTCTGACATGATTCCTTTGCTTTTTTCACTCTAAAAGCATTGATATGGATGAAAAATAATATAATTATTGTGTGTGTGTATGTGAAATACTTTTTTAATTAATTTAAAACTACAACCTTTGTCATGGATTTTTATAACTTCTATCATTCCATGGATTATTACAACTATGCTTTAACTCTGAATTTTTTTACAACTTTGGTAACTATACTAATTAGCACAACATTTTTGAAACTTTTCTACAAATATAGATATTCCATTACTACAATCCTACTATAACTCTAGTATTTCAAGGATTGTTTCAACTTTGAATAGCATACCATCGCTACAAATTTTCTAAGACTCCATAACAACTCCAACCAATGTACCACGACTACGAATTTGCTACAATTCCACCACGACTTTGATAGGATGTAAACTATTTTCATTTTGAAATGTGTTGTTCCATAACACCACAAATTATATGTTATGACACTTCATGGTCACCAGACATTTGTAAATAAAAAAGTTGTGTTTCTCTCATGTACGCCATATTTTATTAAATAATATACAATCTAATAGAAATAAAACCCATCCAACAACTCTATTTTACATTAAAATCCTATAATTTTGGATTTTAATCCTATTGTATATTTATTAGCCAAGGATAGCCCATCATTGCAATTGGGAGGAGATATTAATGACCTGCCACCTTGATAGACACCCCACTCTTTGACTAGATCATCTACGTGCCTTTAATTCCTTATTATATTTCTTCAACATATCCACGTGAATGGAGTTAATGGCATCCTTGGTAATGAAAACCTTGTCATGCCCATTGCCCTATCATTCCAATTTTAGAAAGAAATATGACTACTTCTCCCATTGAAAAGTGAAAAGGTTACATTGTTGCATAAACATGTTCAATTTTTTCTCCTTTATTGAAATAACGAGTTATGCTATAGTTTGGCATGAAAAATAAAGTTTAACATTGTTATATGAAAATGAGGTATCATAATAGATATTCTAGGAAGCAATATGGGTGACCTATCTAGAAAGTATGAAGGATTTTTATGTCGAGGTTGCATTAAAATTTACATAGAACATTTATAATACTTGGAATCAAGTATGGGGGCTATGCATTTATGTGATAGAGGTAATATTTACCATAGTTATAGGGCTACCTTAGTGTTATATCCATTACAATTCCCCCCAAAATTTTAGCCTATACCAAATTTCAGACACGTGGCACGTCATACAAGTTTTCTCTACTTAACCAATCCATAATTAGGTCATTGTGGGAGATTAGACATAACTTTGTCTTGAAGCATACAAATTAAATTAGAACTATGGTATTTGAAAGAAGATACAGAGGGCTAATAAAGGACCAAATTTCAAATAGTGATGTTTCGAAAACATTGACACGTGGCACGTCATACAAGTTTTCTCTACTGAACCAATCCATAATTAGGTCATTGTGGGAGATTAGGCATAACTTTGTCTTGAAGCATACAAATTAAATTAGAACTATGGTATTTGAAAGAAGATACAGAGGGCTAATAAAGGACCAAATTTCAAATAGTGATGTTTCGAAATCATAGAGATAATTTAGTTTTAATATCAAGCTCCTCAAAAGCTAGAAAAAGGTGTTTATTTGTTTTTTAATATTGCATAATGTTTGTTTGAAAAAGTAGTTTGAAGTAATTACAAGGGCATATTGAACCATTTTTATCAGTATTGGGTTCTATAATGCCTCACAAAAATAATTCCATACCCAATAAGCCTTTAGAAATCTATACTAGGACACATGAGGAGGAAGAATTGTAGTATGAGATATCAAAATTATGGTACCAAGTGCAACAAATTTCAATCTTACAAAGAGAAATCAAAGATGACATAGATGGTTTAAAAGAAAAAATGAAGGCTAAGTTGGATGGTTTGAAGGATCAAATGAAAGATAATATGGATAATGAAGTAGTGGAAGATCACTTCAAGCATAAACAAAAAGTTCTCCAACTCTCAAAGGATAACCTAACTTTGGTACATAATTGAATGAAACAACAAAAAGATAAACATCACAGTGAAAGAATTTTTGAATCAGTCACAGAAACAAGAACTCAACAAGTATGAAATCAATCAATTTTAAAGTATCTCAGCAAGTGTAAGAACCTTACCATTGAAGATTCGACATGGGAGGATGAAAAATTTATACAGAAGCATCCAGAAATAATCAACCATTGATTGAAACACTTTTTTGAAGGAGAGGGGCATGTTAGGTCCTTATATTACTAGTGTAGTTCCTTATTATGTTAGTGTAGCCCCCTTATTGTTATTGTTATACCCCTGTGGTCCCCATATTGTTATTATTATTCCCTTACATTATTATTGTTAGGTCAGCTAGGATTATATTGTAACCCCATGGACTCCTATATATAGAAAGGACGTTTTTTCATTTGTATCATCCAAGAATTGTTCATTTATGTAATGTCAAGGAGGTTTCCCCTTCGAAGTGGCTTATTTCTAAGGCATTGATCTCTCTTTTCTTCTACTTTTGGAGTTGGTTTCATAATAATGGACTATTCTGTGGGATATTAGACAAATATTTCCCATATCACTATGTGTGTAACTATTGTCCCATCCTTGTGGACCATTCCGCAAGATATTAGACAAATATTTCTTAAGTTGTTGTGTGTAATGACTGTCACATATTCTATGGACTATTATGTTGGGTGTTAGATGAAATCCTTCAGTTCACGTGTGTCTCTTCCTAGGAGGTAATATTAACTCTCTCTTAGAGGCTCACTTTTATTCCTTTTCCCCTCTATAGTATAAAAACCTTGACACACTTGAAATAAGAAAGTCACTAGGGACACTCCCCTTTCTTTATGAAAGAATGTTGGCATCACTCTCTCTTTTGTTGATAGCAAGAGAAAAGGCATATATTTAGGAATAAGGCAACCAAGCCTTTGTTCTGGATGGGAATCCTACACCAAACGGTGTGAGGTATAATTGGGACTTCATATCAGGGAGATCCCCTGAATGTTGGCGAGTTTAGCACCATCAACATTTATGGTGGTAGAAGGAGGGAAACCAGTTTTTTATGGATGATAAACCCACTAACCCAAAAGTTACATATTCTGATCAAGGAAACAACATATACTCCACCTCCCCTGCTTGTGCTCCTAAATTTGGTGACTCTTCTAAAACAAAACCCATGCAAAATTCTGAAATTTCATACTATCATATTTAGGTTATCCATCCCATAACCTGCCAGTTCACAAAAGAAGTTGGATTGATCCCGAGAGTATCTAGTCTTCCATATTCTCCAAAAAAGAACAAGACTACCTCTATAGGAGTAGCGGTTACCACCTTTGAAGAAATATTTCTTGCCACCCTCGAAGAGTTAGTATTTTATGTGGAGAACATAGAAGAACCTCTAGTTTTTAGTGGTGGAGAAGGAGACAACCCACTACTCTCAAGTGTAACCTTCTATTGGTTAGGTGGTGATGAAGAGGAAAAATAGTTATCATATTTTTACAAAGAATAAGAGGAGGATGAAGATGAAGACATGGGAGACCAAGATTTGGATTGGATGTCTTAGGGCCCACTCACACTTTCACGTGTGTTGCATAAAATTTCAAGACACATTGAAAAGTTATTAACAAAGTATGACCCTGAGAGAATCATTAAATCGAAAGACTACTTGGATAATTCTACCTACATCTGAAAAACACTTGAGGTGCACTATGATGACATTTCATGCATACTTTTTCCATGTACCTTGGATGGTAGAGAAGTTGTATGGTACCACAGTATTCCCCAAACTCCATCCAAAATTGGAGGAGCTTTAAGAAAATGTTTCTTAAAAAAATCGTTGATGAAAAGACCCATACCACGTTGTTGAAAGAGTTAGGTAACCTAAAAATGGAGTCGAAATAAAAAGTGAAATATTTCAATCATAAGTTCAATCATGTCTTGAACAGATTTCCGAAAGACACCAAGCCTAATGACTCCATCACCAAGGACTACTACACTTCTCCCTTGCCGGAAAACATTGCACAGTTTGTAAAGTAGAGTAAAAAACCATCAATTTTAGAAAAAATTGAAGAAACAATCATGGTTGAGAAATAATTTCATGCAATTGGAGTTATTGTTGATGATTAACCAACAAAGGACTCCAAATATACAAGTAAAAGGTCTCAGGGTTCAGTAAACAAGGCCAAATAAAAGGAATCATTTGATCTTGATAACTTGACCTGCATGATTAATAATCTATTAATTGAGTTAGAAGAACTTAAACAAAGGTCAAATAAGACTACTATTAGTAGAAAGGCTCCATGATTCAACCAGTTTAAAAGAGTTTCAAATTCAGGTAGCAACACTAATCCACTGGTTAAATCTACGTAGAGTTCAAACGTAGCATTGAATATTAACAAATTGGCCATGACCGAATATTTTTTGTGTCATAGATATTATCATTATTAGAAGACATGCCCATGATGGAATCATGCCATGAGCTCTGTTGCTATGCACTTCTGTGATACGATACTTGTTGATGAGAAAACAAAGCTGGAAGATGAAAAAGAACAAGATGCTACACCTAGAAGACTCCAAGTTTTTTGATGTAGTAAACATGTTCAACTGCATACTTGTAGCCCAAAATAACACAAAAGATAAAAAAAACCATCGAGTGACCCCTTGGCTCAGCCACATCCAAATCCATACAATTTGAGGAGCCAAGGGTCGACCACTACAACAAATTTGAACGAGCATAAATTCAAAGAAGCATTATTAAGGAAAATCAGTCTTCCGGTTAACTCAGTGTGAAACACTCATAGCAAGTCCAAGAAATCTTCCTCAACAAAAACTACTTTCGCAAATGATAAAGAAAGAACCATTGCTCCGAAAGTTACAAATCAGGTTGCTCCCCCAGATACTATGGATTCGCTCCCCACTGTGGACTATAAAATTTCATTATTCGAGCTAAAAAATATCATGAACTAGTGGGACATTATTTTACAGGAACTTGGACCATCCTCTATAGGTAATATTTCCTCTTTAGACAAGGGATCAGGTGCATCTTCTAATTCTCTCCAATTAGTACTTCATGATTAAACATTGGAAGTAAACACATTATGCCCTCATTTTATGTTAACCTTCAAAATATTTAATTTCAATGTACAAAATTTCTTCGTTGATTTTGTCACATCAGTAAACGTAATCCATTTTCCATAGAAAATAAAATATGCAACATGGAGAAAAAATTACACATAGATCATTTAGCTGGACAAAACTATAGTCCATGCGATTAGTGAACTTGGAGATGTGATCATTTTATTGTCATCTGATAAATGAGTTCACCAATGCATAAACATATTAGGCGTGGACATACCGGAAGCATATGAACTATTTCTAAGTAGAGATTGGTCAAGCAAGCTGCAAGGATACTTTGCTACAAACTGGTCACACTTATGGCTTCCATATAAGGGAAAAAAAAACCATATTCGAGTAGACTGAGAAAGGTACATGAAACATAATTTCACTTCATTGAATGGACATAATGAACCCATGGATTTTGCATAAATCATGTTTGACAATTTCTTCCTCGAGACACAAATGGGCTTCCATCTTCCACACCCATCCCCAGTCCCACTAGAAACACATTTGGAGCTCCTTCCTAGACCAACTGGTGCAAATTACCTATGTACAGTTAGTAATAGTAACAGTAATACTTGTACTAGTGTAGTTCACAACCCTTGTACATATAATTTGTGTAGTTTCTACTTTGACGGTTAAAAAATGCAAGAAGGCACCAGAGTCGATTGTGTTCAGGTAGACCCACTGTGAGAGACACTTAATCTCATGATTCTTGGAATTTGAGTGCACAAACAACATTGTTGAATATGAATCACTCACTTAGAGCCTAAAAAGAGCTATTCACCTCAATGAAATTTCCTTAAAAGCAATAGGTGATTCAGAAATAGTGGTACGACATGTATGTGATACCATTCATTGTGTTTTACCTCATTTAAAGGTCTATCAACAAAAAGTATGGCATTTAATTTTTCATTTCCAGGTTTTAAATATTCTTTCTTTCCAACAATCCAAAATGCAACTATAGATACATTATCCAATACCACTGTTATGTTTTCACCATTGAAGGATGGTTTTTCTATTAAAATATTTTATAAGCCATTTTTCCTCAACAATATCACTTATTCACACATCTATGATGACCAAAAGGTACTGCGTATCATAGAAGGTGATTACATACTCAGAGATGCAACGATCAACAAGGAAGAGCATGAAGAAGCGTTGCAGGATGCGGTCATCAAGGGTAAAGAAAACCTCATCCCCAAGTGTGTGGTATCTTTATAAGAGCTAAATGACATGCAAAATCACTTTTGGGGACCTGCCAATGCAAAAACTCATAGTTTCACACTATCACATAAAAAAATCAACTTGGGAACAAGAAAGGGTCTGAAGTGTGTGAATATTAATAATTTCCATATACCACAAGAGTAGCAAGCCTTCACCCTCTTAGTCAGGTAGTACCAAAATGTACCCACATGTACATGTGAATTTCTGAGAGTTTATAACATGCAAATAATCCAACATATCAAACCAATAAGGGAAGAGGACAAAATGTTTAAGAAGAAGCTGATGCAAATACATCCCATGCTTGAACCCCTTATATAGAAGGAATTAATAAAATTGTTGATGTGTAGTCAATTTAGCGTCCTAAATTGCTAACATAAATTATCAACCAGGGCTAGTAAACTGATGAAGTGTGGTGCACTATATGTGCTTAAGTGACCTCTTCCTTACTTCATTGTATGTGTTTTTTCTTATTGTTTTTGGGAACAGAAATGTAATTTACCTCCGGAGTACTCTCACTAAATTAACATGCAACTAGTCTATGGAATTGTACAGCCCATTTTGTTCATGATGAATGATATTTTGGAAGAATTTGTAAAATAGTCCTGGCTGTATTATCTAATGCAATTGAATATAAACGTAAAAATGAAAGCAAATACAATTAAAATCTAAGACACCACAACTATTTCTTACTCATTGTTATGATATTTTGGAAGAACTTTGTAAGAGTAAGAATGGCTATGCCACTTAGTGTAAACAAGCAACTAAAACCTACAATACCACAGTTATGCCTTATTCATCATAATTATATTTTGGAAGAGTTTATTAGAGTAAGTCTAACTGTGATAATTAACGAAAGGAATTGCAACTAAAAATGTTAATTAACTCAACATAATACAACCAAATCTCTTTCATCTAATATTGATATGTTGGAAGAGCGTTTTAAGAAAAAGAATGATTGTAAGATAATGAGGATATTTTAATCTAAAAAAACTAAAGTGCTGGTGACTCAAGATGTCACAATTAAATCCATTTCACGAATAAAGATATGTTGGAAGAGATTTTAAGAAATGATTAACTATAACATCATGAGGATCTGTTAGCTAAACAAATAATGCAAGACATGAATTAAAAGCTAACAACACATAATTAAAAGCTACTTATCTAGAAAACATGTAGAAGCCTCCTTGGATAGCAGGGGCCCTCTGCTACCAATTTGGTGAAGTCCTTCAGCTCCTTAAAGTTGTAATCAAAACAACATGAAAGAACTGAATTTCTCTATTGAAAAGAACTCACAAATCTACATCCCATTCCATCTTAAACTTTGTTACAAAAGACTCTCTATTCCTTTCTCTCCTTCTCCTATTTTTCACTACTTTTTCATTACCCATGATAGGAGAAAGCTTCTCCTATTTATACAAAATATGAGGAGTTATCTCATTAATGGGAGTCCATGAATCTCTCCCTCCATCTCTAGAGTTACAATAAAAATAGGAAATGATAAGACACATGTCTTTCTAGAGTTTCAACACAACTAAGAGATGAGACGCATATCCTCTTAGAGTTTCAATACAACAAGGAAGTGAGACACATATCCTCTTGATCCCATAATCTTCTCCAACCAAATTCGAATTTGGCCTTAGAGTGCCACATAAGGGTCCTCTAGAAGTCTCATTTTGACCTACACATGTCACAAAACTCATAACACATATATAGATATATGAAACTATGTTAATTTTCTAGTTTCTAATCATAAATTCACTTAAAATACATAAAATAAATAACTTTTGAAAACAAGGATCCTAACCCATATATTTATGAAAATGGTTACTTGATGTAGGGTTTTAGGTCAGATGGCTATGAAATAAGAGCTAAATGGTTATGACATAATGGAAATATGTATGAATATGGAAAACACTTTTGAGACTCAACATACCCCCCAACTGAAGTTGTTGCATGTCTTCATGCAACTATTGCAATGATTCATTTGTCCATGAGTTGATCTTTTATGAGTTTTGACTCATATAGATTCGTTCCAAACTTTGCTTCTTGATATTTTCTTTTTGGCAAAGTATAATACATTTGATTGCAACATTTTTTAATGGTTGGTTCTTGTGTGACAACCAATTTTTTGAGCAATGGTTCTTGTGTAACAATGTTTTATTTTCTTTGTTGCATCAAAGTTCATGAAAACATTTAGAATCAATTACTTCATCAATGAATTGATCATTTGCAAGGCATATAATCTTTTGGATCATGTTGCAAAAATAGTTGGTTGGGAAGTATATGTGGGTGGAAATGAAAATGAAAATGTGTGATAGTGTATGACATGTGGATATGAAATGATGTCCCTTCCCCCCAACTAAAGATATGACAATGTGAAAAAGGGAGTGAGGAATTTTTCCAAAGTTACAATTTTAGCATTCTAATGAATTACATGACTAAAAATTAGAAAACAACATACCTTCACTTATCTTAAATGTGGATGAGTTGTGTATGTGTGGTTGCTGCAAAATTCTGATCATATTCTTCTTCAAGTGGCTGAACAAGAGGAGTCATGGATAAAGAGATAAGATGACTTTTTATTGCGCATACAAAAACTTGCTGAATCTGCTCCAAAATGTTGAAAATAATAGTCTTCATGTCTTCAAAACTCATTGGCACAATTCCTACTATGTGAAAAGATGTTCTGATGTCGAACATAGTAGGAAATTGTTGAATTAGTGGCCATTAATAGATGCCACTAGTCAACACGAGAACTCTCACCATTGATGACAATGAGAGTCAAGATGCCCAAACACATCTTGCTAGGTACGAATGATTTTGCTGATGTCGAGTCACCTAGAAGATCTGACGAACAAGGGACATTAATGCATTCCCATTGTTTGTCAGCATGAGAACTTTCCATTAAGGCATGGAAGCCTCAAGGTGTTTTTACAAAGAACTTAGACTCAAAGGACTATGGACTCAATAGTTTGCATTGAAGCAGGGCTTATTTGCGGAATGAAAATGACAAGAAATGAAAGATGAAAATGGAAGATGGTAATGGAAAGTAGAAATGGAAATGGGCAATAAGCATGTGAATGAGTCTCTTGCTTTTATTTGTGGGTTATGAATGGACAAAAAGAAATGGAAAGTGGATGTAAATGTAAATGGAAAATATGAAGTGAAATGAGGTGAATGGTTTATTATGAGGTATGGATGTGATGGAGACAATAGTATCTGAAAGTTTTTCAAGTGTTTGGATCTAATTTTGCATCAGCATATTTCATCTTTGTTGTTGATCATCCTCTTATGAAACAAATTGGTCTCTTAGAGAGACACCATTCTCTTGTAGTCATTTGTCCTTCCTCTTGGAACCTGCAAAAAACTTAATACTTCTTCTGCAATGGAATGTAAGATTATCAAAGGAGAGAGGTGATCAATCTCTCTAGTTATGATATTTACACACAAAATTAATAATTTGTATTAATGAAACAAGTTCTCAAAGGAAAAATCAAAAGAATTTATACCTGTTTTGGAATTAGTGTCTCAAGTTGAATGTTACTTTTTTTTTCAGCAATTTATTTCATTATTTACCTTTTCAAAATTTAATGATGGATTTATCACTATGTAGATCTTGTTGAGACCTTTCCAACGATACTTGAATCATCAAAATCTGATTTTGTATGAGAAAGTTAGGCTGATTTGAATAATGAGGTTTTTCAACTGCAGAATTGGAGAACAGCTACGGAATTGGAGAATAGCTGCGGAATTGGACTTTAGCTGCAAAATGTTGACGGTTTCTGTAGCTAAAAATATTGAATAAAAATTTAGCCATTCATCTTTCATCATCAGTCCAAAATTAATCAATACCTTCAGAAAAGTGAGCAAATAACTTATTCATTTCATTGATTCTAAATTATTCATTCAATTTTTTTATTTTATTTATTTATTTATTTATTTTTTTAATAATCGAAATAAAATTGAAAAAGAGAAATGCATTTTTTTATTTTTTTTTTATATCAAAGCAAAATTGAAAAAAAAAGAAATGCAATTTAAAAAAAATAATAATAATAAAAAAATTGAAAAAGAGAAATAAGTGCCTACAATATAAACCAGTCAAAAGAATTGTCAATGATTATATGTCAAAGCCCAAGTGAAATCTTACAGCATTTCATTATATGTGGGTTACTAGATATGTGACATGAGCACGCTCAATCTCCCAAAGATTACCAAAATTTAGCCAATAATCTAGTTGTTCACACTGAAACCCATTAACTATCACCTGCGTAAACAACCCATACTGATAACGCAATCCATATCCCCAGGCCGGTAAGTCCAGAGTTGCAATTGAATCCATCAGACATGCCGAGAGTCGAGCAAGCCCTCCATTCCCAAGAGCTGCATCTCTTTCCTGCTCCACCAATGTTTTCAAGTCAAAGCCAAGTTGCTTCGAAGCTTCTGCATATTGGTCCTTCATGCCAAGATTGTAAATGCTGTTTGATAATGACCGTCCCATAAGAAACTCGAGGGATAGGAAAAACAATCGCTTTGGATCTTTTTGGTGAGTATCATTCCAACTTTCAATTAAACACTATGTGCCATGGCCGTGAAAACTTTTGTCTGAAGTATTTCTGAGTGGCATTGGGACACACCAATCACATTATTGCAGGCTACAATAGATAGTGTTGCCATGCAGACACACTTCACAACATCTTCTTCAATTATTGACATTCGAGCAAGGTCTGATCCCATACGTTTTCTCAGATCTTCCAAAAAGAAATAGTTTATATCGTATATGATTTGTAAATGCCGTGGCAGAACACTTCAAAAAATAATTTTTCACCTGAAACGTGCCGTGTTCAAACAATGTACTCTGCAAAAACCGTTTTTTTCATGCGGCAAGCAAAATTGGGCTTTAAAGAACCGAGAAATTCTCCCAGAACACCACGAATTTCTTAAAACGATTTCTGGGTTATCTAATTGCCCAAGTTTTGAGAAAAACCCATGTCTCAGTTTTTCAAAATTCATTTTGGTTTGATCAGAAAACATATTTAAAAATGACGTGTCAATAGCAGTTATGTTTTTCTGGCAATGGAATACGACTTCTGGTGAATGAAATTATTTGCTGATTGCCACTTGCATCAATCAATTGAGTTCAATTCGAAACTAACTTGGCTTCCTGAAGAATGGTCTCTCTAAATCACAGATTTTTTAAATCATTATGACTTCATTTTTGCTGTAAATTTCTCGTTTCCTTTGGCTTTCCTCTCTACTTCTCTTTTCTTGCTTCTTTGACAGCAGATTCTTGTTCAATTTCCTGACCACTTCATCCCAAAACCCTTTGTGAAACTTGAAACGTAATGCATCTGTTACAGAATTCACACCATCTAAACCACAATTCACAGCGTCTCTTACAAAAGAAGCAACAACAATTTCATCTTTCAAATCCCATTTCAACCTTTTAACACCAGACCCAGTTGTTAAGCTATCCAAACCAACTTCTTTTCTGATGCTTCCAGCTCTTCATTCTGCGTTTAAATGCAGGTCTAATTTCTGGAGGTCCTTCTGCAGACTGATCAAGAGGAGGTTGTATGAAGGTTGCTCGTAGTAGGAGTTGTATCAAACGACTTCCCACCTTGGCCTGCAGAGCATGACCCCAAGGTTTTGAATCATCTCTGTTTTTAACAATCGTCCTCACTATTCGTCCTTTCTGTTTTGTCATAGGCCATGTTAGGGCATTTGTTATTTTTTTTTTTTAATTGATTTATTTTGAATTTGTTTTTGTTAATAAAATAACATATGTTGTATTTTGAAAAATTAAAAATATACATATGTATTTTACTAAACAAAATAATTTATTCAATTTTTTTTTTTTTTATGATTTGTTATTAAAATTATATATATATTTTCAAAAATTTAAAAATATACATATATATTTTAGTAAACAAAACAATGTATTGAATTTTTTTTTTAATTTTATTTTTAAGTCAAATGAAATGAATTTTTTTTTTTTTTTTAAATGATTTGTTATTAAAATTATATATATATATTTTCAAAAATTTAAAAATATACATATATATCTTAGTAACAAAACAATTTAATTTTTTTTTTTTTTTTTTTTTGAATCAATTGAAATGATGAAGTTTATTTTGTCTCCTTTTTTTATTTTTTTATTTTTTTTTATTTTTACATTACAATTCTTTTTCTGATCCTCCAGGTCATACAAAATGTAGGAGGAGAGCATACTGAAGAATTATTAATTTTTTTTTACATAACAATCTTTTTTCTGATTCTCCAGATCACACGAAGTGCAGGAGGAGAGCATACTCAAGAATTATTAATTTTTTTTTTAGATGTAAGAAATAAGGTCTCCTAATTACACTTCCCCGGCAACGGCGCCAAAATGTGTAGTCAATTTAGCGTCCTAAATTGCTAACATAAATTATCAACCAGGGCTAGTAAACTGATGAAGTGTGGTGCACTATAGGTGCTTAAGTGACCTCTTCCTTACTTCGTTGTATGTGTTTTTTCTTATTGTTTTTGGGAACAGAAATGTAATCTACCTCCGGAGTACTCTCACTAAATTAACATGCAACTAGTCTATGGAATTCTACAGCCCATCTTGTTCATGATGAATGATATTTTGGAAGAGTTTGTAAAACAGTCCTGGCTATATTATCCAATGCAATTGAACATAAACGTAAAAATGAAAGCAAATACAATTAAAATCTAAGACACCACAGCTATTTCTTACTCATTGTTATGATATTTTGGAAGAGCTTTGTAAGAGGAAGAATGGCTATGCCACTTAGTGTAAACAAGCAACTAAAACCTACAATACCATAGTTATGCGTTATTCATCATAATGATATTTTGGAAGAGTTTATTAGAGTAAGTCTAACTGTGATAATTAACGAAAGGAATTGCAACTAAAAATGCTAATTAACTCAACATAATCCAACCAAATCTCTTTCATCTAATATTGATATGTTGGAAGAGCGTTTTAAGAAAAAGAATGATTGTAAGATAATGAGGATCTTTTAATCTAAAAAAAACTAAAGTGCTGGTAACTCAAGATGTCACAATTAAATCCATTTCATGAATAAAGATATGTTGGAAGAGCTTTTAATAAAGGATTAACTATAACATCATGAGGATCTGTTAGCTAAAAAAATAATGCAAGACATGAATTAAAAGCTAACAACACATAATTAAAAGCTACTTATTTAGAAAACATGTAGAAGCCTCCTTGGATAGCAGGGGCCCTCTGCTACCAATTTGGTGAAGTCCTTCAGCTCCTTAAAGTTGTAATCAAATCAGCATCAAAGAACTGAATTTCTCTATTGAAAAAAACTCACAAATCTACATCCCATTCAATCTTGAACTTTGTTACGAAAGACTCTCTATTCATTTCTCTCATTCTCCTATTTTTCACTACTTTTTCATTACCCATGATAGGAGAAAGCTTCTCCTATTTATACAAAATATGAGGAGTCATCTCATTAATGAGAGTCCATGAATCTCTCCCTCCATCTCTAAAGTTACAATCAAAATAAGAAATGATAAGACACATGTATTTCTAGAGTTTCAACACAACTAAGAAATGAGACACATATCCTCTTAGAGTTTCAATACAACAAGGAAGTGAGACACATATCTTCTTGATCCCATAATATTCTCCAACCAAATTCGAATTTGGCCTTAGAGTGCCACATAAGGGTCTTCTAGAAGTCTCCTTTTGACCTACACATGTCACAAAATTCATAACACATATATAGATATATGAAACTATGTTAATTTTCTAGTTTCTAATCATAAATTCACTTTAAATACATAAAATAAATAACTTTGGAAAACAAGGATCCTAACCCATATACTCTTGATGTAGGGTTTTAGGTCAGATGGCTATGAGATAAGAACTAAATGGTTATGACATAATGGAAATATGTATGAATATGGAAAACACTTTTGAGACTCAACAGTTGCATGTTCGAATCATCTATCAGGCGTAACACACAACTTGGGTGTCAAATCCAGTCCTAGTCAGAAAAAGGTCTAGGGAATTTCGTCTCTATATTGATTTCCAAAATATTAATCACACCTTAAGAAAGCACAACTACCCCATTTTTTCCAGGGAATAGGTTTTGCAAGGAATATCATGGTCTGAGAAGTTTTCTTTGCTTTTGTGGGTATTCAAGATAAAACTGGGTTCGGTCATGGGGCTTGATGAAATAAAACCTACCCTCCTCATTATCAGTACGATCTCTTGGTACATGGAGATGCGCTGAGATCTTGAGTATCGAAACACCCCCTAATGTGTTTTCATGCAACAAAAGGGGGTGCTCAGGGTGCAAGGTTTCCAAATATGGGTGCGATGATTTTTAAGGAATATCATAATGGGGAATTTTTCAGATGCTTGGATGCACTTGATTTAGATAAGGTGCTCCTTGATTCCTGTGATGGACCAACCAGAGGACATTTTGCAAACAAGGAATATAAATTCATGTAGGGTGACCTTTGTTAGCCCACATTATTTAAATATGCTCACACTTATGTCTAAAAATGTCGAGTCTCTCAAAGGTGCGCCGAGAAGAGGGAGCAGTTAGCTGACCCACTATAGCCTATCGTAGTGGAAGAGTCATTCCAATGGTGGGGCTTAGGTATTATTGGTGGAATATTTCCACATTCGTAAAAGAAACATCGTTACATTCTCTTTGCCAAAAATTATTTTACGCAATGGAAAATAGTTCCATTAAAACAAGTGCATGATTGGAAAGTCATCACTTTTCTACAACATAACATCATTTCCATGATTGACCTTCCTACGTCACTTTTTTTTAACAATGTAATATATTTCTCATCGTATAGATTTATGGTTTTGCATTAGAAAATGGAATATTATTGGAGCATTCCACTAACTACTACCCTTAGGGGAATGGTCTCATTGAGATCTTGATCTGCATTAGCAAGGATACCATACTCTATGAGAAAAGGAACTGGCACTGTGCATTGGTAAACGCTTTAAGGGTTGACCGAGTCACTCCTAAGATTTCCCTAAATGCCTCCTCTTACTTCCTGGTATACAGAAAAGAATCCATCCTCCCTCCCAACATCTACTTGCCTACTCTCTAGCTTTCCCAAGAGTCCCACAACAAGCCATGTTTGTCAGTGCAGCATAGGATGGGCATCCTTAATAATTTCCAAGGAGAACGACTAAAATTCAAAGGAAAATTCTTACTCCATCAAAGCCATATCAAGAGGTGGTTGTGCCCTAGACTATGCAAATATTCTTATTTTGTTTTCTTGTTTTTGTTCTTGTTGTTTTCTTTGTTTCATGTTTTCATCTGTCTTGTGAATAAAGTGTTGTCCTTGTGTGGGTTTCTGAGATTGTGTGTGTGGCTAAAGTCTAAGGAGCCTTGTGATACTTAAACGTTTGGTTAGCCTTTGGCACACCTTCCTTGTATTGGATATGTATTTTGGCTGATGAAGTTTTGATGGAAAATATGATCCATTTGTAAGGAGAGTCTCAAGAAAAAAATGAACTCGTGTCTAACTGGGAAACCTTGCACCCATATTTGGTTCTTTGGTTTTGGTGTTTTCATGCTTATCCAATCAATAAAAGGGAGGAGGGGAAAAGTTAAATGAGAAAAACCAAATCATGTGAAACTATATACTTCGCTAAAGGAAAAACCTCTCCTACTCTCAATCGTTCAGGATCCCTCTTACACCCAAAATGAATAAGTGCTAATGTACATTTCTCTTTAAAAAAAATAAAGGCGAAAGAAGAGAAAGGCTTTCTGCACAGAGAGGTAATGCAATCAACACTGTCAGGATATTTTTCAGGCTCACTAATAGTGGAGCAATGTTTGTGTTCTTGAAGTGACTCTATTGGGGTACTATTTAGGCTTTCTAACAGCGGAGAAACACCAAAAATGAAAAATTATGCTTTGAAAATCAGAAAATCACGAGCTTCATCACCCTCCCCCTATTTTAAGCTTTGTGATCAAGCTGAATATTTTTTGAGTTAAAACCAAAGTGGCATGATAATGACTTGGTGTATTCACAAGGTAAGTGGGGAAACCAAAGCAATCTGCATGATGAATCAATACTCCCTGAAGAGCTAAGTCCCTACACAAAATAAGTTAACCAAAGCAGAGAAGACAGAATTCTACCAGTGTGTCGTCTAGTGTTGTTTCTAGTACAACACCCTCCAAGATTTTAGCCTATACCAATCCTTGGTTTTGTTCATGGTTGTCGCAAACTTTGAAGTACGTTTCATTTCTTTTCTTAATGTGTTTTGATCCTTTTCACAAGATAGGAAAAGTGTCACCTTTTGGAATGTTGGCTATCACAGTGAATGTATGAGCTTTTTCTAGTGGTTTCAAGAGGTAATATTTGGTCACGGTCGGCGTAAAGTGTATATTTGGTGTCACACTTGTCATAACTGGTTGTAAATATGTCACATGGAGGATAATGATTTTTTTTTATGTCTTGAATGATGTATGTTATTTGAGTCGTCAAGTATGCTAAGTGTGTGATCATAGTCAAAGTCCATCAAAATCTTCACATCAATCTCACTGGTCACACACTTTGAGGGGGAAACCAACAACACATTACATAAATGAACAATTCTTGGATGATACAAATGACCAAAACCTCCTTCTATATATATGAGTCCATGGGCCCACAATATAATCCTAGCCGGCCTAACAATAACAATTTAAGGACACAACAATAAAATCTTGGGGTTACAGGGGTACAACAGTAACAATAAAGGGGTTACACTAATAACAATAAGGGACTAAACTAGTAATATAGGGGCCAAACATGCCCCTCTCCTTCAAAACATTGCTATCCTCAATGCTTTGAGTAGCTCTGGGTGCTTTTGTATAAAATTCTCATCCTCCCATGTAGAATCTTCAGTGGTTAAGTTCTTCCACTTGATGATATACTCTGAAATTGATCGATTTCGTAGCTGTCGAGTTCTTGTTTCCGTGATCGCTTCAGGTTCCAATATGATTTTTCCTTCCTCATAAAGTTCTGGAAATATTGTTTGAACGATAATATTTTCACCGATAACCTTCTTTAAGCATGAAACATGGAAAACTGGATGCACTCGCGAAGAAGCAGGAAGCTCCAATTTGTATGCCATAGTACCAATATTTTGCAACACCTTGTAAGGACCATAATACTTTGGAAATAATTTATTATCCTTCTTAGCTTGCTTGAGGGACATTTTTTTGTATGGTTGTAGCCGTAAAAATAACCAGTCTCCTACATCAAAAATTCTTTGACTGTGATGTTGATCTGCCTGTTGTTTCATTTGATTTTGTGCCAAATTTAGGTTATCCTTTAAGAGTTGGAGAACTTCTTTTTGATGCTTGATGTGATCTTCCACTGCTTGAACCTTATAATTTTCTCTTAAAGACGATGTGATGGACACTGGATGATATCCATAAAGTGCCATAAATGGGGTCATTTTTTCTGTCGTATGGAAGGAAGTGTTATACCACCAATCAGCGAGAGGTAACCACTTGACCCATTGTGTTTGTTTATCAGAAACAAAACAACGAAGATATCCTTCCAAACATTTATTCACTATCTTAGTTTGATCATCATATTGAGGATGATAAGATGAGCTATGAGCTAATTGAGTACCCAAACAAGAAAATAACTCTGTCTAAAAATTTCCAGTAAAAATGGTATCTCTGTCGCTTACAATAACCTTCGGGTTTCCATGTAGCTTTTGAATTGTGTCCATAAATGTAGTAGCAATTGTACTTGCTTTAAATGGATGAGATAATGCACAAGAGTTTGCATACTTGGTAAGTCTATTAACTACCACCATGATGACACTCTTTCCTTCGAACTTAGGTAAACATGTGATAAAATCCATTGAAATCTCCTCCCAACATTGACTTGGAATGGATAAAGGTTGTAGAATACCTGGGGTGTTAATTGTCTCAACTTTATTTTGTTGGCAAACCAAACATTCCGCCACAAAATTTTGAATATCAGATTTAAGGCCATCTCAAAAAAATTCTTTCTTCACCCTGTGGTAAGTTTTTAAAAATCCTTAGTGTCCTCCTAAAGGAGAAGTGTGAAATTCCAAAAGAATATTTTGTTTCATTTGGGAATTCTTACAAATATATAAGTGATCTTTGTACCATAAGGAATCATTTTTCCAAATAAATGTATTAGATGTACTAGGATATTGCTGCAACTTTTGAAAGAATGTCTACATTTATTTTTCCTTCTTCCATTCATCTCTTGCTTTGGTTATCCCATCTATTTGGATAATAGAAATGAAACAAATAAATGCTTCCACCTATTCATTCTTTCTTGAGAGTGCATCTGCAACAACATTTAGCTTACCTTTTTTGTAGATTATTTAAAAGTCATAACCCAACATCTTTGTGACCCATTTTTGTTGCTCTTCTGAAGACAGTCTTTGTTCCAAAATGTGTTTAAGACTATCATGATCAATTTTTACCTTGAAGTGTCTTCCCATTAGGTAAGGTCACCATTTCTTTAGTGCATGTAGTATTGCTAACATTTCCTTCTCACAAATAGCTTTCTGTAAATACTTTCCTTTGATTGGACGACTTTCAACAGAAATGGATCTTCCTTCTTGCATTAAAACAACACCAATTCCATTTCCTGAGGCATCACATTCCACAATAAAGGTTTTTGTGAAGTCTGGAACAGCTAAGACTGGTGCTAGGCACATTGCATCTTTAAGATGTTCAAAGGCCTTAGTTCCTTCAGGAGTCCATGAAAATGCATCTTTCTTCAATAATGTTGTTAGAGGTGCTGCTATTCTCCCATAATTCTTAACAAACTTGCGATAATACCCTGTTAACCTGAGAAATCCTCACAACTTCTTTATGTTTGTGGGGAATTTCCATTCCCTAATGGATTTAATTTTGTTAGGGTCTACCTTAACACCCTTGTGAGATACAATATGACCCAAATATTCCACCTCTTGTACTCTAAAGAAACATTTGGATGTTTTTGCATATAATTGTTTCTCCTGCAATAGTTTGGGAACCCTGTCAACATGTTGAACATGATCCTTCCAAGACCTAATGTAGATTAGTATATCATCAAAAAAATGCTAGCACAATTTTTCTAAGGAAGAGTTTGAAAATGGAATTCATCAACCCTTGAAATGTAGAAGGTACATTGGTAAGGCCAAAAGGCATGACCAAAAATTCATAATGACCCTCATGAGTTCGAAATGTTGTTTTCGGAATATCTTTAGTCTTCATTCCAATTTGATGATATCCTGAACGAAGATCCAACTTGGTAAAATATATTTCTCCATGTAATTCATCCAATAATTCATGAATCACAGGAATGGGAAATTTATCTTTAATGGTGAGCTTATTGAGCTCCCTATAATCCGGACACATGCACCATGATCCTTCTTGTGCACCAATACTACTGGAGTAGAGAAAGAACTTTGACTAGGTTGAATTATACCAGCCTCTAACATCTCTGCAATCATACATTCAATTTCGCTCTTTTGGACATAAGGATATCTATAAGGCCTGATGTTTGGAGGAACACTTCCTGGAATCAAATGAATAACATGATCATGATCACGAATAGGTGGGAGTCCTTTGAGAGTTTCAAACACCTTGGAATGAGTGTCCAATACTTTTTGGAGATCTGCAGAAATAGATGAATTTGATGTTGGAACTTCTAGTGAGCATAATTGTGAAATTACGCCTCGTTGTTCTTTCTTCAGAAGCTTTTTCATGACATTAGATCTTATTATCTTTCCTGGCTTCCCTATGATGCCTTGTAATTTGAATTCCTTTCCTTTTGAAAAAAATTTCAAGAAAAGTTCTTGAAAATTAAAAGCTACCGTCCCCAAAGATTGTAACCATTATACTCCTAGTACAACATCAACACCTCCCATAGGAATGGAAAGCATTGGACTATTCAATACATATCCCCCCATGTTTATCTTGATATTATGACATTTTCTAGATAAATTTATAGTTCCTCCATTTGCAACCATCACTTGGCATTCTAGTGCTGGGTATAGGAAACAATTCAATTCCTTGGCTACCTTACAATGAATAAAATTATGGGTACTACCCGAATCAATCAAAACTATTACCTTTTTCTTCTTGATATGTCCTTCTATCTTGAGAGTATGAGGAGTGTTAATTCCTTCCAATGCATTACATGATATGGTCAGACTCATTTCTTTCTCTTATAGGGTTAGTTCATGGTGTATATCCTCTTCATTTGACGTTTCTTGTTCATTTTCTTCTTCCTCTTCACAATCTATGTAAAATAATTTCTTCTCAACACACTTATGACCTTTAGTGTATTTGCTATCACAAATGTAGAAAAGCCATTTTTTCTCTTTTTTCTTCCAATTGTTGTGGTATCAACCTTGTAGGTTGTGGAAGTCTAGGAGTAGCAACACTTCCATCTTTATATATGAGAGTGGTAGGCTTCCTTGTTGCCATAATTTTACATTCAATTTTCTTTGCCAACCTGAATGCCTTTTCCAATGAATCAGGTTCCCAAACGCAAACTTCCTGTTGGATGTTATCCTGTAAAGTCCCTATGAAGACATCAATCCTGTGTTCCTCTAGAATATCAGTTACCCTTATATTCAATTTTTGGAAGTCCTCAATGTGCTCCACCACTAAACCCTTTTGTTTGAGATTTATCAATTGGCTAAAGAAGGTGTCGCTTTTTGTATCCTCATAATGTGCTATCATTTACTCCTTAAAAATTGACCAAGTGACAATTTTTTTACTGGAAAAAATCCATCGATACCATACAAATGTATTTTTTTCTGTTGCAATGCGTACATTTTGTGTGTTTTGCACATTATTGAGATCAAAATATTGCTCCATCTGTAGTGTCCATGTTACGGGATCCTTGCCATCAAACTTCCTCATATCCATATTTGGAATATGGTGGTTCTTCCATCCAACATTAGAGTTTATGAATCAGATTAACATTTATTTTATTCTCATCATGAGTTTCCTCTACTATCTTTTCGCCATTAGGAAACATTTCTTGTATCAACTTTGCCAAACCTTCGATGTCTACTTTTAGATCATTCTTCATGTTTTCCATTTTAGCTTCCATGCCGACTTCCATGCCCTCCATCTTAGCTTCCAAACCATTCATCTTAGTTTCCACGCCTTTCTTAAAACCATCCATATTATTTTCCACACCTTCCTTCAAAACTTCCATTTCATTTTTGTTGCTCTTTGCGATAGGTGCACTTTATCTTGTAATTTTGACATCTCATGTTACATTTCTTTGTCTTCATGAGTCATAGTAGAGCCTTCTAAAGGATTAATGGGTGTTGAATTCTTTTTAGGGGGAATTTTATAACCCAATACTAATATCTATTCTTTAATATGCCCTTGGAATAAATTCAAACTAATTTTTTTTCAAACGAGACTTTTGTAAATTGAGAAAAATACACACCGTTTTCTTGATTTTGAGGACCTTGGTATTGAAACTAAATTATCTCTATGATTTCAGATCTTAAATATCTGAAATTTTTCCCTGACGTAGCCCTCTAAATCCTCCTTCGAATGCCATAGGTCTAACCAGATTTAGACTCTTCAAGGCAAGGTTATGTCCAATCTCCCACAATGACCTAATTATGTATTGGTTCAATAGACTAAACTTGTACGACTTGCCACATGTCACTGTTTCCTCCTTCAGCTCTGAAATTTATAGACAACAAACTACAGTCCATGTACTTGTGGCCATTTTTTACAGAATCTCAATCTGATGCTTAGAGAGAGAGTTATGACGGTTTTTCCATGGTCACCTCTTTGAGATGAAATTTTAGGGCCTGAAAAAATCCTAACTTCCACAGATCATATCTCCAAAAATATTGCGAACCAAGATCTAAAACTTTTACAGGAGGTTCTTCAGGATTTTGGCTTCACTCTATGACAATTTCAGCTTCTGAACCCTCGTAGAAAAATATTTATAGTGAAAATTATGTGATGACCTGTTTAGGTTAAATTTAGGAGCCTGCAAAAAACCCTAACTTCCACATATCATATCTTTAAAAATATTGTGAACCAAGCTCTAAAATTTTGAGATGATGACTTGCTTGGAGTAGCGAAATCCTAGAATCTAGAGCTTTGATATCAAATTTTATGAAACCAGCTCCAAAAATAGAAGAAAAGAGAGATCAACACCTTAGAAATCAGCCACTTCGAGGGGGCAACCTCCAATACATTACATAAATGAAAAATTCTTGGATGATACAAATTACCAAAACCTCCTTCTATCTATAGGAGTCCATGGGCCCACAATATAATCCTAGCCGACCTAACAATAACAATGTAAGGACACAATATTAAAAATATTGGGGTTACAGGGGTACAACAGTAACAATAAGGGGATACACTAATAACAATAAGGGACTAAACTAGTAATATAGGGACCTAACAACTTTGTTTGTATGTCTCAGATGTTGTATGTTATTTGAGTCATCAAGTATGCTAAGTGTGTGATTATATTCAAAGTCCATCAAATCTTCACATCAATCTCACTGGTCACACACTTATTCATTTTCTGGAAAAATTCCTGAGTTAGCAACTCAGCTTCCTCAGGCCTTCCTTGAGCTGTGAAATATGCAATCTCAATCCTATCGTTGTTACATTTCTACTTGGCACTGTGAAACGTGTAGTACTAGCTTCCCAAGACTGCTCCATTGTGTAACTGTTATGACCAAGACCAAACCTTGACCTCCAGAATTACATAGTTAAGGCCTCCATCCCAGCTTGAAATGTGCAATTAGCAGCTTCAAGATACAAGCTCATTGCCTGAGCCTTATAATTTAACACTGCATAGTCACCCATGCCTCATTGAACTCCTGAAAAATGCAATTAGCTTTACCAACTCACATCCATGCTACTTGTCCCCCCTAACTCTGAAAACTATGTAGTCATGTCCCTTAGCCCAACCTAAATTGTGTACTACGTAGTATCAAGGATTAAGGCCACACCCTGCCTACCTGAAATGCATAGCTGTGTATTCAATGAGACTCCTTTTCTATCGTGTCAATTGTCTCTGGTTCATTTCATTGATCAAAATGCATCATCTTAGGCTAGGGTTTTTTGGATTCATATCGTCCCGTCATGAGTGAATTGCAAGAAAATGTACTTTATCAAGTCATGGAAATATGATAAAGGAGGAGAATAAGGATGAAATCATTCTCAAAGGCACTGTTTATTTTAACTTACAAAATTATTGATCAAGAGAAAGCGAAAGGACACTAGTTTTCGACCACTATCCAAGACTTGAGATCATTGAAGACTCCCTATCACCAAGGAATGCAGAGGAGTAAAGGAGGGATATCTTATGAAGACACTTAACTATGAGCAACAACTATGGATTGAAAATGCCATGTCATCGAACATTCCATGTCAGCTATGTCATGTCATGTCTTGTCATGAGTGGTCATATTGCCACATCACTATTGTATATCATATCCATTATATCAAATTTATTTTAAAGTGGAAGTCTAAAGGACGAACATGAATGTAAATACCATGTAAGTTGAAAAGTCATATGAAGGCAAATAGTCATGAGCGTATTCAAAGATTCACCCTTGGTTATATATACCCCCTCATTGTATGAGCAAAGTACTTTTCACCTTGGCTCCACCAACAAAGCAATAGAGAGAATATCTAGTTCTTTAGTGGAGAAGGGAGTGTCTCCAATGCTCCACTATTTGAGATAGTGATGTTCATTGTATATATGTATCTCATAAATTTTACATAATAACATAAGCTTTTCAAGGCCAACACATTATTCATGCATGACTCATGAATGTTTGTAATACTATTATGTGGATTTTTATGCTTCATGTTCACTTTTCCACATGTACTAAGATAATTTAATTATTTCGGTTATTTTATTTTTTATCTTGTTGAGAATGTGATGTAATGTTTGTAATTGTTGTCTCATCCTTGTGGACTATTCGGTGGGATATTAGAAAAATATTTCCCATATTACTGTGTGTGTAATTTTTGTCCCATCCTTGTGGACTATTCCACAAGATATTAGAAAAATAATTCTTAACTTATTTTTTGTAATGACAATCACATCTGGTGTATACTATCTCAAGGGGTGTTAGATGGAATCCTTCAGTTAACGTGTGTCTCTTCTTGGATGGTATTATTACCTCTCTCTCGAAGGCTCACTTTTCTTATGTTTCCCCTCTATAGTAGAAGAACCTTGACACATGCAATCAGACACTCACCAGCCACACACCCTTGCTTTGCGAAAGCACATTGGTATCACTCTATCTATTTCTGACAACAAGAACCAAGGCATATCTTTAAGATTAAGGAAATCAGGCCTTTTTTCCATCTAAGAGTCCTACACCAAACGGTGTGAGGTCTAATTAGTAATTGGGACTTCATATCAGGAGTTCCCCTAAATGTTGGCAGGTCCAACACTGTCAACCCTTAGGTTGTTCAACGATGGTATACAAGAAAAATAACACTCCCAATAGCTAAGGAAGATTTTATGTAGGGAGATGAGCCATTGGTTAAGAAAGGAAGGGTATTTGATCACAAATGATTGCCTCAAACATAGTAGGATGTTGGATACTATATACTAAAATGAATCACCTTTTCATGTCACTATGAATTATTTTTTGGGTACCATGTCAAAATCCTTACTTACCTTTGTAATCAAGAATTAATAAACATGCCTTATTCCCCTTTTAAAAAATGTACCTTATCAAAAAAATAGTTAAATCTACAAAGAAACCTTAGGCCTATGTCTCTCACAATGGGTTAATCAAAATTTTGGTGCTCATTGAAATAGATATAGGAAGACCAAACCTGGTGATACTTATTGGGGAAAATAACCAAATATGTAGCAGAAATAGAAACAAGTGGAGCTAGGGCATAAGAATATGAAACAAAGAAACCCCTTGCAAGTATAGGGGAGAATAACCAAGAAACCACCTCTTTTTCCCCAACACCATAGGAAAATAATGTATAAATCATCAAAATTTTCTCCTTCGAAGGACAAAATTTGGAATACAAGGAAAAGAAAGGACACGAGTCCACCTTTTGTGGAAATCCCAAGATAAAGGAAGACATAGTCCTTGACTAGGGAAAATTTGGAAGTTCCACAAGCTAGGGATAATTATTACACAAGAACCAATAATAACACATGAGAAGGAAGGACTTACTACTACATAAGAACCAACATAATATTTAGGTACTAAGGAAAAAATACCCGCTAACACATAAGAACCAATATAAAACTCAATATTCATGGAAGAAATATTTGTTTTTACACAAGACCAAATAAAGGAATTAGTTGTTGAGGAACAAATACCCAGTGTTACATAGAACTAGTAGAAAGATCAATCTCCATGGAAAAAATGCCTATTGTTACACAAGAAATAGCAGAGGAATTAGTCGTTGACGAATAAAAACATGTTGTCACACAACAACCAATAGAGGAGGTGGATGCCATGGAAGTAGAAATTGATTCACCACAAGAACCCACCAAGGAGTCTACCTTAAAGTAATTGGTCAAGTGAATAAGGCATAGGATGGTCCATAATAACCCAGTTAAGATGCATATAAACCATCCTATAGTACACTTTTCCTTCAATCCCATAAATTTAGGATATTAAATCACAAAGTGAAGGATAAGTTGACAAGCTTAAATGAAAAATTACAAGGTTACCAATTGTAGGAAGGAATATAAATGTTAGCCGAGGTATAAAAAAAACTTCATTCAACCATGTTCTAGCAAGTTCAATAGGGATTCAATGAAGGAAATACATGTTTCTACTCTTACTTATAATCCTCTTGCTATTCTTGTTATTACTCCTAAATTTTCCCATATATCTTATAGGACCTAACCTAAGCCAACTGAAAGAAACTCAAGAGGAAGTGAGAGCAACTGTACTAAAAACTCCCCAAGAGACCAACCACATTGATGCTAAAATGATGACAAAGTATCCTCTTGTTGGGGACAATGATATTTAGACAAATATCTTTATTTTTCAAGATACACCATTTCAAAGAGAGAAATATTATTTTCATGATAGGATAACCCATACAAAAGAAGGTAGACTTTCCACTAAGACAATTTTAGTATATTTAAGTGGAAATTTGTGGTTGAAGTTTATGGTCATAGATTGGACCATCTACAATGATATAGAGCCTCAAGTAGTGTCGAGATAATTGGTTTGGCTAAGTACCTTGAAGATTGTTGGTCAAAATAGGATTGTTAGAATGAATAATTGAAGAAGGTATTGAAATTGGAAGCTTGAAAAAAAATATTGGATGAAGGAAAATAACATATGAACACTCTCACTAATTCCTTCATGAGTTCTAGGGGGGCATCTATGATCTACTATGTTTTCCTCTATGAGAGGCATTTACCATTTTTCTTAGGGAAGTGGCCATATATAGACCCCATAATGTAATATTTGTAGAATATTTCCTAGAAGTATATTACAAAAGAAATTATAAAGACAAGAATATGTTATTATACCAGCACCATATGTATTTGGATCATGATAGAGAGTGTAACATTAATAATTTTTTCGGAGACGTATGATTGAGGAATTTCACCTCGTTCTTGAGTCACTAAGTCCAATGGAGGTATTCCTAGTTTAATGCTATGAGAGATCAACAATATTATAGTCTATGGGTGAGGATTGAATTACAAAGCCTTTGAATCATCCTCCAATTGCACCATGCATTGGTGCCATTAGCCCCACTTTCTAAGATCATGTATGTAGTTAAACAATAAGTAATTTCCCATTATGTCAGCAAAATGGAGACACTGAAAGAAGATTCTCCAATAATGTGCCAACACTAATGGGATAATCAAATTGAGGACATGAGAAGGAAATATGCCTTCAATTGGGTATAACCTTAGTATAGATTTGCAAAGGTTGGGAAAATAGGCCCAATATATCAGGAGATGTGGACCTAAGTGGATTGGTTTGATATTTTAGTATCCTATGATATGGATTTGATCACCAATGTATCAATTTAATTATAGATTGAAACATGTAGTGGAAGCTAGTTTTTAGTAAGAAATTGAATCCAAAGTAGTATATTACCTATCGAGAGGACTAGGAAATATTAAATACAACCTCAAAATCCTCCACCATATACATTCATATTGAGGTTCATATTAATAATTAGATTTAGATTGATCAGACTGGTTGCATGAGCATATGAAATAATTGTTGTTGGGGGGAGATAATGCGAATTAGAAATGCCATATTTTCCAAAGTCACTTTTTACCTTTTTACTACTTTTGTCCGTCTTTCATAAATATTTATGAACCTTCCCTTACCCATAATGATGCATTTTTTTCTCCGGTATGTTTTCCCACATTTTGTATCAATTTATCTAATTATGATTATGTAATTGAGGGAGATAAGCCTTTATTACACTTACTCCTAATAATGGTTAGAAGTTGTTGTTATATCGAATGTTATGATAGTGTTGTTAATCCTAACATGTTATTAAAGTGTTGTTACTTATAACATGTTATAGCGTTATTACTCTCGGAACGTAGTTATAGCATTGTTACTCTTGTAATGTTGTTGTAATGCGGCTAATTCTCACATGTTACAATATTGATACTCCAACCTTGTTGTGATGTTGTTACTCCTATTTATGGCAATGCTAATAGTACTCCAATTGAATCCCCTATTTTTTCATGCCAACACAATTTCAAGGGATGGATATGACATAGATTTGACCTCATTTTTTCTCATAAGAGTAAATGGAATAACTATCCCCTTGCATGAAATTAGACATGCTATAATGGCCTTGTTGTCCTAAAGCACCTCATGAAGAACGATCAAAGAACCATTACGAAAAACATGCTCAATTGCAAGCGTCAATGTGGTCACATTGTAATAAAGGGAGAATCTTGTGTTATTCTGAATTAGTTATTGAAGCCAGATTATAAAATTATTAGAGTAAGTTAAGAATGTGCAAGAATCATAAATTGTCATAATTGTTCTTTGAAACTTTTCTATATATATATATGGTCATAAAAAATATAAAATGATCAGGGAGGAGAGAGGGAGAATGTTATGTTATAATGTTATCAAATTGTAAGACAATTTCTAGTTAATAAAGAAGCCACATGAGCTCTATTGCATCTACATTTACTATGTTTGAAGATTTAATTAAATCAATGCCTAATTCCTATTCATTCTTTCTAGTACCTTGTCTAAGGAGGCAAGGCCCCTCCCCAACAAGGTACTTTTGTATTTGTATTAGATTTAGTAGTTTTACTTATATTTGCCTTTGCTTTTGTAGTCGTATTTGTGGTAATATTAATTTGAAGAGTTGAAGCACGTGTCATAAAAAATATTTTCTCTCTTGTATGTAAACAATAATAACAATTTTGCAATTCATTGAAATTACTAAGATTTTAGATTGCATCATGTCACCAAACCATGGTGCAATCGATTTTATATTGCACCATGTCAACAAACCATAACGATTTTGGATTTCACCAATCTTAGTTTTCTCATAATGAGGACATGTATCATATTTCATTAAAGTCTAAATAAAAATAACAAAGACTAACACTAATAAATTCACAAAAAATATGTCCCATTTGATATCCTAAAGTGTCTAACAAGACTAAACATGTGCCTAAAGACCCAAGAAGAAAGGTATAAAAGGTAAGGGGACATTATCATAAAACTAGATGTCATGTGGAAAGATCATGTCCCATTCTTAGGCTATGATAAGGAATGATGAATACCAATGGGATAGCTCAACTATTTTATCTCAATGTTTTTGTACTTTTGGAAATTTACATGTTGGTAGGTACTTGATTCAAATCCCCTTGAAACAGATACATTAAATTATGCCAATAGTGTAATACCATGGCTTTGACCCATGAATTATAATGTAATAAATCATGTATTATTTTCATAATGTGGATTTTATGTGATAAGAATCAAGCCATGTGGCTTGAGTTATAATGATCCTATATTGTAAAAATACACAATTCTTTATAAATATTCCTATTGTAGAGTATAAGGCTAAGTATTAGCTAGTGAATGCATATGGGTCCTAGTGGTGGGCTATGATTGTGGTGTGGAAGTTATATTTTCCTTGGTATGATCATGTATATGTAATAAAATGTAAAAGGAGTAAATTACATAATTATATAATATACGCCATTTTTTTTCTTGAGGAAGTAATTAGTAGACTATGATTCTATAAGAAGGGGGGAGTAAAGAGAGTTTTTGGTGATTTGACCTTATCATTGTCCTTTAATAAGTACTATATTTTCTTAATCATACTTTCTTATATGAATTTTTATCAATTATTAGCTTTTGTGTGTGTGTATCAAGTGCAAGTTACCATAACTCTAACTGAGGGTAGGTCTGCTTAAGAAAATGTTTTTCCTTATCCTCTCTAGGATTATTGTTCATCCATTTAGTAGGAAATGATAAGAGGCATGATCCCAACTTAATTTTCCTTTCCCATGTTATTGGGATATTTTCCCATGGTTATTATCATTGTTATGACTACAAATGAAAAGGAATTCCATACACATGTGGCTAGTAAGAACTTATAATAGTTGGGGGATTTTATACTAGAAATATAAGATGAAATGTGATGATTTGAGGGAGAAATAATTTATGGAATGTCCATAATATCTTAAGAAAAAAATTTCAAATCTAAAACCCTATTATTATTTCCCAATGACCATTTTGAGGTTGGGTGTTGTCTCTCCCACATTATTCCTAAAAGGAAAAAAATAGTTCGACTTTATCTACTTGCACTAAACAACAATTGAGGGAAGAATATTTATAAGATATTGTTGAGAAATTAAAGGGAAGATCTTTTGTGTATTATGTGAGCTAGAGATAGACATTTTCATGGTTTTTTCATAGCTAGATGTGGCCTTTGAGTTGATCCAGGTGGATATTGGTGGCCACCCACCTATTCCATTTGGGGCCCCACTATTTTCTCTTTCAGTATTTCAGTTTCCTTAATTATAGCACAATTTACTATTTTTAGCATTTTTTCGGGTCTTGAACTTCCAAAGCCGTTTTGGGGCCCTAAACGGAATTTTTTGGGAAAACTGGGAGCAACATGGTCTGTATACTGATGTTTCTCACTAAAAATTTGCAGTCCTCATAGAGATATTTATAACGAGGTATTGAGCACATCAAATGGAGATCATATGCGAAAGTTACGTCTCTGGGAAGTTGATGTACTAATTTAGCCAAACGGGGCCCATAGTTTTTGCACTTCATCTCCTAGGGTTAGGTTTTTGGATGTTTAGGGTTTTCCATTATTTATAAATAATAAATAGGCCCGTAACCCTCATTATAACATAGTTCAGAGGCCTATAGCCACCACATCTCTTCTCAGAGATAAGCTATCAGCGCCCTAGCTAGTTTATTTCCATTATGTCTGTAGACAAATTTCAGTTCTTTGATATTAATGAAAATAAGTGTTATTTCCATTGCATATTTGTATTTATGGTTATATGTGTATTCTGTTGTGTTCCTGCATATATCTGAATCAATGGAATCAAAGCGATCTACTATTTCTATGTTTTTGTTTGGATGCCCCCAACAAGGTTAGGGTATAAGGAGTTAGGGCTCGATCTAGTTGAACCCCTACAAGATCAACCTCACAAAACCTGACGAAATCCCATGGTGGAAGAAAATAAAGACGAGGGATCAGGAGATGCTATCAAAATATTGCTCAAGGAGGTCCTCGAGAAACAAAGGAATGGGATGCAGGATAAATTTTCGCAAATCCTTTAATGGCTGCCCACCTGCGACGCATCTGGATCCAACAACCAATCTGGAGGCACCACTCCCTTCAAGTTCCATGTAAAATTTGAAATTCTTATATTTGAAATCCAGATAGATGCAGATGCTATAGATAGATGGTTGAATTTTCTAGAAGGGTATTTCTTGGTCCATGATTTCTCTGACCGAGAAAATATTATTTTTTCACTCCTCAAAGCCGCCCCCCATGTCAAAGACTGGTGGGAAACCTACTGTGAGAAAAAGGATGAGAGGGAACCTTCTCTGTTCTTGGCCACACCCACTTGGAATTCATTCCGAGACGATATCAACGAAAAATATTGCCCACTGGGGAGCTATGAGGACAAGTACATCTAATGGACCATGCTGCAGCATCAAAGGGATCAAGATGTTTACAAACTGACGAATTTGTTCCATACCTTGCGTACAAAGTTGGGTATTAAAGATTCAAAGAGAAATTTGCTACTAAAGTATTGTAGCTCTCTGCACATACACATTTAGGAGGAAATGGAGTTCCTCGACATTACCTTGCTTAGCACGACATATCGCTATGCCACCAAGATCGAGGGAAAGGTGCCCCTAAACCACATAACAGGGGGAAAAGCCAAAGTGTGGTGACTCAGAAAAACACCACAAATCCAGAGGACAGGGGGAAGTGGTGTGAATTTCATAACAACCCCACTCATAGCACAAATGAGTGTCGGGCCAAACAGTCGTTGGTGGTCGAACTGAGGGCACCCAATTCAGATGCATGTTCTGATCCTGAGCCAGAAATAGACAAGGGAAATGACAAAGGGAAGCAGATCATTGATGCAAACCCCAGTGCCATTGTTTCCACCACTAAGCTTCATAGGGAGGATCCCGAGGATCCAGTGGAGGGTGGGCGCCTCTTCCATTTGGAGATGTGGGTGAAAGGTTCTCCATTGCTATTCCTTTTCAATAGCGGAAGCCAAAAGAACCTCATTTCAGTAGAGGTCGTAAAGCAGCCTGACCTACCTACACATGGCATACCCGCAATTGTATACCATTAGGTGGCATCACCCAGGGAGAGATCTCCGCGTCTGCCAATAGTGCCGCCTTCCATACATCATCAATCCATTCACTGACGAGGTATTGTGTGATGTTGCTCCTCTTGATGTAGTTGATGTATTATTGGGCCAGCCATAATTATGGAGGGGACATGATGTGTATGAGTCTAGGCCTTGTTCTATTGTTATTACTTTGGGAAATAAATTGTACAAGATACCAGAGGTAGTACTGCCTCCTTCCATCTCCTTGACTATTCCAAAACAACGCAATAAGATTGTCCCCAAACTAGGATATTTATTGCATTACCATTCGCCCACAAGGAAATAAGAAGATTGTGGCCACAACCTTGAAATAGGGCTCCCCTGCACGACAGTAGAAGATGGACAAAGGCATGGAGGAATACGATGACATTTTCTCCTCATCCACATAGGTTCCTCTACATTGTCAGGTGAAGCACTCCATTGATCTGACCCCAGGCATACCACTGCCTGATATTTCCATACCTCATGCAACCACACAGATAGAATCCACACATATAATGTCTAAGGTTAATAAAGAAAACAAATTTACTGAACGCATCTAGCATTTCTGCCTGTGGGTCCATGACATCTTCGACAAATCCAATACCTAGTTCAACATAATTCACCTCATCTCATGAAGGATCTCAATGCAATGGGGACTATTGCTTCTTAAGGGGGGAGGAGTGATCCAGGTGGATATTGGTGGCCACCCGCCTATTCCACTTGGGGCCCCACCATTTTCTCTTTCAGTTTTTAAGTTTCCTTAACTATAGCACAATTTACTATTTTTAGTAGTTTTTTAGGTCTTGAACTTCCAGAGCTGTTTTGAGGCCCTAAATGACATTTTTTGGGAAAATCGGGAGCAACATGGGTCTATAGTCTAATTTTTCTCACTCAAAATTTATAGTCCTCGGATTGATCTCTCTAACGAGGTATTGAGCATGCCAAAAGGAGATCACATGCCAAAGTTACGTCCTCGGGAAGTTGATGTACCAATTTACCCAAACGGGGCCCATAGTTTTTGTGCTTCATCTCCTAGGGTTATTTTTTTGGATGTTTAGGGTTTTCCATTGTTTCTTAATAATAAATAGGCCCTCTAGCCTCATTGTAGCACAGTTGAGAGGCCTGTAGCCACCACATCCCTTCTTAGAGATAAGCTACCAGTGCCCTAGCTAGTTTATTTCCATTATGTCTGTAAACAAATTTCAGTTCTTTGATATTAATGAGAAGAAGTGTTATTTCTCCTACCTTTATCTCTAATCTAGCCTCCTACCCTCAAAGGTGGTTTCACCACTAAATATAATAATGCAACTGGCCATTCTTCATGACCTTGGAATTGGATATGGGACCTTTAGAATAAACTGACTGGTACTGCTCGCTGAAGATAGATTGCTCGTTGCAGGGATAACCCCGTGGAGAGCCCCAGATATTTTTGGGTCATTTCAACAGTTCTCATCATCTCCTTCTACTTAAGATTCAAAGTGTCAGATGCTAATTGATCCTGGTTAGCTTGCTGGGGTGGATGGAAAATTCACATTTGAACAACGAATTAGTGTTTTTTAGGGAGCTACGTCCCTTCCTAAACGTTTCGCTACATCTTTGTATTTATGGTTATATGTGTATTCTGTTGCGTTCCTGCATAAATCTGGATCATGAGTGCTTTGTAGTAATAAAATTGGCTGAGCTTGAGAGTAATGGTTTATGATGAGTGATATTAGATCCTCATAGGAGCTTCCTTTTCCTTTGTGATATCATGGTCTTGCTTGAAGGAGAAATCCAAAGTCAATTCCTAAAATTGGGTGGTAAATTACTCCTAAGCAACAAGTTTGGTGGATTACATTCATCTGTAGATAAGTTTTCTTCATTAGCTCATGAAAAATTCATTTTTATTTTAATAATAAATTGAATGAAACAGGTGATGAAGAATTTAGATTATGTAATGTTTTTCTATATTTTATATATGTATAAATTATGTATTATATTAGTATTATTGGTCAAATTTAGACTAGTAAATTGTTAATGTGGAAAAAAAATATTGATGATAGTTCTCTATGGTCAAGATAGGCATCCAAGGACTCTATAAAGTGGTATGTGCTTGATGGCCAAAGGAATTATCTAGGGATGCTATAAATGGGTGTACTAGGGATGTCATTCATGATTTTGGGGAAGCATTCCTTGGGTTCCCTCACAATATTTTCCTTAAAAGGTTATGATAGGGTGATTGAAGTGATTGTAATCCAATTATGATAGGTATCATAAGATGACTCAAAGAAAAGTAGTTAAACAAGAATAAGTTGTCACATGGAAAAATAAAAAGCCCTAATTGTCATCTACATGTTAGTGTTGCATAGAGAGTACACGATAAATACTTTCCATCACACACCCACATTAAAGAGAGTATTTGTATAAAAAATATACTATGTGAAATCCATACATAATATGATCAACTTTGTATTATATACATGCATTTTCATATAACAAAAATAAAATTAAAATTAAAATTATAAACATAATTTAACTAATAAATAAATTGATAATAATACTTTTTATTTGTAAGAAAAGCACCACTTTTATGTAGTGATTGGAATATTTAATCTACACAAATTTATATAATATTTTTCTTAAATTATAAAATTTATATATATATTTTTTTAAATTAAATTTATAATCTTCAAAGAAAACAAATATTCTTAATTGAAGATAGCCCCATTGGAATCATCTACAAGAAGTAGTAAGGTCCATTGGAATATATTTTGTGAATATTTTTTTGTGGCACATCATATTCATATTAAAATGTTGTTACTATTAGCTTAATAATTGGAAATAATCTCCACTAACAAAGTAAGTTTTTTTTATGTGTAAAATGTGTAATTTTAATTATCATAAAAAACTATTTTAATATATACTATAGAGTATAAAGAAAATAATGTCTAAATTAAAGAAAACAATACAATGTCTAAAATCAAAGTGTTTAAAGATTCACGGATGAATTTGTAGTTATTTTTTTATTATATTTTTGCACTAAGTAATAAGTTGCTTTATGGAAAAGTACAGTAACATTTTATTATAAAATAAATTAAATAAAAAATAATTAATTAAATAAATATGAAATTTTAAAAATTTAAATAAATTTAAATTTATTTAAAACTTAAATTTATTAAATACTAAAAAAACAATCAAACTTCTTAATATATAAATAACATAAAATTAAATAATTTAAAAATAGTTTAATTTAATTCTTAATTTTAATTTAAAATGATTTCTTATTACAATTTAAATAATTATAAAAAAAAAATTAAATAAATTATAAAATATTTTTTAATAAATTTTTAATATTTTATTTATTAATATATATATATATATATATATATATATATATAAAGTATCATATTGATATCCTCGCTTGGTTCACAAACAAAGAAAGTGGAATAATTCCCTCCCTACATTTGCATTAAGATATCATATGTATATCCTAGTTTGTTAACTTCTTAGTTCACAAACAAAGTGGAGTAATTTCCACCTGTTTTTCTTTATATATGAGTGATAAAAAATTTTGGTTAAAAGTAAAATATAAAATCCGTTTATTTATAATAGGATAATAATCATAATTAAGTAAAACATGTATTTGGTAGGTAATATATTTTTGTTTATGGAAATTGGTGTATATAATTTGGCTTTGTAGAATGAGGGATATCGCTTTGTATGACCATGTGATAGTTAAAGTTTATAAAAATGCTTATATTTTACTTCTTTAAAGTTAAACTTAACTTATTGTTTTTTTTTGGGAAATATATATTTTTATCAATTAAACTCATACAATTACATTATATATATATATAAATATAAAATTAGGTTTTTTAAATTAATTTAAATTATAATAAATTAAAAATTGATTTTATTTTATCATATATATATATATATATATATATATATATATATATATATATATATATATATATATATATAATTTACTTGTTTTTATAATTTATTATAAAAATAAATAAACATGTTCATGGCATGAAATAAATGGTAATGAGATGTATAGATAAGATCTTTTTTGATTTGAAGGTTATCGATTCTAAACTCAGCAAGAAAAAATCCAACCATGTTAAGGATTGGTGTCGCCTAGGCCAAGTGCCGTCCCCAAGTGATTTTGACGTCCTAGATGCTCCTAGGTCACGGTTTCTCAAGTTAAAGATTAAGGGTGTAGTCATCTCAGGACTCACACTACTCAACAAACAATAAAGAAGAAAAAACTTTAATTCAACTTTAAATTGATCAAATTAATTGTAAACCATTAATGAATGAAATGCTAGGTAATGCAATTTTTTTATTTCGCCATACGAGATTAATCCAATTTCTATTATTAATTTTTGACGGACGTGTGTTTGCAAGCCTACTTTTAAGTGGATGTTTGCATTGAAGTATAATTTCACATAGTTTTTAATAATCAATGTAGCTCAGAGTAGTTGTAGAAGTAGATTAATTAGCCTTGTTTTTCTTTTTTTCTTTCACAAGTTGATTATATCTATTTTTTTCACTCATTTAATGTGATTATGTCAAAAAAGAGACAAGTCGTTATCAAGCCATATTAAGGGAACTGTAAGTTTCTCCTCTTTAATGTAAAATGTTTAATACAATGAGTTTTCTAAGAAAGAATCCCCACTAGGAAAGAGAGTAAAATGGGAAAAGATTTATTTTTAGTTACCCATATTTTTTTCATTCTTTTAATTTTTTTGACATGTAACTTAGTTAATGTGACACTCCTATTTTGAATTTGATAGCATAAAGACTTTGATAATCATGGAGAGCAAAGTACCTATTTCACAACTTTTCATAGATAGCAAATGAAGAGGTCCTCCCAAGTAAAACACCTTCTAGACATAAATCTCTCCACTAAAGAAAACATAGATAAAAAACATTTTGGGACACTTTAGGGAGATCAAATTTCTATGTGTCATGTCATGGGATTCCTACAACTGGTACTTTCTCTTGATGGACCTCAAATCTATCCACCTATTGTTGAGGTCAATGTTGCATGAGAATGTCCACTTCCATGTTGTGGCATTAGTATTGGGAGGGATTTTGAGTCTGCACTTGCCAACATTTATGCCAAATGTGAGAGTGTGTCATATGCTCCAAAAGTGTTTGATGAATTTTCTGAATGAGTTGTATGCTCATGGACTCTAATGATTGTAGTTTATTGTGGTAGTGTAGATATAGTATGCAATGTGTTTTACAAAAAGAATTATAAATATGTGGTGTCTTGGATTGTGATGACCACAACCTATACCTAGAATGGGTAGAAATAATATCCTTGAAACTTTTTCAAGAGATACACATGGAAATCGTGAGTTTAAACCCCAAGCGCTTTTCCAAAGTTCCTACTGTTTTCACCAATCTATCAGCACTGGAAAGAGGCATGTTAGTACAAACCACTTGTATAAACAAGTATGCCAAAGGTGGGAAAACATGCGTAACATGCAATATATTTGACATAATTCCTCAATGGGACACAATAATTTGAGTTTTGTATAGAGCAACAGAACTTTCTCTTGACCCACATTTCCTGCATCCACTAGAGGTAGAGCCTAAAGAAACCATATCTACATCCATCCTCTCTAAAGAAACTAGATCTTCATACATATATGGTAAAGTAAGGAATAACGAATACATATTTATTACAATTCCAAATATTTGTTAGGCCTTTCACTAGAAGGACTCTCTACATCAAAATGAAAGCAACTAATCCAACATCCATGCTCACTTCTAGACTTCAAGAACGTACATGATTCCCTACTATTTTTTTCATGGCTTCTTCATGAAGGAGGGAAAAATAAGGATGATGTTTTACTCATTGATTATTTTATCACCAAGGATTATTCAATCTCTTTGGTTTTAAGATTAAATGTGTGTTCTTAGTGCAGAACCAGGGGGGGCGCTCGTTCTGCTTTTAAGCCCATGTTTTTGAAGGATGCACTCAAGGCAAGACCCAACTCTCTAACACATAAGGAGATTCTCTCAGGTCCAACATTTGTGGTAAACCAATATTTTGACACCCCATATACTGAAGTGGAAAATGCAACTACTAACATAAGGGCAAAAAATTATCTAAGGCAGAAAATTATTTTTTGTTTTAACAGATTTTGGCTCTCGGTATATATTATATAGGAATGGATACATCATAATTGGTCTCATAATATAGAGTTGTTATTTTGCTAAAATGTTTTTTTGTGGTGTTCTTCAAAAATTTAGAGGACATGAGGAAGGTTTTTGACCAAGGTCCCTAGTTTTGGGGACGAGCTGGTCTATCAATGCAATCACAGTTCCCAGATTTCAATCCTCTTACAATGAAGTCTCTATCTAATCTAGTATGGGTAAGGTTCCCTAACTGACGAATCCATTTGATCCAACCTGAAATATTAGAATACTTGGGTGATTTAAGGGGCCAATTCATCAAAATAGAAAGTGAAAGGCTTTTAAAATGAATTCTTGCATATGTCCACATATGTGTTGAAGTGGTCATTAGTAAATGGTTACCAAAAAAATCCTACTCAAGTGGATGGGTAAGGTGTATTCATAACCATTAGACTATGAAAATATTTATTTCCAATACATGACTTATCAATAGGCTAGCCACCTTTAGAATGCATGTCCCTTTCAAAAATGGGGTTCTCTCCCATAGGAGTATAAGAAAACTAGATGTGGTTGGTGGGATCCGAAGGAAGTAAAAGGGTCAAAGAATATTGTAGGTTAGAAGAAGGAAAATCCTTAGAAAAAAAATACATCTAATGACAAATCAACTCCTACAATATTAGTTCAACCTCTAGTAGCACCATCTCATCCCCCAGTAGAGGAGCCTCGCCTCGTTAATGAAAATGAAAGGAACTCGGCCATAATTGTGTCTACAATAAGTGGGCAAAAAAAAACCGCACAAATCAAATCATTTAGATAGTGAAAAGGCAATGAAAAATACGGTTTCACCTCTGGAAATGGAAATATCTCATAGAAATGAAAACATTGCTCCATCTTCAATTGTTCTTGATAACCGTTTGTGGGTTGGATTATTGTACATAGAGAAAAGGGGAAAAAGGAAAAACCCATTATATATCCTATGATTTGATACTAGGAATGTAGGGAATGTGCTTGGGCTTACTGTGATTATTAATGACGGATAAACATTGTAATCTATTTTATTTAAGTAATAAAATTTAATTTACAAAAAAATGGAAACTAATATCATAACTACTCATTTAGTTTAGGATTTATCTTTATAAAATTTATTTTTCTATTCCCTTGTGTTATTTTCATTGAATAAAAATCCTAAAATACCACATCTCATGCATTGGTAAATTTTTCTTTTATCTACCACAATATTAATTTAAATGAAATGAAGTATTTAAATGAAAAATAATTTAATAGATTTAATAGGGATAGAAGTTCAAATTTACAATTCAGCATCTCCCCTAGAATCTAGTTCTTTCTTTCTATTTTTGAATTGTGATATTATAAAATATTTGTGATTAAGATCTTGTTACATTCAACGCTTATCTTAATTTGATAATTTTGTTAGGGATTTTTTCAATTTTATATATTATTGTTTTCTTTTTCCACACATGTAAGTTTTTTATGATTCTTCCATTGTACATTTGGAATTTGCAATATTCTTTGTTGTTTTCATTTACATAGTCTTTTGGAGTTATTCAAATAATTTTGTACACTTTCCTTTGTTTTTCTTTTGATTTTATTTCAAATTTTGCATTTATGGTGTTTTTAAGTTTAATACAGAAAGTCCTTTTAAGCCTAAATAGGTGATATCTATATTTGATTTATTACATATGAGGTTTTATTATCTAAAAACATCTACGTTAGGTTTCAATTATTTTTCATTGATTAGTGATTATGGAGCAACACTAAGACATATTTCAAACTGTAATGATTATCTTTTAGCAGAGGAAAGAGTCCATGTCAATATTTTCTTTGAATCCCACCCCTTATTCCACCACAATGAATAAATGCCCTACATTGTTAGTTTCAGGGAAACCTTGGGGTCATAATTTTAAAGTATTGCATCTATTCTTTAAAATAAAATAATCTCTTGTACTACCTTCTATACTCACTAAATTGCAATATATTGCAATTTTCTAGAAATCGAATCTAAAGAGTGAAATTTACTATAAGGGAGTTGAAAGCATTGTAAAGTGTTAGAAGTACAAGTAAACCAGTTAGGGCTATGGAGGCTTATTGGCACTGGGGCTATGTTTGTATGGTACCGAGACACCTTTGTCAAGGATATGGACACACATGGGAAGAAAAAGCAATGTTTGGAGAAAAGAGGTAGATTATGCACCTTGTTATCACTTGATAAGATAGGTTGGGTTGTATCAACCTCCAACCAAGAGTAAATATTTCAAACAACCTATAGCTAGAAGTTAGCCCTTCTAGCATGAGAGGGATCTCTCAAGGAAAACAATATAATGTTTTGAATAAAAGTAAATTATAGATGAATACCTCTGTATTTTTGTGTGATTTTGCAGGTGAAAGAGAGTGTGATAACCACAACCATTGGGCATGGAGTCAGTTAGAAGAAAACTCAATTACAAAAAAACATTGTTTTATGGAAGCTGAGGCATTTTTGGCTTTAAACTAGTGTGAAGTGAGCGTTTACAGTTAAACACAGCAAATTGAAGGAAGTTAGAGCAATATTTCATTGAATTCCAAGTAATCAATTAAGCCATGAAATATGATAATAACATAAAGCATAATAACATAACATAAAGCCAAAAATGAAACTCAGGATGAAAAATATAGTATGTTGCAAATATATATTAATTGGATAAAGATTTACAAAAAGGGGCATTATCACATTATTTATCATCCCTTGTAGAGTAAAAAAACTACAAATATATAGAGAGATATCCATCTTTCAAAAATTACAAAATATTCCACCTAGGCTAGATTCGATCAACAACTAAGAGCCCTAATCCTATTTGACTTACAAAGAATATTATTCTTCTTAGGGATTTTTTGTTTGAAAACATTTTAATATAAATAGGATTCTTATATCATTTATGAGCTAAAAAAAAATCACGTTTCTCAACCTTATCAAATTCAACCAACCACTGAATGTGTTGGACTGCTGATATGCTCTTGTCACGTGGATGATGACCTGATTGACTTGATGACATGTCTTCCTGAAAAATAGGAGTCCTTTTTCTGATGACGTGGACACCCCTATGACCTATATCCCATCTATTTTCCTTGTTTTCTAATGCCCAATCAAAACTTTATAACAAAAAAAAAAATTGACAGTTTTGTAGCAAAAATTAGTAACAAGTCACAAAAAGGACCCCTATGATACCTATCTGATGTCTTTCCAAGTTCTAAAGTCTTCATCTATGAATTTTAGCTAAAATCATGCCATTATAACTCCTCAAGCTGATATTTTTACCTACATTCTCCTCCATGATAAGCTACATCAATTTTGTAGCAAATATTCAGCTTAAGTATGGGGAGTTGCTACGAAACTGTGAAATTTTTTGTTTTTTGATTTATCATAATTTCTTCTACCTCCTTATCATTCCTTATAGCCTATGTAGCCCCTTATATTTCTTAAACTATTAGTTAAACATAGTATAGCCAAAAATGGAATAATTTACCATACGCAAGGAGTACTAATTACATCAGTTACGATCTTGAGATTTTAACTTTGATCGTTTCTATTTGAGTTTCTAATGCTTTGAATTTTCTCTAAAACTTATTTCTGTCTGCTTGCAACCATCTGTTCCTTTTATACATGTGCTTTAACATCCTATGAAAAGGTAGAGTTTCTTCACCATCTTTCTGGATTCTTCCCCAACTTTTTCAAAGAAATTTAGCTGCTTTGACACATGCTCTTTCAACTCCTCAAAAAGTAGTTTAGAATCAATCACTTCTTGTCTAGCTTCTCTCAATCATTCTTGTAAGACTTCTATTTAAATTTTTTCTTACACAAGTTGTTTTCCTTTTCTTCTCCTTGCTGGATCTGCTTTTTCTTAATGCATTTCTGGTATCTTTTTAGTTTGTTGTGTTCATCTTATAACAATTTTCCTTGGGTTGAAGAAAAAACCTATTTCCTCCTGTGTAAAATCCATTTTTTTGCCTATCTTGCTATTTTTCTGAGTTTCTATCTTTTTAACTTCTAGAGGCTGTAAATCTCGGTTTTCTTCAGTATCTATGGCTTCTAAAATATCAATTAAATTTCCCTTCCCTTTACTTTGTTTTCTGGCCATCCTTCTCTCAGTGCTTGTGGAAGTCTTCACTATAGGTTATGCCTCTACTTTCTTCTATCCCTATGGGTTATTGGGTTTTTTCTAGAAGGGGTGGCAACATCTAGCTCATATCCACTCAAAAATAAGAATTTAAGCCAATATATGTTTAACTTATTTAGCTCTTCTACAACTAGCAATTTCATGAGGCCTTGATGAAAAATAGAAGTATTGTCAGTGTCAGGCTTGGCATGGACCTTGTCATCCATCTTCCCCAAACTCCTATAAAGATAAAAATGAATGTCTAGAGGTTGTTTACCTGTGAAATGCAAGATCATTCTAAAGTGATACTAGTAAACAATGTTGAACCTGCCTTCACATGTAAAGTACTACTGGATAACCATTAGAAGTTTGGAAAAAATATCCTTAAGGCAAGTCCTGGAAATTCAAGTAGTCATATCAACCCCTTTGTGTTCTTCCCTGAGAAATTCATCACAATTGAGCAGCTGAAACTTCTAAACCTTGAACCACATCTCGCCAGACCTAGGGATATATGTCACATAGGCAATTGTATTATGGGATACTGCAAAATTCAGCATGGCCACCTTTGATTCTGTCCGTGTGAAATTTATAGAAAAATCCTTAGCAATCTGCCCATGGTAACCCTGCAACTTCTGGGAAAAATGCATGCATCCCATGCTGGAAAATGGTTGAATGAAACCAGAGTCTTCCTCTAACAGTTTCATCTCCATAAGTTCATAGTGTACAACTAAGCCTCCTTTGTACTACCTTTTATATGCCATGGCTGCAACACATAGAAATCCCTTGTCACCTGTGATTTATCTTAAAGACAATTAAACCAACTATGAAAAGAATAGGCTCTTTCCTATAACAGAAAGACCTAGCTAAATTGAAAAGAAAAACGAGGTAAGAATGAACTTTAGGGAGTGAACGTTTGGGTTGAAGGTAGATACTAACACATGATAATGATCTATCATGATTCTGACCCTCAAATTTTAAAAAGTATACAGTTACGAAAAACAACATAGTTCCATAGTGGAACAGGTGTTCGAAGAGACAAATCTACTACAAAAGTGTCAAGAACTTCCATAGAAAACCCTCAATTTTTGTAACTGGAGCTACTACAAATTTATGAAAAAATGCATAAACTATAATTACAAACAAATATGAATGACATAAATGGTAATTAGGATTCTCACTCATACTGTGGACCCTACTTGAACTTCAAATTGGCTCTACACACTGAATAGATGACCAAATGACACTTTGTACATGTACTTTATTTTCAAAAAATTTAAAATCCTAACTAATTTGACCAACTGACTCAAAACTATTTATAATTGTTATCATTGATAACAGTGGCTCCAATGGGGATGTTGCACCCCTATGGTGCAACAAAGAATGCGTACACTATATCCATATTCTTTAGGTTTTTCCCAACCTCTTGCCATATTCTTCACTCTGCATTTGACCCTTGACATGCTCTTGAAGCAAAAACACTGTACAAACCGAAACTTGAAACTACAATCTTCAAACTAAATGTTGAAAGAGATGCTTTCCCTACAAGCTTATTTATGTCCGTACCACTCCTACTCTAACAGCTAAAAACCAAACATTCGATTCAAGAAATATGAAACTTACAGAATAGCCAGCCAAAGAGTCGATCCAATACATGGGCTTCTTGACTACGTTTGAACAAAATCAGAATTGGATCGTCTATTGGAAACTCAGAATGAAAATTGAATCCATGCTCCATAAAAAAGACAAAAATTTCCTTGAATGATGACTGCAACAGACTTACCCTTGACATGCTCTTGAAGCAAAAACATTGTACAAACTGAAACTCAAAACTACAATCTTCAAACTAAATGTTTAAAGAGATGATTTCCCTGTAAGCTTATTTGTGTACATACCAATCCTACTATAACAGCTAAAAACCAAACATTTGATTCAAGCAATATGAAACTTCCAGTATAGCCAGTCAAAGAGCTGATCCAATACCTGGGTTTCTTGGCTATGTTTGAAAAAAATAAGAAGTGGATCATCTATTGGAAACTCATAATGAAAATTGAATCCATGCTCCATAAAAAACACAAAAATTGTCTTGAATGATGACTGCAACAGACTTACCATTGGATCTTAGAAACCATGAAAAATGACCTCTTTTGATGAAAGCAACAAATCAGCAAAATGATCCTTGAAAACAATGAAAAGTATCCTATCTTGGATAGTCTAAAGGATAATATTCATTCATAACTGTAGGTTGTTCCTATTTTATACCTTTATTTTCAACATATTTCTCAAGACAGGACTTCGACTGTTCATGAAAATATTCAATGGGAGAAACCCTATCATGTGCTACATAGATGTTTAAAAATGATTCTTCATGCATTGCAATGAGAACTTCATGTATATCATCATGCACAAATAATTTTTTTTTATCATTTAAATCCATAGCATGACATTTAGGGACAATAAATTGTGGATCAAAAAGTTGTTTATTCTTCTCTATAAGTGCTTCCTCATGACAACCCTTAAGCATACTCAAGGAATCAACCTCCTCCTCAAGATGAAAAGAAACATGATTCACATAAGCTTCTCCTTGCTCCTGCCCATTTTCATGTTGCTCGGCATTCAACTCCTTTTTCTCAATATGCTCAAAAAGTTTGTCATATGCTCATGGATTATCATTAATTTCTTGGGTATAATATTCTTGAAACAAAGGTGAAAATGAACAAAGTTAAGAGCCTTGTAATTTACCATCTTTATGTTCCTCTTTATCACCTAAATATTGATAAGGATGCAAAAAATTTTCACAAAATTCATGGGATATAACTTGGATGTTCAAGTCTTGATCCATTTCATCTTCAAGAAAAGAAGACACATCTACTTGTTGGAAACCTTCTTGATTATCATGAAAACTAAACTAAGAAGAGAATTCATAAAGTGCCTCTAACTTATCCTGATCTAAGTACTCTCCATTATCACCAAGAATTTTAATATATAGATTAAAAACCTCACAAAAATCACAACGTTCTTGTAACAGTGATAAATAATAATGGGATTTATCATAATGGTCGAAGAACATATTATGGAAATATTTAAGAGAGAACAAGCTTCCCAGCTGCAAACCTTCATACCATGTTCTAGCTTCATCCTCTAGGGTGGCCATAAAAATTTTCATGAGACGATCGTTAAGAAACTCAACTCGAAACTTATGTACATTCATATGGAATCTAACCAAACTAAGAGCATAATTATATTTCTTTTCATCTTTAAATATGGGAGGATAAGTTAATGAATCAACACTAAGCATAGGATTTGGAAAGCCAGTGATGTGAGACTGATTCATAGGGGCATACCTAACATTATTTCTTGCAATTGAACTCATATTGAAAACAATAAAGTCACCAAAAAATTCTTCAATCTACTAGTCTTTGAAGAGTGGATTCGTCATGAAAACTTTGAACTTTCAGATTCTTTGACACTAGAGTCGCTAGGTGAAAAATGCACAACCTATTGATGTCCAACTGCTATTCACCATCAGCAATCAGAGCTGATCTTTGTCGTTCTTCTCCGAGGAAGATAAATCTTTTGCTCCCAGCAGATGCACCAAAATGTTATCACTTGATAGTACAGGCTAGGCTGTATCAACCTCCAACCAAGAGTAATTATTTCGAACCACTTGTAGCTAGAAGTTAGCCCTTCTAGCATGAGATGGATCTCTCAAGGAAAACCATGTAATGTTTTGAATAAAACTCAATTATAGATGGATAAATTTGGATTTTTGTGTGATTTTCTAGGTGAAAGTGAGTATGATAACCACTACCATTGGGCATGGAGTAAGTTAGAAGAAAACTCAATTACAGGAAAAAAATGTTTTGTGGACACTGAGGCATTTTTGGCTGTAAACTGGTGTGAAGTGAACATTTATAGTTAAACACAACAAATTGAAGGAAGTTGTAGCAATATTTCATTGAATTCCAAGTAATCAATTAAGCCATGAAATTTGATAATAACATAAATCATAATAAGGGAACATAAATCCAAAAGTGAATCTCAGGTTGAAAAATAGAGTATGTTGCAAATGTATATTAACTAGATAATTATTTACATAAAGTGGCCTTCTCACATTATCGATCATCCCTTATAGAGTCAAAAAATACAAATATATATAGAGAGATCTCCATATTTCTTAAATTACAAAATCTTCCACCTAGGCTAGATTCGATCAACAACTAAAAGAACTACTCCTATTTGAATTATAAAACATACGAGTCTTCCTAGGGATTTTCTGTTTCACAAAATTTTAATACAAATCGGATTATTCTATCATTTATGAGCTTGACAAAAATTCTTTTGCTCAACCTTATTGAATTCAACCAACTGTTGAATGTGTTGGACTGTTGATATGCTCTTGCCACGTGGATGATGACCTAGTTGACTTGTTGACATTTATTCTTGAAAAATATGAGTCCTTTATCTGATGATGTAACACTCTTATGAACTGTAGCCCATATAGTTTCCTTGTCTGATTCCAAATAAAAAATTTATAACGAAAAAAAACAATGGGACATTTTTGTAGCAAAAATTGGTAGCAATTCACAAAAAAGACCCCTCTGCTACGTATCTTATCTCTTTGCAATTTTTGAATCTTTCATCTATGAATTTTAGCTAAACTCATTCCATTAGAACTCCTCAAGCTGAGATTTTTACCTACATTCTCCTCCATGATAAGCTACAACAATTCTGTATCAAATATTCAGGTTAACTATGGGGAGTTTCTATGAAACCGTGAAATTTCTGAGTTTTGATTTTTCATGATTTCTTTTGCCTCCTTATCATTCCTTATAGATTTTATAACCCCATATATTTCTTAAAATATTAGTTAAACATAGTATAGACAAAAATTGAAGGATTTACCATACTCAAGGAGTGCCAGTTACTTCAGCTATGATATTAAGATTTCTCTTTGATATTTCAACTTTGATGATTTCTATTTGAGTTTCTAATGCTTTGAATTTTCTCTACAACTTCTTTCTGTCTACCTGTAGCCAAATGCTCCTTTTATACATGTGCTTTAACATCCTATGCAAAGGTAGAGTCCTCTTCACCATTTTTCTGGATTCTTCTCCAACTTTTTCAAATAAATTTAGTTGCTTTGACACATCCTCTTTCAACTCCTCAAACAGTAGTTTAGAATCGATCACTTTTGTCTAGCTTCTCTCAATTTTTCTTATAAAAAATCTATTTCACTTTTTTCTTGCTCAAGCTCTTTTCGTTTTCCTCTCCTTTTTGGCTCTACTTTTTCTAAAGGAATTTTTGGCATCTTTTTAGTGTGTTGCATTGATCTTATAATGGGTTTCCTTGGTTTGAATACAAAACTTGGTTCCTCTAGTGTAAAATCTTGTTTCTTGGCTCTTTTTCTCTTTTTCTAAGTTTCTGTCTTTGTCACTTCTACGGGTTGTAAATCTGGCCTTTATTCAATCTCATTGGCTTCTAAAATATCAGTTAAATTTCCCTTCCCTTTACTTTGTTTTCTAGTCATGCCTCTCTCAGTGCTTGTGGAAGTCTTCACTGTAGGTTCTACCTCAGTTTTCTTCTCTTCCCTAGGAGTTACTAACTGAGATTTTGGGGTCTAGAAGGGGTGGAAGCATCTAGCTCATATCCAATAAAAAATAAGAAGGTAATAAAATCTCTGTTTAACCTATTTATCTCTTCTATAACCAATAATTTGATGATGCCATGATGAAAAACAGAAGTATTTCTAGCATCAAGATTGGCCTGGACCTTGTCATCCATCTTACCCAAACTCCTATAAAGATAAAAGGAATGTTTAGAAGTTGTTTACCTATGAAATGCAAGAGCAATATCAAGTGATATTGGTAAACCATGTTGAACCAAAATTCACATGTAAAGTACTTCTGGATGGCCATTAGAAGTTTTGAAAAATGTTCTTTGAGGAAATTCCTAGAAATTCCATGAGTCATATCAATCCCTTTGTGTTCTTCCTTGAGAAATTCATCATAATTGAGTAGTTGAAACTTCTTAACCTTGAACCACATGTCACTATACGTAGGGATATTTATGGCATGGGAAATTGTATCAGGGGATACTACAAAATTCAACATGCCCACCTTTGATTCTGTCCCTGTGAAATTTATAGCAAAATCCTTGGTAATCTGCCCATGGTAACCCTACAAATTCTGGAAAATATGCACGCATCCCATGTTGGTAAATGATTAAATGAAAATAGGGCCTTCCTCCAATAGCTTCATGTCCACAAGTTCATAGCGTACACTTGAGCCTCCTTTGTACTTCTTTTCCTGTTCCATGGATACAACACGTAGGGAGCTCCTTTCCACCTTCAATTTCTCCTAAAGACATCTAAACCAACTATGAAAAAAATATACTCTTTCCTATGACAGAAATAACAAGCTAAAGTGAAAAGAAAAATGAAGTAACAATGAACTTTATGGTGTGAACGTTTGGGTTGAATGTGGATACTAATGCATGATAATGATCTATCGTTACTCTGACCCTCAAATTTTAAAAAGTGTACCATTACCAATAGCAGCATTGTTCCGTAGAAAAACAAGTGTTCGAAGAGAAATTTGTTATGGAAGTGTCAGGAACTTCCATAGAAAACCCTTTGTTTCCCTAACTGGAGTTGCTACGAATTTCTGCAAAACTGTCTAAATGATAATTACAAACAAATATGATTGACATAAATGGTGATTAGAATTCTCACTCATACTGTGGACCCCACTTGAACTTCAAATCAACTCTACACACTGACTAGATGACCAAATAACACTTTGTGCAGGTACTTTATTTTCATAAAATTTAAAACCCTAACTAATTTGACCAATTTACTCAAAACTATTTCTAATTGTTATCATGGATAACACACATAATAGATTTGTGCTTGTCATAAAACTATGTAGTCATACCTTTCCTATTAAATACTATGATAATAGTACAAATAAAATTTCCCTATTTTTGATTCATTGTTTAAAGATTGAATAGATATTAATTACTCAAAATTTTGAATACATATTGTTAAATTTGTCTTAGGTAGGACCCACAAAATATTGTACAATGTTTATAGATTTTTATGAAACATATATTCTTGTATTTAATACACTTAAGCTCCATTATATTAATAACAGAGATAATTTATTTGCACCAGTGCATCGCCATTTATTGGGGACTCAAGAAATCCTTTTGATTAAAAAAAAAAAGAGATCCCCATAAACATTTTGAAAATACTGCCTTTCTTTTTGTTTTCTTGATTTCGAGTTATAGTTTGAAGAATTTACTTTGCCAGTCATGTTTTCTTCTTTACATCGATTCTTTTGGTTTTTTTTTATAAAATAATTCATTGAAAATCTAATGTTTCTATAAAACAATCATTACAGAGTTTTCATGCATGTATCTAGCCTATACCATTTCAACAATGAGATTGTTGCATCATGTATACTTGTTTCATCACATAAGTAATTATTGAGCCATTTGAAGCATTCTAATCTCTGGTTATGAATCAAAGGTGTGGATTCTCATCTGAGTTTATTAAAATCAATTTCATGCCTCAATCTTCTTGAACCTACACTATCATGATTTTTTCTCAGTTTCGTAAAAAAATGTCTTCAATGCATTGTTTAATTAAATGGGCATTTTAGTGAATTGAAATAATTTTAGTAAAGGTGTAATTTTTAAAATTTTGGTTTGTGTCTTGAAAAAATAACTTTGATGAATGGAGATGAGAAGGAATATTTGAATTTGAGAAAATGCATCAACTTTTCCACTTGTAAAATTTCATTAAAAAATAACAAATTTTCATTCAATTTGTACTTTTTCATGTGATGTAACAAATTGATTAAGGCTTAATTATTTGTAATTCAAACTACATATTTAACACACACACACACATATATATGAATATGAGATGAAGGAGTACTAGTTGGACAATATGTCAAATTTTACATGGCCTTCAGTTTCATTAAAATATGAATTTTTCATTTTTAATAAAGGGGCCTCATATGCCCTTTGAATAGATTTCAAAAGAAAGAGTTGTGTTCTTGGAATTAAATCCCACATAATAGTGACTTCCATTATTTTTATCTCACAACAAAAGGCTTTATTATGTAGGAACCCATTTCATGCAAAGTTATGGCCCTTGGAATTTTTTGTATTATAATCATGTTCGGCCACGTGGTAGATGATGTGTCCCTTTCATACATGATCTAAAATGGGTGGATAAATTTTTATGCTTTTCAAGCACCTCCCATTCAGTTAAATAAATTAAGATCTAGCTTATTCTTGACTGTGTGGAATTAAATTCTTAATTCAGGTGTATGTGCTTTAAACTATTTTAATGCTTTAAGTGTGAGGAATGAAACTTTTGTTTTTTTCTGATATTAAGCATGTACAAGAACCATAAAGTGTAGAAAATAAGCATCAACACATAACAACAAATTTAATAAAGGAGTTCACCTGAATGTCATGGGCTACGTCTCCTTGAGCCCTTGTCAAATTGAATTGGCTCTTTGGGATTAGAATGGAAAAATTATTTTACAAGTAAATACTCAAATCCAATGGTTATATGGACTGTACCATTGGGTTTATGATACCATCATACCCCCGGAATGGTTGTTATCTCTCTGAAGATAGACCTAGGTTCCCTTAGACTTGACCTCTTCTGTAGGCACCCTTAAGCTTTCCTGAGCTTCTCTGAGGCACTAAATCCTTAAGAAATCATTTTATGTCCCTGAAACCTCACCTATTATCTCCAAATTATATCAGACACCCAAAATATACTGATCATTTTCTCCAAATGAGCTCTGACTCCCCAATCTATGCCTCCATCCACTAATGGCCCTAGGATGTTTGAAACTTCTATGTGGCTTATCTACCTTCAGAAGTCTCCAAATTTCTCTTCAAATCCTTCCATTAGACTCATAAAGTCCAAAATAGTCATAATAGACTATTCACTTGCTAAAATTGGCCTCCGGCTACTCCAGTTATGCCTCCAACACTTGGTGGCACCCCTTGGCTCTAAGTTCACTGAAAAATTCTCTGAATAATATCGAAATTTATACGTCTTCAAAATCTTCTGAAAATCCATCCGTTAGATTTAGAAGGCTAAAAATAGTCAGAATAGACTACTGGTTTGCTGAGAATGGATACTGGCTACTCTAGATAGGCCTCATTCTCCTGCTGGCACCTGGTGGTCCTTGAAACTTATCTGAAGCATATCGACCTTCAAAAGTCTTCAAAATATTTTGAAAACCTAACCATTATATCTATAATTTCTGAAACATCCAAAAATTATTATTGGTTTCTTGAGAAAGGCCTCTAGCTGCCCTAGCTAGGCCTCATTCTGCTGCTTGCTCTTGGTGGCCCTAATGGCCCTTGGAACTTCTCTGAAGCACAATCATGCTCAAAAGTTCTCTAATGGATTTTAAACCCTCACCAACAACTCCATAATGTCAAAGAAAGTCAAAATTTACTATTCACACTCCAACAATGGTCGAATAATGCTCAATATAGAGCATAATCAATTTTTCCCATTAACCTCTAAAACAACTCCATTAAATGTGGAGGAACTGCAGTTAAACTCCAAAAATAGCATCTCTGCCCTAAATTTGGGGTGCAATCCAAACCACCGCCGAAATAACTATTAGAAATAAATCTAACCGTTGGGGTGGCTACAAGGCCCCATACCCCATGGTCACATTGGAGGTTAGCGCAAACTAGGGGGATTTGTTGACGGACCGTTGGCATTTAAACCATGCCATGTGAACGAAATCTTTGGAATGCTAGTGGTGACGGTTTTCAGAAACCACATGGAGGGCTTAACATTAAACTTTATCCAAGTGAACACTATGCGGGATGTCACTTAAGTGTTTACTCTGTGGTTTAGCCCTTGAGCATGGATGTGGGCCATATGGGGAGGGGGTGGCCCGAGGGGCTAGCCCCTCCAACCCCCAAATGTAAAATTTTAAAACCTTAAATATTACCCGAGACCTGTAGTAGTTAATAACTACTCATAGCCCAGATTGTAAACATCACACATGCTTGGTAGGAGGTCTCAGGGTCGAGCCCTACAGACCCAAAAAAAAAAATTGCTACACCTTCACAGGGACATGCAGCGGCCTCAGGGCTGGCCACGTGTCACCCTCTCGTTGGCTGTTCAAAAAAATGTATAACCCATTATCAAATAGGATCATGCCACTTGTAAAAATAAGATTGGCCTGGAAGGAATATTCCAGGGAATATTCTAGGAATATTCTAAGAATATCCCTTGGAATATTCTTTTTGTTGATTGTACCTTTGACTAGTCAACCCTGGTCTAATGCCAAAAATTGCAGTTTACAGGACTTTTCAAATCGAGATAAATTCTTCATACGATGTTATTTTTTCAAACCATTCATGACGCTAGAATCAAGAAGATGAGATCCATCTGGTCTCTCAGGTTTGACACTCTTTAAAGAAATTTTAAATTTGAACTATCACTTAGGTCCTTGATCTGAATCTAATCACTCCTCCCCATTAGGAATCTTTTGGACCCCAAAAGACTGATTACCTATTAAATAAATGAGAGTACAACACCCTCACATTTCCAGCCTCCTTACACATTGCCTTGCTTGTCTTAGTGCCTTTGATCCCAACTCGAAGGTAGTCAACACTTCCCTTCTTGAATTATTTTGTCCTCCAGTCAAGAACTGTATCTTCCTTGAACTCATTTAGAAATTTCTAGCAAGAAATCTTCAATTGAAGGTAGTTGAACATCATTTCCTTGATCATCGATCAAAGGTGGCTAAAAAAAAACATAATTTTTCAACAGAAATACATGCATACATGACTGAAATTTGCATATGTACAAATGAATGTATGCCTTACTGAGTTAAGAAGTCAAACCACTTCTTACCAAGCCACTTCCATGGTGATTTTTCTTGTTGAAAATCTTCTTCATGTGAAACATTTGTTCTCACATCAATGATGGAATCTTTGGTCCCATTTTCAGCGGTATTTTATCCTCTTACTTCAAATGCTTGGAATGATTAGTTATATGCAATGTCAAACATTGGGAAATAAGATGTCCCTTTTTCTGGCAATGTGTGCAAGTCTTTTGCACCTTCTGTGCAAGTTTCCTTCACTTCGATTATTTCTTGTATGCCTTCATCCTCTTCTAGCATTTTGAAACTTCATGGTTACACAGACCACAATAGGAACAAAAACTCTTTCTTCCATTTATGCATGCAGATTTTCCATGCTTAACATAAACATAATCAACTTGACTATGGGAAGAATTATACCTCAAATGTTGCCTTGCATGTCCATCTTCTTTACCTTATTGAGGAGATGATCCTGTAGAGGTTCCAACTTTCTTTTGAAGACTAACATTAGTGTTCATGTCTTGATAGCTGTCAGAACTCTCTTGCACTCTATAAGATGCATGTCTACAAATATCCTACTGCAACATAGGCTTTAAACAAAGGAAATCAACTTGAAAACAAACTTGACATGTTTGTTGTTTAGAACTTGCAACAAATGTTCTTCTTGGAGTTGTCTCAAATGTCGTCATGGCTTTAGAGTTTTCGCCATAAGACAACGTAGCCTAGACCAAACTTCTTAGGCATTTCCTCAACCAAAATAGGATCAATCATGCCTTGTGCATGTTTTCCTAGACCATTGCCTTCATAGCCCATTTTTAACATTAATTTGCACCCTATACCTCTAGTGTACTTTTCAGACGAACCTACACATCTATCTGAAGAGGAATTTGAAGACAAATTTGAGTGATTTACCTCTGCTTCAAGCATGTATTTGGAAAAAATGCCTCTTGGGCATGATGGAGCATCTCCATCTCATGCATTCTTTGAAGAATTCCTTCTTTCTCTTGCTTCATAGCAACTGATTGTTCATGAAGTCTAGTGCTTTCCCTTCCATCTTCATATAGAATTTGCACCATATCCTTCAGGATGTAGAAGTCTTGCTTCATCTCTTCATAAAAGAGTCTTGTAAAGGTGGAGGATTTAGAAACCTCACTTGATGAAGTTTTCATCATTATGTAAATGAATTAAGAAACTTCAATAAAAATTCACAAAGATTTCAAAAACAATTGATAAAGCTTCTAAACAGTTTGGCTATAAATTCAAGCTCTTTTCTACAGCTTGTATATGTTCTTCAAGCAGCCTCTTTTGCAAACAATCCCTCTTATGCTTCAAGGGTTTCCTTGAGGTCCTTTGGGTAACGAGAATGCTTTCAGCCTTCTTCCTTCTTGTCCTCTTCTGGACGTGGCTGTCATTAGCTTCCCTGCACCTCTAAAAAACTCAAACTTGTAAGCATCAATAAATTTGAAAAAAGTTAAATTATTTGCACTATTTAAACACCTTTCAAGTCAAACAAGCAACCTAGTTCTCTATTAAGCAAGCAACTTAGTGCTTTGTCAAGAAATAAACCTATTGCTCTATCAATCAAGCAACCTAGTTCTCTATCAAGCAAGCAACCTAGTGCTATGTCTAACAAGCAACCTAGTGCTCTATCAAGCAAGCAACCTAGTGCTCTGATACCACCTGATCTGAAATGGGTGGATAACTTGTTATGTTTTTCAAGAACCTCCCACTCAATTAAAAAAATTAAGATCTAGCTTATTCTTGATTGTGCAAAATTAAATTTTTGATTAAGGTGTATGTGCTTTAAATTGTTTTAATGTTTTAAGTGTGAGGAATGAAAATTTTGTTTTTGCTAATATTAAGCATGTAAAGAAACCATAAAGTGCAGCAAATAAGCATCAAAACATAACAGAAAATTTAATAAAGGAGTTCACCCGAATGTCATGGTCTATGTCTCCTTGAGCCCTTGTCAAATTGACTTGGCTCTTTGGGATTAGAATGCAAAATTTCCTTTACAAGTAAATACTCAAATCCAATGGTTATATGGACTATACCATTGGGTTTATAATACCATCATACCCCCGGAATGGTTGTTATCTCTCTGAAGATAGACCTAGGTTCCCTTAGACTTGACCTCTTCTGTAGGCACCCTTAAGCTTCCCTAAGCTTCTTTGTGGCACTAACTCCTTAAAAAATCATTTTATGTCCCTAAAACCTCACCTAATATCTCCAGCTTATATCAAACACCCAAAATAGATTGATCTTTTGCTCCAAATGAGCTCTGGCTCCCTAATCTATGCCTCCATCCACTGATGGCTCTATGCTACCCGAAACTTCTCTCTGGCTTATCTACCTTAAGAAGTCTCCAAATGGCTCTTAAAATCCTTCCATTGGATTCATAATGTCAAAAATAATCATAATAGACTACTCACTTGTTGAAATTGGCTTCTGGCTGCTTCAGTTACGCCTCTAACACCTGGTGGCACCCCCTGGCTCTAGGTTCACTAAAAACTTCTCTGAAGCATCTCAACCTTTATAAGTCTTCAAAAGCTTCTGAAAATCCATCCATTGGATTCATAAGGCTCAAAATAGTCATAATAGACTACTGGTTTGTAATGTTCCTAAATTAGCTAAGCTAATTGGAACATTAGAATATTGTTTTATTTTTCATGTTTATGAATAATAGACTACTGGAGGACATGCAACACTCCTTAGATCTAAAAATAAATACATGCTCAATGTGAAAAGGATTAAATATGAGCTGGTTGCATAAAACCCACTTGTTTATGAACAGAGCTAAGCTATTTGACTGGGTCAACAGGACCAAATCACAAGACAGTCCAGGTGCATTGAACCTCCTAGGTGATCAGCGCAGTTCTAGAAGGAGGAATTCAGTGTGAAAGGGGCTAATGCATTTGAAGTGGTTTAGGGTTTTACACAACTCATTTTATAAAAAGGAAGGAGAGGGCTCAAGGAAGGGTTGTTGATGATATTTCAAAGTTGAGGTTGCTTGAGCAACTCGAGTTCTCTTGGTTGGTTAGCCAAAGGGAAGAGGGTTTCCTATTTAGGAATCCTCTCTTCTTCCATGGAGTAGCTCTTTGGAGGAGGATGTGCTGCATTGATCCACTATCTAGAATTTGGCCAAACTTCTACTTCTAACTGCAATGTAGAACCTTTTCAGGGTTTGATTTCCTTTATAAGTTGTAGTAAGTGGGATTTAGATCTTTTCAGATCTAAAGCATTTCAGTACTTCTTTTCAGTGGAGGAGGGTTCTAATCCATTGGAGAGATGTATTGAATGATTTGAGCTTCATTTCAGATCTTGGAATCAGGACAATGTGTTCTTCATGGTATAATTTCCAGTTCCTTCCCTAGATCTGCGTTATTGCTGAAGGAGCAGTGTTGCAGGGTTTTGGCATCATTTTGGAGCTAGATCTCTGATGTGAAGGAAGCCTCCTTGCATCAAGGGTGATCCATGGATTTTCCAACCAATCCATGTCTATTTCAGGTCTGATTCATTCACTAAAGTTTTTGCTTCAGAATTTCTGAATCATGCTGCAATAAATCTCAGATCTACTCCGGCATTTTCATGTATTGCTGAAATCCCCAAGGACAATGTAATAAAGATCCCTTTGGGCATTTTGATTCATTATAGATCTCTGTTTTCATGTAATTATTAGTTGTAGATATTTAATTTAATAAAATAAGCTTCAGCCTCCTGTAACTAACACTGAAGGGTTTCTGGGTCATTCTCTTGCATTACAACACCTCAATCTTGAGGGATTTTCTATGTAAAATTGTTGTTTAACCTTGCCTAATTATTATGCAATGTTATTAAACCCATTTTATTATTTTTCATACTATTTTACATTTCACACCTTCATAAAATCTGATTCCCTTGCTTCAGTAAATTTCTACATCTTCCAAATCATGGGAAATCAGGGTTTTTCTTGACTAGTCGGGAAGGAGGAACTATTTAACTTAGGAAAACACATTTGTTTTTTTCTGAAATTTAGCATGTGGATTACCCTTGACCTAATATAACATATATCAGACCCATAACCCTTATTTTTATGCATATTTCTGATTATACTCATTTTAGGGCCAAAATCCTCACTTTTCCCCACCTTTTTTCACATAAAAGTTAAGTAAAGGTTTCTGCAGCACTTGGAATTGGTTGATGAGTGTTTTTAAACAATTTTTATGATATATTAAGCACACATTCTTGAAAAATTCATTTTTCAGGCATGTCTTGCTGAGAAATCCATTTTGGGAACATTACAATGGTATCAAAGCATGATCTTTGGCTCAGTCTGTGGCTTCAAGCCAAAGTGTTGAATCCCTGAAGGAGGAAGATTTAAAAAACTATAGACAGATTCTATAGTTGTCCAGGTAGCCTCTAGATCTCATCCTTTTTTCAAAGGTGACATATCCAGTAAATGCCCTTGAAGTCAATCTCTAGAATAGAATTTTGATATTCTTGAAGAGGGAACTTTACAGCAAAGAATCAGAGTTCAGAATGCTACAGAAGATGAGTTTTACCTCATAATATTTCAGATCTAGGAAGAAGCTCCTCAAAGAGGTTAAACATAAGAAAGAAGGAGGAAGAAAATGAAACTCCTAGAGGGTTTCAAGAAGCAAAAAGTTGCAGTGAGACCCGCAGAAGGTTTCAAGAAGGAGAGGAAGATCCATGCACTTCCTATCCTCACAAAGAACGAGAACTATATAGAGAAAAACCAGAGCATGGCTCCACCACTTGAAATAATGATGGGTAAGAAGATCTCCCTGCTCCCTTTTCAGATCATGAAGGGCATTGAAGAAGATCTCAAGGAGATTGAAAAGGTGGAGACTTGTACCAGCGCTGTCACAACCTTCGAGGAGCAGCCTTCATGTTTAGAAATGGAGGAAAGCCACATAGCTACAGAAAAAAGTTTTTCTTCTATTCACCAAGGTATGAATAAAGATTAATTTATGCTCATTCAGCACATTATATGAGGAAATCTACATCTTTGCATGCTATTGATTTAGAGCAACAGAGTTGCATTCTGCTGTACAAAGGTGGTGATGAAGAGAATCTTTCATTTTAATATCCCATGGAGTGCAAGAATCTGATTTGGGATGATGGTATCCCTCATGGGAGGTGTACCAAGATGGAGGATGGAGAGCAAGAGGCTAGAAAGCCACTTGCAGATTTTTGATACCAGACAGCAGGAGGCTTGGCTACACTGGTTGCTCTTGGAAGAGTTTGATCATAACCCTCTTTCTAAGGGTATGTGGTAGGATAATTGCATCATGGAGCAGCAAAGAGTATGGGCACATTGTGTTGGCATAACACTTTTCATGTCAAGCACCATGTTGTGACTACATGGATGGGATGATGGAAGTGTGAGAAAGCAGCAAAGGATTTTGTTGCTTGGGATGTTCTTGAGAGAGCAAGGGTAGATTTGCTCTCATAGTTTTCATGATGTTGCAGGAGTAGAAGATGGTACTATCATAGTGAAAAGGGGTTACTCCTTGACCTTAGATGTTCAAGAAGGACTTTCTTCATGGGAAGGACTTCTTATTTGTAGCAGCATTATGGAAGATGCCTTTGACATTCTGCATGTCAAAGATTGGAGCTGTTTGTTGATAGGAGCCTATTTGCATACGCCAACAGCGCTATCACTGTGGAGCTGGGATTTATTGATGGAGTATTCCCAGGATCACTTCTCATTAAATGCACTTGCCGAGCAAGAGGAGGTGAGGAAGATGATGTATTCTCCTTGTCTTGGGTTTCCAAGCATGGAGGAGAGGTTTTGCATGCAGCTCTTGGTTCATTTCTCTTCATGGAAGTGTGCCAAACTACACTTTGGGGTTCACTCATGAATCCAAGTATCTTCTTGCTTCCTACATATGGTGAGAAATTTTTCTTGCATTCTCTTACCATCTCTTGGCATTGCATTGCTCCACAAGAGGGCAAGCTATTTATTGAGCTCCATGAACTTCATTGGGCCAAATTACATGATGGAGATAGCCATCTATTATGTGGCCTTGGGCAAATATGTTTTCCTTACATGTGGATTCTTTATTCATATGATTAACCATGTCACAGGATGCAATTTTCCATATACTCTTATTAAGCAGCAGTTGAAAAGACTGCGCTGTGAGGATTTGGGGGATTGTTGGTAATCTCTTGCATCACATATAACCTTTAGTATTTCCCTCATTATGATGATGATCATGTTTTCTTTGCTGATATTGCCATTATGTCTTTTGAAATCATGATTGAGAAAGAGACACATGAGATGAGTGTGTCCTTTTGGGAAGGAGATTCCCACATTTTCTACAGCACATGTTCTAATGGGAACATGGGAAAAATTGTGGCCACCATAGCCAAACACTTGTCTCTTTTGGAGGTGAGCCATGCGTGTGATGGAGTACTTCATGGTGATACTCTTCTATCCATCACATGTGAGGCATTTTGGGTTGATTGGTTTTACAATGTTGGAGGGAGGAAATCTACAGATCTATTCCTCATGATGCCACTTTAGGGAAATTTCCTTGCAACCCAAGATCAGTTTACACTATACACTTATCTTAAGTGGAGAGGAGAACATCGTGGGGTAGGCTATCTTGTCTACCATGTGCAGAATTTCAGCCCACCTATTTTGCAGGAGCTCATGGTGGAGGAACATTTTCATAGAGTTGCCATGTCATGAGGTGACTCATTTTTGGTGGATGATTTCTTGAGGATGGAGAAATAAAATAGGGGATGTTATTTCCCAATACACTTCATATTCCATGCCTCAAGGGAGCCTCTAGGCAGCACCTTATTTCCTTCTTGAGTATTTGACTATTTCATCATGATAGCTGTTGAGCTAACTTGCATGCTTGGGAGGGGCAATATGGAGATTCATTGTTAACACAACATCTCATTATTTGGAGGAGTTCATCATATGGGGATGCTTAGTAGGAGGAGGAGACATCTTTCAGTTCTATCCTTGCAGTTGCTTGAGGAAAAGCAACATTTCGGAGGAGAGGTCTGTAATGTTCCTAAATTAGCTAAGCTAATTGGAACATTAGAATTTTGTTTTATTTTTCATGTTTATGAATAATAGACTAATGGAGGACATGCAACACTCCTTAGATCTAAAAATAAATACATGCTCAATGTGAACATGATTAAGTATGAGTTGGTTTCATAAAAACTACTTATGTATGAACAAGGCTAAGCTATTTGACTGGGTCAACATGACCAAATCACAAGATAGTCCAGGTGCATTGAACCTCCTAGGTGATCAACGCAGTTCTAGAAGGAGGAATTCAGTGTTAAGGGGGCTAATGCATTTGAAGTGGTTTAGGATTTTTCACATCACATTTTTATAAAAAGGAAGGAGAGGGCTCAAGGAAGGGTTGTTGATGATATTTCAAAATTGAGGTTGCTTGAGCAACTTGAGTTATCTTCGCTGGTTAGCCAAAGAGAAGAGGGTTTCCTATTTAGGAATCCTCTCTCCTTCCATGGAGTAGCTCTTTGGAGGAGGATGTGCTGCATTGATCCACTATCCAGCATTTGTCCAAGCTTCTACTTCCAACTGCAATGCAGATCTTGTTTAGGGTTTGATTGCCTTTGTAAGTTGCAGCAAGTGGGATTTAGATCTTTTCAAATCTAAAGCATTTCAGTCCTTCTTTTCAGTGGAGGAGGGTTCTAATCCATTGGATATCTGTATTGAATTATTTGAGCTTCATTTTATATATTGGCATCAGGCCAATATGTTCTTCATGGTATACTGCGCAGTTCCTTTCCAAAATCTATGTTATTGCTGAAGGAGCAGTGTTGCAGGGTTTTGGCATCATTTTGGAGCTAGATCTCTGATGTGAAGGAAGCCTCCTTGCATCAAGGGTGATTCATGGATTGGCCAACCAATCCATGTATATTTCAGGTCTGATTCATTCATTGAATTTTTTGCTTCAGAATTTCTGAATCATGCTATAGTAAATCTCAAATCTGCTCCAGCATTTTCATGTATTGTTGAAATCCCGAAGGGGAATGCAATAAAGAGCCCTTTGGGAATTTTTATTCATTATAGATCTATGTTTTCATGTAATTATCAGTTTCAGATCTGTAATTTAATAAAATAAGCTTTAGCCTCCTGTAGCTAACGCTGAGGGGTTTCTGGGTCATTCTCTTGTGTTACGACACCTCAATCTTGAGGGATTTTCTATGTAAAAGTGTTGTTTAACCTTGCCTAATGCTTATGCCATGTTATTAAACCTATTTTCTGATTTTTCATACTGTTTTAAATTTTACACCTTCAGAAAATACACTTCCCTTGCTTCAGTAAATTTCTGTATCTTCCAAGTCATGGGAAATCAGGGTTTTTCTTGACTACTCAGGAAGGAGGAACTGTTTAACTTATAAAAACACATTTTTTTTGCTGAAATTCATCATGTGGATCCCCCTTGACATAATATAACATATAATAGAGCCATGACCCTTATTTTTACGTATATTTCTAATTATACTCATTTTAGGGCCAAAATCCTCACTTTTCCCCACCTTTTTTCCCAAAAAATTTGAGTAAAGGTTGCTGCAGCACTTGGAATTGGTTTTTGAGTTTTTTTAAACAAATTTTATGATATCTGAAGCACACATTCCTGAAAAATTCGTTTTTTAGGCATGTCTTGCTGAGAAATCCATTTTGGGAACATTACATGGTTTGCTGAGAATGGATACTAGCTGCTCTAGATAGGCCTCATTCTCCTGCTGGCACCTGGTGGTACTTGGAGCTTATCTGAAGGATATCGACCTTTATAAGTCTTCAAAATATTCTGAAAACCTCACCATTAGATCTAGAATGTCTAAAACATCCAAAAATGATTATTGGTTTCCTAAGAAAGGCCTCTAGCTGCCCTGGCTAGGCCTCATTCTGCTGCTTGCCCTTGGTGGCCCTAGTGGCACTTGGAACTTCTCTAAAGCAAAATCTCACTCATAAGTTCTCTAACGGCTTTGAAACCCTCACCAACAACTCCATAATGTCCAAGAAAGTCTAAATTTACTATTAACACTCCAAGAATGGTCGAAAAATGCTCAAGATAGAGCATAATCAATTTTTCTCAGTAAGCCCTAAAACAACTCCATTAAATGTGGAGGAACTGTAATTAAACTCCAAAAATAGCATCTCTGCCCTAAATTTGGGGTGCACTCCAAAACCGCTGTCAAAATAACTATTAGAAATAAATCTAACTGTTGGGGTGGCCACAAGGCCCCATACCCCCGCGGTCACATTGGAGGTAGCGCAAACTGCGCAGATTTGTTGACAGACCATTGGAATTTAAACCACGCCATGTGAACGAAATCTCCAGAACATTGGCGGTGCGATTTTCATAAACTGCGCAGAAGGCTTAACATTAAACTTTATCCATGTGAACGCTACATGGGATGTCAGTTAATCTTTTACTCCGTGGTTTAGCCCCTGAGCATGGGCGTGGGCCATATGGTGAGGGGCTAGCCCCTCCAACTCCCAAATGTCCTTTAATATTACCCGAGACCTATAGTAGTTAAGAACTACTCGTGGCCCAGATGGTAAACCTCGCGTATGCTTGGCCGGAGATCTCAAGTTCGAGCCATGCAGACCCAAACATATTTTTTCTACACCTTCCTGGGGACACATGGTGGCCTCAGGGCTAGCCATGTGTCACCCTCTCATTAGCTATTCAAAAAACACGTACAACCCATTGTCAAATAGGATCGCACCACTTGTCAAAATATGATTGGCCTGGAAAATATATTTCGAGGAATATTCCAAGAATATTCCCTAGAATATACATTTTTCTGACTGTACCTTTGACCAGTCAACCCTGGTCAAATGCCAAAAATTGCAGTTTACTAGACTTTTCAAATTTCAATAACTTCTTCATACGGTGTTGATTTTTCGAACAGTTTGCAGCGTCAGAATCAGGAAGACGATATCTATCCAGTTGCTTAGGTTCAACAAAATTTCAAACAATTTGAAATTTGAGCTATCACTTAGGTCCTTGATCTAAATCTAATCACTCCACATGGTAGATGATGTGGATTGATTTTTTATTTATTTTTGTTTGATTTACCTCATGCAATATATTAATGGTGGTTATGATGAAAACTTGGCTAAAATGAGAGCGGGGGAGTGAATAAATTCAGTCCATTCATGGACATTAAAATTCTTTCCTTCAAACTCATTAACTAAACATTAAATGAGCAGGTTGAGAAATAATGACCATCAGATTTAATATGCAAACAACAAGTAATAATCAAACCAAAAAATCACATCATCACATAATAACAACACATATGAACACCATATATAATTGGAAACCCATAAATGGAGAAAAACATGATTTTGTTATTATTGCGATGAAAAGGCAAGATCCTACTCCCTTTATTACATCTGATTTTTTATAGGCTCCAACCTATAGGAGGCTACTACCTCAATTTTCTGCAAGCTACAACATGCGAGGAAGCTCCAACTCCCATATGTTTTTTTATAGGCTACAACCCACAGGAGGCTCCTACCTCAACAAGTTCCAACCTGATATTTACCAAGCCAATATTTGAAAGGAAACCATGATTCCCTCATACTAAATGAAAACAATATGTTGATTTACCTGGTCATAAATTTTTCATATCTCCAACTTCATTTCTGGCTATTATTCCCTTCAAATATTCTTCACATCGGCTTCATATGTTCCAGGTAACTAATGTATAACACATCAATTAGCTCTCAAACATTCTCCAACACTCTAACCTCACCTTGACCTCCAAAATCACATGTTTTATATGTAGAAATTATACAACATGCATGTATATCTTGGATTCACCCGATCTAACAATGTACTAAAGTTAAATACTGAATCCCTTATACAAATATTTTTCAAAATGAAAAACACAATTTCCAATCACATGAAGTAAAGAAGAATCAATCACACACAACACAAATAATTCCTTGGGGAAATCTTACAGCTAAAAACCCCACTATCTTCTATTGTATATTAATCATGGATCATGAAACAATTACATACAAAAATATTCTCACAAGATCCCTCCAGTACTTAGCTAATTGTCTCACACTGTCATGAACAAAATTGACCAACACATAGCCAATTCTTAGCCTCTAGACAACTTGCCTTACTTGCGCAATCCTCGATGAATGCAATCACTAAAATATAGGAATTTTGGCCTTCCTTGACTGTGCAAGTATCATGGGCACTCCAATGGGTGTTTGGTTGCATGTGTGCAACCCAATAATCCTACAACTGATAGTCAGCTTCCCTTTCACATATAACTCAACCAGGTCTCCACTGGATTTGACATGTATGTAGTTAATAATAGTAAATCCTCAGTTGTAGTTGAAATCACTGATTGTGAATTAATTAATATTTAATTCACTTGATCTCTCACTAGGGTATCTTCAGTTACAACTAACACAACTGTGTTTAACTCACTCAACTGAGTTAAACTGATTACAACAAGCATTAACTAATGCACCACTGCAATTCGAACTCTGTTACAACTAGAATTACTTAGCATGCCTCACCAAATAAATCTAAATCGAAATCCACTAGCTAACTGAGTTTATCACTTTCAGTTAACTATTTCAAGTCATAATTAAGAATACATTATATTTTATTGTCCATCTTAATTAAGGGATAACTAAAATATACATGCACCCATAAATAGCACTGTGGGCTATGGGCCCCACCCTAGTGTAGGTGCTTAATGCACTAGATGTGGGTGTTGAATTTTTTCTTGTTGAATCTCAACAATCCTTGTCAATAAGAAGGGGATTATCCTTCACCATGATCCTATCTCTATGATTCAAATTTTCTCTTGGTGAGCACCTTCGTCATAATATTTGCATCCTGATCTTTTCCGTGGGAATGTACTGAATCAACATTATCCTTCTTTGCACACAATATTTGAGATGATGGTACCAGATATCTATATGCTTGGACCTATCATGAAACAAATGATTAATTGAGAGTTTAATGCAACTCTTATTATCATGAATCACTCTTAGATCCATCTGAGAACTAAAAAAACCAACCAAGATTTTTCTCATCCAGATAGCCTCACATGCATCTTGACTTGCTGCCATATATTTTGCTTCCGCTGAACTAAGTGCCACAGATCGTTGTTTCCTAATGTACCAAGAAACTGTTGTCGATCCTATGCTAAATATCCATCCCGATGTGCTCTTTCTGTCTAATGGACTGCCCGCCCAATCTGCATCTGTGAAGCCTTGAAGCTTCACTCCCTCTATCTATCTGCACCATAGCCCATACTCTGATGTGCCCCTCAGGTATCTCAAGGCATGCTTCCCCACCTTCCAAAAGAGCTTGGTAGGCTTAACTATAGCTTGAATCAGCTGGTTAATTGCATAGAAAATTTATGGTCTAGTGTTCACTAGATACATCAGTGAACCAATTAAATGCATGTATATAGTAGCATCCACTACCTCTCCAGAAGTAGCATCCTCTTTCCTCCAATTTTCTGGAAGAGGAGTATCCATGGGTTTGCATCTCACCACGTTAAACTTACCCAGTACCTCCTTTGCATACTTGCCTTGAGACACAAAAATTTCATCATCCTGCTGCCATATTTCCAATCCAAGGAAATAATGGAGTCTAATGTCCTTCATTTCGAACTCCCTTGCAAGATCCTCCTTGCATGAGTGTTACAACTGCTCATCACTAGCAAAAATTAGATCATCAACATAAAGAAAAATTATCAATAGCTTACCCTCAACCATAATCTAGTACAGGTGTGCATCTACTTCAGTTTTGGTGAAGCCCAATCTAGTAAAATAGTTGTCTATCCAAGTGTACCAAGCACGGGGTGCTTGCTTCAGTTGATACAGTGCTCTTTTGAGTCGACACACATGCGACTCACTGTTGAAGATATTGTAACCTTCAAGATGCTCTATGTACACCTCTTCCTCAATGATCCCATTGAGAAATGTAGTTTTCACATCCATCTAATGAATGCCCCAGCCAATTTGCGCTGAGAGTGCAAGGATGGATCTTATGGAAGAGTACCTTGCAACAGGTGCAAAACTCTCATCATAATTTATCCCCTCGATCTGTGAGAATCCTCGGGCCACAAATCTAGCCTTGTATTTCTGCACACTCCCATAAACAAATTTATTTACCTTATAGATCCATATCAATCCAACCACTTATTTTTCATCCAGTCTTGGGACTATCTCCCATGCACTGTTCTTGACAATGAAGTCATACTCCTCCACCATTGCATCAACCCAGGTTGGTTGTTGCACTGCTTCCTAAAAGGAATATGGTTTAGTCACACTACATTTTCTCATAAGAGCCATGTATCCAGTAAATTGGTTAGGAGACTATCTCTGTCTGTGTTGTGAAGTAGGGGATCCTACATTCTCTGCAGCATCAAGTCTCAATTTATCAGCTTCCATGGTGCGCCTTTTCCCATTTCTAATGGATGGCTCTGCATGAGTGTTTTCCTCCACTCCACAAACCGCCTCATGTGGCTGATGCACATCCTGAGACTCATCCTTGGGAACCAACAGTTCCTCCTCTGCATGCAAGTCCAACTCCCTATCAAGGGACAATCGCATGAAAATTTTATATCCCGTCGCACAACAGTCATTTTGCTATTTGAAAAATACACATGATAATTATGGGGTGTTTCAGTGTACCCCACAAAAATCCCAACCTCAACTGTTGGTTCCAGCTTCTTCCTAGCATGCTTGGTCACATGCACACAAACAGATGATCCAAAAATATTAAAGTGTCAAACATCAGGCTTCTTAGCAGTGAAAGCCTCTTCAGGTGTACTCATTCCAAGTATCCTATGAGGACAACGGTTTTGCACATGTACCAATGTGTTTCATGCTTCCACCCACAGATGCATCGATAGGCCTTGATCATGCAACATCACTCATGCTGCACCCATAATCGTTCTGTTTTTTCTTTCCGCAACCCCATTTTGTTGTGGGTTATGAGGCGCTATGAGTCCTCTTCAAATTCCTTCTTTGTTGCAAAATTTCTTGAATTCGTGAGAGATATATTCTCCACCATTATCACTCCTAAGAGCCTTCACTTGCTTCCATGACTCTTTCTCCACCAATGCCTTAAACTACAAGAAATTAGAAATTTTTTGATATTTCTTCTACATGAAGAAGATCCAGCACTTCCGATAATAGTCATCAACAAATATTACATAGTACTTATGTTTTGCTATCGAAGCAACAAAGAAAGGACCACACACGTTTGTGTGAAATTTATCAAGGATCCCTGAAGCTCAGTTCTCCTTCTCATGAAAGGTGGTATTTACATATTTTCCCATAGTACATCCCTTTCATGTGTCTAACTACACAAGTGTACCCCTGGGAAGACTAGTAGAAATCTGTTGCATGACTTTCAAGGCTCCATGGTGAAGATGGCCCAATCTCCTGTGCCATAATTCACTCGCATCCCAGCTCACCACTTGATCTGCCTTTCCCATCATTGCTATTCAGCCATATACCTGTAGCTTGTATATATTCTTAACTTGAATCCATGTCCTCTTGGCTTGTCCTGTTGTTTTGTGTCCCAGAAAACATTTTCCTTCACTAAAAACAACATAATAGCCTCTATCCTCCAACATTGTGACTAAGACTAAATTTTTATTCAAACCTGGTACATGCATTACATATTTTAATTGAAAGGGTTTACCTGGCTACCTATGGAAGGTAATGGTACCAATCCCAGTATAAATTTACCGCCTATCATAACCCATTTAAATATGCATCTAGAGATGCTTCTCCTCCAAGTCACTGAAAATTTCCTTGTCTCCTGTCATGTGAAAGGAAGCGCCACTATACAAATACCACAAAAATAAAAATGTACTGGACACCATGCATGCGATTAATGAGAATTCAAGTGAAAATTGTGAGGCAAGGACCTCACCAGCTGCAGATCCTCCAACCTTGTTGTTCTTCTTATTTTGTGGACAGTTAGTAGAAAAATTTCCATGCTTGTGACAGTGAAAACATTTCACCTCGGACATGTCTTGCTTCTTGCCATTCTTGGACTCAGATTTAGAATGAATTTTCTTCCCTTCCCCTTCCTCGCCTTGGTAGCTAAAGCACAATCCTATTCATCTTCGTTCTTATATGAAGATCCATCTCTGGTGTTCCGTCTGATCTCCTCCTGCACCAAATCCAACCACAATCTTTCCCAATCTGGAAATTTTACCCTTCCATTGACAGAGTATTGATAACTATGCCAACTCTTCTGAAGTCGTAGGAGAGCCAAGCTCGCCAAATCATCATCAGTGACTATTATTCCAATGATCCCCAGTTGATCCCGACATTGGACAAATTTTGTTAGATATTTTGGAATGGTGTCGCCATTTTCCATCTTAATATTCCTGAGTTTATCTTTGAGCACCAATTTTCTATGGTCGCTTTTGATTTGGAATAGATCCATAAAAAACTTCCACATTGCATATGGTGTGGCTCTCCCATGGAGGCTTGAGAAAATGTGGTCTCCTACTCCCTCCAACAGGATCATCCTCACCTTTGCCAGTTTTTTTTCCATGCATCAAGATTTGCAGCATCTATCACAACGGGTTTAGGAACATCATTATCAATGAATTCCTTCAAGCCATTATCTTTGAGTACTGCTCCATCCTGTCCTTCTAAGAAATATAGCTTGAGTTTCCCTTGAGTTCATACTCCAACCTCAAGCCATTGAAATCCATTTCAATCTTGAATTAGCTCTAGCACCAAGAAAGTATTTCTGCAAATTCGAATTCTATCTAGTCACAAACTCAACTCCTGCTTCACTTCTGGAATTTCCTATGCTCTGATACCATGTAGAAATTATACAACATGCATTTATATCTTGAATTCACCCAATATAACTATGTACTAAAGTTAAATACTGAATTGTGTCTACAAATATTTTGCAGAATTAGAAACACAGTCGCCAATCACATGAAGTAAATAAGAATCCAATCACACACAACACATATAATTTCCTAGGGAAATATTACAACTAAAAACCCCACTATATTCTATGGTATATAAAGCATGGATCATGAAACAATTACATACAAAACTATTCTCACAAGTTCCCTCCAGTACTCAACTACTTCTCTCACACTGTCATGAACAAAATTGACCAACACATAGCCAATTCTACACCTCTAGATAGCCTTTCTTTCTTTCCCAATCCCTGATGAATGAAATTAACAAAAGATAGGTATTTTGGCCTTCCTTGACTGTGCAAGTATCATGGGCACTCTAATGGGTGTTTGGTTGCATGTGTGCAACCCAATAATCCTAAAACTGATAGTCAACTTCCCTTTCACCAAAACTCAGCTAGGTCTCCACTGGATCTGACATGCATGCAGCTAATAATATTAAATCCTCAGTTGCATGTGAGATCATTGATTGTGAATTAATTAATATTTAATTCACTTTAACTCTCACTAGTGTATCTTTAGTTACAACTAGTACAACTTAGTTTAACTCGCTTCACTGAGTTAAACTGATTACAACCTGCATTAACTAATGCACCATTTCACTTCGAACTTTGTTACAACTAGAATTACTCTACATGCCTCACCAACTACCTTTAACTCGAAATCCACTAACTATATAAGTTTATCACTCTCAGTTAACTATTTCAAGTCATCATTGAGAAAATATTACAGTTTATTATCCATCTTAATTAAGGGATAACCAAAATAAACATGCACCCAAAAATAGCACTATGGGCCCCACCCTACTATAGGTGCTTAATGCACTAGGTGTGGGTGCTGAAATTTTTCTTTTTGAATCTCAACATTATAAAGATATTTTTTTGGTTGTTTGTATTCTCATAAGAATATGAAGTGAACAATCTTGAATCTTTTCCTTTCACTCATTTTTTTTCAAGCTCTTCATATTGTGAATATTATAACATAAATAAGTGCTCCACCACATATTATTTCAGCCATTTATAATGATTAGGCACACCAAGATTAACATAATGCCATCACAACACATGCACACATTGCAAACACTCTCCAATGTAAACAATATGCACATAACATATGAAATAAATGAAAGCATATGTATGAAACATTCGCTCTCCAAATCCATCTATATGATCAAAGGAATCTTTTCCTCATGCCATTTCCTTGTCTTGTTTTTGTTGTAATGGGGTTTTTCCTTTTCTGTCATGGAGTCTTTCCATTCATCACAACAATTTTCTCCAAGAAACCAATATTCAAATCATCCTTGTTGCATCTTTTCCATGCAATCAACTGAATGTATGTTTCAATAGAAGTGTGCCATCACCTTCATATTTTGTTTTGAAATATCCCTACACCATACCTTCTTGATCCTATTCCTTTGATGTTATTTTTCTTCTCCTTTGCCTTCGCTTCTCTTATGCCATCAATGGAAATAATGCCATCAATCTCCATCAGGTCAAATTTAGTTTGGCACACTGTCAATTCCCATGCATGGTATTCTGTAGATTTGGTATACTGTCATTCTCATGTCTGTAAATTCTTCTGGATTATGTATTCTCTACTAAATGATATCATGGATATACAAAAATATTCCTTATTTTCCATGGCATTTTAATATGTATTAAACACGTTATTTTCTAGCGTTCTCAATATTTTCAATCCTCGTAGGATTCTCTACACATATCCTCTATCCTGGAATATATTTGGTGTGTGTAGCGTGGACTAAATTCTTGTAGTGCAGATAGGCTTTGTAACATAGAGAATATATTCCAAGTTCTCATGATTAGTTACTTTGTAACTGCTATAGTATGTGCGGCAAGCATGAGATTCCTCTAGTTGCACCATAGTGATCCAGATTTTGCAACAGTTGTAGCATCCCTTTGTTCCTTCATTATTATTCAATCGATTCCATATTGATTGAAGTAGCATTACCACTGAAATACATATCCACCTGCCTCTTTATTGACTTTTCCATGTGGAAGTTTCACTTTTAATTTTTCATTTGCAATGGAGCACATGACTCATTCATATGTAAAGGACTTGGAAAGTTGTGCATTATTGTTTGTTAAGCATACATACAAAGCCAAGACATGCAAATGATTCCTATTTCATTTAATGTCCAACAATGCCTTAAACAAGAACGTTCCTTCTAGTAGGTCGAAATGCATATTGCCACATGCCCCATCATTTTTATCACATAGAGTTATTAAATAATAGAACTAGTCTTTTCTTCCTTCATCTATTTTCTCCGGTGTTTTACCCACAAAATTAGGTCAGTAGCTCCATACTTCTTATGATGTTTGAATATGTTAGAGGGATCAAAAGCTCAAGTTTTAATTCATCTCCATATCTAATTCCTATGAGTTTTCTATGCCCATAATTTATTTGCATGGGAAGGAATGAAATTTCCACTCCGCCTACATGTCTGATGGTTTGGTTCTACAATATCAATCATCAACAACTTGCTTTGCAGATTCATCTTTGAGCCATATGCTTTCATGTAATATGAGTATGAATGTCTTTAAAAATCGACATTTGAAAAAATAAATAAAATAAAATATATATATATATATATATATATATATATATATATATATATTATATATATATATATATATATATATATATATATATATATATATTATTTCAAACCTCTAATATTGTTTACTTTCATCCCCTTCTCACAACTCAATCATCCCTTTTTGTTGAAATTTGTGCAAGTGGTGCATGCTTCTTAACAAGGTCCTGCAAACACTTTTCCTTTTTAAATTGAAACTGAATATAGTCATTCCTTTTTTTTCATCAATATTTTATTTCAAAGACACTTCAACATATATTAAATTGTCAAAGAATCATTGGAGTTTCTCTCCCCTCAAGACTAGGCTAACTTCAATTTCTCATTGAAGTTAAACATTGCTCCTTTTTCTTCCTCTTCCACACTTTAGTAGGCCATTTTTTTTTCCTGCATTTCCTTTTGTCTCATTGTTTGGTTTTTTTGTAGTTTCCATCTTATGCTTGCCCTTATTTAGGGTACTTGACAACTTGCAGTCTGTGGCCTTGTGGCCAAGGTTATCACACACATAAAATTTTATGTTGCCAATAAATGTAGGAAATGGTGTGCTCCTTCTTGAGTTCATGATTTTCTTTGTGTACAACTTGCATTCAAATTATTTATGTCCAAATTCATTACACAAATAACAATAACCATAAAAATGATTTGCGTACCTGATGAATGAATGTCTTCTCTGTTTTTTTGTTTGGGGGAGTTGTCTCATTTACTTCCTCTTTTGTTGATTAAACTTGATTTTCTTTGTCTTACATTCTATTGCAACATGTCCTCATTCATGATAAGAAAAAAAATTGATATCCTTCAAGGGAGAAAAAAATATCCTTTTACACCTTCCAAATTTTCTCAACTCTTCTTGATTTTGTTGCTTGTCTATGTTTTTAATCATGCTGTTATTGGCTTCTGGTATATTTAATTTTGAAGTTTCTTTATCTTCACAAATATTTGCCTTTGAATTATTTTTATTTTCTTATGATTTATTCTTGGATACATTTTCATCTTCTAACTCTTAAAGCAAGTTGTTATTTTCATCTAATTCATTATTTGCGGAGACAACTTCAACTTTTAATCTCTTACCCTGCACCTATTTCTACTTCAACAAATTGTTCATCACTTCTTTTATTCTCCTTGCATTGTCAATTTTTATCCTTAGGATAATTATTTTCTACTTGAATTCATGTTCTTTTGCATCAAATATCTGCATTAATTTCTTATGTTCTTTACTCTCATTCCTCAATATTTCTGTTTCAACCAATATTGAGTCAAGCCTAACTTGATGTTCATCTATTTTTTCTTCATGAGAGTCAGGTACACCCACATATGTAGAGGTATCTTTTAAATGAATGCTTTCCTTTTTATAAGCCTTTTTCTTATTCCTCTTTTTCTTCTCCTTTTTTGTACTACTGCAACTATTGTCTCCTTCATGCATGAGTTGCATTCTATCCCAAATTTATTTTGCAAAATTTAAGTCTATTACTGTATCAAGATCCTTATTATCATGATTTTTATACATAGTAAATTTTTCCTTAGAATTCCACTATTCTTCTTGTCCAAAGGGGGAGTATTTATAATAACCATCACATACTAGTTTTCGTACACCAAGTCCCTAAGTGATCAGTTCATATTTTACCTTATCTGTCCATTCATGAAAGTTGTTACACTCATCACAGGTACATTTTGATAGTCCATGACTCAACTAGACCTACCTTCAATCTGTTCGGCTTACACATATGGAACTTGGCTTCGATACCAACTGATGAAAACTTGTCTAAAATGAGAGGGGGGTGAATCAGTTTAGTCCATTTAGGAACATTAAAATTATTTCCTTTAAACTCATTAACTGAACATTAAATGAGCATATTGACAAATAATGACCATTAGATTGAATATGCAAACAAAAAGTAATAATAAAACCAAACCATCACATCAACACATAAAAAAAACACATATGAACACTAGAAATTAGTGGAAAAACATAAAGGGAGAAAACCATGATTTTTTATTATTGTGATGCAAAGGAAAGCTCTTACTCCCTTATTACATCTTATTTTCTATAGGATCCAACCTACAAGAGCCTTCTACCTCAATTTTATGCAAGCTGCAACATGCAAGGAAGCTCCAAATCCCATTTGTTTCCTGTGGGCTACAACCCACAGGAGGCTCCTACCTCAACAAGCTCAAAACTGATATTTATCAAGCCACTACTTGAAAGGAGACCACAATCCCCTCATACAGAATGAAAACAATATGTTTATTTACCTAGTCATAAATTTTACATATCTCCAACTTCATTTCTGTCTCTTCTTCCCTTCAAATCTTCTTCACATCATCGTCGTATGTGCCAGGTAAAAAATGCATAACACCTCAATAAGATCTCACACATTCTCCAACACTCTAACCTCACCTTTCCTTCCAAAATCACATCTTTTATAAAGATATTTTGTTGTTTGTTTGTATTCCTCATAAGAATATGAAGTTAACATGATTGAATCTTTGCCTTCCACTCATTCATTTTCAAGCTCTTCATATTTTGAATATTAGAACATAAATAAGTGTCCCACCACATATTATTTCAGCCATCTATAATGATTAGGTACACTGATATTAACATAATGCCATCAAAACACATGTACATAGTGCAATCACTCTCAAATGTAAATAATATTCACACAACATATGAAAGCAATGCAAGCATATGTATGCAACATTCACTCTCCAAAGCCATATAGATAATAAAATCCATCTTTTCTTTAAACCATTTCCTTGTCTTGATTTTGTTGTCATGGAGTTTTTCCTTTGTTTTCATGGAGTCTTGCCTTTGTTTTCATGGAGTATTTCCTTCCCTTTGTTGTCATGGAGTCTTTACTTGCATCACAACAATTTTCTCCAACAAAACAATCTTCAAACCAACCTTTTTGCTTTTTTTTCCATGCAAACAACTCAATGCCTGTATCAATACAAGTGTGACATCACCTTCATCTTTTGCTGTCAAATATCCATGCATCATACCTTGTTGCTCCTATTCCTTTTTTGTTCTTTTGCTGCTCCTTTTCCTTCGCTTATATTTTTTCCTCAATGAAAATAACGGCATAAGGTTATTTTTGTTTTATTTGTACCTTTATTTTACCTCACTTACCTCATTTACTCCCGATCCGAAATGGGAAATTCACTTGTCAAAATGTTTAACATGGACCCCTTGTTTTATACCTTCTACCTAAATTTTATACAAACCATTCTAATGGTAAAATAAATTATAAATCCTCAAAAATTATCTTTTAAAGTGCATGTGGGATGATTATTTTAGAATTTAAATCGATGGATAAGATTAACCCACATGTTAGATTAATGGTGGATGAGTGAAAATTTTGGGAGGTTATATCTAGAGTTCTAAAAGATCATTTTAAGCATAAAATAGCTCATTCCAAAGCCAATACAGAGGAGAATAGTTTGGTAAAGTCATTATTTTCAATTTAATGAGGAAATTTCCTAAATATATGAAAACAAAGATATGTGTCCGATTATAGTTTTTTTATTTTTTATAAAATTTCTTGATTTGATTTATTATTAATTTTATTTCATTTTGACACCTAATCCTCATGGATTGGGAAAACATTGTAAATATTGTAAATATGAGAATAGAGAATACAAAGATACATTGGAATATGAATTCCAATAGTCTCCCTCTCCTTGTATATATTAATGATTTTCAATACTCTCCAAAGAACCAAGGACTTGCACAAAATAAGTTAACTAAAATAGAGAAGATATAATCCTACCATTGTGTCACCAAGTGTTGTATATGCTACAACACCATCCAAAATTGTAGCCTATACTAATCCTTGGTCTTGTTCATGGTTGGCGCAAACTTTGAAGTTCATTTCATTTCTTTTCTTAAAGTGTTTTGATACCTTTTCCAAGATATGAAAAGTGTTACCTTTTGGCATGTTGGCTATCGTAGTGAATGTATGATCTTGTTCCAGTGGTTTTTTTAATATTCCCAAATGGGAAAAGTAGGAATAGAGTGCATAGAACTAGAAATATGTAGAAATATAATATATCAAAGCATGAGACAATAGTAGATCCATTCCATTATGATTATAATAGCAAAATAGGTACAAGATATTGAGGAAAATATCACTCAAGTTGGGCAAACAAGCCTCCCATGAAAGTATACACCTAGATCTAAAATGATGTTATTGCATGAAATATAGGAACCCAGAAAAATGCATTGTCTAAGAGAGAATAATAGCTGAAAGGTGTAAAAATATATTTCTGTTGATATAATGCTCCAAAAATGCTAAGGCTAGAGATCCATGCTCCAAAATAGAATTCCAGGACAACCCATAAAAAGGTTTCTAGAAATACACACTATACAAAAATTGTAGATTTGGCCCTAGGGCTGAATAATCTCTAAAAATAAATCACTAATGGGAGATGACTGATCTGATATAGAATATGGTTGATCCTCCTCCAACAGATCTCCTAAATGAAGGGTTGATCCCCACATAGGAAAACCCAAACACTCCAAATATGGAAGTAAACCCACTGCTGCAGTTGCTCTCCAAGCTAATGGATGCTACTTGGTATGGTGCCAAAATATATAATGAAGCCCTGAAGTCTTCCTCTCAAGCCATCAGATGAAAGGATGATCCCTCCAATGGAAAACTAGCTCAGAAAATGGAGATTTCTCTCCTCCACTGCTACACCCCTGCAACACAACCCAAATCTAAATAGAACTATGTTTTACATGAGACTAAAGCTTGGCCAAATGCTTGATTGTGGAAGTATAATGCAAACTAATCCAAGAGCTTCTCAATGGAAGAGGTGGGATTCCCGATTAGGAATTCCCTGTGCTAAACAACACATGCAATCTTAGCTAAACAATTGAAGAAAGATATATTTCTTAACAGACCATATATAAAAATATAAAATATACCAAGATGAATAATATGGCTTCCATCCTCTACCTTTTATAAGATATGAGCTTCCAAACCATAAGCCCCATTCATTAATGACACTACTTCCATGCAATGTGTCTCCCTCTAAAACTGCGTTGTCCCTCCATTAATGTCCACTCCTCCATGACAACATTATTGATTTGGTAAAATTTGACCGAGTCCACATGTTTTAGCCCCTGCTCACACCTTAGGGTTCTTTATTGAGATGGAAAGATGATCCACTTTCACGTGAGAAGTGGTTTTATTCTTCTTAAAGGTATTTATGGGCCTCCCTACCCATTTATTCACCTATCTAAGTGGCAAAACAAAACTTTAATATTCCAAATATCTACAAGCTAATTTAGGAATATTACAGTCCTCCCCTCCAAAATGTTTCTTGTCCTCAAGCAACTACAAGGACACTGCAACATCTTGAATGTATGTCTCCTCCCAAGAATACAAGTTTTCTTTTGGTGGATAAACCAAATAGCTCTCATCATGAAAAAGTGGGAAATATATGGAAAGAGTTATATGATGTTCATTGGCCTCCTCAAGGCATGAGAGATGATAAATGTTGGGTGCCTCAACCCCAATGAGAAACTCCAATCTCCATGTTATCATCCAAACAAAATAAGCCATCCTTGGTAGCTCATAAAAATAATCACATCCCTTGCTTCTGCAATGTATAGGGGCTACATGGCTAAAAATGAGAGATACATTTATTCAACTTATGATCTCTCTCTCTCTCCATTTATGATAAAATTGGAGCTGCTGATCTTGGGCTATAATAACATAGTCCTCTTGAAGCCAAAAGATACTTGGAATCTCATGATCCAACTCCTTGGTTCTAGGAATATTTCTTGCCCAATCCTTCCTGCATGTAGTGAATAGAGTGTTATCACCATATGGGCTCCAAAAGAAACATGGACTAAGTGTCATATGACATATTGGATGGCGACAATATTTCCTCAAGTGATACCAACGTTGTTCTTCTTCTTGTTGTCTCAAAACATGATGTGATAAGTGGCCATCCAACCACTTGCTTGCTGCCATAAGCTTCTCAAAGGCTTAGAAATAGCAGAGGACATTAGGTGCTGGCTGAATATGATTCAAGAAAAACATATCTTGTCCAAAGTCCTCCATAATGTGGTAATCCCCATCACTGAATTTAGTCCCAAAAGGACCATGATATCCACAAAGAGGTTTGCTCTTTTGTGGAGCAATGTGTTGCAAATGCATGGTAAAGGAGTGCACATACATTGTTAGTTGATAAATAAGAATAAAAAAACAATATTTACCATATATTGTAGACAATTTGGTGAAGAGGTCCATATATGAGCCTTCCCATCTCTCCATCAAAAGGGGAAGTGATTGAAAAAACCTTGCAAGGTGGCTGCTTTCCTCCTCATACATCAAACAAGCTACATATCTCCTGATATGTTGGTGCACATGTTCTTTGAGATCCTCCCAATAGAATCCCTCCATTATGGTGTGATAAGACTCAATTAAGTCAACATGTCCTGAAGAGAGTGCCTCATATGTTGCATGTAGAATCTAATTCTTGAGCTTGGAGTCTCTATTCAAGTAGATCTGATCATGGAAATAAATGACTCCGTCAAAAACTCTATACCTTGCATCATCACTTGCCCATCAAGAACCTTACATATCAAGAGGTTCTTGGAATATTCCACCAATAGTTGAGACTCCCAATATGGATATAGGCTTCCCAACAATGAAAATGCTGTAGAAATATGAAATGAAGGTCTTGTCACATCATAACCCTCCTCTTCAACATGCTCAATGCCAAAGCCACATGTTGGAATACTGTTACCCCACTTTTGTTGTCTCCCTTGCATCTGATCTTGCCTAAGACAAGATTCGAGTACATGGAGGTCAACCTCCTCTTGAAAGGTATCTTCGGTCCCAAATTTCCATAGTTTTGCCAATGGATACAAGAGTGTCAATAGCCTCTTGTCATATTCAGAAATCCTTCTCATGTGTGGAAGTATCATTTGCTACTCCAAAGCTAAGGAGTAGCCCTTCATGCCATCATAGATTTTTGAATCATCATTTTTTAGCGCAAATAGTTGAGTGGGAGATGGAAATGTCCATGTTAGAAAATTGTTCACCTCTCCTTTGAACCCACCAAAGGTACTCTGCATTGTGCCAGCTCCTCCCAAGGCTCCTTCCTTAGCCAAATATATCAATGTTGCACCATGTTGAGGGAACTCTTTATTCATCTTCCAATGAGGGGGTCTCCTTGGTGGAATGTCTCCATGTAATGAAACATCAAGGCCTCGAGTAGGTTGTGTATGTGAGTGGACTGATTTTTCCTTGTCCACATTGCACAATTCCTCCTGCCTCTTCTGTGCATCAACCCTTTGAAATAGAGAGGGGTGTGTGCTCTTAGTCATCTGATGCTTTTCCTCCCCTTATATTCTCTTATCTTCAAGATTTCAAAATCTGTCTGTTACACAACAATTTGACACCATCCCTGCAATCCCCCGTCCCACACATTGGAGGGCTCATTTTGTGACCTGTGAGCAGTAACATAACTTGAAAACACTTTCATGGCATTCCCCTAGACATGGAATTTCATTCCCCTGAAGACATCTCCTTGTGAAAAACCCTAAAAATAGCCTTTTTATCCTTAGTGCGACTAGACAGTGTTATACCCGTGCCAATGGGGGAAATCCTCCAAAGAGGGCGCACCAATTGGCGCTCTGTCTCAGAGTCGCACTCGCACTATGCTTAATAAAGGGTGTTTAAAAAAAATAAATGGCGGAAGATTGACTTTAACCAACTCCTGAACTGGTCTCTAAATTGAGTTGGGACGTTTGGTTCTAGATTTCCATGTATAGGAAGTAGTTTTCCACCTCTCATGGAAGCTTCCTTGAGGATAGGGCCAATCCCATGATTGTAGGGATCCCAACTCCCCTTCCACCATCTATATAAGCTTGCCATTTCCCTTTGCAAGCTAATCTCCAGGAGCCTTCATAGCCTAAAGAATGCTGCAAGAGCTTTGATAGTCCTCATAGTGCCAAATCCATAGCAAGGAGATTGACGATCGAAGAGAGAGGCTTGTCCCCATTCCCGACAAGCTTTACTGAGACGTATTCCGCTGATGACCCGCCGAAGGAAGGTTTAGCGTCAGAGCCAGGTTGTATTTTCCTTTGTATGAAATAATGATAAGCGATTATTGGTTATGGTTCCACTCATATTGTTCATTATGATCATGAGTTGTGTCTTCTCTGACTGATACATAATTGCATATATATCGGGTTTTACGCTTGTGTTTGTCGTGTTTCTTGTGTGTGCAGGTGTTCGATCGCGGTGACCGAGAGGATTGTGATCTGCTAGAGCAAGGAAACGAGAGCACCATCTTCTCTACGAAAAACAACGTTGGACTTGAGGTAGGCCTTCATCACAAGTTGGTCTATTGCAATTAGGAACTTGCACCTTAGTGTGATACGATTGTTGCTAGACCCGATCTGGGCTAGTAGGGATAGCCTCTGTCCACAGAGGGGATTTACCTCTACAACAAATTGGCGACTCCACTGGGAATTTAGTTTGTTGTTTACTTTATAAACTATAGACGGAGCCTAAAGTTAGCCAGATAGCCTTCGAAACGCTCTTGCTCTGCATTAGCGAAAGTAGATGAATGTTGCTTCAGTCAATCTCTGGTTTAATTTATGAACTGAACACTTGGAGTATTGTCTTGTATTTCGGTCGATTTTTGACTTTGCTTGCTTGATCAGCTCTTTTGGCTGGCTCTTTTCGTGAGTTTGGCTTTTGGTTTGAGCTCCAACATCACTGGTCTGCTTCTTGGATTGCTTATTTTTATTTTTTACATAGTAAACTTGACTGGCGCACTTAATAGCCTGACAGTCGCACAAATTGGTGCTAGTTTCCAGTTTACTACCCGTGCCAATCCTGTTATGGTGCTAGTTTCTTCCTGACAGTCGTGCCAATCCTGGAAGGTGCTAGGGTTTGCTTTTTTCTAAGCTTTCTGAGCCTGATATGTGATTTTGGTTTCATTTTTTCGACTGCTTGAGTGTTTTGGAGCCTTGTTTGACTGACTGTGACCTTCATCCTTTGGTTGTTTGCCCATTTCTATCGATTTTACATTCTAGCCCTAGGGCATCTAGGTGCTATTGTGTGTCGATCCTCCCTTGGGAGTTTGTGGTTTCCATCTGTTCAGTCAACTTTGTGATTGCTTCTCTGCATTCGTTTGGTGGTTGTTTTTCGTTTTATTGCATTATTTGAGTGATTGGCTTCTTCTTCATTCGAATTCCACCTTGTCTTGTTTTGGGCCTAGATTACATGGTTCATTTGAGCCTTTGGGTGTCTTTTGATTTGAGGGACTTTTTGTCAATTTGAGGTCTGATTGTGTGCTTGCATTGAGTGAAATTTGATTGTCTTTTCCCCTCTTTTGCTACTGCTTCTCAAATTTCTTGTCTCATTAGTTTTCATTTGGTTTAGTGCATTTTGCTCTTAAACATTGAAAATACAAAAAAAAATCTCTTTTGCTTTGGATTAGTTAATGTGAATTAGATATTTTCTGTGATTAGTAACTTTGAAAGAAAAGCTTTTAGTTTCCATTAGCGGCATTAGAGACATTACTGGTTGTTGTCTAGTCATTTTTTTACTGTGTGAACATCTCTTGACTCTCTCGTAATTAGCTTTCATCGAATGAAATGATATAATGTGGCATGTAGTGTGTGTTTAAGATATTTTGAGACATAACACTCACTAGGGCCTGAAAACTGAAACATAATTGAAGATAAACATTAAAATTTATTCAATTTACACTAAGGCAGCATTGAAACATTAAACGAAATATTTAGAGGTCTAGGCTAGAGACGTGTTTCGGCGTCTTTAAACCTAGTAGCTGTCATTCGCCTCTTGGCTTTATACAACACTAGTACGGACTTGTGCTCCCCGTACCATCTTGTATATAAAGGGAGACCCCACTAGGTTTCTATCCTTTATCCATAGGAAGCCAAGTCTGCCGCCCTATACCCGTGATACACCGGACACAGCATTTGGGGAGATTTCCTCCACGTACTTTAAGTCCTTGGTTGATTTCTCTTTCATTTTGAAACCAAGGTGTATATTGCAGTTCACGGTTATTTGGTACACCCTTTGCCTAGAATTCCTGAGCAGTCATTTTGATCTTATTTAACTCCTTAAATTTGAAAAGATCACCAAGCACTTGTCCTTTCACGCTTGCTTCAAAAATGAAAGAGATAGAGTCATCTTTCATTCGTTTCTCGACTCTTAAAACATGAAACGATGAAGTTTCTAAGTTTCAATGTCGTAAAATAAATCACCCGCGATCACACGCCTTGTTAAGATTTTGCTTGTTGGCTGTTTGATTGTGTTCCTTGATTCTTTTTCAGCCCGTGTGTGTGTTTGATTTTTTTCTCTTGTCATTACTACCACAGTGGCGGAACCCTCAGTTTCTTCTACTGGTAGTCCATATACAGACGATTCATCCGAGGTTTCTCAATCCTCTACTGAACCTCAGCAGCCCATCGTTTCTGAGTTTCTTGACGAGGGACCGGCTTTGTCTGAGCTTCCCTTTGGAGGACTAGTTGAGTTCAATTGGCCCTTATCCGACCCTTGGTCTGGATTTGGAGTAGGGGAACATTTCCCTCCTCTTACATTGGGTTCGCGTTTTATAGCTGCTGGTATTCCTCCTAGTCCTCACCATCTATTACAAGCTCTAGCGGCAGGTTCAAATATGAGTGAATCAAGCCATTCTCCTAGCGAGGAAATCCCCACATCTAGTGAAGATTACCAGTTATTCCCAGAAGTAACCCGAAAGTTATTCCCAGAAGACAACCCCAAATTATCTGTTATGTCTTTGCCCGGTCCCTCACTACCAGCAGGGTATAGATCCTTAGGTCAGATTATCACCGCCGCTACCTCTATGGGGGTATCAGCTCCTTCCACGAGGCCAGTTATTCCTTCACTGGGGATGTCTCTAAGGACACCCATTACGTCATCCCCTCAGGTCACTTCTGTACCCATCATGCCCACTGTCTGTGTGGCCACATCTACACCCGATGTTACCACTCAGTCCGTAAGGGCTGCGTCGCTTCCCGAAGACGTCTATATAGCATCTGCTATGCCGAAGAACATCTCTCCTGAGGAGTATCGATTATCCCTACAAAAATCGAACCCTGAGGTCTGACAATCCTCTCAAGATCCCAACCGCTCGTATTTTTTGCATTACGCACAAGATGGTACGCCCGTGTACGTTTCTCCATATCAGTATGATGAGTACAGGAATCCTTTACATTTACCTTCTCCTGAGGCTCAATTTCATGCTCAGGGTTTACTGTATAACCAGGCTGGGCAGTCTTATAACCCGCAAGGACAACCTTTTCAAGGCCAACCTTCGGGCTAGCCTGGCTATCCTTATGACCGGCAAGGTTGGGGCCATTATACGGTCCGCAAGGACAATATTACAACCCTTCAGGCCAACTCGTGCAGCCTCTTCCTAGATTCCAATCGGGGAAACCTCAAGGACTCACAGGTCAACCGGGGTACCAACCCGGGCCGGTATACAGTCCTGGGGGGAAAGTCCAACCTTCCCAACCTATGCAACCTTAGAATCCTCTTGGTCCAAACGTTCCACATTAGCGAGGATCATCTTATGGTCCTGCTGCAGGTCAAACTGATTACCAGCCACCACCTGGCTCCATTCCTCCACTAGGCCAACCAGTCCATTTGGCACAACCTGATGTTCCTCCACCAGGCCAACCAGTCCATCTGACACAACCTGGTGTTCCACAACAGCCAGGTCAACCTGTACAACCGACACAACCTGTTTATCCATGTCAATCTGTTCAACCAGGGCAGCCCGTTCAGCCAAGTCAGCCTGTCCAACTAGGCCAGCCTGCACATTCTGTCAACCCTGTTCAATAGCCGATTTATTCCATGCTGCAGCCGAACCAACCGCTGCGCCCTAATTATCAGGCTCAGCAGGGTCCCACCTATCAGTAGCTGGCTCAACCTCAAGGCGGTTACTACCCTCACGGTCAATCTCGACCGACTTATAATCCGCCCCAAGGTTCCCATTATTACACTCAACAGCCTGGCTACACCTATACTCAGTAGCCAAATCCACAGACTGCTCAAACGAGGCTGACATATAATCAGGGTCCATACTCTGGTTATCAACCCCCATACACTGGTTACCGGCAACCGAATCAGACTGGTTATACACCCTATACCCCCTACGGTCAGAATCCTTCAGGACAGAACCCATGGGGGCAAGGATACACTCAACCAGCGTGGAGTACAGGTAAAGGTCCTTATTGAGGGCCTGGCATGCCGTTCAATCCACAATTGTCGTTCTTGGCTACCTTGGAGTTACCGGATGTTTCTAAATTAACCAATGTTCCGATTCTTCATAATCCTTATTGGCCTCCGGTTTCGACCAAGGTACCCGGCGACTGCCCTAAGTTTGAAGGTAAAGCTGGATAAGACCCCCAAGCTCATGTAATGACCTACCATTTATGGTGTTCATCTAATTCTTGGGCCGATGATTCAATTCGTCTACATCTCTTCCAGCGCACTCTTACCGGTGCTGTCACTAAGTGGTATATTGAACTACCCCATGGCATCTTTCAGGATTTCAATACTTTAGCAATGGCTTTTCTAACCCACTTTCAGTTACTAGTTCGCTATGTAGTCAGGACGCATCTCCTGACTTCTCTAAAGCAGGATAAAGCCACCCACATATCTGACCATATTCATGAGTGGCGACGTCATCGTAGGATGATCAAGTTTGATATACCTGATCAAATACTAACTCATTGGTTCACCACATCCTTCATTAACAAAATTGCGCAAGATATTGCTATGGGGGCATGTGTGACTGAAGAACAGGCCATCGCACATGCCCAGTACCTTGATCTAGTATACTCCCAATCTAGCATGCTGTATGATATTTTGACTGATGCTCCACGCCCAGGAACCTCTAAAGCTCCACCTACCTCGACGGTGGATGGTGTTATTGGTTCCTTGTCTCAAAATCCTCGAAAATCTTCGAATGGGAAGCAGAAATCCAATTCTTCCAATAATTCTTCTCTCCTCGCTCCTTCAGATTCTGGCAAGACTACAGAGGTCAACGCCGTTCAGGCTAATCCTACGGAAAACGCCTCCAAAGGGAAGAAGAAGGGCAAAGGAAAATCCAAACCCGACGCCCCAAAACCAGAGTCTCCTAAACCTCGTACTGATGACGGTTCCCAACGTAAACCGAAGTACCCCTGCCTTATCTGTGAAGAAGATCACTATACAAAATATTGTCCTCGACGATCTGAGATTACTCAACTCCTGAAAGGCTCCAAAGGGACTCCAACAGTTCTTAAAGAACCGTTCCCATCTCAGCAGAACCATATGGTTGAGCAGCCCTCACCATCTGCACCATTTGGGTCCCAGGTCTTCATGATGAATGGTGCAGCACCTGTCTCAATTGCTATATGTTCGAAGGATTATGCTAGATCATGTCAGCCAGCTGGGAAGGAAGTTGTGGATGGCCCACCTCCTCTTGCTGACTCCGGTCCTTTGGAAATTGAGAAGCCTACTGCTGAACCTGTTATGAGGCCACCTTCTAAAGGTGTTCTGCGAAGGTCTTCCTACAATCCAAATGCCCGTGCCGCTCAGCACTACAGTATTGTTGAGGATTTGGCACAGGCACCTTCTACCATGTCTGCATTGGAAGTTCTTCAAAGTTTCCCATCACAACGAAAAGCTTTTTTGTGTGCAATTGATGGAATCGATCCCGCTGATTCTAGTATTCTCACCTTCAGCTTAAAAATTTTACCCCCCGACTTCCACATCAAATCACTCTTGTTATTCAAGTAGGGATCAACGGCCTTAAAATCCATAGGGCCATTATGGATGAAGGTGCTTCCACCTGTGTAATGTCATCTGCCTACTGGAAAGCCATCGGCTCTCCACCGCTTTCATCATCTCCCAATGCCTTAGAGGCACTCGATGGTTGGGAATCGAAACCCCTAGGTGTTCTCAAGAGTTTTCAAATTACGTTACAGGGAAGACAGTCAACATAGAAGTAGAAGTGGTTGATGCTAAGCTTAACTACAACCTGCTTCTCAGCCGCAGTTGGACTCACACAATGCTATGCATTCCATCCACCCTCTTTCGACTTCTTAAGTTCCCTCATGAGGGAAAAATTATTACTATGGATTAGTTGTCTTTCTTCACCTCCACCTCTGAGAACAACGTCCCTTACATGGATAAGATCCCCAATCCCCCTGACAGTGTAGGACCCGGTCTCTTCAAGAACCCCGTCCTCATGGGTATTTTTCCCGCGCCACCACCACACACCGTTCAAGTTAATATGATCTCTAGGTTTGACGACCCATGGATCATCCCTTCACCTGAACAGGTGACTGATTTTGGAGAATCGATGCCCTTAACTCCCGTAGAGATTAATTACCGTGAAATCGTCGCCGCATCCGATCCTCCTCCTCCTCAACATGCTCCTTCGAGCATGGCTTTAGATATCTATTCTCAATCCCCCTAGCTCGGCGAGGCCGACTCGCCTGATCCTCTAAAAGATATTTTCCCTTCTGACGAAGCCATTGTTGAAACAATGTCTCTTGAGGAGCTGCCTTGGAGCGATGGACATTATCGTTCCTCCTTCATGCCCAGCCTGGGGGCAATGTGAGATTGTCTAGAGAATTTTGCATCTCAGGTCCCTACTCTGCCTCTCCAACGCCTATATTGGTACATGAGGTCCTTTCGGAAGGAAACCTGAGCAACATTACTCAAACCACTCCGATCGACATCTCCGTCAAACCGGGAATAGTTGAAAACATACATGTGGGAGTAACTTGTTCTCTTGATGAGATACAAGTTTATACTAATATTTTATGTGAATTCAGAGACGTGTTCGCTTGGTCCTATGAGGAAATGCCTGGGATTTATCCTAGCATACTAGTGCACGAGATTCCTACCTATCCTGGTGAGAAGCCCATGCGCCAATGCCTATGCCCAGTTCATCCTCGCAAAGCCGCTGCCATTAAAGCAGAAGTTGAAAAAATTCTGAACGCGGGCTTCATTTATCCGATTCCCCTCACAGAATGGGTCTCAAACATCGTCCCTGTAGATAAAAAATAGGGTACTATAAGAGTCTGTGTTGATTACTGTGATATTAATCAGGCCTGTCCTAAGGAAAACTACCCCACCCCCTTCATAAATCAAATCATTGACGAATGTGCTGGGAGTGAGATTTATTCCTTGATGGACGGCTTTTCTGGGTATAATCAGATAAATATTTTACCTGTAGATCAACCCAAGAATGCATTCATCTGTCCGTCGGGTACCTTTACTTATAAAAATAACCCGTTCATCTTGAAGAACGCTGGAGCTACTTTCTAGCGTGCTATGTCTTAGGCATTCCACGACATACGCCATATCGTTCAGCCTTATCTAGACGATCTGCCAGCTCACTCAGCTCGGCGAGAGGACCATCCCGAACACCTCCGACAAATTTTTCTTTGCTGTCGACGCTATAATATCTGGCTTAACCCTCATAAATGCATCTTTTGCGTGGATTCTGGCCGTCTTTTGGCATTTATAGTCTCCAAGGACAGGATTCGCCTCGACCCTCTAAAGGTCGAGGCCATTTTTAATCTCCCATCACCCTCCTCATTACACCAATTGCAGAGTCTACAAGGAAAAACTAATTTCCTTTGAAGCTTCATCCCAAACTACGTGGAAGTGGCCAAAGGATTCACATGCCTTTTAAAGCAACACGTTCCCTTTCATTGGGACGAGATTTCTCAACGATCCTTTGAGAAGCTTAAGACGTTACTTGTTAATGCTCCGTTGCTTCTTCCTCCAAACTATCACCGTGATTTCAGTCTATACTTGGCCGCTGCATTTAGCACCATAGCTATGGTTCTGGTGCAGGATGATGATGATGGAAATGAACACATTGTTTATTATCTATCACAGAATATTCTCGACACAGAAACACGTTACGCTCACGTTGAGAAATTGACATTAGCCGCAGTGCAAGCTGTGCAGCGTTTCTGCCACTACATCCTGCTGCGTATAGTAACCATGGTTTCGGATTGCAACCCCATGACATACATTCTATCTCGACAATTACTAGGGGGAAAATACTCTAAATGGATTGTTATCGTTCAGGAGTTTGACTTAGAGTTTACCACTGCCGACCAAATCACTAGTTTTTGCGGATCTCATTTGCTCACTCCCGACAGACTCCACCCCATCTCACTCTGAGGAACATATCTCAGATGAAACCCTCTTCCTTATCAGTACTCGCGATCCATGGTACGGCGATATTATTGTGTATCTTCAAACATCAATGTTACGGTCTGATTTGACCAAGGATGCCCGACGTCGGATTCGGCATCAGTCTCAACCCTACCGTATTGTAGGAGATACTTTATACTGCGTTGGAGTAGATTCGATGCTCCGCCAGTGCCTCACCCTGGAGGTGGCTGAAAGAGTCTTGAATGACTGTCACAGTGGCACCTGTGGCGGTCACATGTCCGGATATGCCACCGCCCAGAAGATTCTGCGTGCAGACTACTTCTGGCCGTCGATATTCAAAGACTATATTGTTGCAATCCAAAAATGTCATGCCTGCCAAGTTTTTCAGCGCAAGATGTGCGTGCCACCTCTCCCTCTGCACCCTGTTATTACCGTCGGCCCTTTTGCAAAATGGGGCATAGATTTCATGACGTGTAACCCTCATTCGGCCGGGGGGCATGCATATATAATCGTCGCTGTTGAATACTTTACTAAGTGGGCCAAAGTGATGCCTACACTAGCCGCCGACGGTAAGACAACTGCCCAGTTTATTTTCAACCACATTATTGCACGTTTCAGGGTCCCTCAAGCCATTGTTACTGATCATGGCACTCATTTTCGAGATTACATGATGACCGAGTTGACATCAAGATTGGGCTTATGACACGATAGCTCAACGCCATATTACCCCCAGGAAAATGGCCAGGTTGAGGCTGTGAACAAAGTTTTGGTCACTATGCTTCAACGAAAAATTGGTATTCATAATTCCAATTGGAATCTCCAATTTTTATCAGCTCTATGGGCCTACTGGACATCAACAAAGAGTGCGACCGGATTCACACCATTCCAATTGGTGTATGGTCTGGAAGTGACTCTCCCGGTTGAGTGCGAAATTCCTTCTTTAAAGTTTGGCTATGGAAATTTTGCCCGACACTTCTCCTGAAGAAGAGCATCTCTTGTATTTGGAAAATCTGGATGAAACCCACTGCTTGGCTGCTTTAGTGATTGAAGCACAAAAGAAGCAGGTCAAAGCCCACTTTGATCAATCTGTATCTCCACGTTCCTTTGTCGAAGGGCACCTCATCCTCCTATACGACCAAGCGCATGACAAAATTGGAGCAGGAAAGTTCCAACCAATGTGGCATGGGCCCTACATTGTAAAACGAGTATTGAAAAATGGGGCTTATGAGCTCATTGATTACGAAGGAGTTCCGTTGGTGCAACCTAGAAATGTGTTGTACCTTAAAAAATACTACGCATGAAGTTATTTTTTGGTGTGGTGTGTGTACATAGATGTGTATATTCATTTGTGTGCATGTGTGGTGTGGTGTGCCATGTAAGCATCTTTCTACTAATCGGGTATTCCTGATTGTGTAGATGTCTATTACTCCGTTTGTCGGTTTCGTGAATGGTGCCTCCCGCAGTACCAGGAATCTGTCCTCGGCAGCTTGGGTAATCTATGATCCTGCTGGTGAGTTGGTTAATTTGCAAGGTGTGTGTCTAGGACCTACCACAAATAATGTTGCAGAATATAGTGTTGTTTTAGAATTATTAACTGAGGCCGTTAACCTCAGCATTCGTGCATTACTTGTGTATCTGGACTCACAGCTTGTAGTATTACAAATTAACGGTCATTATTCAGTAAGAAACTCGTCCATTTTATGTCTGTATGTACGTATTCATTTACTGGAAATAAATTTTGATTATATCACATATCAACACACACCCAGGCATATGAATACATTAACAGATGCAGTAGCCAATATGGTTCTAGATAGACATTTACGCAACTTATAAACAAAAACATCATCGCATGTAAAAAGATCCATCTAGAAATAGGTATATATATATATATGTGTGTGTGTGTGTGTGTGTGTCGAAATGTTTACATAGCGTGCATCACATAAAATAAAAAAATATACATGTTCGTCTTAATACAGCCGAAGACGACATGTCTCTCAAAAAATATGCAGGAAAATCCATAGATGTCTAATCTACATGGTGCTCGTGGTAACAAGTCACCGCATGCACTAAGCGTCTCAGTAGTCGGTGGAGGCGACTAGGAACCCCCACAGTGTGTCGCCGGTATGCTAGCGGAACATCTGCTAGCCGTGCATAGTCTGGGATCCCCCGAGCAATTCCCTCCAGGTTCTGGATCAGTTCGCCCCCTTCGCCACCCTCAGCCTGAGGGTCATGTACGACATGGGTTCTCCGTGCAATGGGCGACATGCACGCGGGCCTCTCTGGGCCGACATCTGCATACACATAAATTTGTCATTAGAACGGACATGTATTACCAAAAAAAAAAATCACAAATACAAAAAAATAAAAAAGAGTATCATACCCAACTCCTCATCCCAATCCTCCCCCTCCGGGAGCAGAAGATCGGGATCTCCGGTGAAATCAGTCCCAACATAGGGCCAATCCTCGACCACGATAAGTTGTCGCCGTAAACACCCAAAGAACTCAGGTCTCCAAGAAATTTGTTGGCCTCCTCCTGACCTGGGCATAAGTGCTGCACAGTGAGCCATCCTCGGCTCTCTTGGTATCAGCTCGGCAACTATGGCCCCTTGGCCCTGGAAAATGGGTATTCGTTCCAGGATTAATGACACCAATATGGAATCGTAGCCGAACTACTTTAGTTTGGCTTGCTTGCATCTTGTTAGCTGCCTCTTTATGTTGGTTGTCACCGCAGTAGCCCAATCGAACAATGTGGGGTTCATACACTCGGAGGCTAGTATGAGTTGGGCCTTGGTTGCCTCATGTGGAGCTTGCGATCTCGCAGCTCGTGTAATGGTATGAAGCACTACCTTGAGTGCTAGGTCGCGGATAGTATGGATGTCCACCTTCCCGCATCCCGATCCTGTTCGTGCCCCTGGGCACACTCTTGCCATTACCATCTCCATTTTCTCTCCGGAAGGTTTGCTGCCGGTTATGATTGGCACTGGACCTCTACGCGACAATCTGGTTATAAAGTAAACATTGGAGACCTCAAGAGCTAATAATTGGTCCTGAAGTTTGAATACTTCCTCATTTTCGTCCCATATGTTGACCAAGTACTGTAGCAACTTAGGTTGAGCTCGTAAGCATGGAGTAAGGAATAATTTTTTGAGTCCACAATCCTTGAGTGCATTCATACAAGCTTCATTTTCCATATCCATTTCATCTTCCTCCCCATGTTCCCTCTCCTTCCATTCAATAACCATTGTGCCGTATATCTTCATCAACACAATAAAAAATGCCTTGTTACATCTCTGGTGCATTTGGAAATCCACATGGGTAGCTCATATTCTGGAAACTTTAAGCGGAAAATTGTGTTGCGCCATTGGCACGACTGTTTTCCTAACAGTCGCACCAGTTGGCGCAACCCCTTTGTGAGCAAATGTCTATTGGCGTGGGTCCGTGCCCGATACCCGTGCCAATGGAGCGAGCCCTAAAATTTCAAAAGGGTCCTCCCAGAAGTCTAATACACAATGGAAACTCATAAAAAATTGGATTAAAATGGAGCTTAAAGGAATGCCTTTTACCTGGAACAGACGAGGATCTGAATGATGTCCTGGATCGGTCACAATCACTACCACAAGTTTTCACACAAACAGACCATTGTTGCTCTCTAAGTGAGGTAAAAAGTAAAAGTAAATTTGTTTTACCACTTGGAGCCTATTTATAACTTTTTAAGTCAAAAATTAGGTTTTAGATGTCATTTTTCTCAATATTTTAATATATTTTGTCAAAAAATGGATTTTACACTTGCCTTTATGTGCAGCGACAGGTTTTTACGTGACTTGAACAGTGATACGAGTTGTATTTTATACTTTTTCAGACTCGGTAAAAACACAAAAAAGTCATTTTGGAGTCATCTTTCAGCTCTTTTCTGACTCTCTAAACATGAAAAGATTTCTGGGTCCCTTGTCGTTTCGATCTCGTTAAAGTGGCTCCAAAATGACATCTACCTAGTATACGTTTACCCCTTTTTCGGGCTAGGATGGATTACTTACGAAAAAGGAATACCCTAGCCTATCGCGACTAGGAGGTTTTCTCAGACATAGTTTTCTACCTTTTCAGATCTGAGGAACTATCTACGAAAAGGGACCATTGGAGTTTAATTTCCCACTGTCTTTTCAAACTCTCTAAACATGAAAAGACGTCGAGCTCTTCCTTTGTCAGACTCGTTAAACCTTGATGACATCAAATCTAGTCGTAATGACAATATTCGAGTTCCTCCTTCCTAGGGCTCGTTAAATGTACTAGGATGGATTCGTCCGAAGGAAGAACTTATATTACAAGCATATGCTATCCCTTTCAAGCTTGTTTTCAAAAATAATTGGGGTACTCGCCAGAAATGGTGGGGAAAAATGGAACCAACATCAATGTCGTGTCGGTAGTATGTCGCTCTTGAACATGGCACTTGTCTGCATTCGTGTCGGGTTGGGGACATCTCATCTCGTTTTCCACTTGCCTCCATGGGTTTGGATGATCCCTTTTGACCTCTCATCTACTCTTTGTCCCGTCGTCATGACCTCTGATCTTTTGATGTCAAATACTGCCAAACTCACTGTCGTGCCGCCATATGTTCAAGAGAATTTGACCTCTAGAAATTTCAACCGTCCTCTGATTCTCATATGATCGTGATTCACAAAGATATTATGTTCCTTTGTCTCGTGTCGATGATGTGGGAAACACTATGGCCCACCTTCAATCAAGGTCACTTCCTGTCGACATCAGCTCATTATCCAGGAAGCTGATCTAGAGACTCCCTTCTGGTACCTTGGAGCTTGCATGCCTCAAAGGCAGGTTCTTCGCATTCTACGTGAGGTTTTCATCATTGGCCTCTGATCGAGTGATTCTACAGGTGTTCGACGCTAGGTCATTGATTCACATGCCGTAGATTGTACCTATAGTACCTTGAGGGCCATTGTCATTATTGGTGGTAACTCTCGCGCCTATTAACAACTTTCATCATTGGCTGGTAATCAGGAAATGTTCTTGCATGTTTGACTTCAGCTCACTTATTCACATGCTTGAACTTGTACTTTGTTCGGGTCGAGATGGAACAAAATACCCTGGGTTTTGTCCATTGGAATCCAGGCTGCGATTTTGTGGATTATTATGATTAGTTACATGACTCATTCACTGGATGGCTGCGACCATACCTGAGTCTATTTATCGATCCTCACTGGATGGATGTGTCCATACCTTGGATCTGGATTATTTTATCCTCTATTATGGATGGTTGCACCCATACCACACATATATCATGTATTTGATATATCAGTTGTACTTCTCTACGTAGGTTTTCCGATGGAAGTGTTTTTAGTTGGACACATTCTCGTAAAGCATTTCGCCCCTCTCTCTCTTTCGGGCCTCATGCTTTAGGGGGCATCTGTTACACAGAAATTTTTCACCGTCCCTGCAATCCCCCATCTCGCACATTGGAGGGCTCATTCCATGACCTGTAAGAAGTAACATAACTTGAAAACACTTTCATGGAATTTCCCTAGACATGGACTTTCATTCCCCTGAAGACATCTCCTTATGAAAAACCATAAAAATAGCCTTTTTATCCTTGGTGCAACTAGACAGTGTTATACCCGTGCCAATGGGGGAAATCCTCCAAAGAGGGCGTGCCAATTGGCACTCTGTATCAGAGTAACACTCGCACCAAGCTTATTAAAGGGTGTTTTTTAAAAATAAATGGTGGAAGATTGACTTTAACCAACTCCTGACCTGGTCTCTAAATTGAGTTGGGACGTTTGGTTCCGGATTTCCATGTAGAGGAAGTATTTTTCCACCGCTCATGGAAGATTCCTTGAGGATAGGGCCAATCCCATGATTGTAGGGATCCCAACTCCCCTTCCACCATCTATATAAGCTTGCCATTTCCCTTTGCAAGCTAATCTCCAAGAGCCTTCATAGCCTAAAGAATGTTGCAAGAGCTTTGATAGTCCTCATAGTGCCAAATCCATAGCAAGGAGATTGACGATCGAAGAGAGAGGCTTGTCCCCATTCCCGACAAGCTTTACTGAGACGTATTCCGCTGACGACCCGCCGAAGGAAGGTTCAGCGTCAGAGCCAGGTTATATTTTCCTTTGTATGAATTAATGATAAACGACTATTGGTTATGGTTCCACTCGTATTGTTCATTATGATCATGAGTTGTGTCTTCTCTGACTGATACATAATTGCATATATATCAGGTTTTACGCTTGTGTTTGTCATGTTTCTTGTGTGTGCAGGTGTTCGCTCGCGGCAAGCGAGAGGATTGTGATCTACTGGAGCAAGGAAACGGGAGCGCCATCTTCTCTACGAACAACATCATTGGACTTGAGGTAGGCCTTCATCGCAAGTTGGTCTATTGCAATTAGGAACTTGCACCTTAGCGTGATACGATTGTTGCTAGACCCAATCTGGGCTAGTAGGGATCGTCTCTGTCCACAGAGGGGATTTACCTCTACAACACTGTCAATGATGGCACATGTTGCAGATGGAATGTGCCCTGATTTCCACATGTGAGATTATTTGGAACCCCTTGCAAGGGTGCAAGAGTTTCTCTCTTTGGAGAAAATGCTCCATCTCCCTCTTCATGAGGTACTATATCTGCTACTGCTATGATACCGATGTTACATCTTATCTCCTCTTCCCCTTCATCATGAATGGATGTTTTCTCTTTTGAAAAAGAGATCTCCATGTATTCCTTTTGAGAAGAAATGGGGTTCTTGCCTCAAGAAAATTATTATGCAAGTTTTTAATCCCCTCAATAGTTTTTTGAAATGGAGTTGGATTTATATATCCTTCCAACTCATGCAAATGTTTTGTTTGTTTATGTTTAGCTAGCTCAACCAAGGAAGTTTCAGAGTGTTTTTCATTAAATTTATTTACTAACCTCCTATTGAACCTTGCATAATTAGACATATTTTCATCTTTTAATGAAGAAGATTTGTAAAACCACCAGGCATAAGCCTTACCTTCAAGGTGCAGCGCTGCTACTCTAGTGGCTTGATCTTCTGAAACTTGGTGTTGCTGCAAATAGGTGTCTAGCTCCTCCACCCAAGCCCTAGATAAACATTTAGGTGATACATCAAAAGTAGATAGAAATAATCTACCCACATCATGTTGCTTGCACCTTGTGCTTCTATCTTGGTTGCTAGGTCTCTTATCCTCATTTATCTTGCAAAACCCTTGGAAGTTAAGATTATCTCTAAATCTCTGAGTTTGAGATTCATACTCTTGAATGTAGTCACCAAGAGTCTCCTCCTTGGATACATTTTCTTCCTCCATCTCTCTTGCTATGACCCTAGGCATGGTGCCATGTCATAGATCTGATGGTGTAGCTAAATGATCACACCCATAATGTGAAAATCTGGAGCTTTCTTCATGTATAAGCCCTCATGGAGAATCCCTACATCTCTCCATTCTCATCTCTTTGATGTCTCTACTAATGCACTACATAGTTTGAAGAATAAGTTTTGAGAACTCCTTCCCTCCTAGAAATGAGGTTTTTCCTTCACCTCATCTGCAACTCTTCTCCTTCCTATGATAAGCCTCCTTAGACGCAATAATGGCTGAAGTACACAGGCTAAGCCAAGATTATGCTCTGATACCACTGTAATATTCCCAAATGGGAAAAGCAGGAATAGAGTGCATAGAACTAGAAATATGCACAAATATAATAGATCAAAGCATGAGGCAATAGTAGATCCATTCCATTATGATTATAAAAACAAAATAGATACAAGATCTTGAGGAAAAGACCACTCAAGTTGGGAAAACAAGCCTCCCATGAAAGTATACACCTAGATCTAAAATGATGTTAATGCATGAAATACAAGAATCCAGAAAAATGCGATGTCTAAGAGAGATAGAAGATGAAACATGTAAAAATATATTACTGTTGATATAATTCCCCAAAAATTATAACGCTAGAGATCCATGCTCAAAAACATAATTCCAGGACAACCCAGAAATGGTTTCCGGAAATACACACTATGCAAAAATAGCAGATTTGGCCCTAGGGCTGAATAATATCTGAAAATAAATCACTGATGGGAGATGAATGATATGATATACAATATGGATGATCCTCCTCCAGCATATCTCCTAAATGAAGGGTTGATCCCCACACAGTAAAACGCAAACACTCCAAATAGGGTAGTAAACCCACTATTGCAGCTTCTCTCCAAAATAACACAGTCCTTGTAGGAAAATGTGTTGTAGCTGATGGATGCTACTTGGCCTGGTGGAAAAATATGTAATGAAGCCCTCAATTATTCCTCACAAGCTACTGGATGAAAGTATGATCCCTCCAATGGAAAACTAGCTCATAAAATGGAGATTTCTCTCCTCCACTACTATACCCCTGCAACACAACCCAACTCTAAACATAACTGTGTTGTACATGAGATTGAATCTTAGCCAAATGCCTAATTATGGAAGTATAATTAAAAATCCTCCAAGATATTCTCAATGGAAGAGGTGGGATTCCTGATCAGGGACACCTTGTGCTAAACAACACATGAAATCTTAGCTAAAAAACTAAAGAAAGCTATATATATAAACATAACATATATCAAAATATCAAATATACCAAGATGAATAATATGGCTACCATCCTCTTCCATCCTCTTCCTTTTATAAGATATGAGCTTCCAAACCCTAAGCCTCATCATTAATCACACTACTTCCATGCATTGTGTCTCCATCTTAAACTATGTTGTCCCTCCATTAATGTCCACTCCTTAATGAAAACGCTGTTTATTTGGTCAAAGTTGACCCAGTCTGCATGTTTTAGCCTCTGTTCACACCTTAGGCTACTTTACTGAGATGGAAATATGATCCAATTTTAGATGAGAAGTGGTTTTATTCTTCATAAAGAGATTTATGGTCCTCCCTACCCATTTATTCACCTATCTAAGTGGAAAAACAAAACTTTAATATTCCAATTAGCTGAAAACTAATTTAGGAATATTACATGTTTAAAGAGGTAATCTTTCAGTAAATTAGTTGTTCTAACCATGTAAGTATCTTTCAAACTCATTTCCAAAGTTTTGAGCATTTTCACACAAGTGTCGTCACGGTCATCGTAAAGTGTATATTTGGTGTCACACTTTTCGTAACTGGTCATATAGATGTCGCGCAAAGGAGAATGGTTTTTTTTTGTATGTATCAGATGATTTATGTTATAGTATTCTAAGTGTGTGATCATAGTCAAATTCCATCAAATATTCACATCAATCTCACTAGTCACACACTTAGTCATTTTCCATAAAACTTCCCAACTGAACAAATCTACTTCCCTGGGCCTTCCCTGACCTATGAACTACACAATATAAATCCTATGGTTGTTATCTTTCTACTTGGAACTATGCAGCGTGCAGTACTAGATTCCCAAGACTGCTCCATTGTGCAGTTGTTGTGACCAAGACTGGACCTTGACCTCCATAATTGTGCAGTTAATGCCTCTAGCCCAGCTTGAAATTTGCACTTTGCAACTTCAAGACACAAGCTCATCCCCTAAGCCTGCGAATTTCACACTACGCAACAACCCATGCCTCCTTGACCCCCTAAACAATACAATTATCTTTCCCAACTCACATCTTTGTTACTTGTCCCCCTTGACTACAGAAACAATGTAGTCATGTCCCTTAGTCCAGCCTAAACTGCACACTATGCAGTATCAAGGCTTAAGGACACCCCCTTCCTACCTGTACTACACATTTGCCTAGTCACTGAGCCTCCTTTCATATCCTGTCACTTGTCCTTGACTCAGTTCATGGATCAAAATGCATCATCTTAGGCCATAGTTTTTCAGATTGAGGTCTTCCTATCATGAGTGAATTGGAAGAACATGTACTCTATCAAGTCATGGAGAGATGTTGAAGGAGGAGAAGAAGGAGGAAATCATGTTTAAATAAACTCTTGTAGTTGAAATTACAAAATTATTGATCAAAAGAAAGAAAAAGTTGCAACCACTATCCAAGACTTGAGATCATTGAAAACTCCCTATCACCAAGGTATGAAGAGGAGTAAAGGAGAGTTGTTTCATGAAGATAGTTAACTCTGAGAAAAAAATATGGATTTACATTGCCATGTCATCAAACATTCCATGTTATCTGTGTCATGTCATGTCTTGTCATGAGTGGTCATGTTGCCACATCACTATTGTATATCATGTCCATTATAAAATGTATTGTAAAGTGGAAGTCCAAAGGACACACACGAATGCAAAGAGTCATGTAGGTTGAAAATTCATGAGAAGAAAAATAGTCATGAGGGTATTCAAAGATTCACACTTGGCTATATATACCCCCTCATTGTATGAGCAAAGGAGTTTTCACCTTCGCTCCACCAGCAAAGTAGTAGAGAGAATATCTAGTTCTTTTGTGGAGAAAGGATTAGATCCAATGCTCCACTATTGGATCTAGTGATGTTCATTATATATATGTATCTTAGAAATTTTACCTAATAACACAAGCCTTTCAAGACCAACACGTTCTTCATGCATGACTCATGAATGTATGTAATACTATTATGCAAATTTTTATTGTTCATGTTCACTTTTTCCACATGTTCTAGGATAGTTTAATTATTTTGGTTATTTTATTGTTTATCTTTTTGAGAATGTGTTGTAATGGTTGTAATTTTTGTATCATCCTTTTGGAATATTCCATAGGATATTAAACAAATATTTCCCATATTACTGTGGGTGTAATTGTTGTCCCATCCTTGTCGACTATTCTGCAGGATATTAGAAAAATCATTCTTAACTTGTTTTGTTTAATGACAGTCACATCCATTGTGGACTATTTCGATGGGTGTTAGATGAAATCATTCAGTTCACATGTGTCTCTTCCTGGGTGGTACAAATACCTCTCTCTCGGAGGCTCACTTTTCTTTTGTTTCGTCTACATTTGAAGAACCTTGACACACACAATCAAACACTCACCAGGCACACTCCCCTTGATTTGTAAAGCACATTGGTATCACTCTCTTTATTTCCTACAACAAGAACTAAGGCATATCTTTAAGAGTAAGGAAATCAGGCCTTTGTTCCGGATGAGACTCCTACACCAAACGTTGTGAGGTCTAATTGGGACTTCATATCGGGAACTTACCCTGAATGTTGGTGGGTCCAACAATGTCAACCCTTAGGTTGTTCAATGATGGTATACAAGGAAAACAACACTCCCAATAGATAAGGAATATTATATGAAGGGAGATGAGACATTGGTTAAGAAAGGAAGGGTGTTCGATCACAAACTATTGCCTAAAACATAGTAGGATGTTGGATACTTTATACTAAAATACATCACCTTTTCATGTAACTATGACTTCATTTTTGGGTACCATGTCAAAATACTTACTTAAATTTGTCATCAAGAATTAATAAACAAACCTTGTTCCCCTTTTAAAAAAATGCACCTTATCAAAAAATATTTAAATCTACAAAGAAACCTTAGGCCTATGTCTCTCACCATGGGTTAATCAAAATTTTGGTGCTCATTGAACTAGATATAGGAAGACCAAACTTGATGATACCTGTTGGGGAAACTAACCAAAGATGTAGTAGAAATAGAAACAAGTGGAGCTAGGGCACAAGAATATGAAACAAAGAAACCCCTTACAAGTATATGGGAACATAACCAAGAAACCACCTCTTCTGCCCCAACACAATAGGAAAATAATGTAGAAATCATCAAAATTCTCTCCCTTGAGGGACGAAATTTGGACTACAAGGAAAATAAAGGGCACGAGTCCACCTTTTGTGGAAATCCCAAGAGAAAGGAAGACATAGTCCTTGACTACAGAAAAGTTGAAAGTTCCACAAGTTAGGGATAATTATTACGCAATAACCAATAATAACCCATGAGAAAGAAGGAGTTACTACTACATAAAAACCAACATAAGATTTAGGTACTAAGGAAGAAATACCTGCTAACACATAAGAACCAACACAAAACTCAATATTCATGGAAGAAATACTTGTTTTTACACAAGAACAAATAAAGGAATTAGTTGTTGTGAAGACATACCTAGCGTTACATAGAACTAGTAGAGAGCTCAATATCCATGGAATAAATGCCTATTGTTACACAAGAACTAGCAGAGGAATTAGTTGTTGAGGAAGAAACACATGTTGTCACAAAACAACTAATAAAGGAGTTGGATGCCATGGAAGTAGAATTTGATTCACCACAAGAACCCACCAAGGAGTCTACCTCAAAGTAATTGGTCAAGTGAATAAGGCATAGGATATTCAACAATAGCCTAGTTAAGATGCATCTAAACTGTCCTATAACACACTTGTCCTACAATCCCATAAATTTAGGATCTTAAATCACAAATTGAAGGATAAGTTGAGAAGCCTAGACGAAAAACTACAAGGCTAGCAATTGTAGGAAGGGATAGAAATGTTAGTTGAGGTATAAAAACACTTCATTCAACCATGTTCTAGAAATTTTAAGGGGGAATCATTGAAGTAAAAACAATTTTCTACTCTTACTTCTACTCCTTCTGTTATTCTTGTTATTACTCCTAAATTTTCCCATATATCTTATAGGACCTAACCTAAGCCAACTGAAATTGTTTCTACTCAAGAGGAGGTGAGAGAAACTATACTAACAACTCCCCAAGAGATCAAGAACATTGATGCTATAATTATGACAAAGGATCCTCTTGTTTGGGAAAATTATATTTAGGAAAAGATCTTTATTTTTCAAGATACACCAGTTCAAATAGAGAAATATTCTTTGCATGATAGGACAATTGATACAAAAGAAGGAAAACTTTCCACTAAGACAATTGTCGTATATTTAAGTGAAAATTTGTGGTTGAAGATTATGGTCACATATTGGACCATCTACAACGACATAGAGCCTCAAGTAGTGTTTGGATAAGTGGTTGGGTTAAGTAACTTGAATATTTTTGGTCAAAATAGGATTTTTAGAATGAATAATTAAAGAAGGTATTGAAATTGGAAGCTTGAATAAAAGTATTGGATGAAGAAAAAAAACATATGAACACTCTCACTAATTCCATCATGAGTTGTAGGGTGCCATCTATGATCTACTATGTTTTCCTATATGAGAGGAATTTACCTTTTTTCTTAGGGAAGTGGCCATAGATAGACCCCATAATGTAATATTTGTAGAATATTTCCTGGAAGTATATTACAAAAGAAATTATAAAGACAAGAATGTGTTATTATACCAGTACCATATATATTTGCATCATGATAAAGAGTGTAACACGAATCGTTTTGTGGGATATGTATGATTGAGGGATTTCACCTCTTTCTTGAGTCACTAAGTCCAATGGAGGTATTCCTAGTTTAATTCTATGAGATATCAACAAGGTCATAGTCTATGGGTGAGGATTGAATTACAAAGCCTTTGAATCATCCTCCAATTTCACCATGCATTAGTGTCGTTAGCCCCACTTTCTAAGATTATGTATGCAATTCAACAATAAGTAATTTTCCATTATGTTAGCAAAATGAAGACACTAAAAGAATATGCTTCACTAATGTGCCAACACTGATGGGATAATGAAATTGAGGACATGAGTAGGAAATATTCCTTCAATTTGGTATGAACCTTAGTATAGCTTTGAAAAGGTTGGGAAAATAGGCCCAATGTATGAGGAGATGTGGACCCAAGTGGATTGGTTTGATATTTTAGTATCCTATGATATGGGTTTGATCACCAATGTATCAATTTAATTGTAGATTGAAACATGTAGTGGAAGCTCGTTTTTGGTAAGAAATTGAATCCAAAGTAGTATATTACCTATCTAGAGGACAAGGGCATCTTAAATACAACCTCAACAACCTCCACCATATACATTCATATTGAGATTTAGATTGATCAGACTAGTTGCATGAGCATATGAAATAATTGTTGTTGGGGGGAGATATTGTGAATTAGAAATGTCATATTTCCCAAAGTCACTTTTTACCTTTTTACTACTTTTTTCAATCTTTCATAAACATTTATCAACCTTCGCTTACCCATAATGATGCATTTTTGCCTCCGGTATGTTTTCCCACATTTTGTATCAATTTAGCGAATTATGCTTATGTACTTGAGGGATATAAGCCTTTGTAACACTTAGTCCTAAGAATGGTCAGAAGTTGTTGTTATATCGAATGTTATGATAGTGTTGTTACTCCTGGCATGCGAAGCTGGGTTACATTTTTTGCCCTTTTTTGAGAAAAAAATTTCATTTTTTTCGGTTCTTCAACTTTCTGCAAACTATAACAATTTTTTTGTGTAGAATTTCATTTTGCAAAAAAAATAAAAGTTGTGAGAAATTTTGTTAGCTTTCTATTAATTATTTTTCGAAATTTTTTTATGCAGATTTGATATGTCAACTTAGCATTTCTTTGAGTGTGTGTTTCTTAACAATCAAAGGATTCATAAGAAGTCATGTTATGACGCAATGTTGTATTCATTGAAAATTTGTGTTTTTGAAAAAACAAAATGTGTTACAACAATAAAGACAGAGTCTACTTTGTTTTTGTCATATTTACAAAGCCAATGGATGCATATCATAATTACTATAATTTTTTGAACTGGTCCAATACGAAAAACTGCATATTTTGGATATGTTTCGTGTCACAAGAAATTTCTTAACATATAAGTTATAAACTAAAAATCTAAAAGCTACCCATTAGAGACGACGGACCAATGTAATGCCCCATATTTTTTTCAATTTTTTTTACAATGTATTTTTGGAGATACAAAATTTTGATTTCACTGAATCACAATGACCCTCAGAAATTGTTTGCACCCATTTTATTAGAAAAATAATTAAAATTAATAAACGTTTATGAAATTCCATAAAAGTTATATTTCCTGAAAGTAGATTCAATTATGAAAATTCTTGTCTTGGTTCCGATAGTTAATTAACAAGCTTTCATGGAGTTTAATCAGTCCAAAGTTGCAGAACCGTCTTCAGAGCCTAGTTTTTGCGTAATTGGTGACGCGTTAGTTTGGCCGAACTTTTAATCTAAGTTTGGCCGAACTATGTTTTCCGCCGAAGGCTCGTTAAATCTAACGTCTTAATAGTTCCGCCGAACTTTTAATCAAAAGTTCGGCCGAACTATTGTATAACTCTTCGTCGGCCAGAAATTTTTGCGGAGCCCCTACTAAAACACATTTCGCGGCTATATAAATTGCCGCGAAATGATTCACAATTTTCGCACATTCCGCAACATTTCATCTCATTTTAAAAAGATCTTAGTTTGGGTTCAAAAAATTTTCTTCAAAGTTTGGGTTTAAGAGCATTTCTTGGAAGCAAATTGATTTTACAAAGAATTGTTTTGGGTTTAAAGAATTTTTTTTGGAAGACATTTCTTGGAGGCGGCCTGATTTTGGCAAAAATTGTTTTGAACTTAAAAAAATTTCTTGGACGTACATTCAAAAGACATTTCTTGGAGGTATGTATGTGTTTTGAGTTGAAGTAAATCTTTTGAGCTTCGTTTCATTTTTATAAGACATTTTTCTCTCGAATTTTTGTTGAAGTAAATATTTTGAGCTTCGTTTCATTTTTATAAGACATTTTTCTCTCGAATTTTTTAAAGTAAGTGTTTTGGATTGGAGTATGTATTTTTTGCAAAAAATTTACACTGAATTTTTTTAAATTAAATCTTTTGTGATATTTTTTGTAATTAAGTTATTGTCTAATTTTTTGAAGGAAATTTTTTGAACTTCATACCCTATTATCATGGGAAATCGAAGAACTTGTGCGAGAAAATATGATCAAAAAAGAGACCCCGAGGAACGTAGAGAAGAGACGAGACAATCTCGAAAAAGAAAATTAGAAGCCCTCTCAAATATTGAAGAGGAAAATCAACCTCAAGAAGAAATTGAAGCAAGTATGTAAATGTAAATATTATGATCTATTGATATATTTAAAATTTTCCTAATGTAAAATGTGAAGCTTAATTTTTATTTGATGAACTAGTTTGAAAAATATTTTGTTTAACGTAAACAGACAGAGATATTCTTCAAAATATTGAAGAAGAAAATCAACCTCAAGCAGAAATTGAAGCAAGTATGTAAATGTAAATATTATGATCTATTGATATATTTAAAATTTTCCTAATGTAAAATGTGAAGCTTAATTTTTATTTGATAAACTAGTTTGAAAAATATTTTGTTTAATGTAAACAGATAGAGATATTCCTCAAAATATTGAAGAAGAAAATCAACCTCAAGCAGAAATTGAAGCAGATATGTAAATGTAAATATTATGATCTATTGATATATTTAAAATTTTCCTAATGTAAAATGTGAAGCTTAATTTTTATTTGATGAACTAGTTTGAAAAATATTTGGTTTAATGTAAACAGACAGAGATATTCCTCAAAATATTGAAGAAGAAAATCAACCTCAAGCAAAAATTGAAGCAGGTATGTAAATGTAAATATTATGATCTATTAATATATTTAAAATTTTCCTAATGTAAAATGTGAAGCTTAATTTTTATTTGATGAACTAATTTGAAAAATATTTGAAATTTTAGATATATTTGTTAATTTAGTTATTTATTGAATATGTACTATTTTTTCAAATATGTACAGATGAAATCACTATCGATAATGACATGTTAGAAAATTTTAACACTCACACATATGGATATAAAAAACCTAACCATGTTATACGATATCGTGTTAACTGCATTTTTGAAAAGTATTTCTTAAATGAGCAGGTGACAGTTCAGGCTCAAATGTTGAAATGTCTCCCATCATTAAGGAAATTAAAAGAAGCTACGACACTATTGGATATTCGAAAATCAACCATAGATAAAAAAAATGAAGGAAGATGTGATAAAAAAATATGAGTAGTGTTATAAAGTCAATTAAGAGATCTAGAGAGAAATATGTTTCAATTGTATGTAGAGGAATACATATGGCAATGGTTTCATCAAGTACTCAAGAGAATTGTTTGGTAACATCTATGGCACGAGCACTGGAAACCTCGCGAAAAACTTTGCACAAACATCGGAAATTTCGGCTGCAAATAGATGTAAATGATGAACTCGCTTGTTGGAGAGCTATTTGTAGGCAACCATACAAAGATAGACTTGGAGAAAATGTTAAAAAAATAATATATGAATATTGGAAGAACAATTTGTGTGTTTCACCAACTGCAAGGCATGTGATGCGAAGAAGAATAGCACGAAATCAGTACGAAGAACATGAAAAACATCTCTTGGAAACCACTCAGATAGATTTATTCAACAAGTTCAAAGAAGAGAATCGTCAAATTCATGTTTCACTCAGTGCTTTTATTCAACAAAAACCATGGTATGTAAAACCTATCACCGTACGCGACACTTGTTGTTGCCATTATCATGTGGAATTTGAGTTATATTATGACACATTCCTTGATTTTGGTATAACATTATGGAAGGATTCACCTCCTCCTTCCACTATCCGTGATTTCATATCTCAAATTATATGTGAAAGAGAAAGCGATGAACTATTTTACAAAAAGAAATGTTTTGGTGGTAAAAAATGCGATGATTGTGGAAATTTGACTAAATTTCAAAACAAATATCGTATTGATATAAATGATCAATCATTGTCCAACATGAAAGTGAAATGGAAGAGAAATGAATATATCGATACATCGATTCAAGGTGAAAATAGTGTTAAAAGAATTGAATTACTAGAAGACGAAATTTTTCTGATAGACTTTTTGAGAAAGTTTGAGGCAGAAATTTACAAATACACCAAGCATTCCCATAGAGCTCGATGGCAAGACTTGCAATTCAAAAAATCTCGTGAATTTTTTCCACCAAGGACCATTTTGTCAGTGATTGATTTTGCAGAAAACTACACATTTGTTCCACAAAAAGAAATTCAGAGTGAATACTATCATTCTGACCAAGTCTCCATGCTCATCCATATTCTATATAGACATGCTGAACAAAATTTTTATCATATAGAAAGCACGAGTGAAAATCGACATATCATTAAAGAATATCACTTTTTTATCAGTGATGATCGTACACATGATACATGTTTTGTACAACATTGTTTTGGAAAAAATTATGATTCATTTAAAAATCGTGGAATAACATTCAATGAACATTGGATATGGTCAGACGGATGCGCAGGTCAATTCAAATCTGCACGATCATTCTTTTGGTTGTGTTGTCTTCATAAGAAAACTGGCATTAAACATTGTTGGAATTTCTTTGAGACTAGCCATGGAAAAGGAGAACATGACGATGCAGGAGCATGAATAAAACGAGCACTTCGAAGATATCAAATGAACCACTTTGCAAGCCGACTTGTGAACGCTGAAGAAGTTGTTCAATGGTGCATCGCTGCTCTAAGCCATGAGAGAAACCCATCAAAAGAAGTTTGAAGGTACATTCAATTTAATTTATATTGGAAATCTAATTTTAAACATTGTACATTTATCATGCAATGATTATCTTTGATTGTATTTTGATATCATATTTACAAATTCTTTTTCTAATTTTCCATATAAAGGTTTTTTTGGCATATTGGAATCGAAGACGTAGATAGATCAATTGGAAATGACGTTGAAAGAATAAAAGGGACTCGAAAATTGCATTCAATTCAAACAAAGTCGTCCAGAAATGTGTTTGCATTGGATAAAATAAAATATTCTTTTTTTTGTGATGTTTGCATAGAAAACACAAAATCTAATGACGTTTGTGAAAACGAAATGTATGTGAACAATTGGAAAGATACAGAGCTAAATACAAAGGGCAAAATGTCTATTGCAATGTTTGAAGAAATGAAATCAGAGGAAACTACAATATCATTCGATGGTGATCGAGTTTCTGATCTTGTTAGAGAAGGTAACATTTGAATTACTTTCTAATGATTTAAAGATCTAGAAATAAATTTAAATATGCATAATTTTGTTAAATTTATTTTATTTTGCAAGAGATGTTTTTGCTGTAATTGCACCTATTGACAACGATGAAAATGTGAAGTATTATTTGATGCGTTTCACTGAACGAAAAATGAAATTATTACAAAACTATAATGATCACGGATTTCAATATGACAGAGGGTCTATTATACTGAAAGGTTATTTTTTCAGACAAGCTCATCAAAGTGGAGACTTTGTTTACTTTGAAGACTATGAACCTGATTCCATAAGTTTTCAATATAATCACTTGGTGTGTGCAGCACACATAAAGTTGATAGAAGTTCAATCAAAGAAAAAATCGAAAATTAAGAGATGGAAAATGTCAAAATCCTATCATGAACGGATTATTGAGGATGGAATTCCATTAGAATTTTTTTGAGTGAATTGTCCAACAATTTATTATCTTTGGATTAAATATGTTTTAGAACTTCCAATACTCAACTAAAAATTGAGCTGCTTATGTTATTTGTGCAAGTGTTTGCATATGTACAAATTGTTTGGGTACAAGCACGTGCTCTAGTATCAACTGAAAGTAGTTTTTCTATACATGTGCATTGATGAAAAAATTTATATGTATTGCATATATATGTGTGTGTGTGTGTGTATGTGTGTGTGTGTGTGTTCTAGAATGAAATTAATTGTTCTATTTTTACTATGTGCATTGATGAAAAATTATTTACGTACTCAATGTATATGTTCTAGAATGCAATTAACTGTAACTAGTTTTCTATGTGCATTGATGAAAAACTAGTTGGATTTTCTGGTAAAAAGTACAGACACAATGTAAATAAATCATCTGCAGTATAGTTTTGTACGAAAATTCCTTTCAGACAAGAGACTCGGAGCACTTCTCCGACTTTTGGTGGGATTTGACCCACATCTCTAATCCTGATTGAAAATCTAGTACAAAATTTGCTTGTCCAATGGTCGGATATGTTCAATGTGCATCGATGAAAAATGTTACTTGTCTTGGATAGATATGTTCTAGAATGCACAATTAATTGTTCCAAGTAGTTTTTCTATGTGCATTGATGAAAAACTAGTTGGATTTTTTGGTAAAAAGTTTCAACAATGTAAATAAATCGACAAGGCTGCCTATTTGAGTGCATTAATGACATTGACCCAAATTCAACAAACATATATATGTACTAGAATTATATTTCCAATCAAAATTAAAGGGATAATTTGTACATATATCTACTTCTTTAAACTCTTTTTTCAATTAGAGCTCAATTGATACATGGTTAGTTGCATTGAAAAGCTATGTTCTTCCTATTGGAAATTTTTTCATTCAAACAAAACTACATGGAGAGATCAAAAGCAATCTTAAATTTCCAAATGTACTTCAACCATCCAAAAGGGATTTGTGCAACATTACTTGACATGCTATGCCAATTATAGTGAAAAACTATCCAATAGAAACATTTAACATTATATACCACATGTGCCAAATGTAGATTGAAACCATCCAAAATTTTAAAATTTTAAAAAAATTTGATAATATATCGTGCAACATTAAAACATTAAACATCACATGAGAAATGTAGATTGAAACCGTTCAAAACGTGAGTTTAAAAAAATTTAAATTATATATAGATCGTTACTTCACATGCCATGCCAATTATAGTTCAACTAGATCCAATAGAAACATTTAACATTATATACCACATGTGCAAATGTAGATTGAAACCATCCAAAACTTTAAGTTTTAAAAACATTTTGATTATATATTGTGCAACATTAAAACATTAAGCATTTAAAGTTCATTAAATATCACATGCAAAATGTAGATTGAAACCATCCAAAAATTGAGTTTTTAAAACTTCACATGCCATGCCAATTATAATTCAACTATCCAAAAAAAACATTTAACATTAAATATCACATGTCAAATGTAGATTGAAACCATCCAAAAATTTTAACTTTTAATTTAACAAAAAAATATAGATCACAACATTACTTCACATGCTAAATGTACTCCAAGCATCCAAAACTTAAATTTTAAAAACAAAAAAAATTATAACACATGTCATTACATAACATGCCAAATGTAGTTCAGATGACAACATTAATTTATAGATGACAACATTACTTCACATTCACATGCCAAAAGTACTAAAACCATCCAAAATTTAAATAAAACAAATTATATAATAACAATGTAATAAAATATGTCCAAAAATTGTAAATCTCACAAGTATCAAACTGTATCAAGTTTAAAAAATTTTAAAACCATCTAAATTTTGAAATCAAATCTACTGTAAATCATGTCCATCAAATGGAGACGGATCTAGTGTCTTCCCTACTAGGGTCTCAGTCCGCGCCCTATCTTGTGAATGGGAAACCTACATACACAATGCACATGTACTTGAACATTAAAATTTGATGTTTTAAAAATGAATGAGAATATATATATCTAGAAATTCATGTAAAAAACAAAATATAACAAAAGAATCATGTAATACCTCATAAGGTCCCCTCTCCATTTGATGAACAAGTTCTCCCATAGGAACATCTGCAGTGGTAAACTGTACAATATACATGTACAATTAAATATATATATATATATATATATATATATAGAATTTATATAAATTAAAAACTTTCAAATGAAAATGCACGTGTACATATATAAACTTATTTTCAATTTAATATTAAAAAAAGGAACTAAAGACAACTTGTTCAAATGCTGTGGATGTTCCTATCTCCGTCGCTAGAGTCCGCGGATTAAAGAAATCTTCTATAGGAACCTAAATTCAAAAAAATTTAAATAACTCAAAATATAGATCTCTCTCTCTCTCTCTCTCTCTCTCTCTCTCTCTCTCTCTCTATATATATATATATATATATATCTCAATTTTTAATGGAACTTTTTGAGGTAGAATATATATATATATATATATAACTTTTAAACATAAATTTTAAACTTGTGAAAAATTGTCCATACTTGTGGCTCATCTCCCAATGAAGTAGAAGGTACATCTCCTAAGGAAGAAGAAGGTACCGCCATCCCAAAAACATCAGACGGAATCGGTACCTGTTAAAACATTTTATCAAATTATATATATATACATACATGTACATGTGTGGCAACAATTATTTATTTTAGAGTCACTTAAAAAACACTAACATTTGCCAACATATCATGATGGTCAGACCCATCTGCATTGTTTGAACCAGAGGTCCCGAACGTTATATTAACATTTTCGTCACGCATCGTGTCTGAGAACTGCAAATGGTGTTTTAACATATAATCATATATTTTTGTTAGATTAATGTACACATACAAATAAATGTATACATATACATACACATGTATTTATTACAAATTGTACACATGTATATGTAAAAATAATTTCAAACCCTAAGGTCACTAACACATACCGTTCTGGTGCCCTCTTCCTCATGAAAAATTAGGTCTTGCAAACCATTGCAAAAATTTATTGCATATTTTCGGAGATCTTCAACATTCATGTTGTAAATCTCCTCATCTGTACAATAAACAAAATCGGCACGTGCATTTTCATGTGCTCTTTGTCGATTTAAACAAAGATAGACTCCACTTAATCCGCTATGAGCATTGTCGATCATAACATCCCTTGCTTCTCGACTTATTTGAGAAGTCGCATTCATCTCTGATCGCAGAGTTTCGACTCGAAACGGTCGACTCACAAATGGCGGCTCAGGGCGAGGCAACTCCACATCTCGCTTAGCACCCTTACGATCATATAATCGACCTTTCCCTGGGCCAAAAAATTCTGAGGGAAGGTCATTGTAGTTGGGTTTCATACCCAAAAAAAATCTGCATAAAACATTTGTGCAAAATAAATAAGAACCTCATCGTTCCATGGAAGCCTTCCATAGGCCGCAAGATGCCTATCATACAAATTACGAGCTTTCTCTGGGTGCTTGAAATACTGCACCTTCAACATTTTTCTTTTTGGCCCTTCCTTATAATTAAACATTGACTTGGCCACTTCTTTTGTAACTTTTTGTTTTACGTCCTACCATTTATCGGGACCCATCACTGTTTATTTTCTCTTTCTCATCATTTCTACAAATGAATCAGTCATTGGCCCAAGATTTCTGTACACATTTACCATTTCACCCAATGAATGTGTAACTATTTCAAGGCTTTGTCGACTCTCAGCAGGTAGAGACAAAGCCATGAGATCTCTTTGCAATTTTGCATGAAGTCTTTCACAACTTTGTAAGGTGCATTCCACCATGTTGGTTTCCCATGGTATATTAGTAATCTCAGCCGGATAAGTTGGGCTGGGTTGACAACCTTCTTCTTGAATGTAGCGGACTGCCCTGCATCTATTTTGACCATTATTTCGAACATTTTCAGCCTCTGTACCAATATATATAAAATTTTGTATATTAGAAAAAACATGTGTAAAAAAAGTTGTACAAATTTAATGAAAAAATATTGAAATTGATGGAAACCTTGATGTTGTTGGTTAACATCTTCTCCAACATGACCCTGCTGAGAACCAGACCCAGAATGACGCTACTGAGAACCAGACCCAAAATGACCCTGTTGAGAACCAGCAGTCGTTGATTGGCCTTCGAGGGAATAAATATCACCCCCTTCATGCAACCTGCTACCACTCATACCTCGATCGGTTGAACCATGGCCACGCTCCATGGATGGAGTAGAAACCCTTCTCCTCTTACCTCCTAGAAATTAAAATATGAAACTTATTAACAACTAATTTAACTCACAAAGTTAATAAAAAATCAATTCCATATGTACACACATGTATGGAGATTTAAGATTATATTTAAATACCGTGAACATCCCCCAATCCCTGAACCTCCCTATGGGATTCGGCTGATCTTCATCATTCATCCTCCATGATATATATCTATTGGTCGAAATTTACACAAAATAGATTTCAAAAAATTAATTTGTAATTTAGTGTACACAAATTATGTAGAACACAACTTTCAAAGCAATAATTGATCATGTGTGAAACTAAATTTAATCAAAAAAGAAATTATAAAAATGATAAGTTCACCAAATTGCGCTTTACATGGTGGGAGCACACTTGGTTAAAAATTTACCACTTATACACTTTAAATTGTGGGAGAAATGACACATGTACATAGTTTACCTTAAATTTGTTGTGTTTTATGGATATTAAAATGAAGAACTTCTATTTAGATCCATTCCAAAGATTTACTGTAGGGGAATTTACTAGATATGTCACCTTTCATAAAAGATGAGATCCAGAGGCTACCTGGCCCTTTACAGACTCTGCCTAGAGAACTTGTATAAGTAAACACTAGAGACATTAACAATATCAAAGAACGTTTTGATGCTCAGACATGGGAATGTGTCTCTTTACCTACACAAAAAAATAGTTCAAGGTAGTTAATCTTCATAGACACGTCATCAAGCATGTCAATGTGATCATCCCCAACTTACTTTTCATGAAATTAGGCTTGGAATCCTCTACAACCTGGTGGATGAAGTTGAATGGGAACTAGGTCAAGGCCTTTACAAAATACATGCTAGTGAATAACACTTACTAGGTTATGCCAACAAATAAAGTGGGAGAAATGTTTTCTCCTCGAGGTTGTCCAATTGGGTGTGTAATACCAACTTCACCCATTTCCTAACAGGTTTCTCTCTTAGGTTACAAATGTCTTCCACCTTATTAGTTACATATTTTTCAATTTCCTATGGATTCCTTGAATTTTTTCTCCTACCATCTCCCTCTCTCACTCCCCAAATTATTGTCATCAAACATGCCCCATTGAGGATCTGGAGCAATGTTTGCACCATACTTAGAGCTGTCATTGCTGCTAATTGAAATTGGAGTCATGTATACTAGATTGCTTGCTTAAGTGGCTCTTACTTGGACAACATCCTGAGATGAGTTTGACATGATGGTCATATGAGGTTGGAAGCTACTTGGTGTAATTTTCCTTAAATCTTAAAAAAAATAGAGCAAAAATGTCATTTTCGATCATTTTTTATTAGCTTCTTCATACAGCAGATGTTATCACAATTGCAACACAATGATGTGCCATGAGCATGAATTATGAATGTCGCAAGCCAAATTGCAAGGAAATTTGCATTCATTTTAGGCAAAAGAAGGCTATGACATTAAGGTCCATGCTAGAAAAAATTATGCAAATAAGGTTGCTAAGTCTTGATACTTACCATGTGTTTCAAAGCAATAATGAAGGTTGGCTTTGAGAGTGTCCTCTCAAAGCCCTGTCTTGAGATGAAATTTAATTCAATGTCTCTTAGAGTTGCAAGGTGGAATTGATAGAACTATTTGATTTATTTACCATAGATGGATATCTCCTTTCATCTATAACTTTCTCTACCATCTTATTTCCAAGTGAAATGGAAATTTTCACATTTTTAATGCCATTACCATGTAATTTTTTAGCCTGCTAGCTAGACCTATCACAAGTAAGGTTGTCATACCAAACTATTTCTCTTGCTCAACTCAGTGACGATGACTCTCTTCTCACACTGCTTACCATATAAGATCTTCAATTGTACATGTCACACAAAGTTGGGGGTTCTAGGTCTACACCTATTAGGTAAAGTTACATATTTTATGGCATTGTGGTCCTTAAATTTGGAGGTGTTCCACCTGAAAAAGTAGGCATTAAATATGGATGAAAAGGATTTGTTTTAACTTTGATAGAATTTCCTCGTGGAATTACTGAATTTATTGATGACATCATGCTAGCTTTGCTTAGAGAAGAAGGTTTTGGAGGAGAAATTGAATTCTTTCGACTTATTTTTGGCATTGAAGTTTGAAATAGTAGTTTTTATGACTCCGTTGATGACCTTGGTGAGGAATTTGATGCACACAATATTGACTTTGAAGATGGTTTAGAAGACGTTGAAGAAGTTGTAGATTTTGGTGTTGTCATTGAATGTTTCTTTGTTGTTAGACTTGATCAAGACACAATTTAACTTTACGAGCAGATTGAAGACCTTGAAGAGGTTTTAGATTTTGCTGTTCTCACTGAAGGTTTTTGTCTAGTTTTGTTTCTTAAACCATCATTTCCATAGGACATTTTTGGTGAATAGATTCTTGACCTTGATGAGAGGATATGATACCTTGAAGAGGCTACATCTTTTGGTGACGTCACTAATTGGTTCTTTATTATTATGTTTGTTAAACATCTCGCTTAGGGCGAGGCAACTCCACATATATTGTACATTTTATGGGACAGAAATAAATATATAGAAATATTCACTTGGTTTTTATAATTGGATAGAAGAATGACTTAAAATGACCTTGTATGTCTTCTCATTTTAGAGCTCAAATTTTTAGGAAGGATTTAAGTATCCACCTTTCAAGAATCACTAAAAGAGGTTGATAAAGAATATAGGAAGACAGAAAACTAACCAGTGATGTAATAAATGGATTTCTTGGGAGGTAGATTGGCATATGGACTTTTGGTAGCTAGAACTTTTCCAAATAAGTGAATGTATTTGAAAACAAAACCTCTAGTTTATTTTGGTTTAGACAAGGTCTAGAATTTGAAAATTGAATTCCCTCTTTCTTCCTCTTACATACATTCCAATGATCGAAATCGGGATTGAGGGAAAAAAAATTCCTAAATAAAAAATTTTCATTTTATTTGTTGTACACATGAGTTTTTAAAAGCTAATTAACTCATAAATTTCTCACAAAATACACTTAAATCTTGACACATAAACCCCTTCCCAATTGGCTAACTTTAGACGATCCTAAACACATTTTTATTTAACTAATGAGGGAGATAGCCCAATAAAACTAGTTTGTCCATATTCAAATCAAGTTGGTATCAAAGTGCAATTTAGCTCATTTTAGTCAAGGTTAGTTAGAAGAATTAGATATTGGTTTCTGTCTTCAATTTCCTCTCAAAATGAATGTGTACGTGCTTTTGAGAGACACACTAGAGGAATAAGGTCCGAATTTTTGATGAAAATGTGCTATGAAAGTAAAGGGTTAAAGGCAAACATGTACAAGGCATAGTTGAGTACAAGGCATAGTTGAGCCAAATGTTGTTGAGGAAGGGCCTAATTATTTGGGTCTTGGTTATGGAAAACATGATGGAGAATGCCCCAAAGCCAAGGAGGCAGATGAAGATGTTCCAAGAAGGAATTTTATTTCGTGTTCATTACCTTAAGCTTGTGAAGTTTGTGTTCATGATGAATGGAAAAGTTTGACACCCACTTTGCAAGAAGATGTTAATAATCATGCAGCTAATGAGAATGTAAAAGAAGAGGATGTTGAAAGCTCTAGATTCATTGAATTCATTGCTAGTATTCAAAGGAGAGCCACTACCTCATCAAATTCACCTCCTCAAGAAGGCGACAATGGTGAATGTTCAAGGTATAAATTTGCCTTTAATAAAATTGCTTTTGATTATGATAAACATGGTAAATATTCACATAAGATATAGAAAAGAACTTGCACATGTTCCTTTTGTGGTTTGAATAATCATAATGTTGATATATGTTGGAAGAAGATATCCATGCACATTGAGTCAAAGGCCCATTGGACAAGGAAAATGATGTTGAAAATAAGATGCAATTGTTTATTACTCATTGCCATAAGAAAGGTCACCTTGTAGACAAGTGTTGGACTTTGTATCCAACAAGTCATCCACAACATTTGAAGGTGGTGGAAAGAGATAACGACAAGAATGGAAAAGAGGATTCCATAATCGATGAGGGCAGGATGATTCACATGATGATGAAGTGCAGCTAAAAGAAGCACCATTGAAATGGTTTGCTAACATATGGTTAGATTTCTTATCCAATTAAGGCCTTGCATGTATTTTGATGTTTCATGAATTTCTTTGCAAATTCAAAGTATGGTGCATGTTGCATGAAGCAATATGTTGAAATTAGAGTTATGTTGACACACTTAAATGCAACAAATATGGAAATTTGTACATGAGCTCTATTATTGGACTTGAGAGTCAGTTGTTTGAAGAGGCATGTTTTGTCGACTTGTGTTTGGTTGATGGTTTTGTACACCAATATGTAAGAGTACATGGAGATATTCACATGATGTGAATTTTTTTTTCTTTGAAGGAGAAAAATGATATGTCAGCGAGCTATGTTTCTCGCATGATGTGTTTTTCAGTTTGATGGTTTTGTTTGTGACAAGACGTCACAATATTTTGGGAAGGTCCACTCTTGAGCGAGAGCCTCATGATTACAACCTAATCATGAGAATCAAATGTGAGTGCATCCTTATTTTGAAAAAAAATAGGATTCTAAGCTACCTAGGACTCAAACCACTATTTTTAAATTTGAATTATCATGGTGTGTTGTTTCAATGCTTGAATCCACAACCCTAACATAAATTTTTTTATTCTTTTTTTGCAAGATTTAGTTGGTTATATTAAAATTCAGTTGAATTTAAAATTCTTGGCTTAGTGGTATGAACCAAACATATTGTACATATTAAATGAGGAATTTCTCTCTCCAAATCATTTCTAAATCACCCATATCACCAAGAAAACATGTTTTAAAAGAACATACTTTGGTATGGGAAAGACCTTAGGTTTCAAATATTATAAGAATGTTTTTGATATGGTTGAGAGAATGTGGAAAATAAAATCCATAAACAAATTATTTTTCAAAACGTATTACTTTCAAAGTATCAAAAAGGAATGTACAAAGGTGTTCAATGAATTAACGCTATTTATTTAAATTCCATGATGTATATCTTACTCATAATTTTAACAAATTATTAAATAATGATATAGACTGGATAATTATATTATTTTTCATATATTTTGATGCTTATAGAGTGAAAAAACTGAAAGAATCAACTTGTAGGGTCATTTTAATGGTCGGTGGAGAATTCGGGTCTAAAACTTTTTGGAGTCGACTGTAGTATTAAATGACAGCATTTTTAGAGGTCAGCAGTTTCTCCTATTCATGTGCCAAAATCTCAGCCATTATTCTACACTTAAATACATATCCAATGGTGCAAGAAAAACATCAAATGAAGTTCATTCAAAATTTATGCCTTTAATAAGTTGACCTATCATGTTGACCACCATGGTACGAGAGAATGTCATTTTAGCCCCATTACTCATGCATAGCAAGCTAGCTACATGTATAATTTTAACAAGACTCTAAAAGGTCTAAAATCACAAACCTCGTTAATGGTTGACGGAGTCAAATCTTACACCTACTTGGCTATCACGCTATGTTAAATACTTGGTCACTAGGAGGAATAAGAGTTCCATTTTTTGTTATTGTATTTTGTTCCATAGTTGGAAATACAACTAGGAGTGTGAAGTTAGAGAGAAAAATGTATGAAGTTAAGTTTTTACCATGGCATTTGGCTAAAGTCTTAGCTAACTCTAGAGAGATTACCTCTTTCTTTGTATCATAATTTCCATCTGCCCAGAAAAGAGAGAGTAGAGCATGTTTACATTTTAGTGATGTTTTTCTCATAAGGATTTCCCTAGGGAAAAAAGGAGTCTAAGAGCATCATTACTTTAGGGTTGCTTGTATACATAAGGATTTCCTAGGAAAATAATTGTGTTGATTGTCTAGAGATATGTATGTGTGTGTTTCATTATGTTCTCTATTTCTTACGTTGTGTTTCATTATGTTTTATATTTCTTATATTTCTGCCCTCCTATTTGTCTTTCCAATCAAGGTTTATAAAATAACATGAGAAGCAACATGAGACTTGGAACAATCATTTTCATTATCTATATGGAAGGTGTTAGGTTCCCGTGATTTGGCTGATTGGCAAGCCAAACGACAGTGTAACGTCAAACCAAGCTTTGGAGCCCAAGGACCTAGCCTTCCTGGACTCAGAGAGGGCTCTCTCTATATGTGTAAGGGATATCTGTGTGTTTGCTTATTATGTTATGATTTTAGGTTAGTTATGGAGTATGTTTTTTGGTTTTGGTTTTTTAAGTTGTGAGGGATGAAAGTGATCAAAGATATGAAATATGTAACAAGATGTTAGATTAACTGGGCTATGGGGTCAAAACGTCAAGAAAGCTATTAGATGATGATACAAGGTTGTTGAAGGGCCGATTTGATTCAAGGTAGAAAGGATCTTTGGGAAAAATGGAGTAAGTGGACATCAAGTTTGTGAACGACAAAGAATTTCAAGCATAACTAGTTTAATAGCAGACATAAACATGGTAGGGCAAACCACTAATCATGCAAAATGTAACTATAAGCTAATCAATACATAGAAATAAACATTCAAGCCATGCATAGAAGTATAAGACCCTCTAACTTTGGGAAATGGCTATCAGACTTTGGGGAAAACACTTAAGGAAGATAAAAAACTCAAAACACTATGCTGGAATGCCTAAACACAGTACTTCAAGTTATTGGGCACTTTGAACAACAATATTTGCATAGTTTTAGGCAAAGGGATAGATCGAAACTAGGCCTCCTTGGTTCAAACAAAATGATAATCTAATCAATCAAAGAGAAATTTCATGGATGGAACTATAGCTAGCCATAGGTAAGCAGGGCATACCGTAAGTCCTTCTTAGAATATATAAAACCATGAATGAAACAAGAAACAATATCCTAAATATTTAAAGAGCAGTCAAGAATTCTTTAATGTTACTTAGGAAGAAGAAAACAAAGAGGCTATGAAGAAATAGGAAATTTGAGGTGCCTCCATGGGCATGTCTCAAATTTTTTCTCTATTGATCTATAGCAAGCAAGAAACATGTATTCATGAATGAAAACTAGAAGACAACAACAAAGCAAGAGACACTATACCATTCTACCAAGTCATGGATTTCATCAACAATCCTTCATCATTCATCCAAGAACATCCAAGAGGCAATCCAAAAGCATAACACAAGTATTTCCTTTCAAAGCTCATATGACCATTTATTGCTTCTCTTCTCAAGTTAAGCCTTGTTTTACAGTGAAAGCCTTTGGAATATATAGGCTCAAGTGAGGAAAACCTCATGGTTCAACTTGCCATCCTATTGGCCTAATCAAAATATCTAATCTTGTCCTTGAGGCTTTGCAAAGCCCAAGACACAAAAATATCTCATAAAATATCTAAAAAATGCTAAAAATGGGAAATATATTGACTTTGCATCATTTTCCATGTGAAAAAATAGCTAAACGCACAATTGGAAAAAGCAGATTTTAGAGGTTCAAAAATTACAAAAATATTCAAAATTTATACCGGCAAAAGGTCCCCTGACTTGCCGGCAACATTTGGCAGCCTTCCTGATGTCAAAAGGAGGCTCATGATAGCTCGTTCGAAAGCTCTGAGTGTCTACTTTCCAGAAAAACTGAAATTTTCCCAATCTGATGCCTAAAAGTCCTTAAAAACTACACCTGTGTGTAAAAAACAAAAAATTATAGTCTGCTGATAGACCGGGCAGAGTGTGCAAAAAGTGAGCATTTTTTGCCGTTTTGAGGGGGAAAATGATCTCTAAATGTTCTAAAAATCACTAAGGGTGTGCTTCAGAATTTATGGCATCCAATGATACCATTCTCCTCCTTCGACGAATCTCCAAAATGAAATGGCACATTTCACGAGTTTTGACAAAAAGCTCAAAAATGCCAAAAAACCAAAACATGTCAAAATGAGCCCAAAATTGGTGTGTATGACCCTCAAGGGTCCCAAGCAACATGTTCTAAAGCAGAAGCCAAAATATGAAGTCTTGATGTGTCTTTCTTCACTTTCCGTGTCGGGCGCTTCTCTTTAGCCTCCTTTATCTTTTCTTGAGCAGCCTTTAACTTGCGACGGGAAAACTGATTTAGCTTTTGGAAATGCTTCGTCATCCTTCTTTGCAGCTCTAAATCCTTGTTTTCCCTCTCCAACTTCTTCTCCAAATGGTAGGCTCATACCTCTTGTGCAATCCACCCATACTATCTTTCCTAGGAGGCATCTTGATCTAGATGCGCTCTTGAAACACCCAACTGCCTCAAAGTTTTTGAAATGTGGTTTTAAACAAAAATCTGTCTTAGCCTGTCAACTTACTTGTTTGATCAAGCAACAATGGTTTCAAATTTAGTGTGAACTTCCCTCCTTTTATATAAGACCCCTGTTCCTTCAGAATGCTTCCTTTCCCCTTGGCATGCAACTCAACAAGTAAACTTCAAGAACAAAAACACAGTCAATCAGGATACACAGTCAATAGTGATTTTTTCTGTGTTTTGTGGTAAGGTCACCTTGCCTTTTGGTGTTTTGAGGACAACAATATAACCTTGTATTTCAGATAAAGGCAAAACCAAAATCTTCTTGTTTCAAGACACTGCTTTTTCCTTGTAGGCCACTTCACCAGTAGATTCAACAACATAAGCACAGTCAACCACAAATTGTATTTACACATTCAAAGGTTACTATGTTTATAAGATGAGGTGACAGGGCTTGTAATGTTTGGTGTGAGCTCAAAGACTTGTAGCATTCAACAATAAAACTCCTCGAATATGGGATAATTTAAAGCATTTGGTAAGCAATGTTGTTTCACATTTTCAACCTGACCAGGATCAATTTCAAAAGAATGTGTTTATTTTTCTTCAATCACTGTTGTGATGTCTTCACTACCAATGAGTTCTGTGTGGCTTCCTCCAATTTCATTAGGGGCTTTACTAATTGTGAACATATCCCCTCCTTTTATATCAGAGACCTCAGATGAATTTATTCTTGACCGAGCAATTACAGCATCCTTAAGCAAGGTCTTTAGAACCTCTGGATATGGGGACTCCACAAAATAGAGATTCTTTTTCAACACAAGTTTGACTTTTCCATAATTTTCTGTTGATCCATTACTGAAATCAATGATCTCTTTGGGAAGTTTTTTTTTTGATAACATGTTTAGTACAGCAATAATTGTTTCAGTTTCAAGCCCCACAGAAACAGCAGCATACAATGAATGAGGTGTCAAATTGTACTCATGCATAGATTCTGGCCTACAAATAGGTTCAACAATAGCAATTAGGAAGTCATATGCTTGCTTATAAAGTGCAGAAAAGGGTCTCCAGAAATATTCGTCCATCAGAGCAGACCCATAGTGGTCTGTTAAAATGATCAGGTTTCAGTTTCCAACTACGAAAAATCTCTCTTTTGTAGCCCATCACCCTCACCATCTTTGTAATCTTCTTCATATTCCTCTACATATTCCATGTCTTCATCTGCAAGTTGCTCCTCCTTTTTAGAAGTTTTGTGTCTCTTGCTATGTCGATGTTTGTCACCATGTCCAGCCATTTTGCCAAAACAATCTCAACTTCTGGAACTTGAAAATCAATGATTATCTTTTCTTGACTGGTTAAGGAGCTCTTGGAAAGAGTTTTTGAAGGTTTTTGGTGATTTTTTTGACCAGTTCTATAGGAGCGCCATGCGCTGCTACAGGAGCACTGCGCACCAGTGCATTCCTTTGGAATTTTTCTTCCTGAAAGCGCCGCGCAGCTTTTCAAACGCGTCGTGCAAATTTGCACCCAATTTTGAAGGCCTTCCCTGTGTTGGAATTGGGTACGAGATGGCTCGTTGAAAATATGTGGAAGTATAATTTCCAAAAAAACTTGAATTTTTTCATTTCGAGTCCATTTGGTTGTTCAAAAATTCATTCTCCCAACACTGGTCAAAACTGGTGAATTCTGGTGCAGAAATGCATAGTGCTGTTTGTAAGCCACTTTTGGATGCCTTCCCAGTGTCGGAATTGGGCCCGAGATGGCTCGTTGGAAATATAGAGAAGTCTAATTTCAAAATATGCTTGAGTTGTTTCATTTGGTGTCCATTTGGGTGTTCAAAAACTAACTATACCATCACTGGTCAAAAATGATGAATGCTGGTGCATTAAAACATAGCGTTGATTGCAGGCTACTTTTGGATGCCTTCCTATTGTCAGAATTTGGCCCAAGATGGCTCGTCAGAAAGCTATGGAAATCTAATTTCCATAAAAAATTTAATTTTTTCATTTGGAGTCAATTCGGTTGTTCAAAATCTAACTGTCCCATCACTGTTCAAAATGATGAATCCTGGTGCAAAAATTCTCCCGTGACATTTGAATTTTTCACATTTATCACAAACCATGATACCTGTGTAGAAACTGATGGAGGTTTTTATTCTTGAACATATGAGGGATTAAAACCTCTCTCACTTTTGTAATTTTCATCTCTTTTTGGTCAGAAAATAATTTTGAAACAAACTGCCTAGGCGCTCCTTAACCCTAATTTTATTGTGGCAGAGGTATTATGATTCAACAGCCATGCAAATTTTACTATCCCTTTGTATTTGCTATGATGAGATATTTGAGCCTATTTTTGACTGTGGGTACCATGATTCAGTGGAATTCACTTAAACTCTTTCATCCTCTATCTATTAAGAAGGGCGCTTCTTCTAACACCTTTCCTCTACTCAAAATATACCAGCAAGGTATCTTTGACTTGGTTATAGGAGCAGACTTTCTTTGGAAAACCAAATGTACTTTGCCTTCTTGTTCACTGTGATGAGCTATTTGAAAGCATCCTCTTATGAGCAGGAGGATCAAATTCCTTTGAAAAATAATCACTATTATGTCCTTTCGCCTGTGCAATGACTCATCTTAGCACCACTCTTCAAATTGTGTTTTTTTGGAGCTGCACACTGTCCTTTGACATGAACGTTGCTAAGAGATGAGCTTGACCCATTGGATTGCAGTGGTACCCCTGCTTTCCTTTTGGTCTTTTACCATCCCTCTGTTCAAAAAAACCTTGGAATCAATTAATGCCCTAGCCATATGCTTATGAATGAAGGAGGCCTTTGACTTGGCAAAGTGTCTGATGCTCTTTAACCTCTATCTTTAATCAAATGTAGAAAGTTTGATGAATATGTTTTGACAAGGGTTTTTCTCATGGATGATGGCAGGCAAGAAAAATTTCAAAAAACACTTCTTTCACCACCGCCTTCAAACATCACCTTACCCTAGTCACTGTCTCACTGCTTGCTAAATTTTTTTTTGACTCACAGTCAGTTGTAATTCTTCAAGTCAAACATTGGCCATCACCCTCTACTTGTAGATGAAGGAGGCGCCTTAACCATATTCTTATAAATGAAAGAGGTTTAGCCATGACTTATCAACAGCCTCTTGACAGTGTTGCTTTTTTCTTCTGCTGTCCTTTTAGGCTGTGAATGAGGTCACAAGAGTTTGATGAATAACTCTTTGCCCTGTAGATGCATCTCAGGCTCATGATCACATTTAGAAGCAGCTGTCTTCTCATGTGGAGTTTAAAATAGTCTTCTGAGATGCTGACATGTCTCTTGTCCTTCAAAGACCCATCAAACATTTTAAAACACCTAAACTCAGCTTGAGATTATGGTCTATGCATTACTGAGACTTAAGGGTGTATTAGTGGCGCGACTTAGGGCTGTGACCAACTTTATTAGCAGAGTGGGAGGTCCGTTATGACTGGTCTATAGCAGATGGAGGTTTTTTCGCTCTTGGATAGTTTTCCAAGGGTGAAATGTATTAAAGCGCCACTTCCTAACTTAGGGGAGACTGTTTGAATAGATTTGGATTGTCTCTTTAGAGCTGATGGGCAGAATAGTATGGCTGAAGCTGGATAGGGTTTGATAATGGGGTTTCATCTCATCATGGGAGAACGGAAAAGGTAAGAAGGAAAAAAGTTTATGGGGGTTTTCTAGATGACAAATTGACATATGGAGATCAGCTTCTAGAAAACTCAGATAGGAATTTAGTCATCAACAACAGGTGCAAAATATTGATGACTAACAGTGGCTCCATTTGGGGAGGGCAGCTCCTTTTCAAGAGGTGTCTAGAATATCATATCTTTGGCTTATGAAGACCAGTGCCTTACCCATTGGCACAAATTTCACTCTTCTCTGATGCTACTTCTGAAAAGAGACAACAAGATTAGCATCCATGATATTTCTACCTACCCCACTATCTTTCCTAACATTTTTTCTTCTTTGTGGCGCATTTGAACTAGCAGCCTTTTGACAATGTGTATTTTTTCTTTTTGTAATATGAACCTATCTATTTCTACACTTATATCTTCCGGGAGTTCAAATTAAACTGATGAACTCCTTCATTACTCTACCTATGCTAGATACACTATCAAGATTAAGCTGTTTGACAGGATTTTGTTCTCTAATCTAAAACACGAAATTTAAAAGATGATCAAATCAGGATTAGACAATCTAATTTGTCATGCATTTGAGGCATAAAAGACAAGCTGCACACAAATATTATTTTGCATAAAATGGAAACTAGGAAAACAGGGCTAAGATGCACAATTTTTTTTTCATCCCCGCTTCCCTCTTTGGTTCTGTTTTGGGCGTGTGGAACCAGTATCTTTTCCTAATCTACGCTCTTTGATAAGTCAGGCTTACACAATGTTGACCATATTTTTCACTCACTGACTTATCGGCAAATAAATTTAAACATGTTTAGCTATGATTAGGCTAGATAGCTGAACAAGAAATTGAAGTACTAGTAGCGGCATTTAGACTTGCTCGCTTTCCGAAGGACTATTTTTTTGGAACATGGTGCTTTACCATTGCTTTTTATAAACTGCCCTCTTTTCCTTCTTTTTACTATTTTTGTATTTTCTTCTTTTTCACTTTTTCTTCAAACAAACTACAACTGAAAAGGTGCTCACAAGGCTGAGCTTATTTTCCATAGCTATCTATCTATCCTAGCCTAAACTATACACAACATACATATTTTTGGTGAAGTCTTCTTTCCAATATAGCCAGTCAAGTAGATGATTGCATGGTTGATCTTGGTTTAGTTCTTTCATGATGATGAAGTAATGAAAAGGCCACTCCCACTTGGTTTGTTTTCAGACAGTAGTGTTTAAGTTCTTTCTCATTCTTGGTAGCAACTTGTATATGATAGAACCCACTACTCCTTCAGATTTCTTAAGGAAAACAACAAATGGATCTTGGAATAATACCTGATCTAGAGGATTTGATATATAGGCTTCATTCAGGACTACTCTTTCTTCCACTTGGCTATATTTGGGACTCCCCTGGTAAAGCAACTCTTCCCTTTGCTCATGATCACTCGAACTGTCAGGCTCATCATATATTGCAGTGTATTTTTCCTTCCAAGATGGTTTGTTCTTATTAATTGGATTGAAAACTGTGTGAAGGTTATCAGGCTAATGAGAAGGGATACACTTTGACAGTAAATTATCTTGAAAGGATAGTGTGATAACTCTCATGTGTTTATCAACCTCTATTTCTTCATCTACAATTTTTAACTCAATGGAACTTAGTGGCTGCAAATCTGGAGTAAAGGAAGATTCCATGTCCAAAATGATTCCCTCAACCATTTCAGGAAAAGGCTTCTCATTTACAACATGCTCGAGAATTTCATCATCTTCCTCAACCTCATCATCAAAGATGAAAAACTATTGATTTCCAATTATGTGCATGTTATCTCTGATGGACTGAAGTGAAGTAGAGAAAAGAGTCTGAGACTCTTCACTTACTTCTAAACTCTCAAGGCTCTCATTGTCAGTGTCATAGATGACCTGTAATGGCTACTCACTTTTCTCAAGTTTATGAAATTGAGCTTCCTCCCAAAAATCAAAATCTGAGTGTTCTGCAAAGTTAGCTTCTGCTTGGAAATCATAAACATCAACATATTGATCAAAACTTGGAGAATCATTAACATAAGTAATGTCACCATCCATGCATATTGGACCATCAGATTTCTTTTCTTCAAATTGATTTACAAATCTATTTTTTGACTTATGATATGCAAGATTAACAAGAGAAATATCAGAGAAGTTTTGGTTATATGAAGTTTTAGAGGCTATCTGCATGTTTATAAGTTGATCTATTTCCTCTTCAGTTAAAGGAGGAGGTACTTTTTATTTTCTTTAGATTGGGCAACAATTTCTTTCCAATTTTTGTGGAAGTTGATCTTGTGGCTTAATGTCCTCTTATATTTTACAAGGAAGGGCAGATGGATTGTTATTTGTTTCAACCTTTTCAAAGAGCTCTTGTGGCTCCTCTCTTATTTTTGATGGATTTCATCTAGGATCAACTCTTCTTGGTCATCTTGATGGTTAGTTTGGGTAAGAAAATTATGGATCTCCTCTAAAAAATCCTCAGGATGCCAATTTCCTAAGTTTTCTTCAATGCTTACAAGGTGTTGTATGAGGTTTTCAAAGTGATCACAACAATTTTCAGCCAATGATAGAGATGGACAATGCCCTATATAGCATTTACAAAATACTTTGTGGAAATCCTTCAAAGAAAACAAGGTGCGAGGTTCTAGGTTTTCATACCATTCTCTTGCCTCTTCTTCTAATGTACCCATGAACATTTTCATGAGGCAGTCCTCATGCCATTCAACCTTTAACTTCCATACATGTATATGAAACTTGATGAGGTGTAAAAATGGGTCGTCAATATTTTCATTTCGAAAGAGAGGTAGTTTTGCGAACCAATTTACATCTGTAGGCATTTTGTGTGGGAAACCAGGGATATGTTCTTTTCTCATCGGAGCAAATCTCCTTTGTGTCCTTAGGTGGAGGATTTGAACTATGATGTCCTCCATCAGCATGATTGGGATTGCTTAATGCATTCTTAGGAGACTTTATAAGGACTAGTGGGGAAAAAGGCCTACTAGAGGCTAGTGGAGTCGCCAAGTGGAACTTGGTTGTTTTTGTGAATATATAGCTATGCTCCACCACTAGTAACTAATCTGGAAATGTTTTTAAGATTTTTCTGAGTTTCTTATGTGCAACCTATGGTTTTTCTAAAGTATTCTAAACTTGTTTCGACACTTTGCTAGGGTGGCGAGAACAAAAAGAGTTTACTCAAAATGATTTTATAGACTTTTGTTTTTTGAGTTGGTGTTTGAAGGACCCAGAGTCTCTAAGAGGATTCACTGTTTCAGCCTTCCTGGTGTCACCATCTCCCGCTATGTTAATGGCGATGGGGTAGGTCGATGGGATAGTAACCTAGATTTAATGATATAAAATAGTAAGGCCTATTGGAGAGGCTAGTCGATCGCAGGTGGATTTTTAGTTGTTTTGAAATTCTCTATTACATGTTTTCACAATGCTGTAGCAATCTAAAGGGGTTGTGGTTTTTTACGAGTTTGTAATGAAGCCCTAGGATGTAAGAGTGTTATGAACCTGATTCATCACTTTGCTAAGATGGTGAAACAGAGAGTTTACTCTGAATGATTCTAAAGGCTGATGGTTTAAGTTAAAAGTTGAAGGACTAAGGAGTCTATAAAGTTTGCTAGACTGTTATGAACTCAATACGTCCCACCGTGATCGCCATTATGTTGGTGGCGGTGAGGTAAGTCATCAGATCAATATTCTTAAGGTCTAGGGAGTCTAGTTTGTTCAATACTCGGTCCCATGTGATGCATTCGTACTATTGAAGTTCCCATGATTTAGTTGATTGACAAGCCAAGCAGCCGGTGTAACATCAAACCAAGCTTTGGAGCCCAAGGACCTAGCCTTCCTGGACTCAGATAGGGCTCTCTCTATATGTGTAATGGATATCTATGTGTTTGCTTATCGTGTTCTGATTTTAGGCTAGTTATGGAGTATGTTTTTTGGTTTTGGTTTTTTTAAGTTGTGAGGGATGAAACTGATCAAAGATATGGAACAGGTAACAAGATGTTAGATTAACTGGGCTATGGGGTCAAAAAGTCAAGAAAGCTATTGGATGACGATACAAGGCTATTGAAGGGCCGATTTGATTGAAGGTAGAAAGGATCTTAGGGAAAAATGGAGTAAATGGACATCAAGTTTGTGAACAACAAAGATTTTCAAGCATAACTAGTTTAATAGATAACATAAACATTGTAGGGCAAACCATTAATCATGCAAAATGTAACTACAAGCTAATCAATACTTAGAAATAAACATTCAAGCCATGCATAGAAGTATAAGACCCTCTAACTTTGGGAAATGGCTATCAGACTTTGGGGGAAAACACTTAAGGAAGACAAACAACTCAAAACACTATGCCGGAACGCCTAAACATAGTACTTCAAGTTATTGGGCACTTTGAGCAACAAGATTTGCATAGTTTTAGGCAAAGGGCTAGATCGAAACTAGGCCTCCTTGGGTCAAACAAAATGATAATCTAATCAATCAAAGAGAAGTTTCATGGATGGAATTATAGCTAGCCATAAGTAAGCAAGGCGTACCGTAAGTCCTTCTTAGCATGTATAAAACCATGAATGAAACAAGCAACAATATCCCTGTAAATACCCAAAAAGAAGCGATCGGAATTCTTTAATGGTACTTAGGAAGAAGAGAACAAATGGCTGGAAAAACGGGCAGAGGTGCCTCATGGGCATGTCTCAATTTTTCTCTCTGAGATCTATAACCTTCAAGAAACATGTATCATGAATGAAAACTAGAAGACAACAACAAAGCAAGAGACACTATACCATTCTACCAAGTCATGGAATCCATCAACAATCCTTCATCATTCATCCAAGAACATCCAAGAGGCGATCCAAAAGCATAACACAAGTATTTTCTTCCAAAGCTCATATGACCATATATTACTTCTCTTCTCAAGTTCAACATGTTTTACAATGAAAGCCTTTGGAATATATAGGCTCAAGTGAGGAAAACCTCATGGTTCAACTTGCCATCCTATTGGCCTAATCAAAATATCTAATCTTGTCCTTGAGGCTTTGCAAAGCCCAAGGCACAAAAATATCTCATAAAATATCTAAAAAATGCTAAAAATGGGAAATATATTGACTTTGCATCATTTTCCATGCGCAAAAATAGCTAAACGCACATTTGGAAAAAGCAGATTTTAGAGGTTCAAAAATTACAAAAATATTAAAAATTTATACCAGCAAAAGGTCCCCTGACTTTCCGGCAACATTTGGTAGCCTTCCTGATGTCGAAACGAGGCTCATGATAGCTCGTTGGAAAGCTCTGAGTGTATACTTTCCAGAACCACTAAAATTTTCCCAATATTATGCCTAGAAGTCTTTCAAAACTACACCTGTGTGTAAAAAACCAAAAATTACAGTCTGCTGATAGACCGGGCAGAGTGTGCAAAAAGTGAGCATTTTTCGCCATTTTGAGGGGGAAAATGATCTCGAAATTTTCTAAAAATCGCTAAGGGTGTGCTTCAGAATTTATGGCATCCAATGATACCATTTTCCTCCTTTAATGAATCTCCAAAATGAAATGGTGCATTTCACGAGTTTTGACAAAAAGCTCAAAATGCCAAAAAACCAAAACATGTCAAAATGAGCCCAAAATCGGTGTGTAGGACCCTCAAGGGTCCCTAGAAACATGTTCAAAAGAAGAAGCCAAAATATGAAGTCTTGATGTGTCTTTCTTCACTTTCCGTGCCGGGCGCTTCTCTTTAGCCTCCTTTAGCTTTTCTTGGGCAGCCTTTAACTTGCGACGGGAAAACTGATTTAGCTTTTCGCAATGCTTCGTCATCCTTCTTTGCAGCTCTAAATCCTTTTTTTCCCTCTCCAACTTCTTCTCCAAATGGTACGCTCATACCTCTTGTGCAATCCACCCATACTATCTTGCCTGGGAGGCATCTTGATCTAGATGCGCTCTTGAAACACCAAACTGCCTCAAAGTTTTTGAAATGTGTTTTTAAACAAAACTCTGTCTTAGCCTGTCAACTTACTTGTTTGATCAAGAAAAAATGGTTTCAAATGTAGTGTGAACTTCCCTCCTGTGATATAAGACCCCAGTTCCTTCAGAATGTTGCCTTTCCCCTTAGCATGCAACTCAACAAGTAAACTTCAAGAACAAAAACACAGTCAATCAGGATACATAGTCAATAGTGATTTTTTCTGTGTTTTGTGGTAAGGTCACCTTGCCTTTTGGTGTTTTGAGGAAAACAATATAACCTTGTATTTCAGAGAAAGGCAAAACCACAATCTTCTTGTTTCAAGACACTGTTTTTTCCTTGTAGGCCACTTCACCAGTAGATTCAACAACATAAGCACAGTCAACCACAAATTGTATTTACACAGTCAAAGGTTACCGTGTTTATAATATGAGGTGACAGGGCTTGTAATGTTTGGTGTGAGCTCAAAGACTTGTAGCATTCAACAATAAAACTCCTCCAGCATGGGATAATTTAAAGCATTTGGTAAGCAACGTTGTTTCACATTTTCAACCTGAGCAGGATCAATTTCAAATGAATGTGTTTATTTTTCTTCAATCACTGCTGTGATGTCTTCACTACCAATGAGTTATGTGTGGCTTCCTCCAATTTCATTAGGGGCTTTAATAATTGTGAACATATCCCCTCCTTTTATATTAGAGACCTCAGATGAATGTATTCTTGACCGAGAAATTACAGCATCCTTAAGCAAGGTCTTCAGAACCTCTGGATATGGGGACTCCACAAAATAGAGATTCTTTTTCAACACAAGTTTGAATTTTCCATAATTTTCTGTTGATCCATTACTGAAATCAATGATCTCTTTGCGAGGTTTTGTTTTTGATAACATGTTTAGTACAACAATAATTGTTTCAATTTCAAGCCCCACAGAAACAACAACATACAATGAATGAGGTGTCAAATTGTACTCATGCATAGATTTTGGCCTACAAACAGGTTCAGAAATAGCAATTAGGAAGTCATATGCTTGTTTATAAAGTGCAGAAAAAGGTCTCCAGAAATATCCGTCCATCAGAGTAGGCCCATAGTGGTCTGTTAAAATGATCAGGTTTCAGTTTCCAACTTCGAAAAATCTCTCTTTTGTAGCCCATCACCCTCAACATCTTGGTAATATTCTTCATATTCCTCTACATAGTCCATGTCTTCATCTACAAGTTGCTCCTCCTTTTTAGAAGTTTTGTGTCTCTTGCTATGTCGATGTTTGTCACCATGTCCAGCCATTTTGCCAAAACAATCTCAACTTCTGGAACTTGAAAATCAATGATTATCTTTGCTTGAATGGTTAAGCAGCTCTTGGAAAGAGTTTTTGAAGGTTTTTGGTGAGTTTTTTTACCAGTGCTATAGGAGCGCCACAAGCTACTACAGGAGTGCAGCACACCAGTGCATTCCTTTGGAATTTTTCTTCCTGAAAGCGTCGCGCAGCTTTTCAAACGCATCGCACAACTTTGCACCCAATTTTGAAGGCCTTCCCGGTGTCAAAATTGGGCGCGAGATGGCTCGTTGGAAAGCTGTGGAATTATAATTTCCAGAAAAACTTGAATTTTTTCATTTCGAGTCCATTTGGTTGTTCAAAAATTCATTCTCCCAACACTGGTCAAAACTGGTGAATTCTGGTGCAGAAATGCATAGTGCTGTTTGTAAGCCACTTTTGGATGCCTTCCCAGTGTCGGAATTGGGCCCGAGATGGCTCGTTGGAAATATAGAGAAGTCTAATTTCAAAATATGCTTGAGTTGTTTCATTTGGTGTCCATTTGGGTGTTCAAAAACTAACTATACCATCACTGGTCAAAAATGATGAATGCTGGTGCATTAAAACATAGCGTTGATTGCAGGCTACTTTTGGATGCCTTCCTATTGTCAGAATTTGGCCCAAGATGGCTCGTCAGAAAGCTATGGAAATCTAATTTCCATAAAAAATTTAATTTTTTCATTTGGAGTCAATTCGGTTGTTCAAAATCTAACTGTCCCATCACTGTTCAAAATGATGAATCCTGGTGCAAAAATTCTCCCGTGACATTTGAATTTTTCACATTTATCACAAACCATGATACCTGTGTAGAAACTGATGGAGGTTTTTATTCTTGAACATATGAGGGATTAAAACCTCTCTCACTTTTGTAATTTTCATCTCTTTTTGGTCAGAAAATAATTTTGAAACAAACTGCCTAGGCGCTCCTTAACCCTAATTTTATTGTGGCAGAGGTATTATGATTCAACAGCCATGCAAATTTTACTATCCCTTTGTATTTGCTATGATGAGATATTTGAGCCTATTTTTGACTGTGGGTACCATGATTCAGTGGAATTCACTTAAACTCTTTCATCCTCTATCTATTAAGAAGGGCGCTTCTTCTAACACCTTTCCTCTACTCAAAATATACCAGCAAGGTATCTTTGACTTGGTTATAGGAGCAGACTTTCTTTGGAAAACCAAATGTACTTTGCCTTCTTGTTCACTGTGATGAGCTATTTGAAAGCATCCTCTTATGAGCAGGAGGATCAAATTCCTTTGAAAAATAATCACTATTATGTCCTTTCGCCTGTGCAATGACTCATCTTAGCACCACTCTTCAAATTGTGTTTTTTTGGAGCTGCACACTGTCCTTTGACATGAACGTTGCTAAGAGATGAGCTTGACCCATTGGATTGCAGTGGTACCCCTGCTTTCCTTTTGGTCTTTTACCATCCCTCTGTTCAAAAAAACCTTGGAATCAATTAATGCCCTAGCCATATGCTTATGAATGAAGGAGGCCTTTGACTTGGCAAAGTGTCTGATGCTCTTTAACCTCTATCTTTAATCAAATGTAGAAAGTTTGATGAATATGTTTTGACAAGGGTTTTTCTCATGGATGATGGCAGGCAAGAAAAATTTCAAAAAACACTTCTTTCACCACCGCCTTCAAACATCACCTTACCCTAGTCACTGTCTCACTGCTTGCTAAATTTTTTTTTGACTCACAGTCAGTTGTAATTCTTCAAGTCAAACATTGGCCATCACCCTCTACTTGTAGATGAAGGAGGCGCCTTAACCATATTCTTATAAATGAAAGAGGTTTAGCCATGACTTATCAACAGCCTCTTGACAGTGTTGCTTTTTTCTTCTGCTGTCCTTTTAGGCTGTGAATGAGGTCACAAGAGTTTGATGAATAACTCTTTGCCCTGTAGATGCATCTCAGGCTCATGATCACATTTAGAAGCAGCTGTCTTCTCATGTGGAGTTTAAAATAGTCTTCTGAGATGCTGACATGTCTCTTGTCCTTCAAAGACCCATCAAACATTTTAAAACACCTAAACTCAGCTTGAGATTATGGTCTATGCATTACTGAGACTTAAGGGTGTATTAGTGGCGCGACTTAGGGCTGTGACCAACTTTATTAGCAGAGTGGGATGTCTGTTATGACTGGTCTATAGCATATGGAGGTTTTTTGGCTCTTGAATAGTTTTCCAAGGGTGAAATGTCTTAAAGCACCACTTCCTAACTTAGGGGAGATTGTTTGAATAGATTTGGATTGTCTCTTTAGAGCTGATGGGCAGACTAGTATGGCTGAAGCTGGATAGGGTTTGATAATGGGGTTTCATCTCATCATGGGCAAACTGAGAAGGTAAGAAGGAAAAAAATTTATGGGGGTTTTCTAGATGAAAAATTGACATATTGAGATTAGATTCTAGAAAACTCAGATAGGAATTTATTCATCAACAATAGGTGCAAAATACTGATGACTAATAGTGGCTCCATTTGGGGAGGGTAGCTCCTTTTTAGGAGGTGTCCAGAATCTCAAATATTTGGCTTATGAAGACCAGCGCCTTACCCATTGGTGCAAATTTCACTCTTCTTTGATGCTACTTCTAAAAAGAGATAGCATGATTAGCATCCATGATATTTCTACCTACCCCACTATCTTTCCTAACATTTTTTCTTGTTTTTGGCACATTTGAACTAGCAGCCTTTTGACAATGTATATTTTTTCTTTTTGTAAAATGAACCTATCTATTTCTACACTTATATCTGCCGGGAGTTTAGATTAAACTGATGAACTCCTTCATTACTCTACCTATGCTAGATCAACTGTCAAGATTAAGCTGTTTGACAGGATTTTGTTCTCTAATCTAAAACACGAAATTTAAAAGATGATCAAATCAGGATTAGATAGTCTGATTTGTCATGCATTTGCGGCATAAAAGACAAGCTGCACACAAATATTATTTTGCAGAAATGGAAACTAGGAAAAACAGGGCTAAGATGCACAATTTGTTTTTCATCCCTGCTTCCCTCTTTGGTTCTTTTTTGGGTGTGTGGAACTAGTATCTTCTCCTAATCTACTCTCTTTGATAAGTCAAGCTTACACAATGTTGACCATCTTTTTCACTCACTAACTTATCAGCAAATAAATTTAAACATGTTCAGCTATGATTAGGCTAGATAACTGAACAAGACATTTGAGTACTAGTAGCGGCATTTAGACTTGCTCGCTTTCAGCATGACTATTTTTGGGTACGGGGCTTTACCATTGCTTTTTTAGAAACTGCCCTCTTTTCCTACTTTTTACTGTTTTTGTATTTTCTTCTTTTTCACTTTTTCTTCAAACAAAATACAACTGAAAAGGTGCTCACAAGGCTGAGCTTATTTTCCATAGCTATCTATCTATCCTAGCCTAAACTATACACAACATAAATATTTTTGGTGAACTCTTCTTTCCAATATAGCCAGTCAAGTAGATGATTGCATGGTTGATCTTGGTTTAGTTCTTTCATGATGCTGAAGTAATGAAAAGGCCACTCCCACTTGGTTTGTTTTTGGACAGTAGTGTTTAAGTTCTTTCTCATTCTTGGTAGCAACTTGTATATGATAGAACCCACTACTCCTTCAGATTTCTTAAGGAAAACAACAAATGGATCTTGGAATAATACATGATCTAGAGGATTTGAGATATAGGCTTCATTCAGGACTACTATTTCTTCCACTTGACTATATTTGGGACTCTCTCGGGAAAGAAACTCTTCCTCTTGCTCATGATCACTTGAGCTATCAGACTTATCACATATTGCAGTGTAGTTCTCTTGCCAGGCTGATGTGTTTTGATAAGGCGGGCTGAAAAATGTGTGAAGGTCATCAGGTTGATGAGCAGGGATACACTTTGACAGTAAATTATCTTGAAAGGATAGTGTGACAACTCTCATTTGTTTCTCAACCTCTACTTCTTCATCTGAAATTTGTAACTCAATGGAAATTGGTGGCTACAAATCTGGAGTTAAGGAAGATTCCATGTTCGAAATGACTTCTTCAACCATTTCAGGAAAAGGCTTCTCATTTACAACATGCTTAGGAATTTCATCATCCTCCTCAAACTCATCATCAAAGCTGACAAACTGTTGATTTTCAATTATGTGAATGTTATCGCTGATGGACTGAAGTGAAGTAAAGCAAAGAGTCTGAGACTCTTCACTTACTTCTAAACTCTCAAGGCTCTCCTCATCAGTGTCATAGATGACACCAAATAAATTTGCTCACTTTTCTCAAATTTACATGAAGCCAGGCTTTCTCAAGTAAATCAAAAACTGAGTCTTCTGCAAAGTTAGCTTCTGTTTGGAAATCATAATCATCAACATATTGATCAAACATTGGAGAATCATTAACATAAGTAATGTCACCAGCCATGTATATTGGACTATCAGATTTCTTTTCTTCAAATTGATTTACAAATCTATTTTCTGACTTATGATATGCAGGATTAACAGGAGAAAGATCAGAGAAGTTTTGGTTAAATGAAGTTTCAGAGGCTTTCTGCATGTTTATAATTTGATCTATTTCCTCTTCAGTTAAAGGAGAAGGTATTTTCATTTTTCTTTGAAGTGGGCAACAATTTCTTTCCATTTTTTGTGGAAGTTGATCTTGTGGCTGAATGTCTTCTTTCATTTTTCCGAGAAGGGCAGATGGACTGTTATTTGCTTCAACCTTTTCAAAGAGTTCTTGTGGATCCTCTCTCATTTTTTGATGGGATTCATATAGGATCAACGCGAAATTTAAAAGATGATCAAATCAGGATTAGACAATCTAATTTGTCATGCATTTGCGGCATAAAAGACAATCTGCACACAAATATTATTTTGCATAAAATGGACACTAGGAAAACAGGGCTAAGATGCACAATTTGTTTTTCATCCCTGCTTCCCTCTTTGGTTCTGTTTTGGGTGTGTGGAACCAGTATATTTTCCTAATCTACTCTCTTTGATAAGTCAATATTACACAATTTTGACCATCTTTTTCACTCACTAACTTATCAGCAAATAAATTTAAACATGTTCAGCTATGATTAGGCTAGATAGCTGAACAGGACATTGAATTACTAGTAGCGGCATTTAGACTTGCTCGCTTTCCGAAGGAATCTTTTTTTGGAACATGGGGCTTTACCATTTCTTTTTAGAAACTACCCTCTTTTCCTTCTTTTTACTGTTTTTGTATTTTCTTCTTTTTCACTTTTTCTTCAAACAAACTACAACTAAAAAGGTGCTCACAAGGCTGAGCTTATTTTCCATATCTATCTATCTATCCTAGCCTAAACTATACACAACATACATATTTTTGGTGAAGTCTTCTTTCCAATATAGCCAGTCAAGTAGATGATTGCATGGTTGATCATGGTTTAGTTCTTTCATGATGATGAAGTAATGAAAAGGCCACTCCCACTTGGTTTGTTTTCGGACAGTAGTGTTTAAGTTCTTTCTCATTCTTGGTAGCAACTTGTATATGATAGAACCCACTACTCCTTCAGATTTATTAAGGAAAACAACAAATGCATCTTGGAATAATACCTGATCTAGAGGATTTTATATATAGGCTTCATTCAGAACTACTCTTTCTTCCACTTGGCTATATCTAGGACTCTCCTGGTAAAGCAACTCTTCCCCTTGCTCATGATCACTTGAAATGTCAGACTCATCATATATTGCAGTGTAGTTTTCTTTCCAAGCTGATGTGTTTTGATAGGGCGGCCTAAAAAATATGTGAAGGTCATCAGGATGATGGGCAGGGATAAAATTTGACAGCAAATTATCTTGAAAGGATAGTGTGACAACTCCCATGTGTTTATCAACCTCTACTTCTTCATCTGCAATTTGTAACTCAATGGAACTTGGTGGCTGCAAATTTGGAGTAAAGGAAGATTCCATGTCTAAAATGATTTCCTCAACCTTTTCAGGAAAAGGCTTCTCATTTACAACATGCTCGAGAATTTCATAATCCTCCTTAGCTTCATCATCAAAGCTGAAAAAATGTTGATTTCCAATTATGTGAATGTTATCTCTGATGGACTGAAGTGAAGTAGAGCAAAGAGTCCGAGACTCTTCACTTACTTCTGAACTCTCAAGGGTCTTCTCATCAGTGTCATAGATGACCTGTAATGGCTGCTCACTTTTCTCAAATTTATGAAACTGAGCTTTCTCCTGAAAATCAAAAACTGAGTCTTCTGCAAAGTTAGCTTCTGTTTGGAAATCATAATCATCAACATATTGATCAAACATTGGAGAATCATTAACATAAGTAATGTCACCAGCCATGTATATTGGACTATCAAATTTCTTTTCTTCAACTTGATTTACAAATCTATTTTCTGACTTATGATATGCAGGATTAATAGGAAAAAGATCAGAGAAGTTTTGGTTAAATGAAGTTTCAGAGGTTGTCTGCATGTTTATAATTTGATCTATTTCCTCTTCAGTTAAAGGAGAAGGTATTTTCTGTTTTCTTTGAAGTGGGCAACAATTTCTTTCCATTTTTTGTGGAAGTTGATCTTGTGGCTGAATGTCCTCTTTCATTTTGCAGGGAAAGGCAGATAGACTGTTATTGGTTTCAACCTTTTCAAAGAGCTCTTGTGGATCCTCTCTTATTTCTTGATGGATTTCATCTAGGATCAACTCTTCTTGGTCATCTTGATGGTTAGCTTGGGTAAGAAAATTATGGACCTCCTCTAAAAAATCCTCAGGATGCTAATTTCCTAAGTTTTCTTCAATGCTTACAAGGTGTTGTATGAGGTTTTCAAAGTGATCACAACAATTTTCAGCCAATGATAGAGATGGACAATGTCCTATATAGCGTTTACAAAATACTTTGTGGAAATCCTTCAAAGAAAACAAGGTGCGAGGTTCTAGGTTTTCATACCATTCTCTTGCCTCTTCTTCTAATGTACCCATGAACATTTTCATGAGGCAGTCCTCATGCCATTCAACCTTTAACTTCCACACATGTATATGAAAATTGATGAGGTGTAAAAATGGGTCGTCAACATTTTCATTTCGAAAGAGAGGTAGGTTTTTAGTCCAAACTACGTCTGTAGGCATTTTGTGTGGGAATCCAGGGATATGTTCTCTTCTCATTGGAGCATATCTCCTTTGTGTCCTCAGGTGGAGGATTTGAACTATGCTGTCCTCCATCAGCATGATTGGGATTGCTTAATGCATTCTTAGGAGACTTTATAAGGACTAGTGGGGAAATAGGCCTACTGGAGGCTAGTGGAGTCGCCAGGTGGAACTTGGTTGTTTTTGAAAAGATTTAGCCATGGTCCACCACCAGTAACTAAGGAAAAGCCAATCTGGGAACGTTTTGGGTTTTTATGAGTTTTTATGTGCAGCCTATGGTTTTTCTAAAGTATTCTAAACTTGCTTCGACACCTTGCTAGGGTGGCGAGAACAAAAAGAGTTTACTCTAAATGATCTATGGACTGCTGTTTTGAGTTTAGTGTTTGAAGGACCCAAGAGTCTATAAGAGTTCACTAGACTTTCATGTACTCGGTGTCCCACCATCTCCCGCTATGTTAGTGAGCGATGGGGTAGGTCGATCGAATAGTAACCTAGAGTTCGGTAAAATAGTAAGGCCTATTGGAGGCTAGTGGAGTCGCCAGGTGGATTTTTAGTTGTTTTGAGGTATATGTGTATGGACCACCACCAATACTGTCAAAAACCAATCTAAGGGAGTTTTTGTGGTTTTTTCTGAGTTTTATGTGCAGCCTCGTATGTAAGAGTGTTATAAACCTGATTCATCACTTTGCTAAGATGGTGAAACAGAGAGTTTACTCTAAATGATTCTAAAGGCTGATGGTCTGAGTTTAGTGTTGAAGGACTAAAGAGTCTATAAGAGTTTTCTAGACTATCATGTACTCAGTACGTCCCACCGTGATCGCCATTATGTTAGTGAGCGGTGGGATAAGTCAATAAGATAGTATTCTTACGGTCTAGGGAATCTAAGTTTGTTCAATACTCAGAGTCCCACCGTGATCGCCATTATGTTAGGTTCCCGTGATTTGGCTGATTGGCAAGCCAAACGACAGTGTAACATAAAACCAAGCTTTAGAGCCCAAGGACCTAGCCTTCCTGGACTCAGAGAGGGCTCTCTCTATATGTTTAAGGGATATCTATGTGTTTGCTTATTATGTTATGATTTTAGGCTAGTTATGGAGTATGTTTTTTAGTTTTGGTTTTTTAAGTTGTGAGGGATGAAACTGATAAAAGATATGAAATAGGTAACAAGATGTTAGATTAACTTGGCTATTGGGTCAAAAGGTCAAGAAAGCTATTAGATGATGATACAAGGCTGTTGAAGGGCCGATTTGATTCAAGGTAGAAAGGATCTTTGGGCAAAATGGAGTAAATGGAGATCAAGTTTGTGAATGACAAAGAATTTCAAGCATAACTAGTTTAATAGCAGACATAAACATGGTAGGGAAAACCATTAATCATGCAAAATGTAACTATAAGCTAATCAATACATAGAAATAAACATTCAAGCCATGCATAGAAGTATAAGACCCTCTAACTTTGGGAAATGGCTTTCAGACTTTGGGGAAAACACTTAAGGAAGAAAAACAACTCAAAACACTATGCCGGAACGCCTAAACACAGTACTTCAAGTTATTAGGCACTTTGAGCAACAAGATTTGCATAGTTTTAGGAAGAGGGCTAGATCGAAACTAGGCCTCCTTGGTTCAAACAAAATGATAATCTAATCAATCAAAGAGAAGTTTCATGGATGGAACTATAGCTAGCCATAGGTAAGCAGGGCGTACCGTAAGTCCTTCTTATCATGTATAAAACCATGAATGAAACAAGCAACAATATCCTAAATATTTAAAGAGCAGTCAAGAATTCTTTAATGTTACTTAGGAAGAAGAAAACAAAGAGGCTATGAAGAAACAGGAAATTTGAGGTGCCTCCATGGGCATATCTCAAATTTGTTCTCTATTGATCTATAGCAAGCAAGAAAAATGTATTCATGAATGAAAACTAGAAGACAACAAAAAAGCAAGAGACACTATACCATCCTACCAAGTCATGGAATCCATCAACAATCCTTCATCATTCATCCAAGAACATCCAAGAGGCAATCCAAAAGCATAACACAAGTATTTTCTTCCAAAGCTCATATGACCATATATTGTTTCTCTTCTCCAGTTCAGCCTTCTTTTACAATGAAAGCCTTTGGAATATATAGGCTCAAGTGAGGAAAACCTCATGGTTCAACTTGCCATCCTATTGGCCTAATCAAAATATCTAATCTTGTCCTTGAGGCTTTGCAAAGCCCAAGGCAAAAAAATATCTCATAAAATATCTAAAAAATGCTAAAAATGGGAAATATGTTGACTTTGCATCATTTTCCATGTGCAAAAATAGCTAAACGCACATTTGGAAAAAGCAGATTTTAGAGGTTCAAAAATTACAAAAATATTCAAAATTTATACCAGCAAAAGGTCCCCTGACTTGCGGGCAACATTTGGCAGCCTTCCTGATGTCGAAACGAGGCTCATGATAGGTCTTTGGAAAGATATGAGTGTATAATTTCCATAAAAACTAAAATTTTCCCAATCTGATGCCTAGAAGTTCTTCAAAACAACATCTGTGTGTAGAAAACCAAAAATTACAGTCTGCTGATAGACCGGGAAGAGTGTGCAAAAAGTGAGCATTTTTCGTCGTTTTGAGGGGGGAAATGACTTCCAAAAGTTCTGAAAATCACTAAGGGTATGATTTAGAATTTATGACATCCAATGATACCATTCTCCTCCTTTGACGAATCTCCAAAATGAAATGGCGCATTTCAGGAGTTTTGACAAAAAGCTCAAAAATGCCAAAAAACCAAAACATGTCAAAATGAGCCCAAAATAGGTGTGTATGACCCCTAAGGGTCCCTAGCAACATTTTCTGAAGTAGAAGCCAAAATATAAAGTCTTGATGTGTCTTTCTTCACTTTCCGTGCCGGGCGCTTCTGTTTAGCCTCCTTTAGCTTTTCTTGGGCAGCCTTTAACTTGCGACGGGCAAACGGATTTAGCTTCTGGAAATGCTTCGTCATCCTTCTTTGCAACTCTAAATCGTTGTTTTCCCTCTCCAACTTCTTCTCCAAATGGTAGGCTCATACCTCTTTTGCAATCCACCCATACTATCTTGCCTGGGAGGCATCATGATCTAGATGTGCTCTTGAAACACGAAACTGCCTCAAAGTTTTTGAAATGTGTTTTTAAACAAAACTCTGTCTTAGCCTGTCAAATTACTTGTTTTATCAAGCAACAATGGTTTTAAATGTAGTGTTAACTACCCTCCTTTGATATAAGACCCTTTTTCCTTTAGAATGTTGCCTTTCCCCTTGGCATGCAACTCAACAAATAAACTTCAAGAACAAAAACACAGTCAATCAGGATACACAGTCAATGGTGATTTTTTATGTGTTTTGTGGTAAGGTCACCTTGCCTTTTGGTGTTTTGAGGACAACAATATAACCTTGTATTTCAGATAAAGGCAAAACCACAATCTTCTTGTTTCAATACACTGCTTTTTCCTTGTAGGCCACTTCACCAGTAGATTCAACAACATAAGCACAGTCAACCACAAATTGTATTTACACAGTCAAATGTTACTGTGTTTATAAGATGAGGTGATAGGGCTTGTAATGTTTGGTGTGAGCTCAAAGACCTGTAGCATTCAATAATAAAACTCCTCCAACATGGGATAATTTAAAGCATTTGGTAAGCAACGTTGTTTCACACTTTCAACCTGAGCACGATCAATTTCAAATGAATGTGTTTATTTTTCTTCAATCACTACTATGATGTCTTCACTACCAATGAGTTATGTGTGGCTTCCTCCAATTTCATTAGGGGCTTTACTAATTGCGAACATATCCCCTCCTTTTATATCAGAGACCTCAGATGAATGTATTCTTGACCGAGCAATTACAGCATCCTTAAGTAAGGTCTTCAGAACCTCTAGATATGGGGACTCCACAAAATAGAGATTCTTTTTCAACACAAGTTTGAATTTTCCATACTTTTCTATTGATCCATTACTGAAATCAATGATCTCTTTGGGAAGTTTTTTTTTTTATAACATGTTTAGTACAACAATAATTGTTTCAGTTTCAAGCCCCACAGAAACAGCAGCATACAATGAATGAGGTGTCAAATTGTACTCATGCATAGATTCTGGCCTAAAAACAGGTTCAGAAATAGCAATTAGGAAGTCATATGCTTGTTTATAAAGTGCAAAAAAAGGTCTCCAGAAATATTCGTCCATCAGAGCAGACCCATAGTGGTCTATTAAAATGATCAGGTTTTAGTTTCCAACTTTGAAAAATCTCTCTTTTGTAGCCCTTCACCCTCACCATCTTGGTAATATTCTTCATATTCCTCTACATAGTCCATGTCTTCATCTGCAAGTTGCTCCTCCTTTTTAGAAGTTTTTTGTCTCTTGCTATGTCGATGTTTGTCACCATGTCCAGCCATTTTGCCAAAACAATCTCAACTTCTGGAACTTGAAAATCAATGATTATCTTTGCTTGAATGGTTAAGCAGCTCTTGGAAAGAGTTTTTGAAGGTTTTTGGTGATTTTTTTGACCAGTGCTACAGGAGCGCCACGCGCTGCTACAGGAGCGCTGCGCACCAGTGCATTCCTTTGGAATTTTTCTTCCTGAAAGCGCCGCGCATCTTTTCAAACGCGTCGCGCAACTTTGTACCCAATTTTAAAGGCATTCCCGGTGTCGGAATTGGGCATGATATGGCTCATTGGAAATATGTGGAAGTATAATTTCCAGAAAAACTTGAATTTTTTCATTTGGAGTTCATTTGGTTGTTCAAAAATTCATTCTCCCAACACTACTAAAAACTGGTGAATTCTGGTGCAGAAATGCATAGTGCTGTTTGTAAGCCACTTTTGGATGCCTTCTCGGTGTCGGAATTTGGCCCGAGATGGCTCGTTGGAAATATAGAGAAGTTTAATTTCCAAATATGCTTGATTTTTTTCATTTGGTATCCATTTGGGTGTTCAAAAACTAACTATCCCATCACTGGTCAAAAATGATGAATGCTGGTGCAGAAAAACATAGCGTTGATTGCAGGCTACTTTTTGATGCCTTCCTATTGTCGCAATTTGGCCCGAGATGGCTCGTCAGAAATATATTGAAGTATAATTTCCATAAAAAAATTAATTTTTTCATTTGGAGTCAATTTTGTTGTTCAAAATCTGACTGTTCCATCACTGGTCAAAATGATGAATCCTGGTGCAGAAATTCTCTCGTGACATATGAATTTTTAATATTTATCACAAACCATGATACCTGTGTAGAAACTGAAGGAGGTTTTTCTTCTTGAACCTACGAGGGATAAAAACCTCTCTCACTTTTGTAAATTTCATCTCTTCTTGGTCAGAAAATCATTTTGAAACAAACTGCCCGGGCGCTCCTTAACCCTAATTTTACTGTGGCAGAGGTATTATGATTCAACAGCCATGAAAATTTTACTATCCCTTTGTATTTGCTGAGATTATATATTTGAGCCTATTTTTGACTGTGGGTACCCTGCTTCAGTGGAATTCACTTAAAATATTTCATCCTCTGTCTATTAAGAAGGGCGCTTCTTCTAACACCTTTCCTCTACTCAAAATATACCAGCAAGGTATCTTTGACTTTGTTATAGGAGCAGACTTTATTTGGAAAACCAAATGTACTTTGAATTCTTGTCCACTGTGATGAGCTATTTGAAAGCATCCTCTTATGAGCATGAGGATCAAAGTCCTTTGAAACATAATCACTATTATGTCCTTTCGCCTGTGCAATGACTCATCTTATCACCACTCTTCAAATTGTGTTTTGTTGGAGCTGCAGACTGTCCTTTGACATGAACCTTGCTAAGAGATGAGCTTGACCCATTGGATTGCAGTGGTACCCCTGCTTTCCTTTTGGTCTTTTACTGTCCCTCTGTTCAATCATACCTTGGAATCAATTAATGCCCTGGCCATCTGCTTATGAATGAAGGAGGCCTTTCACTTGGAAAAGTGTCTGATGCTCTTTAACCTCTGTCTTTAATCAAATGTAGAAATTTTGATGAATATGTTTTGACAAGGGTTTTTCTCATGGATGATGGCAGGCAAGCAAACTTTCAAAAAACACTTCTTTCACCACTGCCTTCAAACATCACCTTACCCTAGTCACTATCTCACTGCTTGCTAAAAACAAATCTGTCTCACAATCAGTTGTAATTCTTCAAGTCAAACATTGGCCATCACCCTCTACTTGTAGATGAAGGAGGCGCCTTAACCCTATGCTTATAAATGAAGGAGGTTTAGCCATGACTTATCAACATCCTCTTGACAGTGTTGCTTTTTTCTTCTGCTGTCCTTTCAGGATGTGAATGAGGTCGCAAGAGTTTGATGAATAACTCTTTGCCCTGTAGATGCATCTCAGGCTCATGATCACATTTAGAAGCAGTTGTATTCTCATGTGGAGCTAAAAATAGTCTTATGAGATGCTGACATGTCTCTTGTCCTTGAAAGATCCATCAAACATTGTAAAACACCTAAACTCAGCTTGAGATTATGGTCTATGTATTGCTGAGACTTAGGGTGTATTAGTGGCACAACTTAGGGCTGTGACCAACTTTATTAGCAGAGTGGGAGGTCCGTTATGACTGGTCTATAGAAGATGGAGGTTTTTTGGCTCTTGGATAGTTTGCCAAGGGTGAAATGTCTTAAAGCGCCACTTCCTAACTTAGGGGAGAATGTTTGAATAGATTTGGATCGTCTCTTTAGAGCTGATGGGCAGACTAGTATGGCTGAAGCTGGATAGGGCTTGATAATGGGGTTTCATCTCGTCATGGGCGAACGAAGAAGGTAAGAAGGCAAAAAGTTTATGGGGGTTTTCTAGATGACAAATTGACATATGGAGATCAGCTTTTAGAAAACTCAGATAGGAATTTAGTCATCAACAATAGGCGCAAAATACTGATGACTAACAAAAGGCAAGAAGGATTATATCCCCTTAAGCTTAAGCTTATGTAGTTTGTCAATTTTTATCATATATTTTTTGGTAAGGGTAAATGTTTTTTATCTATAGTACAAGTCATGAGTTCCCCAATTTTACCTTATGTAAAGCATGATTCTAGGATTACTACAATTTGTACTTGGTTTTTATTGTGATGATGCCCTGTCTCAATCACTTGGCCATCTCTCGATGGGTTGTTAAATCTTTATAACAATACTTAAGTAATATTTATCTATTTGTATTATGTGAAATTATGTAAAAAATGGTATACTATTTTTCATAAAATTGGGTTGAGTTTATCATATATTTCAATGAAAGTTGATTAAATATGTTTTCTTTAAAAGGATCTAACAATTTTGTTAAGGTATGAATTTGCAATTTTTTGTGGCTCTCTATCAACCTTCACTACCTCATTTCTAGAAAAAATCTACTTGCTCATTCGTATACCCACTTTCTATTCAAATGCATGAGTTTTGAACTCTCGGTAACTATGTTTTTCCACGCAGGAAAATTATATGTCACATTTTATACTAACTCTAAATATTATTTTGAAGTTTTGATTACTGTTACTCTTTTATATAATTTAACATTAGATATAAGTTTAAATTGAAAGCTACGTAGATTAAATATAGCTTAGATATGGCATTTGCAAATTATTATCTATTTATTGAACTAAAGGACATAATTATTACACATGTTTAATTTACATTCAAATGCTTCTTTGATTTATCTCCTACAGCTTAATGCAATGCTAGATATATAATTTTAGTTGAAGGCCCATGAGATAAATATGACTTATATGTGACATTTGTATTGAATCATCTATTTGTTGTGTTATATGAACATAATTGGTACGCATATCTAATTTTCATTACTAATATGTCATGCTTCTTTAATTTATCTTTTATAGATGACCGGAGCATCCCTTTTTAATCTATCCCTTTTGACTTCGGATATGTGGGCAATACTCATCCGCATATTTTTCTATCATAAAGCAGTGAGTAAAATTGTATTCCATTTGTGTCAATGTGAAGGTTAAGCACATGGATTAAAATTTTATATAAGATACATTGCCACGATGTACATTTATATCTAAAGAGTCCAAAACCTCATTCAAGACCATATGTTTTGTTGATGTAGTTTGATTGGTTATATTGCATTGCTTTTGCAGTTGTTGCTATGGGCCTCGCCATCTAGTGATTTTAGGTACAAAATTATTTACATGGAATTTTGAAGTATCCTAGAATGTTTATTGTTTATCACTACTAGCCTTGGTGATTTAGTTTTTTGTTTTGATGTTGCTTGGTTACCCATATTTAATAGTTTTTCATGTTTAATTCATTGTTAAGGCTTTTTATTGGCCTGTCAGGATGTATTTTTCTCAAATCCATAATGGTAAAAGAATGAAATTTATCTATGAAAAAGAGAGGTCATATTGAAAACAAATTGTTTGCAAGTGTTCTTTTGAACCCATAGAACTTGCAACCCCAATATGGATACAATACTAAGTAATACATAGCCTCCTCATCTAACTTAGCCAGGGATTTGCAATACTATATTTGAGTTGGCTAGCTCCATTTCAAGATATTATAATGTTAAATTATTATTTCTATAGATTTTGATTATGGTAGTAAAATGTTACAAAAAACCGGAAACTACAAATAATATTATTCTAGATATATGTAAAAAGGACATGATAGAGAAAATCAAACAATATTAAACGTTTCATAAATAGTTTAGATAAAAATACATTTTCTAATTTTGATTGTAAATTCCAAGGCTTAAAGCAATAATTTTTCTAATAATTTTTTTTTAATTAATAAGTAAAAAAGAAGCATTTTCAATCAAAATCACATCCAACATATAATAAAAATAATAAAAATAATTTAAAACTTCATACACTATGACATTACTATGGCAAAGAGCATAAAAATATACAAGCAAAAAATCCTTTTCTATAATAATGGAGAGCTTCAAATATACAAGAAAAAAAATCTTTCAGCCTCCTTGTATCCCTAAGAAAGAGTTGCTCAAACAATCATATTTTAAACAATTAAAACTTGGAGAAAATCATCTGTTTTTGAATTTCAATTATATAAAAAATTAGTCAAATATAAGACAAGAGTTACTCATACTATAAAAGTTTAAATAATATTAACTTTAAAAAATATATATTTGGAAGTGAACCAAATTTTTTTTTTATAAATTTCATTTACAGTAACTTAAATCCATATTAACACCTCTTGATAAATCTGAAATCAAATTAAATCTATATTAATTAATTTAATAGTTTAAATTCCTATTTGTGGTGTGCCAAATAGAAATATTCAAAGCGAAAGCTACAACTTACAAATATTACTCAAATATATCACAAAAGGAAATAGAATAACAAACATAATGGACAATATGAACCAAAGTATTATACCTTTATTGATATGGATGGATTCTTAATTACAAACATTTGCGTAAAATATGATGAAGCTTTGGGGGGAATTTAATGAAACACTTTGTGGACAATATCAAAAGAGTTAAGAAAGTGGCTGCTAACTAGTCTAAAAAGAAGGCAACAGAAGATAAAAAGGATCTTTTAGAAGTAGAAGAGGTCATTTCTAGGCTTTTTGACAATAATGTAAATGTAATTTTTACTGAAAAAGACTTGCAGTCTTTGAAAATTTTGGAGGGGAGAAAGCAAGCACTATTAGAAAAGTAAACAGTTCAATGAAGACTTCAAAGTAGAGCCATCTAGTTCGCTGAAGGTGATAACAACACTAATTTTTCCAGAAACATGTAAATCATAAAACCTGCAACTAAGCTGCAGATTTGGAAAAATATTACAGCCATGAAACAAGACTTTTATAATTTGATTAAGGAGAGGCAGATGTCCAAGTTGTCATGCAGACAATTCAAATCCCTCCATGGTGTCAAGAAAATGGTATAGAAGAGGGTAATGAGTATGCTGAAGCTGAGAGTTATGTGGGGAAGCTAGAGGCAAGCATCATAGATAGAAAAAAAAGAATAGAAAAGAAGATGATCCAATCCTGCAAAGTAAGCTACCTACTTGCACACTCTTTTTGAATTTTTTGCAAAAGAGTCGAATGGCTCAACAAGTGCTCCAAATAACATGGGAGAAGATGGGCTATCCACTATAAAAGTATTTTCATTCATGAATGTGCAAAAGTGGAGCAACGATAAATGGTTGACGTCAAAAATATGTAAATAAGGGATGAATTGTACATTCAATCAATGTACATACAGCATACAAATTATATATGTTGATATCACGTTTCCGCCCAAAGCATATATTCATCGATATGGATGGTATCTTACATCGCTTCACTACTAATGAGCTAAGATGTTTCTTCAAATGATGCATGTACACCCCAAGTGCAATAATAATACCAAACAAAGTAATTAGGCCATGGAAAATATAATTTGATTACGACTGTTAAAATTGGTTTTTAATTTTGTCTGAGCTGAGTTTGCAATACCATCGTCAGCTCCTGAGTAAGGGTAATATGCGAGTTTTGATTGATGGATGAAGTTGCTACAGTTTAACACTTTGCTAGGGACTGTAATGATGAGAATGAGACGCAAACTGTAAAACATGAAGCACTGTAACGATGAGCATGAGACACAAATGCCAAACTGCAACTTGCAAGAACTCTATATATAGATTCCCTGAATAAGTTTTGTTCGAGAAATTATGACAGCGAATATGCTGAAGGCTATTACCAACAGGACATGGACATGTGTTATTGGGTACCATACTTTGGTAAGATAGATGTCCTGAGAAATAAACAACTCTAAAAAAAAACATAGCAAATATGGTAATGGAAAGAATATTGCATACAGAAAATGTAAAATGTAAATGAAACATTACTTAATTTAAAAAAAGTGCACAAAACAAAACAAGGAAAAGAGGAAATCAACCTATATTCCCCAGAAGATGTTACCAAGACAACAAGTTATAGTTCAATTTCTTAGTATAGCTTTGTCAAAAAGAAATCATAACTATCATGATTGCAGATGAAGAATTTGTAGTTTCCAATTCTTAAATTATAGAACAGAGTAAAATAATACATTATATTCCAGTTCCTTCAGAAACAAATTCGAAAATCAAACCTATATCATATGTATACAGACAATTCAGAAAAATAATATCTGGTAGTGAAAGAATCTAAACCTCAACCAAAACCAACAAAAACATCTCCAGAGACTTTAGAAAGACAACCCATCAGTAAATCATAGCACACAGAAATTCCAACCCCGAAAGCCTTAGCAAGCAAATAAGAACCAAAATTAGGCGAAGTACCAAAGACAAAACCCAAAGTGTCAATATATTAAAAAAAAAACGAATCAAAAGAAACAGTAAAACAAGTTGGGCAGATAGAACTTGCAATGCTTAATAATACAAGCATAGGTCAAGTTATAGTTCTAATTCCAATTTTCTATATTCTTTATCACTCTGTATTCTATATAGTCCAAGTTGGTGCATATTTCATTGGACAATTGTTGTAGTATACTGGTGAGCAGGGACTCTCAACAACGACCACTGATTTTAGCATATACTTTGTATGACAAACAAAAATTTAGATTAGGATCTTAGACGCTGTGGGGATGTAGCTCAGATGGTAGAGCGCTCTCTTAGCATGCGAGAGGTACGGGGATCGATACCCTGCATCTCCAGATAATGTATCTCGAAAGGGGTTTTTGGCAGAAATTTCGCAATCGATCCTGTGAGTGATAGTTTAAACTTATTTTTGAGTGGAGGCTCGGAATCCATCCTTGGATAAGTTTTTTTTGTCACCCAGTGTCCTGTTTTGTTATCTATTAATATGAAACACAATCTATGTAGCAGTAAAAACAAATTACTATACAAAGCTACTCTGCATTCCTATTCATTGTCTATTATTGTAAAACACAATCTGTGTAACAGTGAAAACAAATTACCAAGCTACTATGCATTCCTTTTCCAGTTTAAGGGTTGTGTAACAGTGAAAACAAGTTACTATGCATTTTTTTTTCGAGTTTAAGAGAACTGGAAAATTTGACAAATGAGTCTATTTTGAAATTCCAACCCTGTACCTATCATGTTTTATTGTATATTGCTGTCAAACACAATCTACTATACATTCTTTTTATTGTATATTACTATAAAAGACGCTGCAAAAACAAGGGAAAAGGCATTCATTTATTTTCCACAGAACAAGATACTTATGAAGATATTTTTTGACAGTCCGAAGGGCGCGGACATACCCGACAGAGTCGAAGAGCGCGGATGGGAGGAGCACCAGCGCGGCCGGGAGGAGCAACAACGCGAACAGAGCAGCAACGATAGGGATAGAAAATGTGCGAACAATGAAACCGGTAAACCACCAAACTTCGCGGGCCATTTATTTATAGAAAATAGTTCGGCCGAACTATTTTAAAAGTAAAAGTTCGGCCGAACTCACAGTTCGACCGAACTTTTTTTAGAAGTTCGGCCGAACTTTTGTTGTTGGTTTTCCAATCTCCGGCAAAAATTCTGTTTGCCAGCGCCGTCAGTGTGCCGTCAATCTAAATGGAATCACGAGTTCGGCCGAACTTTCTAAAAAATTTCAGCCGAACTATTGCCGAAAAAAAATTTCGGCCCCCGATTCTCACAAAAGTGTAACCCAGCTTCACGTTTCTACCCAATGTTGTTATAGTGTTGTTACTCTTGTATTGTTGTTGTAATGCGGCTACTTCTGACATGTTACAATATTGATACACCAAGTTTGTTGTGATGTTGTTACTCGTATTTGTGGCAATGCTAATAGTACTCCAATTGCATCCCCTATTTTTTCATGCCAACACAATTTCAAGGGATGGATATGACATAGATATAACCTCGTGTTTTCTCACAAGAGTGAATGGAATAACTATCCCCCCTGTATGAAATTAGACATGCTATAATGGCTATGTTGACCTAAAGCACCTCATGAAGAACGATCAAGGGCATCAAAGAACCATTACTACAAATATACTTAATTGCAAAATTCAATGTGGCCACATTGTAATAATGGGAGAATCTTGTGTTATTTTGGATTAGCTATTATAACAAGATTATAAAATCATTAGAGTAAGTTAAGATGGCCTAAGAATCATAAATTCTCATAATTGTTCTATATGTTCATAAAAAAATATAAAACTATGCTCAAAGGAGAAGAGGAGGAGAATGTTATGTTGTAATGTTACTAAGAGGGGAAAATGGTATGTTGTATTGTTATCAAATCGTCTTACAATTTCCACTTAATAAAGAAACCACATGAGCTCTATTACATCTACACTTACTATGTTTGAAGATTTAAAGATTTAATTAAAGCAATGCATATTCATTCTTTCTAGTACCTTGTCTAAAGAGGCAAGGCCCCTTCGAGACAAGGTACTTTTGTATTTTTATTAGATTTAGTAGTTTTACTTAGCATTTGCTTTTGTAGTTGTATGTGTGGTAATATTAATTTGCAGAGTTTAAAGTGCAAGGGTATATACAACAGCCCGCAAGCCATATATACCAGTAACTCATGACTTCGCATATTAATTTGTAGAGTTGAAGCATGTGTCACATTCCTGGATATAACAAATATTTTCTCTCTTGTATGTAAACAATAATAACCATTTTACAATTCATTGAAATTACTAAGAATAACAGACAATCGATTTTAGATTTCACCAATCTTAGTTTGTTCATAATGAGGACACGTATCATTAATCTAATTTGAAATCTAATTCTAGCTAAATGCACAAAGGGTGAATGTGTTACGAATTTTATGGTAAAATAAATAATAACATCACAAAAGAGTGTTACAATCATTTTATAATGGTATCGAGGCAACACGTTAGTTATTTGAAAGATCATGCTCACCACTCTGATTCTCACTCTATTTTTCCATTTATACATGGTAGGATAGCTTTTAAAGAATATTTCAAGGAATAATAGAGAGTTTGAATAAATGGTTGGTTATTTTTGAATAAATTGTTGGATGAGTATAAACATAGAGTCTAATTCCTCTTGTAAAATAACAATCACAAGTTCGACATTAATTGGGTTAAGAGGTATTTTGTAAATTTAGTATGAAAAAGATGTTATAATGAAGTATTTAATAAAATGTTACAATGAGGTATTAAAAAATAATAGTAATAAAAAAAATGATAGTTTAATTAAAAAAATAATAAATCATATATTATTGTGAAATATTATATAAAATGTTGTAATAAGGTATTAGATAGAAATAAAAAATATGTGATTTTAATTAAAAAATAGTTAAAATAACAAGGAGACTCAATTTAATTTTTAATATTGTAATTTATTTTTTATGAATAAAATTATATATATATATATATATATATATATATTCTAATTTTTTTTACAGTATGCATATTATATTAAAATAAACTTAAATAATCATGAATCATATTTGCAACCATGTTGTTTTAAAACTTCATGATTAAATTTAGTTAATGAACATATAAAACCTTTCTCTTTGACACACATAGAGCACGTTAAAAAGCTAAATAAAAAAATTATAGAACATGTCAAAGAAAAATGTCATGAGAATAAGAATGAAGCTATATGTATTATGATGATTTTATTAGAATTAAAAATTAAAACTTTTCTATATATAGAAATGTGAAATTTATATATAATATTAGTAATATTAAAAAGAACCGACATAGATTTATCTTACTATGAATCAAATCTCAAATATTTCCAACTACAAACCTTTCCTCAAGATTTACACTAAAAAAAGGTTTGCATATTGAGAGATTTGATCGTTGTCAATGCTTTGTAGATCTAGAGTTAATATAGATCTAGCATGTAATGAATAAGAGATAAAATCATTAACAAAGGCCTAGAAACCAACTTAAATATATTTGGGAACACCGTAGGGCCATAGGTGGAAAGTGTACTTTAACCATTAAATTTGTTGTTCCATAGCCATACCACATTTATTTTTTGGAAAATACCCTCTCTTATCCATGCCTAGCAAAATGATAAATATGACATAATACAAAAAAAAAAAAAAATGTGAGGAAAAATTAAAAAAGGTTAAGGATAGTTTTACCAAATGGAACCTTAGAAAGTGTGCCAAAATGGTTATGGGGACCCAAAATTAGGAATTTACAACTAATTAAAGTCTAAATCAAAAACACAAAGACTAACTCTAATAAATTCACCTAAAATATGTCCCATGTAATATCCTAAAGTGTCTAACAAGACCAAACATGTGCCTACAGAACCAAGAAGAAAGGTACAAAAGGTAAGGGGAGCTTACCAAAGAAGAAGTGGCATAGATCAAAATCACGGGTGGAGGAAATACGGAAACGCAGATGCAACCACCCAATAAGATATATCTATCTCGTATATGGGAGTATTTCTAAAGAGAAGTAGCCAATAGATCTGCCCAACCCCCTTGTCTGTCTGTCTCCTATGGCATAAAGAGGAGTTGCAACTGCCAAAGTATATAAATAGATTCTATCTCCACCCCTGACTTATGCTACTTCGACTGCTTCTGAGTCTCGATCTGGATGGCCCAGTAGGGTGAGGTAATGAACTCTCGACAACAGGAGAGTGATTTCTTGCTCACCTTCCCTAAAAAGGTGAGGGACAAACACTAGATGCCATGTGGATAGATTATATCCCATTCTTATGTTGTGATAAGGAACCCCAATGAGTTTATACGAACTTTGGAGAGGGTCCACCGAAGGGAGCATGTGGCAGCCCCTGGTTGCACCATGTGTTAGCTTCTGGTTGGGTTGTCCCTCATATATATATATATATATATATATATATATAATTGAATTCAACCTTAGGAGCAAATCTATTAAAAATTTTCACCTTCAAACCTTGATCGGTGAACCTTGCAGTGACACTTGTCACAGTCTCATTGGATCGAAGGGTCTTTGACCATGGTTGACTTCTCTTGACTCCTTTGACCATTTTCTTTTAAAATTTCTTTGTTCTGAATGGCAGTCAAGAGACTCTAACTTCCTCATACGGACTTTGTTTTGAGTTAAACAAATTGTGCTGAATTCTCGGTGACTGGCTAGATCCGATCGTTCTAGTTTAGTGCAATTCTGAGCACTTTAAATTTTTGACAAATTTTTATCCATAATCCAGATTCCAATTAAAATTGAATATTGAATCTCTTGTAATTACTAATTAAATCATTTTGTTAACAAATAAAAATAAATTATTAAAATATTTTAATATATATATATATATATATATATATATATATATATATATATCATAATAATAATATTTTAATAATCATATATACAGATTCAACAATTATTTTTAGAAAATGATATATATTTAATCTCAGGTCAATAATATCAATAATATATTTTATTTTTATTATATGAAAATGCTAAATATCTTAAATATATTTTAATTTTGTATTTATTAAGCATAAGAGCGAGTGGATATAATAATATATTTTTTATCTTTATCATATGAATAATGTTAAATATCTTAAATATATTTCAATTTATATTTATCACGCAAGGGTGAGTCGATATAAAGAATATAAAAAAGCAATGGAGTTTTTTTTTAATTAAATTTGGATTAAGTTAAAAGTATGATATTTTATTGTTTTATTTTATTATTTTATTATTTATTATTATTATAATTATAATTAGATTTTTTTTTATATTATTTATATTAATATTTTTTTTTTTTAAATAACAATATTTTATATATTATTCTAAAAATTGGAGATTATAAAATTAGCTTGCCATGAATGATTAAATGTCATTTGAATTCTAAGCATTCAAAAAAATTCACTTACAATACTTTAAGAACAGAAAAACACTTAACACTAGAGAGCTAAACATTATTAGAAATTTATAATGTCCCAAATTTATTAAAAAAAGACCATCCAAAATTGAGAAATACATAACAATCCTTCACCAAACAAAATCACTCAAATAAAAATATATAAGACAACCATACATCCAAAACTACCTCAACAAAAGGGAAAGCAGTAAGTTGAAGATAGCCCCAATATATATATATATATATATATATATATATATATATATATATATATATCTGCAAGAAGCACTATGGTCCCACACAATATATATATATATATATATAAAATAATAATAATAATAGTATTTTTGGTTAATATTATTAAGATGGTTTTTTTTTTTCTTCGGTTTTTCACAGGGTACCAATATTTTTGTGTGACACATCATATTTATATTAAAATGTTGCTACTATTAATTTAATAATTGAAAATAATCTCCACCAACAAATTAAGTTCTCTTTATGTGTGAAGTGTGTAATTTAATTATCATAAAAACTATAGAGTATAAAGAAAACAATATCTAAATTTAATGTGTTTGAAAGATTCACAAATAAATTTATAGTTACTTTTTTATTATATTTTTGTACTGAGAGTAATAAGTTGCTTTATGGAAATAGAATTTTCACAAACTAAAGTAACATTTTATATAAAATAAAATAAATAAACAAATAAACAAATAAATTGCTTTATGAAAATATAATTTTCACAAACTAAAATAATATTTCATTATAAAATAAATTAAATAAAAAATAAATAATTAAGTAAATATGAGATTTTAAAAAGTTCAAATAAATTTAAATTTATTAAATACTTAAAAAAATCAAACTTCTTAATATATATAAATAATATAAAATTAAATAATTTAAAAATACTTAAAATTAAATAATTTAAAACACATAAAATTTAAGTCTTCAGTTTTAATTTAAAATTATTTATTATTATAATTTAAATAATTATAAAAAAATTTATTTAAATAAATTTTTATTTATTTTTTAATAAATTTTTAATATCATTTCTGTTTGTTTGTTTAATTTATTAATATTATAATATTTTTTTTTTACAAATATAATATTTATAAAATATCATATTGATATCCTCGCTGGTTAACTTGCTAGTTCACAAAGAAAGTGGAATAATTCCCTCCCTGCATTTATATTAAGATATCGTATGTATATCCTAGCTTGTTAACTTGTTAGTTCACAAACAAAGTGGAATAATTCTATCTATCTATATGTTAATTTAAATTAAAAAATAAATATTAAATTGAGTGATAAAATTTCTGAATGAAAAAAATAAAAATAATATATATATATATATAATAATTTCCATAAACAAAAATATATTACATACCAAATAGATGTTTTACTTAATTATGATTATCATCCTATTATAAATAAATAAATAAAGAAATATATATATATATATATATATATATATATATATATATATATATATATATATATATTTTTTGAGTGAAAAATAGTATATAAAATCTCTTTATTTATAATAGGATAATAATCATAAGTAAGACAGACATGTACTTGGTATGTAATATATTTTTGTTTATGGAAATTGGTGTATATAATTTGACTTTGTAGAATGAGAGAAAAAATATATATTTTTATTTATTAAACTCATTAAATTACATTTTATATATTTTTAAATATAAAATTATATTTTTAAAACTAATTTTAATTATAATAAATTAAAATTTGATTTTATATATATATATATATATATATATATATATATATATATATATATAAATATAATTTACTTGTTTTTATAATTTATTATAAAAATAAATAAACTTGTCCATGGGCATGAAATAAATGGTCATGAGGTGTACTAATAAGATATTTTGTAATGTGAAAGTCTTTGTAACGTGAAGGTCATCGATTCTAAATTCAGTGGGAAAAATTCCAACCATGTTAAGGGTTGGTGTGGCTTAGGGCAAGTGCGATCCCCGGGTGATTTTGACAGTTTAGATGCCCCTAGGTCACGTTTTCTCAAGCTAAAGATTAAAGGTGAAGTCATCTCAAGACTCATGCCACTTAACAAACAATAAAGAACAAAAAAACTTTAATTCAACTTTAAATTGATCAAATGATTAGTTGATAATCCAAATCATTGAGATTCAGGCTCCAATTAATTGTAAACCATGAATGAATGGAATTTTAGGTAATGTAATTTTTTTATTTCGTCATACTAGATTAATCGAATTTCTATTACTAATTTTTTATGGCCACGTGTTCGCAAGCTTACTTTTAAGTGAATGGTTGCATTGAAGTATAATTTCACAGAGTTTTTAATAATCAATGTAGCTTAGAGTAGGTGTAGAAGTAGATTAATTAGCTTTGTTTTTATTTTTTTTTCACGAGTAGATTGTATCTATTTTTTTCACTCAAATAATGTGATTATGTCAAACAAGAGATGAGTTGTTATCAAGACATATTAAGGGAACTACACTTTTCTCCTCTTTGATGTAAAATGTCTAATACAATGAGTTTTCTAAGAAATAATCCACTAGGAAAGAGAGTAAAATTGGAAAAAGATTGGTTTTTGGTTACCCATCATTTTTTCATTATTTTAATATTTTTGACATGTAACTTAGTTAATGTGACACTCCTATTTTGAAGCTGATATCATAAAGACTTCGATAATCATGGAGAGAAAAGTACTTATTTCACAACTTTTCATAGATAGCAAATGGAGAGGTCCTCTCAAGGTAAAAAAAACCTTCTAGACATAATTCTCTCCACTAAAGAAATCATAGATCAATAACATTTTGGGACACCTTAGGGGGATGACATTTCAGGGTGTCATGTCATGGGATTCTTACAACTAGTGCTTTCTCCCGATGCACCTCAAATTTATCCACCCACTACTGAGGTCAATGTCACATGAGAGCAACCACTTACATGTTGTGACATTAGTATTGGGTGGGTTTTGGAGTCTAAACTTGCCAACATTTATGCCAAATGTGAGAGTGTGTCATATGATCGCAAAGTGTTTGATGAATTTTTGAATGAGATGTATGCTCATGGAATTTGATGTTTACAGTTTATTGTGGTAGGGTAGATAGAGTATGCAATGTGTTTTACAAAAATAATTATAAATATGTGGTGTCTTGGATTGTGGTGACCACAACCTATACCTAGAATGGCTAGAAAGAATATCCTTGAAACTTTTTCAAGATATACACATGGCAATCATGAGTTCAATCGCCAAACCCTTTGCCAAAATTCCTACTATTTTCACCAATTTAGCAACGCTGGAAAGAGGTATGTTAGTATAGACCACTCGTATAAAAAAGTATGCCAAAGGTGGGAAAACATGCATAACATGCAATATATTTGACATAATTCCTCAATGGGACACAATAATTTGGGCTTTTTATAGAGCAACAGAACTTTATCTTGACCCACATTTCCTGCATCCATTAGAGGTGGGGCCTAAATAAACCATATCCACATACATCCTCTCTAAAGAAACTAGATCTACAAACATTTCTGGTAAGGTAAGGAATAACGACTACATATTTATTACAATTCCAAATATTTTTTAGGTCTTTCACTGGAAGGACTCCCTGCATTAAGATGAAAGCAACTCATCCAATATCCATGCTCACTTCTAGACATCAACAATGTACATGAATCCCTACTATTTTTTTGTAGCTTCTTCACAAAGGAGGCAAACTTAAGGAGGAGATTTTACTCATTGATTATTTTATCACCAAGGATTATTCAATCCCTTTGGTTGCAAGATTAAATGGGGGTTCTCAGTGCAGGAGGGAGAGGGGGGGGTGGGGGGTGGGGGGGGGGGCTCATTCTGCTTTTAATCCCATGTCTTTGAAGGATGCACTTAAGGCAAGACCCATCTCTGTGACACATAAGGAGATTCTCTCACACCCAACGTTTGTGGTAAATAAATATTTAGACACCCCATATATTAAAGTGGAAAATTCTACTACTAACATAAGGGCCACAAATCATCTAAGGTATAAAATTGTCTTTTGTTTTAATATATTTTTTCTCTCGCCATCTATTCTCTGGGAATGGATACACCATAATTGATCTCATAATATAGAGTTTTTATTTTGCTAAAAAGGATTTTTTGTGGTTTTCTTCAAATATTTAGAGGACATGTAGAAGGTTTTTGACCAAGGTCCCTAGTTTTTAGGACAAGTTGGTCTATCACTGCAATCATGGTTCCTAGATTTCAATCCTCTTACCATGAAGTCTCTATCTAATCTAGTATGGGTAAGGTATCCTAACTTACCAATCCATTTGATTCAACCTGAAATATTAGAATATTTGGGTTATTTAATGGGCCACTTCATCAAAATAAACAATGAAAGGATTTTAAAATGAATTCTTGCATATGTCCACATATGTGTTGAAGTGGTCATTAGTAAATGGTTACCAAACAAAATCATACTCAAGTGGATGGGTAAGGTGTATTCATAACCAATAGACTATGGAACATTTCTTTCCAATACATGACTTATCAATAGACTAGCCACCTTCAAAATGCATGTCCCTTTTGAAAAGGGGCATCTCTCCCATAGGAGTCTAAGAAAGCTAGACGTGGTTGGTGGGATCTGAAGGAAGTAAAATGGTCAAGGAATATTGTAGGTTAGAATAAGAACAATCCTTAGAAAAAAAATACATCTACTGACAAATCAACTCCTACAATCTTAGTTCAACCTCTAGTAGCACCATTTCATCCCCTAGTAGAGGAGCCTCATCTCATTAATGAAAACAAAAGGAACTCATCCATAATTGTGTCTACAATAAGTGGGAAAAAACAAACCCAAAAATAAAAGCATTTGGATAGTGAAAAGGCAATGACAAATATGGTTTCACCTCTCGCAATGGAAATATCTCATAGAAATGAAAACACTACTCCACCTTCAATTGTTCTTGATAACTGTTTTTGGGTTGGATTATTGTTCACAAGAGAAAATGGAAAAAGGAAAAGCCCATGATCTATCATATGATTTGATACCATGAATGTAGGGAATGTGCTTGGGTTTACTATGATTATTAGTGATAGATAAATGTTGTAATCTATTTTATTTAAGTAATAAAATTTAATTTTCAAACAAAAATGAAACTGAAATCATAACTACTCATTTAGTTTATGATTTATCTTTATAAATTTTATTTTTCTATTCCCTTGTGTTATTTGCATTGAATAAAAATATTGAAATACACATCCCATACATTGGTAAAATTAATTTTTATCTATGACAATCTTAATTTAAATGAAATGAAGTATTTACATGTAAAATAATTGAATAGATTTAATAGGGATAGGAGTTCAAATTTACAATTCAACATCTCCCCTAGAATATAGTCCTTTCTTTCTATTTTTGAATTGTGATATTATAAAATAATTGTGATTAAGATCTTGTTACATTCAACGCTTATCTTATTTCTATAATTTTGTTAGGATTTTTCAATTTTGTATATTCTTGTTTTCTTTTTCCACATATGTAAGATTGTTATGATTCTTCCATTTTAGATTTGGTATTTGTAAGATTTTTTGTTGCTTTGATTTGCATAGTCCTTTGGAGTTATTCAAATAATTTTGTACACTTTCCAAGTTGTTTTTATTTTGATTTGATTTCAAATTTTGAGTTTATGGTGTTTTTAAGTTTGATAGGGAGAATCCTTTTAAGGCTACATAGGTGATATATATACTTGATTTATTACATCTGAGGTTTTATTATCTAAAAAATTCTACATTAGGTTTCAATTATTTTGCATTGATTAGTGATTATGGAGCAATACTAAGACATATTTCAATTTGTAATGATTATCTTTAAGTATAGGAAAGAGTCCATGTCAATATTTTCTTTGAATCCCATCCCTTATTCCACCACATTAAATAAATGCCCTAAATTGTTAGTTTCAGGGAAATCTTGGGGTCATACTTTTAAATTATTATAGATATTCTTTAAAATAAAATGATCTTCTGTACCACCTTCTATCTTCACTCAGTTGCATATTTTAATTTTCTACACATCAAATCTAAAGAGTGAAATCTAATATAAGGGAGTTGAAAGCACTACATTTTTTTGGAAGTACAAGTAAACCAGTTAGGGCTATGGAGGCTCATTGGCACTGGGGATATGTTTGTATGGTACTGAGACACCTTCATTGAGGCTATGGACACACATGGAAAGGAAAATCAATGTCTGGAGAAAAGAGGTATACTATGCACCTTGTTATCACTTGATAGGACAAGCTGGGATGTATCAAACTTCAACCAAGAGTAACTATTTCAAACCACTTGTAGATAGAAGTTAGCCCTTCTAGCATGAGAGGGATCTCTCAAGGAAAACAATATAATGTTCTGAATAAAACTCAATTATAGATGGCTAACTCTAGATTTTTGTGTGATTTTGCAGGTGAAAGAGAGTGTGATAACCACCACCATTGGGCATGGAGTCAATTAGAAGAAAACTCAATTACAGACAAACATTTATTTGTGGAAGCTGAGGCATTTTTGGGTTTAAATTGGTGTGAAGTGAATATTTATAGTTAAACACAACAAATTGAAGGAAGTTGGAGAAATATTTCATTGAATTCCAAGTAATCAATTAAGCCATGAAATGTCATAATAACATTAAGCATAATAAGGTAACATAAATCCAAAAGTGAATCTCAGGATGAAAAATAGAGTACGTTGCAAATGTATATTAATTAGATAATATTTACAAAAATTGGCCTTCTCACATTATCAATCACCCCTTGTAGAGTCAAAAAACTACAAATATATAGAGAGAGATACCCATATTTCATAAATTACAAAATTTTCCACCTGGGCTAGATTCGATCAATAACTAAGAGACCTAATCCTATTTGACTTAAAAAGAATATGATTATTCTTAGGGATTTTCTATTTTTATTCGATTCATTTTTTCGATGAAGTGGACACTCCTATGACCTATAGCCCATCTATTTTCATTTTTGTCTTATGCCCAATCAAAACTTTATAACGCAAAAAAACTATTTGACAGTTTCGTAGCAAAAATTGGTAGCAAGTCACAAAAAGGACCCCTATGATACCTATTGCATCTCTTTGCAATTTCTGAAGTCTTCATCTTGTAGAAATTTGCTGAATAAATCACTTATTCAATGGAGATTAACCTGATCACACATCAATTTCGAATTGCATGCATAACACATAATCTCTTCTACAATTAATTGTCACATGCGGAAAGAATAGAAGCGATAGCACATCAAATCATCACACACATTAACACGGTATGTATGGGGAAAGCTTATAGCTGAAAACCCCCAGCTATAGTATAATATAAATGGAGAGAACATGCAGCAAATACATAGTACAAACTCCTCACAAGTACTCAGTACTATCTCCCAAAGCTACACAAAAACTAGCTTGGTTTTGAACAAGTCACAGGTTCAAAACACACCCACTAATTTCCCTTCCTCTATTGCGCAGTCAAGGCTGGTCTAAATAGAGATCCAAGTTCGAATCTCACTAGCTCCAACTGCGCAATTGTCATTGGTAATTTCCTCCAAGTGTGGTGCAAATCTCATGCACAACTAATGTCGCAACTGATAGCTAACTCAACCCTTTCATCTACCTCTTTCACTTGTCGCCACTGAACTGTCCATGCAATGAGTTAAACTGATGTGTTCTTTAGTTGAATAATGAGTTAATAATTTGTGAATTAAATAATATTTAATTCACACAACTCATCTCTAGTGTATTAGCCAGTTAAACTAAATACAACTAGTTCAACTAGTTAACCAGAACACCATCTCCATTAATTGTCGCATCAACTCCACCGAACTCCGCCACTTGAGCTCTAACTGAAGTCAACCATGCATTAGCTCACCTAACCCATAGGAAAAGCATAAATCCTTCTGGCAGCTGCATGCCCCACCTCCGAGGGTCAAACTGAAGTGCTCTAAGAGAGTAAACTGAAGTTTAGAGTCCAAATATTATTAAGGGTAAATAATATTTGACTGTTCTATTTTTAGCCCGCCAGTCTAAAAATAGACTTCGACCTAAATGCTAAAAATAGAGATCCATCTATTTTTATCAGCATGACCAATCCTCCAATAATAGCATACTGCAGCTCCCAGTCCATGATCCATATGTCTAAAAATAGACATAGTCTAAAAATAGACTTTTCGACAAAAATCACATGTGTGGTCCCCACCTAGTTTAGGTGATCACTTTCCAACTAGGATCAGGAAAGATGTTTCAGGAGGCCTCCTTCACTGTTTCTTGTTGCCATTTTCAACACTCCCTCTCAACAAGAAAGGACTGTCTTTGCATGCGACATGCAACTCCATGCATTCACCCTGCAATCTTCACAAGCGCCATGCAACTCCATGCATCTGCTCTGCAACTCCTCTGAAACTGAATAGGCTCCAAACAACTCAATCAGTCTGATGCATCTATCATCAAAGTCTTCGACCTCTGCTTAGCTACTGCACATGTCATCAGGAACCACTGCGTTGTTGAACTCTTGCACCCATGCACTCTTGCACTTGCTGTCAACTCTGATCCGCGCTCCAGTATCCGACACTGTCACTTTGATCTGCCTGCATCACTCCAACTGATCTTGCTACTGCTGCGCTGTGGGCACCTCGTAGCCAGGTTCAATCCATGAGATCCACACCATCTCATGAATCTGCCTAGAAATCTCCTCATGGGATTAATCATGCATGTTGCCCCACCTCACACCTGGTGGTATAGTTGCATGCACTCCCTTTGCCTGTCTGGCACGAAATTTCTCTACATGAGTGGTTTCTCCCACTCCATGATCCTCTTGTGGCTTCTCCACATCCCGAGGTTCACTATCACTTGCATGCAAAACCCGCTCCCTCTCAAGCTCCAATTGCATGGCTTTCTTGCCTGCATGCAACACTTGCTCCCTCTCAAGCTTCAGTTGCATGTCTTTCTCCCGCTTCCCAACAATAGGAAGCTCCGTAGACATCCCATCTACTTCAATTCTATAGATTCCCATCTACTGTCGCATCAACTCCACCGAACTCCGCCACTTGAGCTCTAACTGAAGTCAACCATGCATTAGCTCACCTAACCCATAAGAAAAGCATAAATCCTTCTGGCAGCTACATGCCCCACCTTTGGGGGTCAAACTGAAGTGCTCCAAGAGAGTAAACTGAAGTTTAGAGTCCAAATATTATTAAGGGTAAATAATATTTGACTGTTCTATTTTTAGCCCGCCAGTCTAAAAATAGACTTCGACCTAAATGCTAAAAATAGAGATCCATCTATTTTTACCAACATGACCAATCCTCCAAGAATAGCATACTGCAGCTCCCGGTCCATGATCCATATGTCTAAAAATAGACTTTTCGACAAAAATCACATGTGTGGTCCCCACCTAATTTAGGTGATCACTTTCCAACTAGGATCAGGAAAGGTGTTTCAGGAGGCCTCCTTCACTGTTTCTTGTTGCCATTTTCAACACATCTATGAATTTTAGGTAAATTCATCCTCAAGCTGATATTTTTACCTACATTCACCTCCATAAAAAGCTACAACAATTCTATAGCAAATATTCAGCTTAATTATGGGGAGTTGCTACGAAACTGTGAAATTTCTGAGTTTTTTATTTTTCATTATTTCTTCTACCTCCTTATCATTCCTTATATACTATCTAACCTTGTATATTGCTTAAACTATTAGTTAAACATATTATAGGAAAAACTTGGAGAATTTACCATTCTCAAGGAGCGTTAGTTACTTCAGCTATGATCTTGGGATTTCTCTTTGAGATTTCAACATTGAACATTTCTATTTGAGTTTCTAATGCTTTGACTTGTCTCTACAACTTATTTATGTCTTCCTGCAACAAAATTTCCTTTTATACATGTGCTTTAACATCCTATTGAAAGATAGAGTCCTCTTCACCATCTTTCTGGATTCTCCTCCAAAATTTTCAAAGAAATTTAGCTGCTTTGACACATCCTCTTTCAACTCCTCAAACAGTAGTTTCGAATCAATCACTTCTTGTCTAGATTCTCTCAATTATTCTTGTAAAACTTCTATTTGACTCTTTTCTTGCAAAATCTCTTTTCCTTTTCTTATCCTTGTTGTCTCTGCTTTTTCTAAAGGCATTTCTCGCATCTTTTTAGTTTGTTGCATTGATCGTTGTAACATGTTTCCTTGGTTTGAAGAAAAAACATGGTTCCTCTTGTGTAAAATTCAGTTTATTGGCTCTCTTTCTCTTTTCCTAAGTTTTTGTCTTTGTCACTTCTATACGTTGTAAATTTGGGCTTTCTTCAATCTCAATGGCTTCTAAAATATCAATTAACTTGCCCTTCCATTTACTTTTTTTTTTTGGCCATCCTTCTCTCATTTATTGTGGATGTCTTCACTATAGGTTCTGCCTTTTTTTTCTTCTACCCCTAGGGGTTATTGACTGATATTTTTGGGTTTTTCTAGAAGGGGTGGAAACATCTAGCTCATATCAACTCAAAAATAAGAAGTTAAGCCAATCTATATTTAACCTATTTAGCTCTTCTACAACCAGCAATTTGATAAGCCCATGATGAAAATCAGAAGTATTACTAGCATCAAGCTTGGCCTGGACCTTGTCAGCCATCTTCCCTAAACTCTTATAAAGATAAAAATGAATGTCAAGAGGTTGTTTACCTGTGAAATGCAAGACCAATCTGAAGTGATACTGGTAAACCATGTTGAACTCGCCTTCACATGTACAGTACTTCTGGATGACCATTAGAAGTTTTGAAAAATTCTCTTTGAGGCAAGTCCTGGAAATGCCAATAGTCATATCAATCCATTTGTGTTCTTCATTGAGAAACTCATCACAATTGAGCAGCTGAAACTTCTGAACCTTGAACCACATCTCAGCATACCTAGGGATCTCTGTGGCATGGGAAATTGTTTCAGGGGATACTACAAAATTCAACATTCCCACCTTTGATTTTGTCCCTATGAAATTTATAGAAAAATCCTTAGCAATATTCCCATGGTAACCCTGCAACTTCTCGCAAAAATGCAGGCATCCCAAGCTGGAAAATGATTGAATGAAAATAGGATCTTCCTCCAATAGTTTCATTTCCATAGGTTCATAGCATACAACTGAGCCTCCTTTGTACTAATTTTTCTGTTCCATGTCTACAACACATAGATAGCTCCTTGCTACCTACAATTTCTCCTAAAGACAACTAAACCAACTATGAAAACAATAGACTCTTTCCTATGATAGCAAGAACAAGATAAATTGAAAAGAAAAACAAGGTAAGAATGGAGTTTACAGTGTGAACGTTTGGGTTGAAGGTGGATACTAATGCATGATAATGATATATCGTGACTCTGGCCCTCAACTTTTAAAAAGTGTACCATTACCAAAAACAACATAGTTCCATAATAGAACAAGTGTTCGAAGAGAAAAATCTGCTACATAATTGTGCATAACATCCATAGAAAACCCTCAGTTTCCATAACTAGAGCTACTACGAATTTTTGCAAAACTACCTACACGATAATTACAAACAAATATGACAGATAGAACTGGTAATTAGGACTCTCACTCATATTGTGGACCCCACTTTAACTTCAAATTTACTCTAAACACTGACTAGATGACCAGATGACACATTCTACATTTACTTTATTTTCAAAAAAATTAAAACCCTAACTAATTTGACCAACTGACTGAAAATTATTTCTAATTGTTATCATGGATAACAGTCGCTCCATTGGGGATGTTGCACCCCTATGGTGCAGCAAAGAACTTGTAGACCATGTGCCTATTCATTAGGTTGTTCCCAACCTCTTTTCATATTCTTCAGCCTGCATTTGACACTTGACATGCTCTTAAAGAAAAAACACTATACAAACCAAAACTTGCAACTAAAATATTCAAACTAAATGCGGAAAGAAATGCTTTCCCTACAAGCTTATTTATGTACATATCAATCCTACTCTAATAGCTGAAAACCAAACATTCGATTCAATCAATATGAAACTTCCAGGATAGCCAGTCAAAGAGTTGATCCAACACCTAGTATTCTTTAATGTGTTTGAAAAAAATTAGAAGTGGATCATCTATTGGAACATCAGAATCAAAATTGAATCCATACTCAATAAAAAACACAAAAATTGTCCTGAATGATGACTAAAGCATACTTACCACTGGATCTTGGAAACCATGAAAAATCAACTCTTTTGATGAAAGCAACAAATCAGCAAAAGGATCCTTGAAAATAATGAAAAGTATCATGTCCTGATGGCCTAAAGGATAATATTCATTCATAACTGCAGGTTTTCCCTATTTTATACCATCATTTTCAGCATCATTCTCAAGACAGGACTCTGACAGTTCATGAAAATCTTCAATGGTAGAAAACCTATCATGTGCTACATGGATGTTTAAAAATGATTTTTCATGCAATGCAATGGGAACTTCATTTATATCATCATGCACAAATAATTTTTTTTGATAATTTAAATCCATAGCAAGACATTTAGGGACAACAAATTGTGGATCAAAAATTTGTTTATTATTCTCTATAAGTGCTTCCTCATGACAGCCTTAAAGCATACTCAAGGAATCAACCTCCTCCTCATGATGAGAAGAAACATGATTCACATAAGCTTCTCCTTGCTCCTACCCATTTCCATGTTGCTTAGCATTAAACTCTTTGTTCTCAATATGCTCGGAAATTTTTTCATATGCCCAGGGATTATTATTAATTTATTGGGTATAATCTTCTTGAAACAAAGGTTCAGAAAATGAACAAAATGGAGAGCCCTGTAATTGTCTATATTTATGTTCCTCTTTATCACCTACGTATTGACAAGGCTACTGCAAATTTTGATGAACTTCATGGGATATAACTTGGTTGTCCAAGTGTTGATCCATTTCATCTTCAAGTAAAGAAGACACATTTTCTTGTTGGAAACCTTCTTGATTGTCATGAAAACTAAACTGAGAAGAGAATTCATAAAGTGCCTCTAACTTATCCTCATCTAAGTACTCTCCATTATCACCAAGACTTTTAAGATATAGAATAAAAACCTCAAAAAAATCACAAAAGTCTTGTAAGAATGATAACGAAGAATGGGATTTCTCATAATGTTCAAAGAACGTCCTATGGAAATATTTAAGAGAGAACAATATTCCAAGCTAAAACCATTCATCCCATGTTCTAGCTTTGTCCTCTAGGGTGGCCATAAACATTTTCATGAGATAATCCTTAGGCAACTCAACTCGAAACTTATGTACATGCATATGGAATCTAACGAAAGGAAGAGCAACATTATATTTATTTTAATATTTAAATATGGGAAGATAAGTTAAATAATCAACACTACGCATAGGATTTGGAAATCCAAGGATGTGAGACCAATTCACAGGGGCATACTTGACATTATTTCTTTCAATTGAACTCATATTGAAAACATTAAAGTCACCAAAAATTCTTCAATCTACTTGTCTTTGAAGAGTGAAGTCGCCATGAAAACTCTAAACATTTGGTTTTTCAACACTAGAGTAGGTAGGTGAAGAATGCACATCCTTTTGATGTCCAAATTCTGTTCAACATCAGTAACCAGAGATGATCTTTATCATTCCTCTCAAGGGAATATAAAGCTTTCACTCCCAGCAGACGCACCAAAATGTTATCACTTGATAGGACATACTGGGTTGCATCAACCTCCAACCAAGAGTAACTGTTTCAAACGATTTGTAGCTAGAAGTTAGCCCTTCTAGCATGAGAGGGATATCTCAAGGAAAATCGTATAATTTTCTGAATAAAACTCAATTATAGATGGCTAAATCTGGATTTTTGTGTGATTTTAAAAGACAGTGTGATAACCACCACCATTGAGCATGGAGTAAGTTAGAAGAAAACTCAATTACATACAAACATTGTTTTGTGGAAGCTGAGGCATTTTTGGCTTTAAACTAGTGTGAAGTGAACATTTACAGTTAAATACGGAAAATTGAAGGAAGTTGGAAGAATATTTCATTGAATTCCAAGTAATAAATTAAGCCATGAAATATAATAATAACATAAAGAATAATAAGATAAGATAAATCCAAAAGTGAATCTCAGGTTAAAAAACATAGTATGTTGCAAATGTATATTGACTGGATAAAGATATACATAAATTTTCCTTCTCACATTATCGATCATCCCTTAGAGAGTCAAAAAACTAAAAATAAATGGAGAAAGATCTCCATCTTTCATAAATTACAAAATCTGCCACCTGAGCTATATTAGATCAACAACTAAGAGAACTAATCCTATTTGCTTACAAAATATATGAGTCTTCACAGCGATTTTATGTTTGACAAAATTGTAATACAAATAGGATTCTTCTATCAGTTATGAGCTTGACAAAAGTTCTATTCCTCAACCTTATTGAATTCAAACAACTTCTGAATGTGTTGGATTGTTGATATGCTCTTGCCACGAGGATGTTGACCTATTTGAATTGCTAACATGTCTTCCTGAAAAATAACAGTCCTTCGTTTGATGATATGGACACTCCTATGACCTATAGCCCATCTAGTGGCCTTTTTGTCTGATGCTCAATCAAAACTTTATAACACAAAAAAACAATTTGACAGTTTCGTAGAAAAAATTGGTATCAAGTCACAAACATAACCCTATGCTTCCAATATGATCTCTTTTCAAGTTATGAAGTCTTCATGTATGAATTTTAGCTAAAATCATACCATTATAACTCCTCAAGCTGAGATTTTTACCTGCATTCTCCTCCATGATAAGCTACAACAATTCTATAGCAAATATTTAGCTTAGCTATGGGAAGTTGCTACAAAACTATGAAATTTATGAGTTTTTGTTTTTTCATGATTTCTTCTGCCTCCTTATCATTCTTTATAGCTTTTCTAACCCTGTATATTGCTTAAGCTATTAGTTAAACATATTATAGGAAGAAATTGAAGAATTTACCATACTCAAGGAGTGTTAGTTACTGTAGCTACGATCTTGAGATTTCTCTTTGAGATTTCAAATTTGATCATTTCTATTTAAGTTTCTAATTCTTTGACTTGTCTCTGCAACTTGTTTCTATCTGCCTACAACCAACTGTTCCTTTTATACATGTGCTTTAACATCCCATGCAAAGTTAGAGTCCTCTTCACCATTTTTCTGGATTCGTCTCCAACTTTTTCAAATAAATTTAGCTGCTTTGACACATCCTCTTTCAACTCCTCAAGCAATAGTTTAGAATCAATCAATTCTTGTCTAGATTCTCTCAATTGTTCTTGTAAAACTTCTATTTTCCTTTTTTCTTGCACAATCTCTTTTCTTTTTCTTCTTCTTATTGATTCTAGTTTTTCTAAATGAATTTCTAGCATCTTTTCAATTTTTTGCATTGATCTTATAATGGTTTTCCTTGGTTTGAAGACAAAACCGGGTTCCTCTTGTGTAAAATCTAGTTTTTTAGCTCTCTTGCTCTTTTTTTGAGTTTCTATCTTTGTCACTTATACAGGTTGTAAATATGGGCTTTCTTCAATATCAATGGCTTCTAAAATATCAATTAACTTTCCCTTCCCTTTACTTTGTTTTATGGTCATCCTTATCTCAATTCTTGTGGAAATATTCATTATAGTTTCTACCTATGTTTTCTTCTCTTCCCTAGGGGTTACTGATTGAGATTTTGGGTTTTTTCTAGAAGGGGTGGAAACATATAGCTCATATCCACTCAAAAATAAGAAGGTAAAACAATCTCTGTTTAACCTATTTATCTCTTCTACAACAAGAAATTTGATGAGGCATGATAAAAAATATAAGTATTGCCAACATTAGGTTTGGCCTAGACCTTGTTAGCCATTTTACCCAAACTCCTATAAAGATAAAACAGAATGTTTAAAGGTTGTTTAGCTGTGAAATGCAAAAACAATATCAAGTGATACTGGTAAACCATGTTGAACCTACCTTCGCATGTAAAGTACTTCTAGATGACCATTAGAAGTTTGGAAAAATGCTCTTTGAGGCAAGTCCTGGAAATGCCAACAATCATATCAATCCCTTTGTGTTATTCCTTAATAAATTCATCACAATTGAGCAGTTGGAACTTCTGAACCTTGAACCACATCTCACTAGACCTAGGGATCTCTATGGCATGGAAAATTGTATCAGAGGATACTTCAAAATTTAACATTCACACCTTTGATTCTGTCCTTATGAAATTTATAGCAAAATCCTTGGAAATCTACCCATGGTAACCCTGCAACTTCTAGGAAAATTGCAGGCATCCCATGTTGGTAAATGATTGAATGAAAATGGGGCCTTCCTACAATAGATTAATGTCCACATGTTCATAGCGTACACTTGAGCCTCCTTTGTACTGCTTTTTCTGTGCCATGGCTGCAACACATAGGGAGCTCCTTTCCACCTGCAATTTCTCCTAAATATATCTAAACCAACCATGACAACAATAGAATCTTTCCTATGATAGAAATACCAAGCTAAGGTGAAAAGAAAAACGAGGTAAGAATAAACTTTACGGTGTTAACTTTTGGGTTGAAGGTGGATACTAACGCATGATAATGATCTATCGTGACTCTGGCCCTCAAATTTAAAAAATTGTATTGTTACCAACAACAGCATAGTTTCGTAGCGGAACAAGTGTTCTAAGAAACAAATCTGCTACGAAAGTGTGAGGAACTTCCATAGCAAACCCTTGGTTTCCCTAACTAGAGCTGCTACAAATTTCTAAGAATTTGTCTAAACAATAATTAAAAATGACTAACAAAAATGGTAATTAGAATTCTCACTCATACTGTGGACCCCACTTGAACTTCAAATCGACTCTACACACTCACTAGATGACCAAATGACACTTTGTACATGTACTTTATTTTCAGAAAATTTAAAACCCTAAATAATTTGACCAGTTGACTCAAAACTATTTCTAATTGTTATCATGGATAACACACCTAATAGATGTGTGCTTGTCACAAAACTCTGTAGTCATACCTTTCCTATTCAATACTATGAGAATAGTACAAATAAAACTTCCCTATTTTTGATTCATTGTTTAAAGATTGAATAGATATTAATTACTCAAATTTTTGAATATATATTGTTAAATTTGTCTTAGATAGGACCCATAAAATCTTGTACAATGTTTATAGATTTTTATGAAACATATATTCTGGTCTTTAATAAACTTAACTCGATTATATTAATAACAGAGATAATTTCTTTGCCTTAGTGCATCGCCATTTGTTGAGGTCTCAAAAATTCCTTTTGATTTTTTTAAACAAAAATAAAGAGATCCCCATAAACATTTTGAAAATAATGCCTTTGTTTTTGTTTGCTTGATTTTGGGTTATAGTTTGAAGGCTTTCCTTCTCGATTCATGTTTGCTTCTTTACATCGATTATTTTGGTAAAGGTGTAATTTTGAAAAGTTTGGTTTTTGTCTGGAAAGAATCATTCTGATGAATGGAGATGAGAAGGAATATTTGAATTTGAGAAAATGCATCAACTTTTCAAGTCGTAAAATTTCATTAAAAAATAAAAACATTTCATTCAATTTGTACTTTTTCATGTGATGTAACAAACTGATTTAGGCTTGATTATTCTTAATTCAAACTACGTATTGAACATTTATATATAAAAATATGGAGATCAGCTAAAAGAGTATTAGTTAGACAATATGTCAAATTTTACATGGCCTTCAGTTTCATTAAAATATGAATTTTTCATTTTTAATAAAGGGGCCTCATATGCCCTTTGAATAGCTTTCAAAAGAAGGAGTTATATTATTGGCATTAAATCCCACATGATTATTACTTCAATTATTTTTATCTCACAACAAAAGGCTTTATTATGTTGGAACCCATTGCATGCAAAGTTATGGCCCTTGGAAATTTTTGTATTATAACCATGTTCAGCCACATGGTAGATGATGTGTCCCTTTCATCTACATGGTGGGTGATGTGGATTGATTTTTTATTTATTTTTATTCGATTTACCTGATGCAATATATTATGGTGGTTATGACAAAAACATGACTAAACTGAGAGGGGGGGAGGTGAATTAGTTTAGTCCATTCATGGACATTAAAATTCTTTCCTTCAAACTCATTAACTAGACATTAAATGAGAAGGTTGACAAATAATGACCATCAGATTGAATATGCAAACAACAAGGAATAAGAAAACCAAAACCTTGCATCATCACATAACAACAACACATATGAACACCAGATATAAGTGGAAACCCATAAAGGGATAAAAACACGATTTTGTTATTATTTTGATGAAAAGGCAAGCTCCTACTCTCTTATTACATCTGTGTTTTTGTATGCTCCAACATACACAAGGCTGTTACCTCAATTATATGCATACTACAATGTTCAAGGAAGCTCCAAATCCCATATGTTTTTTATATGCTACAACCCACAGGAGGCTCCTAGTTCAATAGGCTCCAATCTAATATTTATCAAGCCAATACTTCAAAGGAGACCACAATTACCTCATACTAAATGAAAACAATATGTTGATTTACCTGGCCATAAATTATGCATATCTCCAGCTTCATTTCTGGCTATTCTTCCCTTCAAATCTTCTTCACATCGGCTTCATATGTGCCAGGTAACTAATGCATAACACCTAAATCAGCTCTCACACATTATCGAACACTCTAACCTCACCTTGCCTTCCAAAATAACATCTTTTATAAAGATATTTTGTTGGTTGTTTGTATTCATCATAAGAATATGAGGTGAACAGGCTTGAATATTTTCCTTCCACTCATTCTTTTTCAAGCTCTTCATATTGTGAATATTATAACATAAATAAGTGCTCCACCACATATTATTTCATCCATTTATAAAGATTAGGTTCACCAAGATTAACATAATTCCATCACAAAACATGCACACATTGCAAGCACTCTCCAATGTAAACAATATGCACATAATGTATGAAACATTCACTCTCCAAATCCATCTATATTATCAAAGCCATCTTTTCCTCATGCCATTTCCTTGTCTTGTTTTTGTTGTCATGGAATTTTTCCTTTGCTTTCATGGACTCTTGCCTTTCATCCCAACAATTTTCTCCAACAAACCATATTCAAATCATCCTTGTTGCTTCTTTTCCATGCAGTAAAATCAATGTACGTTTTAATACAAGTATGCCATGACGTTCATATTTTGTTTTCAAATATCCTTGCACCATACCTTGTTGATCTTATTCCTTTGCTACCATTTTTCTTCTCCTTTACCTTCGCTTCTCTTTTTCCATCAATGGAAATAATTCCATCAATCTCCCCCTTTGGCATTGATGGAGAAACATTGATCCTCCCCCTTCATTCAAAAAATAATTTCTCCATCCTTTTTGTTTACCTCCCCTTTGACATTAATGGAAAGGGGTGATAATGGAAAAGTATTTTTTTGTTCAAGTCACCTAGTAATTTTGTTAGTTGTAGAGAATAATCATTAGCGAAAAACATTCCTTTACCCCAAAAAGACTTAGTTTACTACTAGTAGCAACGAATATAGAACCACCTTCTACAAATTAGGAAATTGTCTGACAAGAGGAATCTTTAACAAAATACATTGAATGCCTTCATAAGGATGAGGCTCGAATATCCAAGACACTCAAGGACACTTTTCATAAAAATATAAACTGATTTCAGGAGGTTTGGAGTTAAATTGAAGGGTTAAATTGTTGACTGTGTAGAAGCACAACCAATTTGATGCGTTACTTCGTCATTAAGAAAAAGCGCTACAAAAACATAGTGAATTCACCATTATCATACTTTTGATCATCTCCTAGGTTTTCGAATGTGTCATACAGGTGGAAGACAACCCCTAAAACATCAGACACCTGTTAGAACACATATGTTCAAATTACAAACCTCCATTCTTGAAAATCATCAGCGACAGAAGAAGAAGAAGAAGAAAAACGACTAAGCACAGTGAAATTTCACTCGCATGGATTTGACAAGGTTTTGAAGTATCTGGCCGAGTAATATGGTTGAGTAGCGCAACAAATTTGTTGTGTTACTTTGTAACTTATCTTCATAAAGCATAAAGCATTCATGGTCAGTCCACTAGAATTTGTTCCATGCACCAAGTTTTGAGGAATAATGTTAAAATATTTAACTCAATGCATGATAAAATTAAACAGATAAGAAAAGATGTTTACCAAAAGATTCTTGGTTAATGTATTTTTAAACCAAGAACATTGCATATATAATGCTTCATTTATCAATATTATCGAACGTTGTATGTTATATGTATCACAGTCAATTTTAAGGATGGAAAATTATCTTGAAATTTAAAAAATTTGGGGAATCTCACTAGTCTCTAATATGCAAACTATAAAATGTTTATTGATGTATTTGTTAAATTATTCAATTTTATAATGATTTTATATATACTATTTATATAATGTTGACGATTTTTAAGGTAAAATAATTCTATATTGTAAAATTTAAAGGAATCATTTTATAAAAAATGGAAATTAATGAATATATTCTTTGGAAAAATCATAAAAAATTAGACAAATATTATTCCTTAAAAATTTCCATGGTATGTATTCATTTTGTATCCTTTAGAATGGTTAATACAAACTTTGCATATTCATTTCCCTGCATTTACTTTCCAGCTCATTTAGAACGCTTCACTTATCAATAATATCGAACTATGTATGTTGTAGGTATTCATTTCTGGTATTCATTTGGTATCCTTTAGAACGCTACATGTATCCAATATCATCGAACGTTGTATGTATGTATTCATTTTCCTGCATTTACTCATCTAGAATGATGCATGTATCCATTATCATCCATGATATAATCAGGGAAAAAAAGATCCAAAAAATAAATGGATGTTATGTTTCATTTCCTGCCCATAAAGAGTGTGTAGCAGAGCACGACCAGTTCGATCAACTACACAAGCACAACGATATTCCTGGCAACATTTTCCTAAATCCAAACCTTTTCCTCCGAAGGTACACATAGATCCTCCCCTCTTAAGTTCGTGAAAGTGGTATTCCATATTTCTCTAGTTCAATGACGACCTTTGGTGCCTCCCTGCACATATACTGGATATAATCTTGATCATATGGTGAGCACAAAATTTGGAGCATCTCTTCTTTGCCCAACAATTGTTCTTTAGACAAATAATTTGTCTGCCTCATTGTCATATTTGCCATTTTCCTTTATTATTTCCACATTAAGCCTGGGCTGTTCTGAGCAAGGTACCTACAACCGCTCATCGTAACCTTGCAAGAATACATTGCTGGTCAAAAATGTAATACGTTGCTTTATTATATATTGACATATCACACAACAAACGGCATTGTAATGGCAAGAAACATGTGATGGCAGAAAATAATGTCTTTAAACACTTGCGTATCGAATTCCCCAGTTTTGGATATTGGATAAAAATAAATTTAAATATTGAATCGTTAAACCATCGATGGAATTTTTATGATCCTTTGTAGGTCAACAATGTTGGAATTTAATTCCAATTGCCCCCACAGAATAGCAGGACGACAGAGTAATTGTGATGGGAGTGAAGAGACAGCAGAAGGGGCTACATCAATTATGATGTGAGGAGTTTGAAGAATGGTCGTAGCAATCTCTAGATTTGCATACTTATTTACAGCGACCACCGCTTTCAATTTTCTCCCAACCATGACCATATTCATTACATAGCCAACAACATTCCTGGAGGACATCCAAGCTTGAGTAGCAAAGGAGAAGGCATCACTTATCTCTGGACCCACCTCTTTACAAACCATAGTAATTCCTGGCGGTAAAGAGCACTCCCAGAAGGAGTTGTCTTTAGTGCGACTTTTTGAAGGAGGTAAAATCTTGGTTTTTGTTATTCAAACTGGTTTTTTGACTCTATATATGGATTCAACGCCCTCAAAAACCTTTAGAGCACTTTGATTGTGCAAAGTTAGCAATCAAACTTCTCTTTTCAAAAATTTCCTGCCGCAATTTAGAGAAATTACACTAAAAAATTACCCTAAAAACCTTCAAAAAGTCACACTAAAGACTACCCCTAGCTGAAAACATAAATGGAATAAAGTGTTTATGTTTTTATTATTTACTTTTACAGACTTTTATGGCGGTACATTTATTTTAATTTTGGTTAATTATATTTTGATATATATTATAAATATGGAATAATTATAATATATATGTGTAATGTCCTAGCGCATTGTAAAGACGTTCTATGGTATTGCATAGAAACTGAGAGACATAGAAGGAGAAATTGAAGCGCTGTGTGTGAGAAGCCGTCAGAACATTTTAAACATCATAGTTCTGAAGAATACAATTTTGTTACAGTAACAGTTTTATGAAATAGAATTTTCATTTCATCTTTCTGTGTCTACAATTTAATTTTTAGTTAATCTCTCTGTTGAAGAATTGTTTTATTCCTCTATGTGTTCAAAATTATCGAGAAATTCCAACAAACAAGAGACAAGATTGCACAGGTTGAAATTCTTAGTGAATTTGAAAATGATGGCATTCTTAGTGAATTTGAAGTATCGGGTGAGATTTAATTTGGCACACTATCAATTCCCATGCATGGTATTCTATAGATTTGGTATACTGTCATTGTCACGTCTTTAAATTCTTCTGGATTATGTATTCTCTGCTAAATGATATCATAGATCTACAAAAATAATCCTTATGATCCATGGCGTTCTCATACGTATTCAACACGTTATTTTCTAACGTTCTCAATATTTTCAATCCGCATAGGGTTCTCTACACATATCTTCTGTCCTGGAATATATTTGGTGTGTGTAGCGTGGACTAAATTCTTGTAGCAAGAAGACAAGCTTTTTAACGTAGATAATATATTCCAAGTTCCCATGATTAGTTGTAACTGCTATGGTATGTAGCAAGTGCGAGATTCCTCTAGTTGCCTCATAGTGCTCCAGATTCTGCAGCAGTTGTAACATCCCTTTGTTCCTTCATTATTATTCAATCGGTTCCATATTGATTGAAGGAGTGTTACCATTGAAATACATCTGCACCTGTCTCTTTATTGACTTCGTCATGTGGGAGTTTCACTTTGAATTCTTCGTTTGCAATGGATAAAACGACTCATTCATAGGTAAAGGACTTGGAAAGTGGTGCAATTATTATTTTTTAATCATGCATACAAATCCAAGCGATGCAAATGATTCCTATGTCGTATAATGTCCAACAATGCCAAGAAGAACATTCCAACTAGCCGGTTGAAATGCATACTGCTACATGCCCTATCATTTTTATCCTAGAAGTATCCTTTCTTCCTTCATCTCTTTTCTCCAGTGTTTTACCCACAAAATTAGACCAGTAGCTCCATACTTCTTACGATGTTTGAATCTGTTAGAGGGATCGAAAGCTCAAGTTGTGCTTCATATCCATATCCAATTCCTGTGAGTTTTCCTATCCCCGTGATTTATTTGCATGGGACGGAATGAAATTTCCACTCCACCTACATGTCTGATGGTTTGGTTCTACGATATCAATCATCAACCGCTTGGAAAGGTTCTATAATATCAATCATCAATAGCTTGCTTTGCAGATTCATCTATGAGCCACATGCTTTCATTTAATTAATTTGAGTAGGAATGTCTTTGCAACTCGACATTTAAAAATAAAATAAAATATTATTTCAAACCTCTAATGTTTTCTAGTTTCATCCCCTTCTCCCAACTCAATCATCCCTTTTTCTACTTTCATCCCTTTCTCGCAACTCAATCATCCCTTTTTGTTGAAAGTTGTGCAAGTGGTACATGCTTGTCAACAATGTCTTGCAAACACTTCTCCTTTTGAAATTGAAACTGAATATAGTCATTCTTTTTTTTTTCATCAATATTTTATTGCAAAGACACTTCAACATATATTAAATTGTCACAGAATCGTTGGAGTTGCTCAAGACTAACTTGCTCAAAACTAACTTCAATTTCTCATTGAAGTTAAACATTGCTCTTTTTTTTTTTCATCTTTCTCTTCCACACTTTAGTAGGCCATTTTTTGTTTTCTTCATTTCATTTTGTCTTATTGGTTTTTTTTTTTGCAATGTCCATCTTATGTGTGGGTTTCTTTAGGGTACTTGACAACTTGCAGTCTTTGGCCTTGTGGCCAAGGTTATCACACGCATAACATTTTATGTTGTCAATAAAGGTAGGAAATGGTGTGCTCCTTCTTGAGTTCATGATTTTCTTTTTGTACAACTTGCATTCAAATGCTTTAGGTCCAAATTCACTACACAAGTAACAATAACCATACAAATTATTTTTGTAGCTGAAGAATGAATGTCTTGTATGTTTTCTTGTTTGAGGGAGTTGTCTCATTTGCTTCCTCTTTTGTTGATTAAACTTGATTTTCTTTGTCTTACATTATGTTGCAACATGTCCTCATTCATGACAATAAAAACACTTGATATCCTTCCAGGGAGAAAAAAATATCCTTTGACACCTTCCAAATTTGCTCAACTCTTCTTGATTTTGTTGCTTGAGTCTCTTTTAAATCATGTTGTTATTGGCTTCTTGTATATTTAATTTTGAAGTCGTTTTATCTTCACAAGATATTTTCCTTTGAGTTATTGTTCTTTTCTTATGATTTCTTCTTGGATACATTTTCATCTTCTAACTCTTTAAGCAAGTTGTTCTTTTCATCTAATTCATTATTTGCGGAGAAAACTTCAGCCTTCTAATCTTTTACCCTGCACCTATTTCTACTTCAACTGATTGTTTGTCACTTTTATTCTCCTTTCATTTTCAAGTTGTATCCTTAGGCTAATTATTTCCTACTTTAATTCATGTTCTCTTTCATCACATATCTGCAATAATTTCTTATGGTCTCTGATCTAATTCCTCATTATTTCTGTTTCACCCAATATTGAATCAATCCTAGCTTGATGTTATCTGTTTTTTCTTCATGAGAGTCACATATGTAGAGGTCTCATTTAAATTAATGCTTTCATTTTTATAAGACTTTTTCTTATTCCTTTTTTTCTTCTCCTTTTCTGTACTGATTCAACTGGTGTCTCCTTCATGCATGTGTTTCATTCTGTCCCAAATTTCTTTTGTAGAATTTAAGTCTATTACTGTATCAAGATCCTTATTATGAATATTTTTATACATAATACATTTTTCCTTAGTATTCCATTGGTGTTCTTGTGAAGAGGGGGAGTATTTACAATAGCCATCACATACTAGTTTCCATACACCAAGTCCATAAGAACAATGTTACCGATGAAATAGGCAACCTCATTGTTACCTACTTCTTGAAGTATCAAGAAAAACACCTGATTTTGAAAAAGTGGCGATGCAGAATCAAGAAAAAAAAATTTGAGCATGTTTTTGGCACTCTAAGTTTTTTTCATTTTGTTTTTTTTTTTGTTAATTTTTTTTTTTAAGTGATGTTTTTTATGTCGATTTTGAATAGTGGTGGTGTATCATCACCAACGTTTTTTTATAGGATTTATTTTGACACTATAGATTTTCTAATGTCTTCTTCTTCTGTGAGATGTTTATTTTTAAGTGCATTTATGTACTTTTGTTTAAAAAAAAATTAAAATTAAAATAAAAACTTGTAATGATATCTTCACTTTTTCACATACATAAAAGATGGAAAAAGGGTCAATATTCTAAAGTTTATATTTTCTACATGTTTATGTATTGTTAAATAATTTTTCAATGCACATCAAAAATTTGTCGCTAAAAAACCAATATTTTGAACCATATGACAAAAAAATACAAATTTTCAATATAAATACAATGCAAAAAATACACTTTTACAGAGTTTTTGTTGAAAAAAACATGTTAAATAAACTAATTTTTTGGGAGAATCTTAACAAAACAACTTAAGAAAACAACATTTTTATTGAATTTCATGTCAAAAAATAATAGCAATCACAATTTTTTTGCAAAAAAAGGGGTTTTTCTCATCAAATATCAAAGTCTAAACATTACAAGTAAAACTGATTAATAGTTCTAAAAAATAAGCTTTGTTTGCAAGCATAACTTAAACATCATCAACAATATCAACTAATACATCTTCAACATCATCTAGAACAGCATTGATGGCTTCTTCCGCAACATTTTCTTCTTCATTTTGATCATTTCCGTCTTCTAATAGATTTTTCATGTCAGCAAATCTTCCAAAGTGTCCATTTCCAATCATTCCATATAATGGTGGTTGAGGTTCCTTTGTTTTTTTGGCCACACGTGATTCATTAAAATCTCCTTTCCTCAAACCAACTTCTTGCTTCGCATCTGGAAGGAATTTAAGAGCGTTAATTCTTTGTTGAATAAATTTGCATTGAACTGGGTCTTTCTCAATGGCAATGCATTTTCTTCCTTTTAGTAGGCAACATGCTAGTGTTGTACCTAATCATCAAACACAAAAAAATAAGCAAGAAAATTAGTATGGAGACATAAAAAGTAAAAAAGACAATATTTAAATTTAAATTTGTATAATAAAACTTACCTGAACCTGAGAATAAATCCAAAACCCATTCTCCTTCATTTGAACATAGATATATAAGACAGTTAATCAATGCTTGTGGTTTTTGATAAATGTTAACTATATCTCCTTTTGCATCTTTATCCTCATATGTTAGTTTTCGTACAACTGCATCATAAACCAATACTTGATTATGACTCTTCCCATCTACTCGATTCATAATAATATGCTTATAGCTATTGTCTTTTGTGCAACATTCAACATGGATGAACTCACAATCATTTATAATAGGCTAATCTTCGAAAGAAACAATATTTGACTTTTGCTTATAACATAACATAGTAAAAGTTTAATTAAATTTTACATGAATAAAAAATTTTAGGAGGAATCTAACATACAATTTCAAAGTCTTACCATGTAAGTTGCATCCTTGAGTTTTCTTTACCCTTGAAGCTTGTTAATAACCTTGGAAACTGTGTTTCTGAATGAAATGCCACAAATCGCCAAAGTGGTGATGTTGTCACTTCTTGAAAACCCGTAACCACTTTACTAAAAGCTTGGTAAGTATATGGTTCTCTATCATATTCAATGTTTGGGAAATTGAAACCATGAGGAATATCTGCAATAACTAGGCCATATTCTCTTTTAGGTATTAGTGATGCAATGTCTTCACAGTCACCTTGTATTATTTGATATTGGACACTGTCGAGCCCATTCCAAATGTAATGATTAAGAGTAGGATCTAGTTCAACATTCATAAGACGCTTCCTTCTCAGGTTCTCCATCTTAATTTTTTCAATAAAACTTTTGAAAGTATCTGGTACTCCATTTCCATCCTTCTTCGACATCTTTGATGACATAAATATATATATATATATATATATATATATAGATATGTATAAGTAATAAAATAAAAATAGTTTAAATATGAATAAAATGAATTTATAAATCAACATATCTTATTGAATGCAATATAAAACTCTTTTAGTGTTGATGTAGAACTTGCTTCTGGGTAGTTGCGTACAACATCACCCCAGTTGTCTTTATTCAACATTTTAACCATGTGTTCTTGTATTTTCATAAAAAATTTCTAACTGAATAAATCAAGTTAAAAGCATTAATATATTGACATGTATAAAAAATTCTACCAACATCATTATGTTTTATTTAAAAGAAAATTATAATGAAAGAAAAATAAGAAATAATTCAAGAAACTTACTTTTGAAATTCTGCACACATTTCTTCCATTGATAATTCACCCGACTTCACACAGGCTAATACTGATTTGACTAATTTATCATCCTTTACACCTTGCATTGTTCTCTAAGGTGTAATATTCATATCCTCTGGAAGTTGCTTCATTTCAGGACCCCCCTTACTGTTGGTACATATTATGGGTTTACTCTTTCTAACCTTCTGATTTTTTATGGAAATATTCTCCCACCGATCAAAAATCTCATCAATCAAATCCCATACCTCCCTAGTTCTAAATGCCAACTACAAAATGTTATCTATGCCTCTAAAGAGATTTGTATTCAATTTTCCATCTTTTGCTTTTTTTTCATCAATTTGATAACCCGTTTCCATTAAAAATTCCTTTCGAAATGCTACACTAACTTGTGTCTTATCCCCACCACATTTTTCTATGAATTCATTATGAATAAATCTGACCCTTTGGATGAAAGTCATTTTCATTCTGTACTCATTATCTACATTATGATCCCATGCCAATAACTTTGATTCCATTTCTATTAAGCCAGCGTAAATGATGCATTTCACTGTTTGAAAACGATAGTTATTGGGATATTCTACAATCAATTGTCTCTTAGCCTCTATCGAATGGTTCCCTCCAATTACATAATATTTATAATCAAAACATTTTGTCTTGTCAAATGCTTGTTTGTTGGGAACCTAACATGGATCAACAAGAACCACATAATCCACCACATGTGCATATGGATTGAACTTGAACAATGTTTTCAGATTATGTACATGTAGGTGATGGGCCTTTCTAATTTGATATTGAGATTTTCCTTCATCTGGGCCATAAATTGGTTAACATTAAGCTCAAATGTTTGGCCACCAAGAATTAATTTATTCTTCCTCAACTCTTGTCGAATATCATTTTGTTTTGTTTTAATAATGCCATCCTCTAACTCAACACCTGGTGTTATGATTTCTTTGCTTCTGTGAGAGCTTTCAATTTGTTCTTCACTGCTGCTCATGACCTTTATAGTTTCACCAATATTTGATTTCCTAGTCTTATTGGATAACATATCAGTTTTTTTATAAACAAGCTCTCCTTCATGAGGTAAAAGAGAGACATCTTTGGCAATTTTTTTTTTTGGTGTCTGATTTGTTTTCTCCTTTTGCACAATAGTTCTCATCTCCTCCTCACTAATTCTATCATAATTTTATGTTTCATGTTCGACACCTTAAAAAGAAACATGTTTAAACTTACTAGATTGACCCACCTTAGTGACTCTTGGTTGATCCCCTCTTTGTACTGTTGCAGTGTCACAAGCTATTGCTCTTTGCTTCAATCTCCTTTCCTCTACTTTGTCTTTGTGGAAAGTTTTGATCACATCCATAACATTTGGCACAAACATATAAATACCTTCAAACATGTTTGAAAGACCCGGAACGAAATCCTATGAAACAAAATAAAACATGTCAATGATCAATAATTTATAAAAATTTGAATCATCCTTACAATAATGCATAGAGGAAATAAAAATAAGCATACTTACAATGTTATTTGCAATGTTGCTTAATATTTCTTCAGAAAATTTTGAAGATATTTCATCTGTGTCATACTTGACGATTGATAGACGATATCTAACCTTCTCACGTTTCTGAGCCTTCCTTGCAAGAACATAAATAGTGTTTGTATTCGAGACCATACATATGTCTCGTACTCTGCCCATCACATCATATGGCTCATTTAAGTCAATCATACCACAAATCAGATAGATGTGTATATCAACCTCCATTTCACTATCTTCAAGATACCATGAGAAATTGGTTTTATCTATTTCCTCGGCTTTCTTCCAATCAGAAATAAGCTTTAATGAACCTGGTGCCCCACTTGCTTGAATTTTATTAGTGTGTGCAACAATATCCTTATTGCGTCCAATAGTGTCCATAGTGCGTTCAGCTGCAACTTTAGATTTGGGAGTTGTATCCATAGTGCGTCGAGCTGCAGCTGTAGATTTGGGAGCTGCTGCCCTAGGTGTAGAAACATTCACAGAAATATTTTTTGATGCCATTTTCCTGATATATATATATATATATATATATATATATTAGTTAATGGAAAAATAATGCGGATAAAATAAATTTAATAAACAAAATTTATTTCTAAAACTAAATAGCTTGAAATTAAAGCAATAAAATTAACTATAAAAATTTTCATTTAAAAACAAAATATTATAAATCATATGTATATATATCTATATAATATGTTTTGAATACATTTTATAAAAAATTTAAAAATGTGTTTAAATTGTATAAAATAATTTAAAAAAAATAAACTAGTATTTTCAAACTTCAATTTTTGTTTAATATTTAAAAAAAAAAAAAAATTACTAACTATTTATAACAAATGTTATAATATTATATATTTTTTTATTTTTTTAATTGTTTTGTTATATAGTTTTTTTTTTTATTAATTTATTATATTGTATTTTTTTTTTAATTAAATAATGTTTAAAAACAAAACATAATTGTTGTTTAATGATATATATATATATATATATATTTTTTGTTATATTTTGAGATTTTTAACAATTATTATTTAACAATGTTTTTATTATATTATATAACAAATTTTTTATTATTTTTATATATAACAATGTTTCTATGAACTTTTAATTGTTTTATTAAAACAAATTATTAAAAAAAAAAAAAATTAAAAAAAAAATTAAAGAACAAAATAAAATAAAAAAAAACCAAAATTTAAAAAAAAAAAAATATTAAAACAAATTATTAAAAAAATTAAAATTAAAAAGAATTAAAAAAAAAAAACCAAAATTAAAAAAGGTTTTATTAAAACAAATTTAAAAAAAAAAAAAATTTTAAAAAAAATTAAAAAAAAAAAAATTAAAAAAAATTAAAAAAATGAATAGCCTGCCCACGGGCGCGGGAGGCCGGCCGAGCGGCGCCACGGGGGCGGCCCAGCCGGCCTCATGGCCCCCGCTGGGCCAAGGCCATCCCGGAATCGGCCCTTGGCCCAACGGGGGCCGTGACGCTGGCTGGGCTGCCTCCGTGGCGCCGCCCAGCTGGCCCCCGGTGCCCGCGGGCGGGGTCTGCGGCATGTTTGTTTTTTTTGTTTTTATTTGTTTTTATTTTTTTTATTTTTTATTTTTTATTTTTTAATTTTTTTAATTTTTATTTTGTTTTTTATTTTTTATTTTTTTAATTTCGATTTTTAATTTTTTTTTATATATAATATAATTATTAAAACATTATTTAATAATTAAAAAAATGTTAAAAATATCAAAATATAACAAAAAAAAAAAACAATTTATTAAATCACAATTATGTTTGGTTTCTAAACATTATATAATTTAAAATATATATATAAACATTTGTTTTAGTATAACAATATAATAAATTTAAAAAAAAAAACCATATCACAATACAATTTAAAATATATATATATATATATATATAACAAAACAATAAAGAAAAAAAAAATTAAAAATTAAAAAGAATAAAACTAAGATTTAAAATTAAAAAAAATAAAATAAAAAATTTTTCAAATAAAATATATATATATATATATATATATATATATATATATATATATAATGAAATCACTGATATATTTATGATAAAAAAAATAAAAACAAATAAAAAATGTTATAATATTTTTTTTTTTTTTTATGTGCATGATCGTTTTATGGATTTTTCTGTCTAGATGAACCTATAAGTCTTAAAAAAGAAAAAAAATCTAAATTTTTGTCCTTAAAACCCTAAAAAATTTAGTTTTTTTTGCATTTTCTTCACTAAAAAAATATAAAAAAATTAAGGTTTTTGAACCTAAAAACCTTAAAAAAATAGTTTTTGGACACAAAAAAACTATAGAAAAACAGATTTTCCCCAAAATCGTCTTTAAATTGACAGAATAGAAGGAAAACTAACCTTTGAAATGCAAAAAGCTGTTGTCACCAATGCCAACACAACGCCTCCACAAAATTATGAATAGCAACACAATGCCTCCAATGCCAATGCAATGCCTTCACGAAGTTACCAATGCCAATGCAACACCTCCACAAAATTACCAATAGCGACACAACGCCTCCAATGCCAATGCAATGCCTCCACGAAGTTACCAATGCCAACGCAACACCTCCAGAATTTTGCTCTAACAAATACCAGAAAACCGTATGTGATGTGATGAATAGAAACAATCATTCCTTTTAAATAGCGAATATTGTCGGATTGGTTTACTGTTTAACGAACGTGGGATTAAAATTTCAAATTTAAAATATTTACATTTAGTTTATTATAGTTCATACTATAGTTAAAATACTTATTATTTGCATGTAGTTATCATAGTTAATATTTTATTTAATATTTACATGTATTGAATGTTGAATAATTCAAATATAATCTCAGATTAAAAATTAAAATATGAAATACTTACATGTAGTTAATTATAGTTAATATTATAGATAAAATAGTTAATATTTTCATTTAGTTATCATAGTTAATATTTACATGTAATCAATGTTTAAAATGGGATTAAATTTTAAAATCTAAAATATTTACATGTAGTTAATTATACTTAATATTATAGTTTAAATAGTTAATATTTACATGTTGTTATTTTTGTAAATGTTTACATGTAGTCAATCTTAAACCATTCAAATAAGAAAATTATTTTAGTTTCGAAGACATGCATGAAAGGAATATTTTGTGGATATTTTGAATAGAAAGTATGGTGAAATATTTGAAGACCAACAGTTTATTAATAAATTTTGAAATAAATTTTAGATGAATATAACGTAAGTTTAAAATTTAAAATTTAAAATATTTACGTGTAGTCATTATAGTTAAAATAGTTAATATTTGCATGTAGGTATTATAGCAATATTATAGTTAATACTTACATCTAGTCAATGTTAAATCATTCAAATAAAAACATTATTTTAGTTTGAAAGGCATCCATGATAGAAATATTTTGTGGATATTTTGAATATAAATATCGGTAAAATATTTCAACATAAACAGTTTAAATGTTAAATACATTTTTTGACTAATATTTGTACCAAATATTTGAAATGAAAATTTTGGAGGGAAAGTTTTTCGCGAAATTTTTTGGGGGGAAATTTTGGAGGGAAATTTTTTCGCAAATTTGTTTGGAGGGAAATTTTCAGTCTTTAAGCTATATATTGTAAGTGGGAGAGGAATTTGTATCATTCAACCTATTATTGTTGAAAGCCATGGTTTCTTCTGATAGCGAAGTTTTTCTTTCTACAACATCAACATCTTTGTCACGCAACAACTCTATTTAGAGTGATGAATATAACGGGAGTTCGTTCACCATGAATAGAGAGTCAAAAAATCGACTTGGTCGTTATCCTAAAGATGATGAGAAAAAAATCGATGAGGTGCAGCAAAATGAAATTTCTGTAAATCGAGCGCCAGTTATACCACTTACTCCTAATCCTAAAGATTATGAAAGCAACAGTGATGAAGGGCATGATGAAAAATTTCCAGAGTCAAAAGTTTCACTTCATCCTAATCCCAAGGATTATGAGGACACCATTGATGAAGAGGGAGGTGAATAATATCCACTTCATCTTAATCCTAAGGATTATGCAAGAACAACAAACGAAGATGGGAATGAAGAATCTGTAGAGTCAAAATATCCACTCTATCCTAATCCTCAGGAGTATGCCAGCACCACTGATGAAAAGGGGGATGTAAAATTTCCAGAGTCAAAATATCAAATTCGTCCTAATCATAAGGATTATGCGAGCACCACTGATGAAGAGGGGAATGATAATGTTTCAGAGTCAAAACATCCACTTCGTCCCAATCCTAAGGATTATGCCAGCACCACTGATGAAGAGAGAAATGAAAAATTTACAGCGTCAAAATTTCCACTTTGTCCTAATCCTAAGGATTATGCAAGCACCACTGATGAAGAGGGGGACGAAAAAATTCCAGAGTCAAAATTTCCACTTCGTCTTAATCCTAAGGATTATGTCAACACCACAGATGAAGAGGGGAATGAAGAATTTGCAAAGTCAAAATATGCACTTCGTCCTAATCCTAAGGATTATGTTAGCACCACTAAGGAAGAGGGGAATGAAGAATTTGCAGCATCAAAATATCCACTTCGTCCTAATCCTAAGGATTATGCCAACACTACTGATGAAGACGGGGATGAATTTCCAAAGCTAAAATTTTCACTTCATCCTAATCATAACGATTATAATTTAACCACTGATGAAGGGGGGGATGAAGAATTTATAATAAATATAGATTCAAGGCATTCACTTATTCCTAAACCTAAGGATTATGAGAGCTTCAGTGAGGAAGGGGAGGGGAAGGATGAAGAAATTCTAGTGAATACAAATTCAAAGCTTCCACTTATGCCTAATCCCAAGGATTATGAGAGCACCACTGAGGAAGGGGAGGATGAAGAGTTTCTTGGAAATGATAATTTTAGAGGCACATATCTGAATATTGCATTTTCTCCAAGTGACCATTTCAAAGACACTCATGGTGATGAAGAATTGAATCCTCCTAGGGAAGAATTTGAAAGCATGGGTCAAGATGGTGAAGAATTTCTTTTGAGTCAGGGTTACAAAAGTGCCGATGATTCTTGTGAAATGTTTTCTTCAACTAATGATGGTAAAGAAAATTTTCCACGCAATGATGTTGATGAATTTTTTAACTATGTTGAGGATGATGATAGTGGGGATAATATTCCTCCTAATGGTGATGAAACTACTTTTACAAAGGATGATGGAATGATGAAGTTGTTGCAATAAAATATTGCAACTAGGAGTAGGAGTAGACCTTTTCATATCAATCCAAAGCATTCCAGTTATACAAGGGAGAGGAAAAAAAATCTCACGACAAGAAGTTTTGCCGTTCATTTGATTTCAACTGAATGTTGTCGAAGGGATTGCTTGAAAAATATGGATTTCAACTTTGCTTTGGAGAAAAGGAAAACATATATGTCAATGAATAAAAGCATGCAAAATTCATATTTAGTGGGTTGCATGCAATCTAGACTCGCAGGTTATGATTATCATATTGGAAATGTATTGCTTTGCAGAAAGGCATTCAAAATGTTGTATTCAATTGGTAATTGTCATTTATCAAGAATCCAGGATAGATTGGAAAGGGATCCCACATATTAATCAGAAGCACCTTATAAATGGGAGGTGGGGCCGTTTGCAAATACTGCTAAGACATGGATGAAAGACTTCTTTTCAAATCATGGAGAATGTATGCCAAATAAAGACATAATACATATTCCAGATAATTTCTCGAGACGAGAAACATTCATGTTATACAAAGATTATGCAAAATATTTTGAAGGAATTGGTAATTTTATTACATATTCTTATTTTACAAGGATATGGAAAACTGAATTCAACAATGTTTGTATTCCTAAGAAGACAAGGATGGGGATTTGCAGCACATGTGCTTCTCTTAAAGCAAAAAGAGATAAATGTCAAGGGGCGGAAAGAGGTATGTGTTCAAAACATTGTTTTTTAAAATTTGATACTTATCAACTATGAAAATATATTTATTCATATGTTTCTTTTATTTTATGTATAGATTCCATTGTCAAAGAACTTCAAGACCATCGCAATCAGCAAACAAGTGAAAGGAAAAAGTTGTATAAACATCGAAAGAAGTGTTATGATCATCCAAATAAATATTTGGGATTGATAATTGATGGTATGGACCAAAAGAAAACACTTCTTCCACATTTTGTCCACACGCCAAAAAAATTACAGGAGGAAAATTTCATTCAGTCTCACTTGGTTGGTTGTATGGTATTTAATGAGAAGATGTTTCCAAGAGTTTTCTTCACAACTCCAAATATTCACAATGATGCAAATCTGACCATAACTATAATCCATGATGTGGTTACTCATTGGTCCGGGATTCTTCCTGAAGTTTTGTATTTACAATTAGACAACACAAGTCGTGAGAACAAAAATCAAGTTCTTTTTGGGTATCTAAACATGCTCGTTGAATTGGGGATTTTTAAAAATATAAAGGTTGGTTTCCTTCTTGTTGGGCATACTCATGATCATATTGATCAAATGTTTAGTCGTTTTTCAGTAACATTGAGGAGGAAAGGTGTTGGGAGCTTGCCATCATTAATTGAATGTATTAAGAAATCGTACATTCCAGAGCCTGTTTTTCATGTGTTGGAAGAAACTATTGACATGCGAAGGTTTATTTTTGGATCGCATAGTGAGGAGAAATGCATTGAACAACTTAACGACATTAGCTTCCAGCATCAATTTCGTATCAAAAAAATTGATGGGATAACACTTATATGGGGCAAGAAGTATTCAACTATTGAAGAATGGGGACCATCATCAGGTTTAGCATTTTTGAAGTTCATTCCAGAGCGTCCAATTTTTTCATCAAATATATTGTTATTACAATCAGTTTCTGAACTCCATAATGCACGAAGGCAGAAGAGAGACATAAATTATTCTGAATGTCTAGAGGAAATTAAAAGATGTATTAGAGATACATATGAATACTTCAATGTTTGATGCAGGAGCATCTAACACCCCCCCCCCCCCTTAATCAAAGAGGAATCTAAAGCGGAGCGAGGAGTACGTGGATCAGAGGAGCTGAACGAAGGGAGAAAATAAGGGAAGATCTGCTTTAAAACAGATTTAAAATGGATAAGATGGATATGAATTACTATTGTTATCTGCGTGCATGCATTATGGAGGGCTTCTGTTGGAGGAAAACAAGGAGAGAAACAGATCGGATCCTTCCTATCTAACCCTTCTTATGTATATATATGTAACAGAGATAGAGAGCGTGATATGAAGTGATAGATTGACGTTTGTGAGAAAAAACTAAGTGAGTGAAATGTAGCGAGTGTGAGCTTGTTTCTAAGGCTGAAATGCCTTAGCCTGTAACTATTCTGTATAATATATAAAAGCGTGTTCTAGTGTTAATTATGTACGCTTGTGTTTGTTTTATAAATGAGTTAAATCCTGTGTGTGGGCTTGTTGATTGACATCGATCACTTCAGGATCGATGGCGATCTAATTATCGTGTATCTGTGATATATGATTGTTTGTTGAAGACAGCGTGCAGCGCAAAGAAAGATCAGGTTTGAAGCAAGTTGAAACAAGTTCTGGTGTGGAATTGAAACTTTGTTGGCACAAAGGACAAATGATGGGGAAATCGATTGAATAAAAGGACGGAAAATTGTGTAAAGCCTCTACGCAAGGAATCGTGGTGAAACTCGTGAAAAGAACTGAGCGAGGAATGGAAAGCCCTTGTCTTAAAAGCCTATCCGATCGTCAATTAACATTGCATCGGATCACATTGGAGTTTCCATAATTGAGTGACATCCCATTCCTGCAATTAGCGATTCCGATTGTATCGCATCGGAACAGCAGAGATAGACATCGCATCGAAACTATTGAAGTTGCCGACGGAGGGGAGATGACATCAAATCATGCGATATCTGATTTCTGATTGAATTGGATCGTAACTGTGGAAATGGGATCGCTGATTGGAACAGGTCGGAGGATCAGCGATCTCCGATTCCGAGTAACCGGATCAGAACTGTGAAAATTGTAATCGGATCGGAGTAGGAGAGATTTGTATGCGATCTCCGATCGCCGATTGGAAGCGCTTTGAAGCTATTTAAGTCTGAGCATCAGAATTTCCATATGTTTTCGTGTAATTGTATTATGTGTGGCGCTGAGTTTTAATACTTAGCACGTATATTGCATGCTTGTGATGATTATTTAGGCTCCTATATATATGGATGGCTCAATTTTGATATAGATCCACGCTGTAAAATAAAAAATTTTAAATCCTAGAACGCTTCCGACAAGACTTGTGGGCCATAACCCACAGGCCCAGGTTCGAATTTTCTACATGAAAAGGGATTTTGGCTAATAACCAAGATCTCTTTGCGTCAAGTGGTATCAGAGCAGGGAAAGGATTTCCTGCGAGAAGGAAGAATAATGCAAGCAGAAGGGGAAAGAGGTACAATTGAGTTAAAATCTGGAGATTTTATGGTCTTACCGTCATGCAGATGGTGGCAGCGAAAGGTGAGAAGATTTGCAGCAACCTAGAGCAAGGTGTGCTCAATTGGTTCCAGAGAAGTGAACCAGAAGGATGCCAAAAGACCGAGTGAGGAGGGCTTGGTGAGGTATCGTGTAACAGAGGAGACTGTTACTGCAGAGGTTGGTTGCAGCTTACAGAAGATCATGAAGTCAGTTCCACTAAAGGAATGCAGTGAGTAGAATTGCTAAGGACAAGGAGAAGCATATGACTAGGAGGTCATAAAAAATTTTGTACCTCGGGAGTCTGATGCAGGAGCATCTAACCCCCCCCCCCTTAATCAAAGAGGAATCTAAAGCGGAGCGAGGAGTACGTGGATCAGAGGAGCTGAATGAAGGGACAAAATAAGGGAATATCTGCTTTAAAACAGATTTAAAATGGATAAGATGGATATGAATTACTATTGTTATATGTGTGCATGCATTATGGAGGGCTTCTGTTGGAGGAAAACAAGGAGAGGAACAGATCGGATCCTTCCGATCTAACCCTTCTTATGTATATATATGTAACAGACATAGAGAGCGTGATATGAAGTGATAGATTGACGTTTGTGAGAAAAAACTAAGTGAGTGAAATGTAGCGAGTGTGAGCTTGTTTCTAAGGCTGAAATGCCTTAGCTTGTAACTATTCTGTATAATATATAAAAGCGTGTTCTAGTGTTAATTATGTATGCTTGTGTGTGTTTTATAAATGAGTTAAATCCTGTGTGTGGGCTTGTTGATCGACATCGATCACTTCAGGATCGATGGCGATCTAATTATCGTGTATTTGTCATTTATGATTGTTTGTTGAAGACAGCGTGCAGCGCAAAGAAAGATTAGGTTTGAAGCAATTTGAAACAAGTTTTGGCGTGGAATTGAAACTTCGTTGGCACAAAGGAAAAATGATGGGGAAATCGATTGAATAAAAGGATGGAAAATTGTGTAAAGCCTCTACACAAGGAATCGTGGCGAAACTCGTGAAAAGAAATGAGCGAGGAATGGAAAGGCCTTGTCTTAAAAGCATGTCTGATCGTCGATTAACATCGCATCAGAGCACATTGGAGTTGCCATAATTGAGTGACATCCCATTCTTGCGATTAGCGATTCCGATTGTATCGCATCAGAACAACAGAGATAGAAATCGCATCGAAACTATTGAAGTTTCCGACGGAGGGGAGATGACATCAAATCATGCGATATCCGATTTCTGATTGAATCAGATCGGAACTGTGGCAATGGGATCACCGATTGGAACAGGTCGGAGGATCAACGATCTCTGATTCCGATTAACCGGATCGGAACTGTGAAAATTGTAATCGGATCAGAGCAGGAGAGATTTGTATGCGATCTCCGATCACCGATTGGAAGCGCTTTGAAGCTATTTAAGTCTGAGCGTCAGAATTTCCATATGTTTCCATGTAATTGTATTATGTGTGGCGCTGAGTTTTAATACTTAGCACGTATATTGCATGCTTTTGATGATTATTTAGGCTCCTATATATATGGATGGCTCGATTTTAATATAGATCCATGTTGTAAAATAAAAAAATTTAAAGCCTAGAACGCTTCCGACAAGACTTGTGGGCCATAACCCACAGGCCCAGGTTCAAATTTTCTACATGAAAAGGGATTTTGGCTAATAAAAAAGATCTCTTTGCGTCAATGTTTCTAATTCAGTTTGGTGGGAGTCTTTTTTCAGTAATCAAAGTGATATGATTTCAAGATCAATAAATGGGGATACGCTTTTGAAGACTCCTTTTTTTTTGCCACAAAATATGGCAAATGAACATGAACATTAGGAAACACACAATGTTGAACAACAATAGCCTCAAGCTATTATTAATTCTCCACAAGTAGAGGAAAGAGAAATCTATATTGGTTCTAGAAGATCACGTGCACAACGTGAAGCCATGGAAGACCTTTACAGGGGTTATGTGCGGGATCTTAAGGAGGGTTGCATGATAGTAGTGTTAGCAAATGAAGATCCTTGGGACGCAGCAGCCATATCCTATTCCGGGATTACAAGATAATAATACAATGAGAGGCCTCCATATGATTACAGCTGTTGATGTACATTGGTATGCTGCTGGGCAATTCACCTTTCAATGGGGTGTATGTCGTAGATGGTAGGAAGAATTGGCAGAAAGAGAAAAAGAAAGGGCACAAATATAAATGCTATCGTACAGATGTCTTAAAATTGAGGAGGTTGACACATTTGTGTATGACTTTGCACCTGACAAAGAGTAACTTGTTGGCATCATAAATATTTTGGAAGAGATTTCTGGCTGCCGAATACCTATCATGGAGATGTGACTCTCGGGTAATGGTGACGAGATCTACAAGACTTTTGAACTCCGAAATGGTGAAGTACAAAGTTGACTCTAGATAGAGTACGATTGATGAAAAGAGAAGAACAGGACCACTCATCAAGATCACACTATTTATATGAAGATATAGATTATATGGTGCTGTGAATCCCATGGCTGATTTCAATAACTATTCAAGACACTTTTTATGTGTAATTTATGTTTATATTTAGTGATCTTAATAGTACTTTAGATTCTTCCATCTCCATTTCTTTCAAGTATTTTACATTTCTATGTTTGTTGGATTATATGTTTTAATTATGAAAAATTCATTTATTTAGAATATCGACAATGTAACAATGAATTACAAAAATAATTTATGTTATATTCAATGTACCAATGTTGATATTTTAATTATAAGTAAAATAGAAAATAAAAACTAATGTTGAATTTTTAGATTATGCAGTGATATTACCATGATATTATGTATTGTTACCATTTGGTATAAGATACTTTTAAAAATTTTAATAATTATATGTGTCATTGAAAGGGAACACTTTGTTTTGATGCTTGATTTTTAGGTTTTGGTTGAAATTAGATTTAAATTTGTCTTATGCTAAGATTTGAAAAAAGATAAGTTTTTATCCTTTAAAATTAAAATTACTCTTACTTGTTTCTGTTCAATGATAATTTTTTCATTTACTTGTTCATTTTTTAAAATTGTTAAGTCTTATAATTTCTCCATAATTTCATTGTTCAAGTATGTTGAACACTTAAGATTTAAAAACTTTAGATTTACAACTTGTAATTAAGGTTTTTATGCTCTACCAAATTTTATCTTTAAGGTTATGGTTGACAATAATTACAATTTTGGGGTTGTTTAAAGTCAAGATATTTTATGTTTAACAACATGGATGAAAATTGTTCGAAATGATAAGCCCTTTAGACATGTATTTGTTTATCTTTAACATCATCTATAAAAAATGTTAGAAATTTACGATTTTAAAAAATGTCCTAATATGTTGTCTTTAATTCCATTGTTACAAGTGTCAAAATTATGACACAAATTTTTTTTTTGTTATTCCAGCATCAACTGGTTTTGTTTTGAGGGTGTTTTTTCAATCCTTTTTTCAACAAACAATTTTGTTTTTAGCATAATTTTATAAAATGTTAAAATTAGACCTTAAAAAAAAAACCAAGTGCATTCTGGAAGACACACTTTTTGTTTTTGGGGTGTTTTTTCATGTTTTTTGAGACTTTTTGGGCTAGAGTTCCTGTTTTGAGGTCAGGTTGCCTATTTCATCAGTAACAATGTTTAAGCTATCAGTTCATCTTTTACCTTATCTTTCCATTCATGAAAGTTGTTGCACTCAATACAAATACATTTTGATAGTCCATGAGTCAACTAGACCTGCCTTCAAGCTGTTAGGCTTACACATAAGGAACTTGGCTCTGATACCAATTGATGAAAACTTGACTAAACTGAGAGGGGGGTGAATTAGTTTAGTCCATTCATGGACATTAAAATTATTTCCTTTAAACTCATTAACTAAACATTACATGAGCAACTTGACAAATAATGACCATTAGATTGAATATGCAAACAAAAAGTAATAAGAAAACCAAACCATCACATCAACATATAATAAAAACACATATGAACACCATATATAATTGGAAACCCATAAAGGGAGAAAACCATGATTTTGTTATTATTGAAATGCAAAGGCAAGCTCTTACTCCCTTATTATATCTTATTTTCTATAGGATCCAACCTACAAGAGTCTGCTACCTAAATTTTCTGCAACCTACAACATGCAAGGAAGCTCCAAATCCCATATGTTTTATGTAGGCTACAACCCACAAGAGGCTCCTACCTCAACAGGCTCCAACCTTATATTTATCAAGCCACTACTTGAAAGGAGACCACAATCCCCTCATACTAAGTGAAAACAATATGTTTATTTACTCGGTCATAAATTTTTCATATCTCCAACTTCATTCTTGGCTCTTCTTCCCTTCAAATCTGCTTCACATCAACTTCTTATGTGCTCGGTAACAAATTCATAACACCTCAATAAGATCTCACACATTCTCCAACACTCTAACCTCATATTTCCTTACAAAATCAAATCTTTTATAAAGATATTTTTCTGTTTGTTTGTATTCCTCATAAGAATATGAGGTTGACAGGATTGACTCTTTTCCTTCCACTCATTCATTTTCAAGCTCTTCATATTGTGAATATTAGAACTTAAATAAGTGCCCCAACACATATTATTTTAGCCATCTATAATGATTAGGTACATCAATATCAACATAATTACATCACAACACATGTACACAGTGCTATCACTTTCCAATGTAAGTAATATGCACATAACATATGAAAGCAATGCAAGAATATGTATGCAACATTCACTCTCCAAAGCCAACTATATAATCAAAGCCATCTTTTCTTCAAGCCATTTCCTTGTCTTTTTTTTCTGTCATGTAATTTTTCCTTTTCTTTCATGGATTATTTCCTTTGCTGTCATGGAGTCTTTCCTCGCATCACAACAATTTTCTCCAACAAAAAAATCTTCAAGTCATCCTTTCTTCTCTTTTTCCATGCAATCAACTCAATGCCTGTATCAATACAAATGTGACATCACCTTCATCTTTTGTTGTCAAATATCCATGCATCATACCTTATTGCTCATATTCCTTTGTTGTTCTTTTTCTCCTTTTCCTTCGTTGCTCTTTTTTAGTCAATGAAAATATGACATCACCTTCATCTTTTGTTGTCAAATGTCCATGCATCATACCTTTTTGCTCATGTTACTTTGTTTTTCTTTTGCTCCTTTTCCATCGTTGCTCTTTTTCAATCAACAAAAATAATTTGTTGTCCAATATCCATGCATCATACCTTGTTGCTCATATTCCTTTTTTGTTCTTGTGTTGTTGCTCTTTTTCAGTCAATGAAAATATGACATCACCTTCTTCTTTTTTTGTCAAATATCCATGCATCATACCTTGTTTCTCGTATTCCTTTGTTGTTCTTTTGATCCTTTTCCTTGCTTGCTCTTTTTTTATTTGTAAATTTATTTTACCTTACTTACCTCATTTATTTTATTCTCTATCCGATATGGGAAAATTTTTAACATGGACCCCTTCTTCTATACCTTATTCACTTGTCAAAATGTTTAACATGGACTACTTCTTCTATACCTTCCACCTGAATTGTATACAAACCATGTTAATGGTGAAATAAATTATAAATCCTCAAACTTTATTCCACAATGCATGTGGGATGTTTATTTTAGAATTTAAATTGATGAATAAGAATAACCCATTGGATAGATTAATGGTGGATGAGTGAAACTTTTGGGAGGCCATATCTAGAGTTCTAAAAGACCAATTTAAGCATAAAATAGCTCATTCCAATGCCAATTAGGAGAATATTTTGGTAAAGTCATTATGAGTGAAACTTTTGGGAGGCCATATCTAGAGTTCTAAAAGACCAATTTAAGCATAAAATAGCTCATTCCAACACCAATACAGAGGAGGATAATAGTTTGGTAAAGTCATTATTTTCAAGTGAGGAAAATTCCTAAAAATATGAAAACAAAGATGTGTGTTTGATTTTAGTTTTTTTATTTTTTTATAAAATTTGTTAATTTCATTTATTATTAATTTTATTTCATCTTGATACCTAATTTGATTGGAAAACATTGTAAACATTGTAAATATGATAATAGAGAAGATAAGGAGACATTGGAATATGAATTCCAATAGTCTCCCTCTCCTTATATATTAATGATTTTCCTAATAAAATGCAGTGGAGTTCCCAATGTTTGATCGGACATGCTATTAGAGAACCAATTCCAATTTAACATTTTCCTTCTTCGTAACTCCTGTAATATATACTCTCCCTTGATAGAAAATGTGTTTTGATTCTCTGAAACAATTGAATGCACCTATGTGTCTATTCTCTGCAATATAGTGTGTAGAATCCCTAGAAAACTGCGTTAAAACAGTGTGTAGTCGATTTTTTATGTGTTGAGTTTTGTGTTGTTATTGGTCAATACAATGTTGAAGAATTAATTGAATGGAGTGTCATAAAAATTCTTGGTATGTGAGTTAAAAATCCTATGAGTTATATTTTTCGAACATTGGTAAAAGCAATATAAAAAAATGGAATAGTATATATTAAATTGAATACAGGTACGTCATATGCGAGAACTGGTTACACATTGAAGTATTATATATGAGTTGTATTAGTTTGGTCTTCATGTATCTCCATTCAAATTTTTTGAAGCATGTGTGTTGTTTAAAATTGATGTATATGTTGGTTCAATTCTTTGTGTTGTTCATTATATGCATGTTGGTCATTCTATTTAATATATGGTGGATTGTGGTGAAGGCCATTGTTGAATTTTCGTTGGTTCATGTATGATGGTTAATAGTATACATTGGTTTTTCATTTATGATGGTTATTAAATGTTTTTTTTGGTGCTCTTGGTATCATATGATATGTGTAATTGCATTGAAAAAGAGTTATATATATGATATATAAGTGGATGTCACATATGCCCCGTTGATATGTGTATTGAATTGGTTTATACATGTGTAAACCATTGGTATGTGCATTTAATACCTTGCATAGTTCTTGACATGTGTGTTGTGTTGAGCTATTTCGAATTTTGAATTATTTTTTAATTTCATGCTATGATGAATCTCAAGCATCAATTTTGGTTTTTTTAACATAAGCTGTATGCAAGTCTACTATTTGCGAGAGATATATATTAATTTTTTTTATTATTCACAGCACAATTCAAAATTTGAAAATGCATTCACTCATCTCCATAGGTGGATTAGTTCTCCATGGCAAAGAGAAATACCATGAATGGTCAAAAAATATAAAGTATAACTTCATTTTCATTGAATTATGGAAAGGAGCATGTGAAAGAGAAGCTTGAAATACTCTTTTAAAGCCCATATCTAAATGCGAGAACAAAAACAACAAGGCCTGTTATTTGATTTTTATTGTTGGTAATTTAATTGTGATTTAAATTACTTATCATCAATTATCAATCGAGGTTCGTATACTTGTGAAGTACAATACATTATATGTGTTAGGACATCAACTTTCAATTTTAATTCTAAAAGAAGAATTATAATTTATCAATTGAATGGTAAACCTATGTTAATGAATCAAATAGAATCCGACTTAGTGAAAATGAAATATTAACCTAAAAAGGAATTGAATTATAAAGACTACAAACACAAGGAAAATATATGAGATGAAATCAAGTCTAAGCACACACACATACTTAATTTTGATGAAAGCAATGAAATGCCTGTTCTTGAAGGCACTAAAAGAAAAGGAAACTATTCTAATATAGTGGAAGAAGGGACAATCTATTCTAGGCAATGAAATAAATTTTAATCTAATGAAAGCAAAGAAACAGATGTTTATTAAAGCGATAAATATAATCTAATGAAAGAATTTGAACTTAATCTATCAAAGAATGAAATATTAATCTATGAAAACATTTGGAGTTAAATCTATGAAAGCATGGAAATATTTAATTTAGAAAGGCGAGTAAATTTAATTTATGAAATCTTGTAAATTTAATCCATTAAAATGATATAATTAACTATTAAGTCATTGGAAAACAATGTAATTCAATTCGAAGGACCTAACGTTGTGAAGATCGGAATGGAGTCTAGGGTTTCTTCCGTCTCCTCACAGATAGCTGCTCTCTCCTCTGATGCTTCCACGCCGGCTAAGCCTGCAGCTCAAACTCCTCTTCCCCCTGCGGCGGCCAATCTTGCGCTAGTTCCTCTCACCACGTAATGCTCCCTCCCTGTTGCATTGACACCTACAGTTCTGATCAAAGGCCAGAGTTCCTTTGGCATGCTGATGGCCCTGGCTGAGTGTCTGAAACCATGCATAACAGTAGCCTAGTCTTTTCTCCTGCGCCAAAGTTTCTGGGCTCGTTCGCAGCGACGGCCCCTCTCGAATCACAACTTACAGGCAGCAAGGCAGGGGTTTATATGTCGCATAAGAATCATAAGCCCTTCTACTGCTCTGTACCCCTGTCATTTGCAACGGATCTGTGCTGGAGCGGCAGTCTCCTTTCAAGGGAGAAATTACCTCCTCGACCTCTACCAGGTAGTCAGGCTCTCGAAGTCTTAAAATAAACTGGTACTGGGTCGGTCCAGAAGAAGCTCAAAAATATCTCTGCCTCCTTTCAGATTCAAATCTCACAACTTTCAGGCAAAACCATTCTGCAATGGGTCTACTCTTCAGACCTGGTGCAGAATCTCAAGGCAAATCTAGAACGCCGGTTTGGGATTCCCTCAACCCTCCAAAGACTTCTTTTTCAAGGTAAACAACTCGAAGACCTTCTTCCCCTCTCTGATTACAAAATAAATAGAAATGATTCTTTGGTTTTTTCCCTTTGTTTGCGAGGAGGCGCTGCTGGGCAGTCATCTTCTGCTCCTCCCTTCTCCTACAAAGATGCAGTACACTCTGAGAATCCCAAACCCTCTGAGGCCCCTAAACCTAGGCCTTTCCTGGTTGACAAGCTAGAGGAGGTTCCTTCTATTGAGATCTCCCATCCTGTCCTAGCAAATGATCTTCAAAATTTTGCCGAAAGGGCCATCATATGCAGGTTCAATGGGCTATGTCCGTGATCTAAGGAACTCTATGACTGGATCCATGCTAACTGGACTCACCAGTGCAAGGTCAGCTTTTGTTCAAAAGGATACTTCATAGTTTTGTTTGACAAGATTAAGCATTATAATCAGGCCTTAGAAGAAGGCCCCTGGTTTATGGGAACTGTTGGTATTTTCTTAACTCCATGGTTCCCAAATTTTGACCCAACAACTGCAGTTATCACCAGGACGCCTGTATGGATCAGGCTACCAAACTTACCAGCCCATCTATGGCATATTGCAATTTATAAGGGCATAGGCAACACCTTGGGCCGCTTTTTAATGGGGGATTACTGGCGGGAAAATCAAGGGCTTTACACATATGCCAGAATATGTGTGGAACTAGATTTGAGAAAAGGACTTCCAGATCAAATCAATCTCAAGATCAACGACTTTGTTTGGACTCAAAACCTTGATTACGAGAATACTTCTTTTCGTTGCTGTCATTGTCACCAAATAGGGCATCTGCAAAATTCCTCCCCATCTCTCCCTGCAAAAATGAAAAAAGATAACATCTCTAAGACCAAACCCAAGCGATGGATTCCTTGCTCTCTGCCGCTAGCCGTAAGCTCTAACTCCTCAAGATCGGAAGACGAAGAGAGCGATGCAGAACCTGATCATCCGCCTCAGATGATGGAGCTTTCATCTGTTGCTCCTGCGCGTCCTCCTGTCACAGTTATCACCCAGAAACGGGTCCATGATACCTCCTCCTCAGAATCAGATAAGGGGACTCCCTAGTTGGAGGACTCCAGTCTTCAAGTTGTTTTAGCTCATCCTCCCCAGGATGGCTAGGTCAAAGTCAATAAAAAGAAAGGAAAAAAACTTCGTGTGGAGACTTCTGCCCATGTTAGGTAGAAGTCGGTCCTTCTCGCATTCTAGTCATTTGTTGTAGCTCCTTTCCTGGAACAGTCCATCTCCGGGACCGAGGTTGATAGTTTTATCATTTCCGGTCGACCGGTGTCTTGTCTCTCTTGTTTGTACTATATCTTACTTAATAGAAATAGTTCAATTCAGAAAAAAAAATAAAAAATATTAAGTCATTGAAGACTATAAAGAAGTTCAAAATTCATTGTGTGTTCAAAGCTTAGAGTTCATTCATAAATAAAAACCATGATATTCCTCTGAATGCAAACAAAATGAGTGCACAAAGAAGAATCTAAAGGAGTAAATATTTTTTTGGTATTTTAAATGTAATTCAAGTGCTTGATATAAAAAAGAACATAGATGAAATGGTAATAAAAGAAACTAATCCATCTTGCAGAAATGAAACATTAAAATACACTCGTACTCATTAGGGGGGCCCTCCTGAAGCGTACGATAGGTGGAAAGTTTAGGAAAATTTTGATCAACTACAAGATATCATCATGAAGGCATAACCATATCAAAAGATTGCATTAACTGAAGAGTGTGTGAACTTCAATAGTATTTATAACATCAAGCATAAGCATAGCTAGTCTTTAACATTCGCAAAATTAACACCCCTTTGAATGGAGAAGGCACTCATATTTATACAAAAATTAAGATAACTAGTTAATAAAAGTAGATCCACAAATATCACTTAGATCCACAAATATTTTTTGTGGTTTTAACCATGTGTTAATATCTAGCAAGTAATATCTCTTCATATCCTCTCACAAATCTCTAAAATATTTTATAGGAGAAACTTATGAAAAATTATTCTTCTCCATGAAATTTTCTTGATCAATGATATCAAATCTTCCTAAAATATTCAATATTTTGAAGAGGAAAATAGAATTTGAGACTTAGAGGCAAAATATGACTTTGTTGGAGTCTTCAAATATGCCTACAAACATCACAAAACTCATACAAATTTTAGCTATAAGTCAATAAATATTATTTTCCAAATATTTAACCATAAAATAACTAAAATAAAATTGGAAAATAATAAGTATAAACCCATATATGAACATGAAAATGGTCTTAGTGTAATGTAATGGAGTTGCAGAATATGGTAAATACTGAAGGAAAGTGAAATAAATGAGAGTGAAAAAGGATGACATTTTGGAGACCCAATAGATGCATCAATAAATGAAGAGGTGAGTCATCACATTACACTATTTAAAAATGCCTTTGATTATTTAAAGAAGTTGAAAGACTTATATGGCTCACACTCGGAGCTTGAAGTAGTCCAACTTATGATCAAACTCTTCATTCTAGAATTGAAAGATAATTATCCCCTTTCCCTAGAATCTCAAATAAAATCTATTATGCATGAAATAGAATCTAATAGTGTTCAAATATATGTTCCTCTCAAAGCTTTCATCGAGGCTCTATATCCCACATATTCTAATTATCTTGAATCATTACAATCCAATGGAAAAATTAAGGACATTTCTTATGAATCTCTTTTGGAGAGGTGCAGAAAGAGACAAAAAAATTGGGAATAAGAAGACAGTTTCTTCGTATTCTAAATAAATTGTGTTCCTTTCATAGAAAGATAAAAATTGGGTACAATATTAGCAGAAGAGGACATGGAAAGAAAAATAACACAGGCAAGGGGAGAAATTATCAAGAAGGAATACATGATATTCATTGAATACTCTGCAACAGAAATGGATATGATACTTCCACATACAATCTCTCTTGGGATAGAATCAGACAAGAAAGGAATGAAGAGAAAGGAAAATCACCAGATCCAGGGAAAGGTAAAGCACCCGAGTCTGCTCATTATTTTGTGGCACATTGCAATATTGGAGTAACTAAAGACTTGTTTAATTATTCAATTACTTCATGGAAGGATGCATGGTTTCTTGATTTAGGAGAAACCTGCCACATGACATTTCAGAGATATTTATTTGAATAATATAATGACAATGTAGATGGAGCAGCCTACTTTGTATCCAAGTGAAAACTCAAGCCATATTATCTTTTCTCCATCGGGATCAAACAACCTAGTCTCCCTAAATTGTTTCGACCTAAGGTTCTCTACCTCCCAGAGTTTCGGAGAAACTTGTTTCCTTGGTTCACATCCGTCAGCAAGGAAAATCCATTCACATGTTTTATCACAATTTTGAGGTGAGAAAAGAATCAACCAACTCACTTGTCATGACTGGGATAAAAGAAGAAAGACTCTTGAAGCTAGAAGGAGCCTCTACTCATGCAAAAAAAATTGCATGCAATTCTCAGTATGATGAAGGTACACTACCATCCAGTCTCTTATGGCATGTTGTATTCAGACATATAAACTATGAAAATCTTCATATATTGAAGAGAAATTGTGTTACTAGTTTTCCCACAATTCCTAGGAAACTTAAGCAATATGATGTTTTTATCTCAAGAAAACACAACAAATAGTCATTTCATAATTCTCATTCTAGAGCATGTAGAAATATTGAACTAATTCATTCTAACTTATGCGGCCCTATTCCTATTCCTTATTCAAATGGAAATAAATACATGATGACTTTTATTGATTACTACACCAAAATTTGTTGGGTATATCTATTGAAGAACAAATCTAAAACTTTTGAAACGTTCAAAAAATTTCATGCATGGATTGAAAACAATATAAATTCTCATATTTGATCTATTAATATCGATAATGGAAAAGAATATTCAAATCAATTTGAAAACTATCGTTGTCAGCATGGGATCCAACATTAAACAAATGTGGCTTATAATCCTCAAAAAAATGGTGTAGCCGAGAGAATGAACAAGACAATCTTAAATATGCTACATTCCATGATGTTTTTCAAAAACGTTAAGTTGATGTTCTAGGTTGACGCAATTTTATGTGCAGTGTATAGTAAAAATAGATTTCCATATCAATCTCTAAAATAAAATTCTCCCTATTAAATGTGGTATGGCCACATTCCTTCAGTGAGGCATCTCAGAGTTTTTGGTTCCAATTTTTATGCCTTGATACCTAAGGAACAAAGAAATAAACTTGGTGCAAGGAGTCGAAAGTGTATTTTCTTGAGGTACTCAAATACTTCCAAATCATATTATCTCGATGATGAAGTCAATAAGAAGTTTATATTGTCGAGAGATGTATTTTTTCTTGAATCTTCTATTACTAGCAATGTTGTTGAGTGGTATCTTGATCACTTGGATAGATTCAGGCTATTGGCTTGATGGGGTCTAGACTGAAGTTCAATGTGACTATCCAATCCCACAAAACCCACTATTACCGGCCCTTTCGGCAACAACCTTCTTGTGCATATCTATTTATCATCCGAGGAAATATAGGCATATGCTAGAACTATGTTTCTAGATCCAGAGGGACACTAGATTGTGGACTTAGGGATTTTCCTTCTTAAAAAATCTTTGCAGGCCAGATATACCAGTAATACCAGTGTTGTTCAACACATTTTTTGAACTTACTCATAAGTCGTGATATTACTTATTCTTGCATTAAATAAAGTAAATATTCATAAACAATACTACACTACTCAGTTATAGATCAAACCCTTTTTCAGCATAAATATTCAGAAATAATAAGTAAAAGAAAAACACACCAATATAACTAAGATATTTTTCACAAAGTCTTTCATTAATAGCTAGATCCTTCTCATACATTCAATTTCCACGCTACGCACAAAACCGCAAACTCCCTAAGGTATCTACGTACATAGCTACAGGAGCCTTTTCCTCTAACCCAAAAACAAGCTCTGACTCAAAACAATCTTACATCCAAATGCATTTCATCAACTTCTACTTCACTCCTATGAATTCTATATATACTCCTTATATATATTTGGAATTTACAATACCATGGTCCAAAACCATGGGCGTAGCCCAATGTTCATAAAATATCCCACCCCATTACATAATAAGGGGCTTTGACCCATCCCAAAGCCCCTATGACACAAAATATACTCCGTGTTGTGCACTCCACTCCTCAATCTACAGAGTCTTTCCTTTCTTACTTACTTCATGGGGATCCAAGCTCCAAGAACCCCCCAACACAAAATTGTGACTCGTCCCAAGTCACAATGGTGGTGCACCATCTTTTTTCACTCTGATTCCACTCAAGGCATCCTTCAACTAGGGCACTTCTTTAGCACGGTGCTTTTCAAACTCCTTAATTTCTTTGAGCAATGTCTCTGAAACCTTCTTAGCTTATTTTTTCTTAAATCCTCATTGCATTATGGAAAGTACCTTCAAATTATTTTATGTCATTTGGGAGAGTTGGCTCGCTTAGCTTACCATGGTTTTAGCTTATCTGTAAGTAATTTCTCCTTCCTGCGTATCTCATCAACCTATTCCTGTAATAATTTACCCTCTTCAAGACAGGTAAGTCGTTGCATGGATGCTAAGGTCTCAACAGTGACCTTAATCTGATCTATTTGTTCCTGCTTCTCGTGCACTTAGGCTTGTAACTTTTTTACATGGGGGTCCTCCTGTAGCGAGTTCCATACATCAAGAAATTCTCCAAATATATGTGCATGCTCATATATACAGGACTCAAACTATTTCAATTCATATTTTAGCTCAGCTGCGTGCTACTCCTGGACTTTTGGTGGAGTGGCAAGCTACAATTTCATTTGTAGCTCAACTATCCTCATTTTCATTTCTGGGTGCACTTCGTCAACCTTGGCATTGGAGACCTTCACTCTAGTGGTCATCTTGGCCACTTTCTTGTCTAGCACACCTGCAACCTGAATCTAGAGCTCTATTAGCTCGTTGCATTCTTTAGAAATAGCCTCCTCCATATTTTGTTGTTGCATTGCTTCAGTCGCGCACTTATGGACAACAAGCTTCTTTTCCTCGGCCATGTTTTTCCATTCTTTCATAACATCCTGAATGATCAAGAGGGCCCGCTATTCCATAACCTTTAGTTCTTTATCAATTCCCTAGTGTATTTCATGTAAAGTATGTAGTGCCATTGCAGAGAGATTTGGCTTTGTATTTTGCTAGAGGGACACCTACCTTAGTTGCTCTGTCATGTCAATAATTGCTCTGTCATGTCAAAATTTAGTGTGCCTGTAGGAATAGGCATTGCATGGGTATCAGATGTCAGTGCCAACTCATGTGCAGCTATGCTTGTTTCGATCAGTGCTCTGCGTGGTGGAACCATGCTCACCTGCAATCCACTCGCACTCGCCTAAACAATGCTCATTTGCACCTGCAAGTATTGCAATACCTTGTGAAAATATTCTAGCACTTTCTTATATTTCTCTTCGATATGGCCCCATACGTACTCAGTGGATTGTTGCACAGTATCCCCAATTTCATCAAGGTCCCCTTTCTTGGCAAACTTGGGCTCCACCTCTGAGCCTATGTTGACCTATTACATCCTAGATGGTTGTGCTACATCCATAATTTCTATCTCAGGCCCTAAAACTGCGCACTACCCTTTCGACTCAGGTATATGAATGTTGCATTGATCCTCCTTGCCTTCCTCTGCAGTCAAATTTTAACATTCACAGGCATGTGCCAACTACACAGCCCAGTCAGGTTGTACTAGATTCCTTGCCTCCTTAGTAATGTGAAATACTCTGGCTTTCACTCCTTGAAGAGCCTCATTAGTTCACTCCTGTTATGAAATCAACTCCAAAAATAGAAGAAAAGAGAGATCAATGCCTTAGAATTCAGCCACTTGGAGGGGGAAACCTCCTTTACATTACATAAATGAACAATTATTGGATGATACAAATGACAAAACCTTATTCTATATATAGGAGTCCATGGGGTCACAATATAATCCTAGCTGACCTAACAATAGTAATGTAAGGGCACAATAATAACAATATGGGTGTTACAGGGGTACAACAATAAAAATAATGGGGTTACACTAACAAAAATAAGGGACTAGACTAGTAATATGGGAATCTAACATGCCCCTCTCCTTCAAAAAAGTGTTTTCCTCAATTCTTGAGTAGCTCTGGATGCTTCTGCATAAAATTATCATCCTCCCATGTAGAATCTTCAGTGGGTAAGTTCTTCCACTTGATGAGATACTCTGAAATTGATCGATTTCATAGCTGTTGAGTTCTTGTTCCTGTGACTGCACTAGGTTCCAATATGATTTTCCTTCCTTATCAAGTTCTAGAAATATTGTTTGGACTGGAAGTTTTTCACCTATAAAATTCTTTAAGCTTGAAACATGGAAAACTAGATGCACTCATGAATAAGCAGGAAGCTCCAATTTTTTTTCCATAGTACCAATCTTTTGCAACACCTTGTAAGGACCATAGTACTTTGGCGATAATTTTTTATCCTTCTTAGCTTGCTTGAGCGAAATTTGTTTGTATGGTTGTAGCCGTAAAAATAACAGTATCCTACATCAAAACTTATCTCGCTACGATGTTGATATTCCTATTGTTTCAATCGATTTTGTGCCAAATTTAGGTTATCCTTTAAGATTTGGAGAACTTTTTTTTGATGCTCGATGTGATCTTCCACTGCTTGAAACTTATAATTTTCTCTTAAACATGATGTAATGGATGGTGGATGATATACATAAAGCACCATAAATGGGGTCATTTTTGTTGCAGTATGGAAGGAAGTGTTATACCACCATTCAGCCAAAGGTAACCACTTGACCCATTGTGTTTGTTTATTAGATAAAACACAATGAAGATATCCTTCCAAAAATTTATTTACTTCTCAGTTTGACCATCGGATTGAGGATGATAAGATGATCTATGAGCTAGTTGAGTGCCCAAACAAGAAAACATTTTTGTCCAAAATTTTCTAGTAAAAATGGGACCTCTGTCACTTACAATACTCTTTGGGTTTCCATGTAGCTTTTGAATTGTTTCCATAAATATAGTAGCAACTGTACTTGCTTTAAATGGATGAGATAATGCACAAAAGTTTACATACTTGGTAAGTCTATCAACTACCACCATGATGACACTCTTTCCTTCAGACTTAGGTAAACATGTGATAAAATCCATTGAAAACTCCTCCCAACATTGACTTGGAATAGACAAAGGTTGTAGAAGATGCGGGGTCTTAATTGTCTCAACTTTATTTTGGTGGAAAAGAAAAAATTCCGCCACAAAATTTTGAATATCATATTTAAGGCCATCCCAAAAAAATTCTTTCTTCACCCTTTGGTAAGTTTTTTAAAATCCTGAGTGTCCTCATAAAGGAGAAGTGTGCAATTTCAAAAGAATATTTTGTTTTAGTTGGGAATTCTTACAAAGATATAAGCGATCTTTGTACCATAAGGAATCATTTTTCCAACTAAATGTATCAGATGTACTAGGATCTTGTTGCAAATTTTGAATGAGTGTGCACACTTCTTTGTCCTTCTTCCATTCATCCCTTGCTTCGGTTATCCAATCTTGTTGGATAATAGAAATGGCACAAAGAAATGCTTCCACCTCTTCATCCTTTCTTGAGAGTGCATATGCAACAACATTTAGCTTCCCTTTCTTGTAGATGATTTCAAAGTCATGACCTAACATCTTTGTGTCCCATTTTTTTGCTCTTATGAAGAGATTCTTTGTTCCAAAAAGTGTTTAAGACTATCATGATCATTTTTTACCTTGAAGTGTCTTATCATTAGGTAAGGTCGCCAATTCTTTAGCGCATGTAGTATTGCCAACATTTATTTCTCATAAATAGCTTTCTATAAATAATTTCCTTTGATTGGATGACTTTCAAAAGAAATGAGTCTTCCTTCTTGCATTAAAACAGAACCAATTCCATTTCCTGAGGAATCACATTCCACAATAAAGGTTTTTGTGAAGTCTGGTGTAGCTAAGACCGATTCTAGGAACATTGCCTCTTTAAGATGTTCAAAGGCCTTAGTTTCTTCAGGAGTCCATGAAAATGCATATTTATTCAATAATGTTGTTATAGGTGTTGCTATTCTCCCATAATTCTTAACAAACTTGCGATAATACCCTGTTAACCCAAGATATCCTTGCAATTACTTTATGGTTGTGGGGAATTTCCATTCCTTAATGGATTTAATTTTGTTAGGTTCTACCTTAACACCCTTGTGAGATACAATATGACCTAGATATTCCACCTCTTGTACTCGAAAGAAACATTTGGAGGTTTTTTTATATAATTATTTCTCCTCCAATAGTTTGAGCACCCTGTCAACATGTTGAACATGATCCTTCCAAGACCTGTTGTAGGTTAGTATATCATCAAAAAATACTAACACAAATTTTCTAAGGAAGGGTTTGAAAATGGAATTCATCAACCCTTGAAATGTAGAAGGTGCATTGGTAACCAAAAGGCATGACCAAAAATTCATAATGACCCTCATGAGCTCGAAATGTTGTTTTCAGAAAAGATTCAGTCTTCATTATAATTTGATGATATCCCAAATGAATATCCAACTTGGTAAAAGAAATTTATCCATGTAATTCATCCAATTATTCATCAATCACAAGAATGGGAAATTTATCTTTAATAGTGAGCTTATTGAGCTCCCTATAATCTAGACACATGCACCATGATTCATCCTTCTTGTGCACCAATACTACTGGAGAAGAGAAAGAACTTTGACTAGGTTGAATTATACCAGCCTCTAACATTTCTTCAATCATACGTTCAATTTCGCTCTTTTAGACATAAGGATATCTGTAAGGAAATATGTTTGGAGGAACACTTCCTAGAATCAAATAAATAGCATGATCATGATCACGAATAGGTGGGAATCCTTTGGGAGTTTCAAACACCTTAGAATGATTGTCCAAGAATTTTTGGAGATCTGGAGAAATAGATGATTTTGATGTTGGAACTTCTAGTGAGCATAATTGTGCAGTTACACCTCGTTGTTCTTTATTCAGAAGCTTTGTCATGACAATAGAGCTTATAATATTTCCTGGCTTCCCTGTGATACCCCATAATTCAACTTCCTTTCCTTCCAAAAACAATATCAGTAAAAGTTCCTGAAAATTAAAAGCTACCATCCCCAAAGATTGTAACCATTGTACTCCTAGTACAACATCAACACCTCCCATTGGAATGGAAATAATTAGACTATTCAATACATATTCTCCCATGGTTAACTTGATATTATGGAATTTTCTAAAGCAATTTATAGTTCCTCCATTTGCAACCATCACTTGACATTCTGGTGCTAGGTATAGGAATCAATTCAATTCCTTGACTACCTTAAAATGAATAAAATTATGGGTAGTACCTGAATCAGTCAACAATAATACATTTTTCTTCTTGATATGTTCTTCTATCTTGAGAGTTTGAGGAGTGGTAATGCCTGCCAATGCATTACACGATATGGTCAGACTCATTTCTTCTTTCTCTAGGGTTGGTTCTTGGTGTATATCCTCTTCTTTTGAAGTTTCTTGTTCATTTTCTTCCTCCTCTTCACAATCTATGTAAAATAATTTCTTCTCAGCACACTTATGACCTTTAGTGTATTTTCTATCACAACTATACCAAAGCCCTTTTTCTCTTTTTTCTTCCAATTGTTGTGGTGTCAACCTTGTAGGTTGTGGAAGTATGGGAGTAGCAACACTCCCATCTTTATAGATGTGAGTGGTAGGCTTCCTTGTTGCCATACTTTTACATTCAATTTTACTTGCCAACCTGAATGCCTTCTCCAATGAATCAGGTTCCCAAATGCGAACCTCATGTTGGATGTTATCCTTTAAAGTCCCTAAGAAGACATTAATCCCGTGTTCCTTTGGAATATAAGTTACCCTTATATTCAATTTTTGAAAGTCCTCAATGTGCTCCACCACTGAACCCTTTTGTTTGAGATTTATCAATTGGCTAAAGAAGGTGTTTCTCTTTGTATCCTCATAATTTGCTAACATTTCCTCCGTAAAAATTGTCCAAGTGACAATAGTTTTATGGGAGCAAAGGCATCGATACCATACAAATGTATTTTGTTCTAAATATAAAGTTGCAATGCATACCTTTTGTGTGTTTTTCACATTATTGAGATCAAAATATTGCTCCATATGTAATATCCATGTTACGGGATCCTTGCCATCAAAATTCCTCATTTTGATCTTTGGAATATGGTGGGTATTCCATCCAAAATTTGATTTTATGAAATCACGATTAAAATTAATTTTGTTCTCATCATGAGTTTCCTCTACTATCTTTTCACCATTAGGAATCGTTTCTTGCATCAAAATTTTCAAACCTTCCATGTATACTTTTATATAATTATTCATGTCTTCCATGTTTTCTTTCATTTTTTCTTTGTTCTTAGCTTCCATGTCTTCCATGCCATTATTAAAATCATCCATATTATATTCCATGCCCTTATTCAAACCATCCATCTTAGCTTCCACACTTTTCTTCAAAACTTCCATTTCATTTTTTGTTGCTCTTTGCGAGAGCGAAGTTTGGTGCACTTGCTCTTGTAATTCTGATATATCATGTTGCACTTCTTCATCTTCATGAGTCATAGTAGAGTATTCTAAGGGCTTAATGGATGTTGAATTATTTTTAGGGGTAATTGTAAAACCCAATACTGATATATATGCATCAATATGCCCTTGGAATCACTTCAAACTAATTTTTCAAACAAGACTTATGCAATTTGAAAAACAAATACCCACATGTTTCTTTCTTTTTAGGAGCTCGATATTGAAACTGAATTATCTCTGTTATTTCAGATCTTCAATATCTGAAATTTGGTCTTGTAATAGCCCTCTAAAGCTTCTTTTGAATGCCAGAGATCTGACCTGATTTGGAGGATTGAAGACAAAGTTATGCCAAATCTTCCACAATGACCTAATTATGGACTAGTTCAATAGAGTGAACTTGTATGGCATGCCACGTGTCACTGTTTCCTCCTTTGACTATTAAACTGATACATAGAAAACTACAGTCCATGAACTTTTGGAAAATTTTTACAAAATTGCAATCTGATGCTGAGAGAGAGCGAGTTATGGTAATTTTACCATGGTCACCTCTTTTAGATGACCATGGGAAAATATTGTGAACCAAGATCTGAAATATTTATAGAAAGTTCCTTAGGATTTCGTCTTCTCCTTTTAATACTTTCAGCATCTGAACCTACGTAGAAAAAATTTTATAGCGGAAATTCCACGATGACTTATTTGGAGCAGCGAAACCCTAGAATCCAAAGCTCTGATACCAAATGTTGTGAGACCAGCTCCAAAAATAGAAGAAAAGAGAGATCAATGCCTTAGAATTCAGCCACTTCGAGGGGGAAACCTTCTTTACATTACATAAATGAACAATTCTTGGATGATACAAATGACAAAACCTCCTTTTATATATAAGAGGCCATGGAGTCAAAATATAATCCTATCCAACCTAACAATAATAATGTAAGGGCACAATAGTAACAATATGGGGGTTACAGGGGTACAACAATAACAATAAGGGGATTTCACTAAAAAAAATAAGGGAATACACTAGTAATATAGGGACCTAAAAAATCCCAACCATCATCGAAGATATATGTTAATAAGAACCCATTTATTAGCTCATCCCAATCCACGGTTCCATGGCACAACTCTGTTTCAAGATACCATTGCTGAGGTATCGTATCCAACGAGCGAAAGAACATGTGCACCCATTATTTCTAAGCTTCGATGCCCCAAGCATCAGTCCAATGAGCCAATTGCCCGCGAGGATCCTTTTGACCATCATACCTCCCTTCAATGTTCATATCAATATGGCCAAATCTCAACCTTATCATCTTGCAAAAATCCTTCCATCCTCTGAATTTTCCCTGTGTGTGCCCCACCATCGGGCTGGGGTAGACCTCAATGTGAAGTCCAAAGCATCGTATCTTTAGTCCTGAGGTTCCTTTTTCTCAAATTACACCAAAAATAATACAACATTCCCCAATCCATCATAAAAAGGTAAATCATTCACTTTCGATCTGACACAACGCAATATTTTGTAACCCTATTACAATGCTTAGCAGTTACCTCATGCAAACGATTCTGCCAATGCTCCAGCTCTTCACTGGAATCTGAAACGCACGAACTATCATGCTCTAAACATATTCTACCATATGCAATGGTATTGATCCACTCTTCACCCTGTGTAGTAAGCTTATATATCTAATCAATCTCAACAACCCCATACTCATGTTGGATAGGTAATGTATATAACATGCCTTCGAAAGGATATAATGGCACAACAACCTGGGTACCATTCTATTCAAAGATAATTTGCATCTTCCTCAGGTTGATTATAGAATCCATGTCATAAGCCCAGTCAAACCCTAATAGCACAGGATATGGGTTACTGTCATCGACGATCTCAATCACTTCAAAGTCAACCAACACGCCAGATCCATCAACATCTATGCTAATCCCCTGTAATCACCCCATAGGAATGACCTTCAGTTGATTTTGCATTCGCAACTAAATTGGCGATGATTGTAGCTTAGGCCTTCCCATCCGCTCCCATGTATGCTTTGGAAAAATATTGGCATAAGATCCTATATCTAGAATGACTTGATCCATCTCATAATCTTCAATCTGTGTAGTCAACTACATCTCCCAACTGATTCTTTTCTTGTCCTTGTATACTTTGTTTACTGTGTGTTGTTCTATCTACATCCTTTCCTTACCAGTGAAGTTATCTATTAGCTACTGCAACCCTTCTACAACCCTCTGGTCCCTTAGCAATTTCATACACGTCTGCAAGAATGACACTGAGATAGACTAGTCCACTTCCTTTACATCGGTTTTCTCCTTAGGCTTGTTCTCCATTGGAAACAACTATATTTGTGCAGTAGGTAGTGAAGCTTTAGGATTCATAAATGTCTTCCTTGCTTCCATGAATGTCTCTTTCTCACAATGCACATTGAAGCCAACAATTTTATCTTTAGCTTTCCTGACCCATGTCTTCGTCACAACCTTTCTTCCTTCTGCATGGTCTCCTCCAGTATTCACACCACTGCACATTACTACATTAATTATTGGATCTACATGGTGCAGTTCAACCCTCATCATTTGTATATTTTGAGCCACTGGATGGTTGTGCTTCTCCTACATTTTTGTTAACAAAATGGGACAATATTCGACTTCATGAACAAATTATTGATAATATTTACAGGAAACTGCAATGGGATTCTAACAATCCTTGGAAAATGTCTATTTTTTCCAAAGTTGTAGCATATGATCTGCCCTCTTCCATAACCTGTGCCTCCTCATTGTCCATGCCCTCAGCTTAGGAAACCTCCTCATGCGATTGATGAACCCGAAGCTTTGCGCTCTTCTACCTGCATCTGATACACACCAAGAATTTTCTGCATCATTAGTTCATAGCTCTTAAAATGTTGTTCATCGTGCCCTACCGAAATACAAAAGTTAAAGAACAATTGCTTTAACGATCTCAATTTTTTTTGCAATAAATGACAAAATTTCGTGGAATGCTAGCTTGAAACTTTTGAGAGGCTACACCATACACTAGGCCCTACACTTGGCCCTGTTCTCAATCCAATATTTAATGGAATTGGCATCCCAGTATTCAAATAGGCTCTATAAATAGGGAACTATTCTTTATAGTGACCCTTTTCTTTGCATTTGATACATCATACCTCCGTTCTCATCTCCGGGCGAACCTCCTTTCCCTTATTTAGATGTTGGAGCTCCATATGCAAGCTCACTAACTGAGTTTTAATCTGTTTCACTCCTATACTTGTATCATCTACGAGCCATTCTTCAACTTTCATCACAATATCCAGCGCTTCAACCTTAGTTGCAATCTTTTGTTGAGACAATGGAAATCTGAGATGAGGAAATAACAAAACAATGAACCATTCTCTATGTTTTTCATCTGGGATATTGAAACTAATTTCACTCAATAGCATTTTAAATCTCCGATATACCTCCCTTATGGACTCAGTAGTCAACTCCTTCATTTCTTTGATCTCTATGATACACTGGGACTATGACTTTGGCTTCTGGAATTCAGCGTTCACCACGGTCTTTGTCTCAGCCAAAGAAGCATTTGCATTTATCGTAACATATTTCATGTACCAAGACAATGCTCTATCTTGAAATGGTGTAATCAACTGTGCTTTCTTCATGTTTTCATTCATAACATTCTGTGAAATCCATATCGCTTCTACCATAAACCAGAACTGTTGAGTATCATCTGTTCCCTTGAAAAAGGCATCTTCAAGGGTTGGTCCATGGTCAATGCGGGAGGAGGAGGTGGAGTTGGAGGAGAGGATGGGATGGAGTGATGATGGGGGTGGAAGGTTGGTGAATCTCCTCAGCACTTTGCTGACTTTCACACCTTGACAAAAAACTTCATAGAGTAGTGGGGTTTATTTCTCCCTTTTCAGATACAAACAATGGTCTATATTCATTTTCAACGTGAGTATCCCAACCTATTCTTAATTTCTTACCAATTCACGTATCACCAGGTTCTCTTTCATCAAACATCGATCTGAGCACATCCGTAATATACCATTTTCATACAATATAATTTTCATCCAGAACTTCAGTGAATTCATGTACTTACCTATAGGGTTTATGAAGAACTTGTGCTCTACTTCACTATAAGACACAGAGTTATCGATCGCAAACTGAGTGATGAATCCTCCAAGGATATTTTCTATCCAATAATCAACAACCCTTGTGATCTCATTATAAATCATTTTTAGCTTCTCAATCAGCTCTGAAGTCCGCATAGTGGGCTTATTATTGAAATAACCCACCCGCGCTTCTAGTCTTGATATCCACTCGTATTAATCGCTAGCAAAAAATGAAAAAAATATCTCGTACTGATATGTATAGATATACTTATGTATCCAATGTTCAGCAGATATGCACGGACTTCTATTTTCTTGCACAAAAAAATCACGTTCTTTTTTATCACCCCAATTTTCAATCCCTTCCTTAGACGAATTCCACATCCAGCTATCCCTCAGTCAGATCCTGACCCTGGAAACATAACCATTTTTTGGCTTGACGGGGTCTAGACCCAGGTTCAATGTGATTGCACATTCCAAAAAAACCCACTATTACTGGCCCTTTTGGAAAATACCCACTTACATAGATAAAAGTCTCACTCGAGGCAATATAGGGGGATGCTAGAACCAGGTTTCTACTATGCTACTCAGGACTATGCTACTCAGTGATAGATCAAACCCCTTTTCAACATAAATATTCAAAAACAATAAGTAAAAGAAAAACACATCAATATAACTTAGATCCTTCTCAACAAGACTTTCATTAATAGCTATATCCTTGTCATACATTCACTTTCCACCCCGCGCACACAATTGCAAGGGTGTGCGCACACAACTATAGACTTCCTAATATCTCTGCACACACAACTACAGGAGCCTTTTCCTCTAACCCAAAAACAAACTCTTACTCAAACAATCTTACATCCAAATGTGTTTCAACAACTTCTACTTCACTCCTATGACTTCTATCTAGACTCCTTATACAGATTTTGCATTTTCAATTCCATGGTCCAAAACCATGGGCAAAGGCCAACATTCACAAAATTTCCCATCCCATTACATAATAAGGGGATTTGACCCACCCCAAAGCCCCAGTGACTCAAAATATACTCCGCATTTTGTTCTCCACTCCTCAATCTGCAGAGTCTTTCCTTGCTTACTTCATGGGGATCCCAGATCCAACACAGGGATGAAAAATATTTTGAGGAATTTGATAATAAGATTCCACATATTGAAAGGGGGATCCCTATCCTGGATCAATATGTGAAATCTCCTTCTAAAAAACTCTCTCCCCATCATGAAGCTCCAACCACTAATCAAGAAGACACTTTTAGTGATGTAATTGAGAGAATTGGAGGGATAAATCTTGATTCAACCCCATCTTAGTCAAATTCACAGCCTGGGCCATCTCAGAAAGGTCCTCCAAAATTTCTCTCCATGTTACACGTCATTTTTTCACCATGAAATTTGACTGTCATTATGGGTCTATCACCATCCATATCATGTTCCCTCAGAGGTAAAAAATACTCATGTTCCTAAACCAAGTCTTGGAAACTAGATAAAAGCTCTTTAAAACCTTTAAAATATTACCTGCGTGCTTTTTCTGACCGTTACCTGCGCATGCACTGATACTTCTTCTATTAGCCATGGAAATCACCACTATGTTCGCCACTAAAACCTGTGCACCCCCATAAAAATGAAGTAAATATAAAAAGGTAACTTCTAGAAGCCTAGTTGGTCAAATATTCTCCCAACTGGAAGCCTCTAGAGTCGTGCTAGTTTGAGCTTTATCCCTCTACTCATGGAGCTTATCCCTTGGACAAAGGAACCCAAATACTTTCATGGGATGAAATAATCCCTCTCTCAATGGATCTGAAACTTCCTCAATCTCTCTATAAATTGAGTTGAAGTTTCAGGTTGAAGGGTAGATACTGATTTGTATAGATTCTAAGCTTGAGAGAATTCATAAAGTTCATAGATTCTGAACTAGTAAGTTGTTGTTTGCACATTTAAGATCACACCTTTGTGTATATTATTTCATGCTAGTCATTCTAGAGAGGAAGGCTTATTAAATCTAAGGGAATGATTGCATAGACATGATATAAATCTGTACAACATCAAGGCTCGAGTTGTAAGACTTCTCTTTTTAATATCTGATAATACATATGGATGTCTTTTTTTCATTGTCTTGTTTCTAAATTCATGGAAGTGATGTCAATACTTAGACTCCTTGATCACTAAGTTATAATAGTATTTATGATTATTATATATTGCAGGTGCTTTGATCCTTTGCATTGTTTTTGATTGCAGGTTCTTCTCAGCATTGAATAATTTCTTTAGAGCGAAAGGCAAAAGGCTACATCGAACGTCTTGGTTGAAAGGTAGGAGCATAGCATGTTTATTTCAAAGTTGTAATAATCTAAAATACAAATAGTTTAGAGAAAGAGGCATTCAATGGATATTTGTTTCTAGTTACCTGTTGGGGTACTAAGGAGATCACTCTTGTCCGCAAGAGGGATTAATCCTCAAAATAAATTGGCAACCATACTAGGGAAGACAAGTTTAGTTTTCTTTGGTTTTCTTTGGTTTGAAATTCTAGCTTTCTTGTTTTGACTTCTCTGAGTGTGGTTGGGTATATAACCTTCTAGATTCTCTGAGATAGAAAGCCTTAAATTTATTTTTTCCAACTTTTCTCTACCTTGCACAGTTTTCTCTGGAAAACAGAGCGGCAGCTTGCTCAAATTGCATGTTTATCCAAGTGCACATGCACACTAGTTTGCATTGAGAAGTTGTGCACCCCCTGGGAAATTTTGAAAAAATTTAAATTTTCTCTTCCAGAGTCAGATAACCAAATTCTTAAGGTTTAACCTGATCTATACCAGTTGTCAAAGTCTATGTATGAACTCCTCCTTAACACCTTAGATTCATGTTTGATAAATCATCCTTTTTGCATAATTTAGTTAGGGTTTTCCCTGGTTTGTTGTTGCTCTTTTTGGAAGATAGATTCATTTTCCAAAGATCACTGGTTTTATGTCATTGTCCCTTGAGCCACCATGATTATTTGGAGGCTTACCTATTTGAGTATTTTTTCTTACTTGATTGCAAAATGGAAAAGCTTCTAGATCACTGAAGTCTGATTTGTCTCAAGCTGGTCTTTCATGGTTTCATTTCTACTATGTCAAGTGGAAACATTTTTAGTTAGCTTACAACTAAGATAAATCATTAAAAATGCACTCTTAGGTATCTTAGTTAGGATTGATAATTAGAACATTGATTTGCTTTGAATTTTTTTATACTTTTTAGGGTTTTTATAAGTTTCTTTCTTTTGAGATTTTTTTGTTCATCAAAATTGTAGTTTTTGGATTTGTAATGAACAAAATTTTCTTCACAAACGAGACATTCGTCATGACTGGAAACTATGTTATTAATGAAATTTTTTTCTTAATGAAAAAGGAATTTTATTTGAAGTTTTAGGAAGCCTATACTTTTTGAGTTCAAAATTCCTTCAAATTTCTCTTTGTTGGAGTGGGCTCCCCTGAGTCTGAGCTTTGAAGACCATTTTGATATATTTTTGTAATAGATTTTGTAAGTTTAGTCATGCACAACACAAGTCAAGGGGCTTTGGGTCGGGTCAAATCCCCTCATGAATTGTAATGGGGAAAAAGGGTAGAACAAGGGGTTGCAAACCATGGCTTCCAGACCCTAGATTAGCGTAGGATAAAATTATAAATAGGAGTCTAGATCGAATCGAATAAGTCAATTTTTGATAATATTAAACGTTTAATGATAAATCTAGATGTGTTGTGATATTTTGTACGGATTTTTCTAGGGAAAAGGCTTCTACTGGCTATGTGCACAGAGACCTTAGTCCTGATGTGTGCGAACACCGCCGGCTATGTCCACGAGTGAACTGAACGGTTTTGTATGAAGGATTTGAATTGTTATGAACAAGGAACTGTTGTTGCATATCTCTGAGTTTGAAATGCATTTACTGTTTATGTTATGATTATTTTTGCATATTATTTCTGATTCATGTATTGTTAGCGTTTAGATATCTTGCGCAACAACTTTTGGGTTTAGATGAATGATTATTGGATGGATCTAATGTTATTAGGCTCTGACATTGTTTTTTAAGAGTTATTACCTAGCTTATGAATTATGTGTTAACTTGTGCAAGATAGTCTGCATAATTGACCTAAATATGTTTGTTAAGGGTTTCCTGGTTAGGGCATCTGTGCGGAGGTATGTTCATGGTTATTTTGGATCTTATGGAACCCAAACCATTCAAATCTCTCTCAGGGTGTGGAAACCTTGTTCTAGCACGCAATCTTTGCTTTGGGTGAGACTTTGAATCACTGCCAAAAGGGCCAGTAGTAAGAGGGTTTTGTTGGTTAACCTCAACTCCGAACCTGGGTTAGGACCCCTCAAGCCAACAAATGGTTTTGTTGCTAGGACCTAGATCATTTTGAGAGAGGTTGGGTGATGCCGAAAGTTCAGTGGAATCCATTAAAGCCTGAACTAGAGGACTCATTTGAAAAACAGATTCAAGGATTTTCCCTAAAAGAAAACATGAGTAAGAAGTTGTCCATTGAAGAGTGGAATAACAAGTATTTTTAAATACAAGTGCATGAGATATTCTTTGTGACATTTTCACACGAATTTCAAGGGTGGTTGTCAAGGTTAGCAGAATTCCACATCCGTTGGAAGGATTATCAGTTCAAGCAGTGGACCCCTAAATTGAACCACTGGAAAAGACTGATAATTCCATTACCCAAACTATAGATCATTGGATTGACAACATCTTGGGCAGGTTTGTGACAGAATTTTCAGTCGATCAATTTGTATGATACTCTGAAGATGAAAGGATATTTTTCAAGGGATTGAGAGGTAAATTCTTACGAAATTTTTCCCTGCTAATTAATATTCTATTGTGTGGAAAGGGTATTTTGTACAACCACATCGATTGAATGACCTCTGATAAGATCAAAAGAACTACACGCAGTGGAAAATATTATCGGGTCAATCAGAGAGGGGACATATCTGTATGCAGTCCTCTAAGAAACTCACTTGATATAAATGGGAGTGAGGCTACGAATGCTGGAGGTAGCCCTCTTGCTACTCCACTATCAAACTCACGTAGGGGTAAGACTTCTCGTACCTCTCCACCGCCGCCCCTATATGCGGAAGATATGGTCATGCATATGAAGCTACCCACCTTTCAGGGTGTGTGGGATGAGGATATGGATCGATTTTGGTTTGTGGTGAATGCGGTGTGGACTGCGCAAAATGTTAATACTGATGTTGTCAAGAGAGTGAAGTTGGATATGGCATTTGAAGGTCACACTTTAGATTGGTTCATGGGATACCTTTCTCAAAATGTAGATCCCACTATTCAGCAGATTAAGGATGCCCTGAATCAGGAGTTCCAGAAGCCAAATTCCTATTCTTGATGCATAATAGAATTGAAATATTTTAAGAAAGGGCTGAAGGAATCAATTTGGGAAGCTGACCAATGACTGAAGCAGACCATCAATGATGGAGGATTTTTTTACGATGATAAGCAACATAAGGAATGGTTCATCTCCATGCTCTTGGCACATCTACGCAGGCCTATGGGTCAAAAGAAGATTGATTCTTAGGAAGAATCCCTGGAAAGTTCTATGAAACTAGAAGTTGTGCCTAGAGACGATGCTCAGATTGGAGCACTGCAAATTTAGAGCCAATTAGAAGCTATGCACTTAGGAATTAAAAATTTATGCAAATATCGGGGTAAAGAAGTTGGCACAAATTTTTAGTGCATATGATGCAAGGGTGATGGCCACACCAAAGATCAGTTCCCTCTATTTTTGGATTAGTTTCAAGCTAGGGGACCAAATCCATTGCGCCCCAGGGATGTTGCTGGGCCTAGTACCCCCATGCTATGGTGTGTTGATTGTAGGGTGGTTGGACGACACAATATCGACTACTACCCACAATTAGGAGGCTATGTGCCAAAATGGAAGAAACAGTGGTGCAGATTCTGCTCTTCAGTTGTTCACGATTAGCACCACTGTAGAATGCTTGACCTAATGATCAACAATGAAAATGTTTATAGGGTGCAGGATAACCCTTCATCACTAGCATATCCCTCTAGACAAGGAGGATCCCTAGCAAGAGGACAGGGAGGGGTAAGAGGTGGAGGCGCAGGTCAAGGAAGAGGGAAACTAATTTGCTATAATTGTGGATACATTAGAAACTTTTTTCGTGACTTCCCAAACCCTACGTGACAATCCTGTAGGTATTGTAGGAAATTTGATCATGTAATTTAGGATTTTCCTGTGTTAATAACTAAAATGAAGGAAAAGTTGTAGATTCTTATGAAAAACATACAAATGGTTAAGGCTAAACCGCACAACAGTGGTCCAAGTGTAAATGTAATTACATGTAGCGGTGTTGCCACTGTAGGAAATGAGGAAAAGGCTACCACAGAGCCACTAATCATAAAGGTGTCTGACAAGAAGGAAACACTTAACCTGCAGAAAGAAAAATATATTTTCATTGAAGCCAAGAAGGATTTTGCTACTATAGGAGAATCCACGTCAAGGTATACCATGGAACCAAAAGCTGATGATGAAGTTAAACCATTCCTACAAGCATGAATTAAGATACTGCATAATCAGAAGGTAGTAGATAATATCCAAGCCCTGATAGACACCTACGTAGAAAAAGATGTGCCTCTAATAGAGACGAAGGCCGTGAACAAGATTTATAGGCACAAGAAGAGAACTGGTCGGGAGATGCGCATGAGATGGGAGAATATGAGATGGATCAAGTCATATTGGATCTGGGGTCTGATGCAAATGTCTTACCTAAGCAGACCTAACAAAATATGGGAGATCCAAAGTTGGAATTGTCCACCATTTAGCTACGCATGGCTAATCAACAAAATATCATTCCACTTGGAAGGCTTCCACAAGTCGTGGTAGACATTGCTGGAGTGAAGGTATGCACGGACTTCGAAGTAATACAAATTTTGGATGATTTAGACCCCTTCCTGACATTTTTAGGATTGGATTAGGCCATTGATATGGGAGGCATCATCCACTTGAAGCGTAGAAGCATGACCTTTGAGAATGATGGTACGCAGGTGATATTCCCACTAAACCCAGCAGAAGGGGAACGATATACAGAACTAATATGTGAAGGGGATGATGTCAACCATATTTAAAAATTGACTGCACGGGACAAATATTGGATCAAACCTACAACTAATGGCATATTGAATTAGGAGAAGGATGGCTCATGTTTCTCATATTCAGATGGTGAGATGGAGAACTGAAAGAACCGGTTGTACGATGTATCTGTGTTGCACTGCCTTAAGATCACGAAGAACTTCTGGTGCATCTCCTCAGAGGTAAGAGAAATTTCCTATTTTGATGGCTCTGGTAGTGTTAAAGAATTTCTGGCAACATTGGAAAAGGTCATCCCAAAGGAGAAAAGGTTTTGGGCACTTTATTTGGCTATGCACGCAACTATTGCGCGTTGGTGGGAGACGCACAAGGGTGCTTTCCAAGACTGGGAGGAATGTGGAAAAATGATGACACTGTGCTTTGAACCTCCCACTACCCCACCGATTGAGCTTTTATATGGTTGGGGGGATTTGTGCATGCACCTAACCATGTGGATGGAGTTATGGGATGAAAAGACTTGGAACAAGTGGGTTCATAGGTTCATTCATTCGTTGAGGTCGGTTCCCACCACCTCGTATCTAGAATCTGAGTTACACTAAGGCACTCCCCATTGGTTTACGATGACTAAAGATTTACTAGAAACCTTTGGCTTGGTTGGGGGCTTAGAGAAATTGGATGAATCCCTACAATACATAGATGCCATTGTCTTTGACGAATCCCAACCCTGAAGGGAATGTGTTGTGCCGGCATGGGATGTGAAGATGCAAGACATCGTCATCTGTAAGAACTTTTCAATCAGGGATAATGAAGATTACCCGAGGAATTTTAACATCCCTGAATTTGAAGGGGAGCACGTAGTTGGAGGGCCTACATTATGGATGGCGGATGTCACCAAACCTCTGAAATTGAAGGAAGTAAACATTGGGAAGGAAGAGTAGCCTTAGTTGGAAAAAAATGGGGATAGGATGATGATATAGTAGGAAATATTATAGATCTTCTGACAGAGTATCATGATCTATTTCCTACAAAGTTCTATGAGCTCAAGGGCATTTTCGGGGACCTGGGTGTTATGAAGATCACACTAAAACCATATGTGTTCCCTATTAATCAACGCCCATATTGATTGAATCCAAAATTTAAGAAGAAAGTTAAGGAGGAATTAGAAAATATGGTGGTTGCGAGCATCTTTGAACCTGTTGGAAAATCTAATTGGGTAAGCCCAATGGTGGTTCAAGAGAAAAAGACCAAAGGAGATATAAGGATTTGTGTAGATATGTGCAATTTGAATGATGCCTATATGCATGACCCCTTCCCCACTCTGTTTTCCGATGAAATCCTGGATAATGTAGGAGGACAAGAAGCTTATTCATTTACTAATGGAATTTCGGGGTATCATCATATCATAATTGCACCTGAAGACCACAAAACAACTACCTTCACTACTGAGTGGGGGTATTTTCAATATACTGTCATGCCATTTGGATTAAAAAATGCGCCTGCAATATTCTCGCGTGTGGTCATGGCCCTGTTCAAGAAATTCATGCATAAATTCTTGGAGGTATATTTTGATGACTAGACAGTTATTGGATTGGTGAAGAAACATGTGTCGAACCTGCACATGATTCTTGACACTTATAGGAAGCAAAATATTTCTCTCAACCTGAAGAAATGTATATTCTGTGTGCCTTTTGGAGTTTTGTTAGGGAATATAGTATGTCAGCAAGGATTGATGGTAGACGCCACCAAGATCGCAGTCATCATCAACTTAGAAGTTCCTAATAATAAGAAATAGTTATGCTTCATCCTAGGGCAAACTAGTTACTACAGGAATTTTATCAAAGGATATGCTCTGATCACTGCACCGATGGACAATTTGTTGAAGAAGGATGTATCATATTTTTGGGATGAGGAATGTCAGAAGAGCTTTGAGCTGCTAAAGGAGAAATGTTCACTGAACCTATCTTGATATTCCCAGACTAGTTTAAGGTTTTTCATGTGCATGTGGATGCATCTGGTATAGCACTTGGGGTTATTTTAGCACAGCAAGTAGAAGGGGACATTGATCACCCTGTTGATTTTTCCAGTAGGAAGCTCTCCAGTGAAGAGCGCAACTACTCAAATACAGAGAGGAAAGTATTGGCCATGGTGTACGCTTTGCAAAAATAGAGGCACTATCTGCTAGGAAGGAATTTCAAAATGTTCACTAACCATTCTGCTTTAAAATACCTGGTGAGTAAGTTTTTGTTAGGGGGAATATCTGTGGATGGTTACTTCTTTCTCAGGAGTATGACTTTGAAATTATTGTGAAGCCTAGAAGACTAAATGTTGGACCTGATCATTTGTCACGAATAAAAAATGGGGAAGAACCAACCAATCTGTAGGAGGGGTTACTCGATGTGTAGCTCTTCAATATCAAGGTGGTTGATGAGAAATTTGATGATATTATTCATCTCCTGACCACGGGAACTGCACTTGCAGAATATTTGGTCTAGCAAAAGAAGGAGTTGGTTGCATGCGCAATTGATTTTGCCCTGATTACAGGTCAATTGTATAAACTAGGAGTAGATGAAGTGTTGAGAAGATACGTGTTGGAACATGAAAGACAAGATATCTTGGCTAAGGCTCATGGAGGAGTGGCAGGAGTCCACTATGCTAGGAAATCCACTGCACAGAAGGTGTTGTGTGCTGGGTTATGGTGGGCCACGCTACATAGTGATACACATGCATACTGTCGAGCCTCAGATGCATGTTAGAGGACAGGGAAGCCATCACGCAGAGATGAAGTTCCCCTGCAACCAAATATGGACTTGCATGAATTTAATGAATGGGATATAGAATTTGTTGGACCAATCAACCCTCAACGGAAGAATACTGGAGCGCGCTATATCATTAATGCAACTGATTATTTAACTAGATGGGGAGAAGCGAAGGAAGTTAAGGACTTTACTATAGATACTGCTGTGCACTTCATATTTGAACACATTTTGACTAGATTTGGATGCCCAAAGGTCTTGATGAGTGAGAGAGGTATGCACTTTGTTAACGAAACAATTGAAGCTTTGACAAAGGAATTTCACATCCATCACAAGAAGAGTACCCCTTATCACCCACAAGAAAATTGCGCAGTAGAAGCTTTCAACAAGATCTTGGAGAACACACTCATGAAGACCTATAATGCCAATTGGTATGATTGGGATATGCACATCACTTCCATTTTATGGGATTATAGGACAATGTGCAATAAATTGATAGGAAAAACACCTTTTAGGATGATCTATGGGCAGGAAGCCATCATGCTAATGGAATATATTGTCCCAACCCTGTGTATTGCAATTTTCACAAATATGGCTGAGCCTGACATTATGGAGGAATGGTTGGCGCAACTAGTTGCCTTAGAATAAGATTGGTTCATTGCTAATTTCCATCAACAAGTTCAGAAGACAAGCGGAAAAGCTCAGCATAACAGGCACATCAAGAAGATGGTGTTCAAGGAGGATGAATTGGTATTATTATATGATAGTAAGCTTGCACGCCACCCAGGGAAGTTCATAAATCATTGGTTGGGGCCATATATTGTGAAAGATATCACTGATAGCGTTGCAGTGCGCTTAGCCACACTGCGCGGTGATAATATTCCCAGGTATTTCAATGGAAACTGTTCGAGGCCATATAGAGACAATCCAGTTCTGACCAAATGACTATATGGTCGAAGCATCAAAATCAAAAGTTTTGTGTGTAGCAGAGAGGTGAGGCACAACCAAATGCAACAGAAGCACATGGGTCATGTGCAGGAGAGGAAACTAGCCATTGAAATAGTGCAACTATGTGAAAACGTGATTTTACCATTGGATGGAGCAGATTTTTTACATTTAATGAGGCGATCTTGGATGATTTTTTACCATTTTCTCAAAGGTAAGTGGAAATTAATGAAAATCTGATTTTTTTTACCATGGATAGATTATAAAAGGGAGGGCATAGGTCACAATTGGTTCCTTTTCTTTATTAATATTTTGTGCTCTGTGATTATCTACAATTTTTGCTACCTCGCCATCTATAAGTCTTGTATTTCTAGCCAAGAATCTCCATCTGACATCAGTAATCCTGAGTTTATCTTTCAACCAAGAATGACGACCACCAACCCTATGGAGGAGCACTCTGCACCCATCATTGCATCAAATGAGATGGGATTAGATGACATTCAAGAATTGATCCCTGAGGTAGAAGAAGTTGTTTCCACGCTGGCTAAGGGAAAATAGAAGATGTAAAATTGGGCTTCCTCAAAGCTCTACACCGCTCCTCAGAATGTAACGTCCACGTGACAGGTCACTGAGGATTGATCCCCCATCAATGATCCATTAAAGCGTATAATGAGTGCTACAGAGGAGGCCATTCTTGTTGAGCCCATATCTTGGCGATCGCCTTATGTCAAGCCGTGCAAGCCCTCTGCGTGCATGCCAAAGAACATCGATATAGTCTGCGAATACTTGCAGATGCCATTGATCCTTGAGGACTTTCCCCTTGTTGGTAAAATGTTTGATAAAATCCCACATATTAAGTTTGATAAACATGACTTGGAAAATGTAGAAACGTTCCCTGAGATCGCACCGAAGAATTATTTGGAAAGAGTTCTCTATGAAGAGGTTCCGAAAGATGAGCCAATCCCTTGGGCGCGTGGGATGAACAACACGGGATCCTAAATATGTTAAGGATTTTGTATTTTGGGAGGTACCAAATCACCGAAATATACGTGCGCCAGCTGCTCACCTTAGTCCATGAGGGCTGCCTATGGATTCAAGGGAGAATCCAAATAGACGTTGCACTGATCCTTCGGATCATTGGCCTGCCCAAGAAGGGGCCTCATTCGATGAAGGGATTCAGAAAATTAATGAGCTGAAGGTGGAAAATGACGTAAAAACAAAATACAAGGTGCGGAGGGACAAAAGGGGATTTTTGGTCCAGAACATTGCTGACCCGAGAGTCCACCTAGGCACTCTAGTCCTTGGATTCAAATTCATGCGAAAATATCACCCAAATATGGTGCTGACACATGTCATTGCCTTGGCAGGGAAATGTGAGAAGGAGGTCATTTATAACTTGTCCCAGTTTCTTTGTGAAGAATTTCTGGAGAATGTGCGTGATGCGCAAGAGATGGGTAAGAAGTTCTACTACTGATCGCTGATCTTACTAATTATGTTGGTAGCATGGGAGACTCCAAGAGATGCAATCCTCCCTGAGATAGAGTCAAGCGTATGCGAAGGGTTGCACTATGATAACCTATGGGATTCATCTGACCCTCGGTGTGTCAAGGAGAATAAATATTTTGGGTGTATTTTGAAGGCGCTCTGGCTACTGCCATGCATTCCCAACCCAGCTCTCGCTAGTTGTGTATGAAAAATACAAAAGCGTTTTTGAATTCTAGGTAACCATGCACACTTTGTAGATCAAGGTGTGCAAGGATTTTTCATGTTATACCTTTCCATTTATGGTCATGGAGGAAGAAGTTGACCATGTCATGGTGACTTGGCCGACCGCATGGAATTTCAGGCTTGGCTCCAGCTAGCCCATTATGTCATCCACTTCAAGAAAATAGAAAATAGGGAAGGACACAACCGAGTTGCGTACTAAGATAGGCGCTGAGAAAACTAGAGATAAATACACTGAGGCCAAAGGAGAGAAGGAGCCAAAAGCAGAGAAAGATAAAGAACAGGATTTGGGAGGTGAGTAGGATGTGGAATCTAAAGGTTTATATGGGCTAAACGGGGATGGTGTTGAATCTCCATGCAGCATCAAGAGAGGTGCAGAAACCTCGAAAGGTTTTCACAAAAAGGGAAAAGGGTCCAAGGCCGAAGGGGAGGAATAGGTCACTCTAACGAAAGAGGACCTTGACAAGATCCCAGATGTAATCACTTCTGTGGCTGAGGACAGATGGACTAGCATGGAAGCATAGTACAAGGCCATAGTGGATGCCTTGTAATCTGGTTTTCAAATATTATAGTTGAATACAGACACTCTACAAGCGAGCGTGGATCAAGTGAGGATGGTGCAAGTGAGCCTGTCCACCACCTTGATCATCACAACATCTGAGAGAAAATTCTTCCCGTTCTCGGGTGCATCCATGACCCTGGAACAACTAGAGCTATGCGCACAGGTGAAAACCTGCCCTGAGGTCAGCTTTGACCTCATGAAGATGCTCAATGGAAAGCTACGAGCTCTCCACATCTTCATTTCTGTCGAGTTGCAAAGAATGGAGGCGTGCGCACGACAGCAGCTAAGTGAAGCTAAGTAGACTGCAGCCACGAAGACAACATAATCAATACAGGGTAAAGTAGTACAATAGGTGGCCATAGCTCAGTGCGTGGAATTAGAAAACATCTTCGATAGATTTTGTGGTGAAATTCCAGAATTGGTCATCCCGATCTCCGTCGCGCTACAAGTAAAGATTGAAATCCTAGTCACCATGCTCAAGGATTCTAGATGAGATATCCAAATGGTGAAGGAAAACTTTGAGCAACAAATTGATGCATTCCAAGCTAATCTACAGCCTAAGACCCCTCCAGAGGTCTGCGTGCAATGGGTCGCTCTTGTTAAAACCGAATTTGCAAGCATCTCTGCCAATGTTGAAAATGGCTCGGAACTTCTGGAGACCACCATGGGATTGTGGACCTTTGTCCATATAGATCCACTTGTCAAAAATATTACTCAGAAGTTGCGCACCAAAGGTCGGGAATTTGATGATTTGTAGGAGGCCTTTCCCATGTTCATTCCAGCCTAGCACATGACACAGCTTTAGACCAGTCAGAAGCTGCGAGATGAGGTCGAGGAGATCTGCTGGAAGAAACAGATTGTCACTGATCACATGAAGCCATGGGTGGAAAAGGAAATGAAGTTGTCTCACAACCTGGATGTTGCAGTAAGAAATATTAATCAAAATTTGCAAAGTGTCACTTTGTCCATAGAAGGGCCAACTTCGGAGAAGCTAGTGGAGACCGTGTAGAGCGTTGTAGACTAGAGTGTGGGCATCTTGGCACCCTTTGTTGCTGCTATTAAGGAGCTCCAGAACAAGATGAATAACCTAGTGCCTTTGTGACTCGGGACAAGTCACAAGATTGTGTTGGAGGCCTCTTGGAGTGGGGTCCCCTAATTCTGAGCTTTGAAGACCATTTTGATATATTTTTGTAATAGATTTTGTAAGTTTAGTCATGTGTAGCACAAGTCAAAGAGATTTGGGGTGGTTCAAAGCCCCTCATGGGTTGTAATGGGTAAAAAGGGTAGAACAAGGGGCCTCAAAACATGGTTTGTGGACACTATATTAGCGCAGGCTAAACGTATAAATATCAATCTAGATCAAGTCGAATAAGTCAGTTTTTGATAATATTAAATTTTGAATGATAGATCTAGCTGTGTTGTGATATTTTTTATGGATTTGTCCTGGTAAAAGGCTCTTGATGGCTATGTGCACGAAGACGTTAGTCTTTCTGTGTGGGGACCCCACTAGTTGTGTGTGCGGGTGAACTGAAGTTCTTTGTATGAAGGATTTCAACTATTATGAATAAAGAACTGTTGTTGCAGATATATGAGTCTGAAATGCATCTATTGTTTATGTTATGATTGTTTTTGCATATTATTTCTGATTCTTGTGTTGTCTGCATTTAGATATCTTGCGCAACTACTTTTGGGTTTAGATGAATGATTATTGGATGGGTCTAATGTTATTGGGCTCTGATATTTTTTTTAAGAGCTATTACTTGGCTTATTAATTCTGTGTTAAACTGCGCAAGATAGTCTGCATAATTGACCTAAATCTATATGTTAAGTGTTTCTTGGTTAGGGCTTCTATGTGGAGGTATATTCATGGTTATTTTGGATCTTATGGCACCCACATCATTCAAATATCTCTCAGGGTGTGGAAACCTGGTTCCAACACCCCCCATACTGCTTCAGGTGAGACTTTGACTTGCGCAAGTAGGTCACTGCCAAAAGGGCCAGTAGCAAGAGGGTTTTATTGGTTAACCTCAACTCCAAACCTAGGTCAAGACCGCTCAAGGAAATACTCTTAAATATAATTCATCGAAATAAAGAGTTTCATTTTCATATTGATGCATTTAGAGTATTTTGAGCCAAGTCAAAATATCATCAAGTTTCATCTCCATACCCCTTTGCATAAATAACAACCAAATCAATACAACGCTTAATAAAATAAATCCATATAAATTTTACATTTTATAGGGCTCATTCCACCAAATTAGCCTTGGCTAGGGCCTTGGAATAGGCTGTAATTAATTTTATAAAGAAGTTAAAACAAACAAGTAGCATCTTGCGGTAGGGAAATCCAATTGTTGCATTTTTACTCTGGGAATCTCTTCTTAAAAGAGTCATGCACGAGGTCATGTTGGATCTAGTGAGGTAATCATACCTACTTCGTTGGCGAAGATAGAAGAGGTGCACGTAATAAAAATGGTAAACCTCAGATTAACCATTGTCGAGGAGCCTAGGGTCACTTGTAGCAAACCTCATATTTACCATCTCGAGGAACTTTCAAAGGGATTGATCTTGATACTATGCCCTTGCATGTATATCAAATTGTAGATTGTTCCCCCAAGTGAAATTGTCTCAGTTGGTGACCTTAGTGGCCATAATATTTAGGATTTTTCCCAAGGTGACGGTGGAGGGAAGGTTCCACTGTACTTGGAGTAGAGGTTTACTAGAGTCACTTGGACTTTCTGGAGGGTACTCTTCACTTCAAGATGGCATAGTGAAGTTACTTGCACTAGACTGTTTCATTAAGAAGGTTGTCAGGGTAATTGTTCCAACTACCAGTTTTCAACATTAATTTCCACAATGTTCAATTTCATCACCAACTAGTATTTTTATTATGGAAACATACTGTTTGTGTGTGGTTTCTCTCTTAGATTTTGTAGGCCTGTGTACATTTTCTTGAATTTTAGAGACCTTATGTGTATTCTTTTGAAATTTTTTCATTTCGTGACTAAAAAAATATTAACGGTGTTTGAACTACCAATACATTCACCTAGAATGCAAGGGAAACCCCTTGATTATACACCTATTCAATTGGAATAAATCAAAACTGAAAGAGTTCAAAAATCAAGAACTGGGTCTACTGAACAAGGAGAAACATCCATTTTAATACATCCTGATTTCGAAGTTAATCAACCTCAGATAATTGAAAAATATCAAGAACAACTAGAAATTTCAGAAGTAATTACAATTGAATCTGTTACTAGCGAATTTTTAGATACACAATTCATTGAACCCAAAACATCTGAGCCTGAATCTAAATCTACTGCGTCTGAGTCACCTTCAGATATCATAACCCCGACTCCTAGTCATCCTTGTTCACCTCGAGTGAAACTTATTATTATTGAGAATCTTCCTCCTGGCCTAATTAACATTGAAGAGATATCTGACGTGGAAGAAGAGATCACAATTCCTTCTCATCAAGAATATTTAGATCTAAGGTATAGTGAAAAAATCTACCCTTTCATTCCTTTTAGACCGGATCCTTGGTATCATCAATTTACCGACTTTATGCATAGCTCTGGTTACAACCAGTCACCACGCTGCATACCTTTTTAGTCTATACCAAGACTTAGCTACATGGATTCACAAAGCATGTATACTGAGTCATCTATGTTTTCTTCATCACCAAAAAAATTTTAGAATGGCTATCCATCTGTTCCCACTGGGTACCAGCCACTCTATGGCACTTTCTTAGGAGCATCTCTATCCTCCGAAACTTCTACCAAGTCAACTAGTATGTATGAATCTACCACCAAAACTTTCATAATGGAACACGTCTATATTTTTTCTGGGAATATCCCTCAAGCTAGCTCATAAGGTGGCTATATAGTGCCTGGGGGGCAACAACCTCTCCAAGGACAACAGCCTTTTCAAGGGCAGCAACCCTTCCAAGGGCAGGAGATTTTTCAAGGGCAGCAACCTCTCCAAGGGTAGAAACCTTTCCAAAGGTAGCAAAATTATCAAGAACAACCATCCTTTCAAGGAGGACAACCTTTTGCTGGAAACTATGCCTCGATTGTAGGGAAAAAAATTTCTGGTAATTATCAAACTTATGTTCCAATGCCTCAAACTAGTTATGTTCAAAATTTTTCATTGCAACATTCGATGGGATCTCCTTACCCAGGGATAAATACTATGTGGAACCCTTTTTTCAATCAACGGTCTTTGCAACCTACATCAAAATTACCTTATAATCAAATTGATTAGCCAGCTGGAAAATTTGGTTTTACCCAAGTCCAATAGTATGTTCAAGGTGCGATTCAAATTACCCCATAGTATCCATTCCAAATAGTCAGCAAGCTATTCTGAGTACTCCAAGTACTCCTATCAAATCTGCTACACAAATTTCTATTCAACAACCAAGTACATCTATCCCTGGAGTTTCTCAAACCCTTATTGTTACAACCCTTCAAACGACAACACCAACTGTTACACAAGAAATTCCTCTGATTAATTCTCATCAAACTTGACCTACAGTTCAGTCTATTCCTCAAACATATGTAGGAAAACTTGGTGCAACTTTCAAACAAGTCTACCTTTTACAGGTCAAACCTTTCAAAGTCATTTTGTTCAAAGTCAACGATTTCAAGGGAAATTTTAATATGGAAAAATGGGACAAAACCCAGTTTACCAGAGCCAACCATACCCTGGTTATACATATCAAATACCAGCTCAACCTTAGTTATGTATGGCTAACCCTGGATACCGTGGAGGTACAAAAATTCCAACTGCTCATACTATCCCATGTTTTCCTAGATATCCTCCTCTGGCTACTGGTATTGTTCCTCAAGGTTATCTGTTTTCACAAAAAAAACCTAACCAACAGTTACCATTCATTGCAACTTTAGACTTACCGGACTTGTCTCGGCTAACGAATGATCTAATTTACTATCTTCCATTTTGGTCGTTAATGGCTACTAAGTTTCTAGTGATATTCCAAAGTTTGAAGGAAAATCAGAAGAAGACCCCTCAAATCATGTATGACTTATCATCTGTGGTGTGCATCCAATTCCTTAATCGATGATTCGATTCATTTGATACGTTTTCACAGAACTTTGATCATATTAGCTGCAAAGTGGCACATTGAGTTACCATGAGGCTCTTTCAACAATTTGGGCACTTTAGCAACAACCTTCCTTACTAATTTTCAGTTGCCAGTCCATTTTGATAATGACATGAAAATTTTGACTTCGTTAAAATAGATTAAATCTACGTACATTTCAGATCACATACACGAATGGCGACGTAGATGACATTTAGTCAAAGTTTTCATTCTGGATCAAATTATGGCCGAATGGTTCATCAAATCATTTCTTCTTAAGATTATTGAATATGTAGCTAAAGGAGGCATTGTAATAGAAGAGCAGGTCATAACTAAAGAAGAGTACCTTGTTTACACAAAGTCTTGTAATTTGTATGAAAAAATTCTTGATTTACCACTCTCAGGTCAACTCACTACAACTCCTTCCGATTCTCATTCCATAGACAGTGTAATTGGTATAGTTAATATGACAAAGAGTAAGAAGAAATCATCTATATATACTTCTCCAATCATAACTCTACCAGATTCACGTAAAGGAGATCCTTCCCCAGAAACTTCTACCGAGATTCACTTCATAGACTCATCTACAACCAAAGCTAAATCATCCGGTAATAATAAGAAGGGGAAGGGTAGAAATAAACAAAACACTTCTCTCAAAGAGAAAGCTGAAAAAACCAAAACATTAGAAAAAAAATGGAAACCTCGTTATCCTTGTCTTATCTGTGATGAGGATCACTTTACCAAAGAGTGCCCACATCGGGTTGAAGTATCCAAATTTGTCAAACGTTCACCCACGCCTGCTTTCCCGAAAGGCCATTTTCCATCACAAGACATCAAAATGATCGGATCTTCTTCCAATTCATCGACATATATCCTGATGATGTCCCAGGTCATGGTAGTGACACGATATCAATACTATGGATCTAAGAGTCATGTAACTGGAAAAGAAACTGAATCATATAGTCAACCACCAGTATCAACTCCTCCAGTTTTCGAACCATTAAAAATCGAGAAACCTAATCCTAATTTAGTGATTAAACTGCATGCCAAAGGTGTACTTTGAAAATCAGCTTTTAATACACATGTGAGAGCTGCTCAAAATTATAATATTGTTGAAAAATTGGCCATATCCTCTTTTGAAATGTCAACCCTCAAAGTGCCGCAATATTATCCAACTCATAGGAAATTACTATTATCAACTATAGGAGTGATTGATCCTCAAGCCCCAAATCTCATTATCTTTGATCTCAAGAAATTTGCGATGGGCCTCTAAATTAGACATAAATTAAGGCCCATCTGACCTTTCTTTAACTCATCTACCTCCCTTATGCACATGAAAATATATATTAAAACTCTCCTTCTGCACTTAATAATTTTTTCTTATGCTTTAATATTTTCTTAGGAAGGTTTAAAGGTAATTGCATATTTGTGCCTAATATTGGTTATTTTTGTAGAATATTGTGATAATATTTGGCAGATTATGAAGATTTGGAGAAGGAGATAATTTAGGGACTCTCTCCCTACCACTGGAAGATCAAGATTGAAGAATAAATGAGCACAATATCATTAAATTATTGAGAAATCTTGGAGATATTCAATGGGGTTGTCCACCCTCCTTAACTCTCAGAGGCAGCCAAGCAACTCAATCCTTGTTTACATGGAGTCAAGTAGAATCAATCACCCAAAATATTCTCTCCAGTAATTCGAGTTCCAAAGGCATCCAAGCAACTCAAAGAGGAGTTCACTCAATCTCTGTTTACTTGGAGTCAAGTGGATTCAATCACCGCAAATATTCTCTCCAGCAGTTCGAGTTATAGAGGCAGCCAAGCAACTCAAAGAGGAGAGCACTCAATCTATGTTTACTGGGAGTCAAGTGGACTCAATCACTATTTTTTAGGGAGTTGTTGGTAGCTTCCCTATAGAATAAAGGGAGCAGTGTTAGAGCTAGGAAGAGTTAGTTAGTGAGTCGATTCCATTCAGAACTATTGTTGCGAGCTATTGATCTTTTTATTTTATTCAATAATAAAACTTTCAGAGATGTATGAGGTTACTATTTTTATGAAATGAGAAAATTGATTTCCTTTTACTAATTTAAGTTTCAGAGAGTGATTCTCATGGGTTAGGGCCCAATCCATGTGCCTCAGCTTCTCTACTATTTTCATTCTTTCCTTTATGTCATTTAGCTAGTTTTTCTTCTTCCATTTAGTTAGATCTACTTCTGACAGTTTCATTTCTGCTTAGTCTTTGATTTTAGTTCGCTGTTGTATTTTTTTCATTTTCTTGTGAGTAGTAGAATAGAGGATAAGCCTCTAAAAGCTGTGGATCTAGACTTCCCTTCTCATCTCTGTCGATAGAGCTCGAGGAGGGTAAACCTTCCCATAGACCAAAAAAATTGATTTATGTTCACTATTTCCATCTCTGTGTTACGCCTCTAAACCTTGCATTTACGCCTCATTACCTCCTTTCTTCCGCTTATTTTAACTGCTGCACCCACTTTTTTCTCCCTAATAGAACATAAGCCCTTCAACCGCCTTATTCCTTAGTTTCTATTGGTTACGGTTGCCTTACTCATTGTAACACAAAAACGATGGAAAAATCATCAAAGTTGACCTCTGCCTTTCCTCCTCAAAATCCCCTCTATTGTACATCGAAAATCACAAATAATAATGTTGTGTTCCTTACATTAACACTTACCGCTCCCATCTGCCGATTGCAATATTGCGATCATGCTCCAGTGCTAGTCCCACCACCATGTCACCCATCGCAATCACACTTTGCACATTTCCCCTTTTTTATTTTAGAATTATGACTTCCAAATGCCAATTGCGATACTGTGATCGCGCTCCACCACCGTTCTCGCCACCACATCACTCAGCGTATTTAGCACATCCTAGCTCCTTCCTGTTCACATTTCACATTTTGTTCGTCGTAGTTGTTAACCCGTTGCACTTTGCACTTCGCAAATTTTGCCTCCATCGCATCTCCGTAATCGCACTTTTCAATTCATTCCACTCTGAAGCCCTTTCTACGCTATAATAAGGTTTTATAAATTTTAACCCCGCTATTTCCACTTATAAGCCTTGTTTCATATGCTAATCCATCCATTAGGCACTTTAGCCCTTTTCTTTCCTCCAAGCTGCAAATCAACACTTTTTCAGTTAGAATTAAATCATGGATAACTTAGTTGCACGGGTAGAAGCATGGTAGATAGAGGATAAGTAGAGTGCATTTAGCCATTTGGCCAAGTTGAGTGTGGTTTAGAATTAGTTTCCTTTCTTCCATTTATTTTAAGCAATATGGTTTGGTTTCTTTTTAGTAATTTCATTTTTTGCAAATTAAATTAGTTTCATTCCTATCATCTCTTTTTAGAAATTCAGTTTTCCTTTCTGTCATTTCCTTCAAGTAATTTACTTTCCAGTTCTTATCATAGTTTAATAAATAGCACCCTTTCGTAAAGCAGGAGATGATGACATGAACAGAATGCATATACTATGTCTATAGCACTGTCACCTCCAATTTTATACGAATGCCGGGTTGATAAAGTAAAGTAGGGTATGCCCTGGGAGTTGCAGCACTCTTGGTGCAATACAAGGGCTCGCCACTTTTTGGTAATGTTTCCAGGGAGGTTTCTAGTAGATGCTTTGATTTTGTTTTTAGCATTCTTTTCTTATTTCCTTTATCTTCATTTCATTTCATAAATATTAAAAAAATACAAAAATATCTAATTTTCATGCCTCATAGGAGTATGGATACTCATAAATTAAAAAATATATATATAATTCTCCAATACCAACCCCCCCCACTTGACCACGTGGTGCAGTAAGAACCACATCACCATACACTTTTGAGGTAGAAGAGATGGATGAATATGATGACAATGAAGAAGATCTTATTGGGTTTCCCATTCAAGATATGGACATCAGTGTACATATGAAGAACATCCCTCCATCTTTCCTTCCCAAATTCCATGGTATGAGGACAGAGGATCCGAAAACATTTCTCTTTGAATTTGAGATACTCTATAGATCTTATGGCTACTGATCACACAATCAGAAATTGATATTGTTTCCTGCAACATTTAAGGAGAGATATCTTAAATGATTCATGAGTCTAGGTACTAATTCAATAATATCATGGAATGATATGCAAAATATATTTCTAGAAAAATACAAAGATTGCGATAATAGAGAAGAAAATTTTAGAATGAACCAAGAAGAAGATGAGAGCCTTGAGGATCTAATAGAGAAGTTCATGTATAATGTTAAGAGGGAAAATTTGCATCATTTATGATTTGACACACTAAAAACCCTCTTACTTACAACAATTAGTGTTGGAACAGGGTCTCCTACGAGCTACGAAATTGGTCCATTTTGAGTACTTTTGATTATATTTAGTCCAGCGCAACGGTTTTGGGGTGGGTCAAAGCCTCGAAAGTTTTGTAATGGGAAAAGGGTAAAACCAAGGGTCCACAAACCATGGTTTGCAGACCATAGGAAAGTTAAGTTAAAGTATTATAAATAGAGGAAAATTTTGTATTGTAAGGTAAGAAATGAGGAGCCATTGATGCGAATTGAGGTTTAATATATCTATTTGGGATATTGGGGAAGGAATCCTATTGGCTGTGTGCACAGAGATCTAGAGTCCAGATGTGTGTGGACCCTGCTGCTGTGTGCGCAGGCTGGGATGGGTATTGTAAGAAGGAATTGATGAGTTGATGAATATGAAAGGCTTCCTGCGAACTGAATCTATTTGTACTATATTTTGTGAATCATTGGTACTTACTGCATTCTATAATTTATGTATTTAAGCTGTGAAAAACTTGTGTAAGTGTGTTTGCTGTATCTGGATCTATTCTGTTCTATTTTATGCTATATTGTGGTATTGTCCTGGAAATATATAACTATAGATCTAGCGCACGTGGATGCGAAAGAGATGTAACGACCCTGCATGGGAAGAGGTGATCTGGGTATTACAAGGTCAAATGCAGCTCTTCTTGCCTTACCTATCCTTTCTTAGGGTGCAAAAACCTGGTTCTAGCACCCACCCATACTATTTCGGGTGAGACTTTGACCTACAAAAGCAAGTCATTGCCGAAAGGGCCAGTAGTATAGGGGTTTGTTGGCAAACCTTGAACTCCGAACCTGGGTCATGACTACTCGAGCCAACAAATGGTTCCGTTGCCAAGACCTGAAGCATTTTGAGGAAGGGATAGAGTAATGAAAAGAGAGTATTGGAAGCCTGAAAGGAAGGAAATCAAAGAGTGGTTCGAAAAGCAGATCCAGGAATTTGCGGTAAAAGAAAATCACAGCGAGAAGTTGACAGTGGAAAGCTGGAAAAATAGGTACCTTCTTACAGAAAGCTATGAAATATTATTTGTAACATTTTCAATCGAGCTTCAGGAGTGGTTGGCTAGAATCATAGAATTCCAGAAGTGTTGGAAGGGTGAGCGAGTCACTCAGTGGACCCCAGAGCTGATCCAGCAGCTAGAGAAGACTAATAATACTATCACACGTACAGTAGATCATTGGGTGGACAGTGTAATAGGAGGATTTGTGAAAAAATTTGCCATTGATTAGTTTGTCTCCTACTCTGAGACTGAACAATGATTCTTTAAAGGGTTCAAGGGAAAATTTCTGAAGACATTAACCTTGTTGATTAAGATCTTACTGTGTAAAAAAAGCATTCTATGTAGTCATACCAACTGAATGACCTCGGATCTAGATGAGAGAGCGACACGTAGTGGTAAATACTATTAGACTAACCTCAATGGGGGGAGATCCACCTATAACCTATTGCGAGAACTAGCTGTGCAAGACCCCCGGCTACACCACCATCCAAACTACACAAAGGTAAGAACTCACCCATACCTCCAACCCTGCCGAACAGTAATATGGCTGTGCACCTAAGACTGCCTACCTTCAATGGGGTAGGAGATGAGGATATGGACTGGTTTTGGTTTGTTACAGACTCCGTGTGGACTGCGCAAAATGTGACAACTGATACGGTAAAGAGGGTGCAGCTGTCCCTGGTGTTCGAAGACATATCATTGGACTGGTATATGCGATACATTTCCAAAAACAGGGGTGCATCTATTCAAGATATCAAGGATTCCCTGAAGCATCAGTTTCGGAAGCCAACATATTACTCTCAGCTGGTAGCAAAAGTAAAATACTTCAAGCAAGGTGCATCTGAATCTGTGTGGGAGGTTGATCAACGATTAAAGAAATCAATCAGGGAAGGAGGGTTTCAGTATGACGATAAAAAACATATAGAATGGTTCATCGCTATGCTGTTACCCCACCTGCGTATGCCAATGAGTCACCAAACCTTTCAGTTGCAAGAGAAATCTATGGAAGTCACTATGAAACAAGAAGTTGCACCCAAAGAGGATACTTTGATAGGAGTACAACAAATTTAGGAGCAGCTTGGAGCTATGCACATGGAAATTCGAGACCTGTGAAAGGAGTGAGGGAAAGGAGCTAGCGCAGATATATGGTGCATACAATGTTGGGTATCATGCCATAAGAAGGATCAGTGCCCTCTACTGGCAGATTACATGTAGGTAGGAGGGCGTAGTCTGGTACGCCCAGGATCAAGTGGGGAACCAATTTTGTCACGACCAGGCTCGAGCAGACCTGCACTGTGGTGCAATGACTACTATGTAGTAGGGCTGCATGATACGAACCATTGCCCTTGGCTAGGAACGTACATCTCGGAACTGAAGCAATAGTAGTGCAGGTTATGCCAGTCGGTAGGACATGATGAACAGAACTGTTTCACTTACGACTTGATGATAGATCATGGGAACTTGTATAGGTTACAATTAGACCTTGCATCACCAGGAACATCCGCGAGCTTCGGAGGCTCTCCAGCACGGGGCAGAGGAGGTCGGGGAGGAAGTGCAGGACAAGGACGTCGACAGTTAATCTGTTATAACTGCAGGGAGGTAGGAAATTTCGCTAGGGACTGCCCAAATCCCAATAGGAAATCGTGCAAATATTGTAGACATTTGGACCATGTGGTTGAAGATTGCCCAATTTTAATAGCAAAGATGCAGGAAAAACAACCCACCCCTATGAAGAATGTGCAAAGGGTTAAAGCCGAGCTAAGAAGCATAGACCCGAGTGTAAAATTCATAACACGCAGCGGGCTAGTCACCCAAGGAGCAAAGGAAGTGTCCGCCAGGGATCTTATGACCTCTCCGGAAGGATCGAACATCAGCAAGTAACAAGTGACAATAGCAGAGGCTGACACACCTCAAGATAGAGGAGGGGGTTGAGCCCTTTCTACAGGCATGTCTAAAGCTGCTACATAACCCATGGGCTATCGAGAACCTTCAAGAATTAATGCATAGCTGCACAGCTCAGCCCAATCTGATTCCCTAAATCAAGGATTTTCACAAAGTATACAGGTATAAAAAACACATCAGAAGGGAAATGCGGTTGATTGTGTAGATTCGTGACTACAAGATGCATCAAGTTATTTTATACCTTGGATCAAATGCGAATGTATTACCAAAAAAAACATGGCAATGAATGAGAGAGCCTAAATTGGAATGGTATACCATGCAGTTGCACATGGAAAATCAACATAAGATCATCCCATTGGGAAGGCTGCCAAAAGTCATGGTAGATATCGCAGGGGTAAAAGTCCTAGATAAATTTGAAGTAATAGAAATCGTGGAAGATGTGGATCCCTACCCTACACTCCTAGGACTAGACTAGGCTATAGATATGGGAGGTGTCATCAATCTTAAAAAGCATAGCATGGTGTTTGAAAACAATGGTACACGCGTAATAGTACCACTGGATCCCGCAGAATGTGTACAGTATACAGAGCTAGCATGCGACGAGGAAGAAATAGATGACATCCACAAATTGACTACGCGAGACGAAGATTGGATTAACCGCACGACAGAAGGAGTGCTCTGCTAGGAAAAGGACATTGAATGGCAGGCACAGTGGGGAACTGAAAATTGGCGGGATGAGGTTTCGGCCGGCTACGATGTGCTTCGATTCATAAGAGTGCCCGCTCCATCTTGGTGAGGTAAGGCTACCTTGCAGCAAGGACACGGGTAACGATAGGTTTGTCTGCGTTCGGAAGCCAATTCCCAAAGACGTGAGCTGAAGACTTCTTCACAGCACTACATGTGCACGTAGGTGGGATCCCCGCAGGCACACTGTGCACTTGGAAGGGTGTCGGGACAAAGATGATCCTCTGATTTGGGCCCCGGTGGGAAGATGGATCGGGGTCCCGCGGGTCCCGCGGACACGTGCGGATGACCCTTTGGTAGAGAAACACAATAGTGCAGTGGGGCCCCAACAAAACAAGTTTCGTATCCATGCCTAGGGTTGCATGTTGCGCCATTGTTCGAATGCGGGCTACCGTGCACGCACAATTGGGAGGTGGTGGTGAAGTATCTAACGGGCCTGTTAAGGTGTGGATAACTGTGGACACTCGACATATCTTTGTCGCGCACTGGCACCCTAACTAAAGTAAAAGCGTGCCTGTCAACAGGTACGATGGCCAAGTTGCTATAATGGTAATTGGATTGCATTACGAAACCCCTGGCATCGAATTTAATTCAAGATATGCGAGCAGCACGCAAGCGTCATCCAGAATCTATAAATATGTGGGAAAACGTTCAGGCCGTATGAATAACGACCTTTAGACCACTACACATTGGTGAGAAGGGAACCTTACCGTTAAATAAAATGGGCAGCAGGCCATCAATACAGCAATTAATAATGAGTTTGTTCCGGACGATCGATGGGAAGTTTCAAGTGGAGTTTACTCTACCATGGGATGGCCCCGGACAGTATAAGGTTAACAGGATGGTTGCGCTCAAGGCTTCATATTGTCTCTGTACCCTGCCTCTACTATTCCCCTGCTTGTTTGTTGGGATCTTTTACGTTGTCTAGGAAACTTGTCCTTTTGTTGCTATGGAAAACGCTAACTCTTCGTCACCTACCAGTTTAGTGCCTGCAGATATCATGTTGAGAGGGTCTGGGGATGCCAAGCTTGATACGATGATTGGCCTCTGGCCCCCTGTAGGAAGAATTGACTTTGAACCCCGTGCAGAGGGGCACCACAGCTGCACGATGGAAGTTCCGGACCTTTAAAACCCTGGAATGATCGCAGGCTCCAGCCAAATGGCCTTAGATGATACCACAAAGGAGGGCATGCAATTTCCACAGTTCGCCACCAACACTACAATATTCAACTCGCAGCTAGTCCTGTGCACGAAAGGGGTGAAGCATTATAGGGATACACTGTGAATTCTCCGCAGTTCTGGACTATCGACCAGCGACAGACATATTTTTTCATTACCACACACTATCGTGGCTTGCAGCCACACCCCGATAGCTACAGAACTACAGATAGACTTGGCGCAGCTACCCCATGAGGTATTAAAGGAATTACACACCTTTGTGTTGCAAGAGCTCCGTAAACGTGACCGGATTGGATGGCAGCAGCGTGAAATACCCCCGAAAGTTCGGGAACAATGGATCACAGAAGCCACGAACATTATTAACGAAAAACTTACTCTGGGAAATTAGTTGGTCGAGGTGGCCATGCAGCTCTGGACAATAGTCTGGTTCAACCCCTTGCTTTAGCATGCCCAAGAAGTCTTACACAGATGGAAGCTGCGTTCGATCAGGTCGAGGATACCTTACCGTCCCCCATCCCTGCACATCGTCTAGACCTCTTAAAAAACCGCACCGCCTTCATAGACACGATTGTGGAGCTCTACTGCGCCAAGCACGTCATTAGAAAGCACTTGAAGCCATGGGGGGATATTGCACTCCAGATGTCTCAGCATGCTCAGAATGCCATCATTCGCCTCCACTGGATATTGGAGCAGGTTACCACAGCTCTGAAAGGCCCTACGTCCCTGAAGCTTGTCAATATTGCGCAATGTGATGTTGCCCAAAGTCAGCAAGTGCTCCCTCTTCTCATCACCGTTTTCAATACCTTGCGTGCGCAAATAGCGGCCGCACCACTGCATTGACTAAGGACAAGTCACAAGATTGTGTTGGGAGATTGTTGGAACAGGGTCTCCTACGAGCTATGAAATTGGTCCATTTTTTAGTACTTTTTATTATATTTAGTCTAGTGCAGGGGATTTGGGGTGGATCAAAGCCCTGAAAGCATCGTAATGGGCAAAAGGGTAAAACCAGGGGTCCGCAAACCATGGTTTGTGGACCATAGGAAAGTTAGGCTAAATTATTATAAATAGAGGAACATTTTGTATTATAAGGTATGAAATGAGGAGCTATGGATGGGAATTGAGGTTTAAGATATCTGTTTGGGTTTTTGGGGAAAGGACTCCTACTGGCTATGTGCGTAAAGATCCAGAGTCCAGCTGTGTGCAGACCTTGTTGCTGTGTGCGTAGGCTGGGATGGGTATTGTAAGAATGAATTGATGAGTTGATGAATACGAAAGGTTGCTTGCGAACTGAATCTATTTATACTGTATTTTTCGAATCATTGGTACTTTCTATATTTTTTACTCTCTATATTTAAGATGTGAAAAACCTGTGTAAGTGTGTTTGCTATATCTGGATCTGTTCTGTTTTGTTTTATGCTATATTGTACTACTGTCCTGGAAATAGATAACTATAGATCTAGCGCACGTGGATGTGAAAGAGACCTATCGACCCTGCACGATAAAAGGTGATCTGGGTATTACAAGGTTGAACGCAGCTCTGTTTGCCTTACCTATCCTTTCTTAGGGTACGGAAACCTGGTTCCATCACCCACCCATACTAGTTCGGGTGAGACTTTGACCTGCGAAAGTAGGTCACTGCCGAAAGGGCCAGTAGTATAGGGGTTTGTTGGAAAACCTTGAACTCTGAACCTAGGTTAGGACCCCTTGAGCCAATAATTAGGGATGACTGGATTGATCTCCTTAATCTCATGAGTAGAGGAGGTGTATACCAATTTTCATTTAAATAAATTTGTGAAACATGCAAGCGCATATCAAGAGGAAGGGAAAGAGTAAGAAAACAAACATCAACATTGGTAAGGCAAGATGAACTTGGAAATTTTCTTGACAACGTTAAAACATAAATTCTTAGCAATCTAAGTGAACAAGTAGAAATGTTAAGAATGTAAAATGAGAAAAAAGAAGATGCTGATATTTTTTTTATCCATGCGGAATCATATGCTACTAAGTTTTGTCCATCATTACACAGGTTTAAAGAAGTTTACCAGGAAGACAGTGGAGAAAGGCAATCACCAAAGAAGCTATGTTATGTAGCTCCAAGAATACCCTGGCAGCCTAGTCAACTTGATATGACGCAAGGACCCACTTCACAATTTCAATCTTATTCACATCCATCTCAAACTAATTGGGACACACTCCGTCCTTGGTAACCTTGGCCATCTCAAACCCAAAAAAAATCTTGGCAACATGGTTGGCAAGGTCCTTATTGGGAAAATACACAATATCCTCAATATTTGCCTCCATATCCTCCATACCCAACTCCATGCTATCCCTACCATCCACCTCCACCACAACCACAACCTCAACCACATCCATATCATATATCCACCCCCACTCAACTACCTATACCACCATTTCCAAACCCCCACCATGAAGTATCTCTGCCCAATTACAATGTTGAGGTACAACACTACCAAACATATCCTCTTGATCTAAATGTTCTACATCTTAGTTCAAGAAAGGGATCACAAAGAAGAAATTTTCTTAATGTCATTGAAGGACAACATCAAGAAGAAGAAGATCCAAACAAGGAGATCAAAAGATCAAGGGATGCACTTGATAAATAGCCAACATCAAAATAAGATGTTGATAATGTTTCCTTATGTTTACCAACATTTCCTCCATGTGTTCAAGAGAACAATCAGCAAAAAGAGGAAGATTTGAATGTCATAATAGAAGAGGACATCCAAGGTGATACAACTCAGCAAGTGGACCAGGGGCATCACAACTATATTGACATATGGTTCCAAACAGTCCTTAACTTGCAACTGTTATGGTCCCATGATTTTTTAGATTGGTGAGATCAAATGCATAGGGTAACATCAAACCAGTCTTTGGAGTCCTAGGACCTAGCCTTCCTGGACTCAGAGAGGGCTCTCTCTATTTTGTGCAGAGGATGTGAACTTGTTTGCTTTTAGGGTTTGATTTTAGGCTAGTTGTTAAGTTTGGGGTTTGTTTGTTTGTTTTGGTTGGGTAGATGATCAAGTAGAATAGGTGCAGTGAGGAAATATTCAAGTAATTGGGCTATGGAGTCAATAAAAGTCATGGAAAGTTCAATAAGGAATCATGGTGGATCACAGGGCAAATCTAGCATGGTCAAATGGATTTTCAAGGTTTCTGTGAGATGAAATGAACATTAATTTTGTGAACAAAGTAGGGCAAAGGGAAATTAAGAATCCTTTTTAAAATACTTTAAACAAGAAGGTACTTCAACGCTATTTAGCATAAATAAGTAATCAATAGACATGGCACACCAATAACTCTTTGATTCAACTCAAGAAAATAAGCATTCCAGACAAACAATCCAATGAAATATAGAAGGCGAGAAAATCATGTAGCTTCTAGTGATTTCACTTCAAGGTTAGAAAATATTTTAGATAAGCATACAAATTTAATCGAAGAAGAGGGAACTCATAGACATCATTGATCATATTCATAAATATCTCCAAAACAACTATTCAAGCATGGAAAAAGGGTATGATCGAAACATAGCCTCTTTGGAAAAACCTAATTAGTGGTATTTTAAAGATAAATCTCAAGAAAAATGTTTTAGTGACATCGAACAAGCAGGGCTATCCATAAAACATCTTTGATACCTACTGTATTGAACCATTCATGAGATAAAAAAGCTTGGTTGGGTCTAGAGAGCAACTAAGAATTCTCTAAAATGACCTAGCCAAGGAAAGCATAGAGACAGTGAAGAAAAAATAGAGCTAAGGTGTCTTTGAAAAAAAATTCTTACTCTAAAACCTTTGTTCTACTGCAATACAGAAAGATGAAACAACATGATACATAAAAAAACATGAACTGAATAGAATCACATCACCATTAACCAAGCTTAGGTATCCTGCAAGAAATCCTTATCCATCATCAATCAATATAAGCCATTCACAAACTGTAATATCCCAAAATAGGGAAAATCTACAATAATGGGAATATCTTAAGATATTCCAAAATTGGAGATTCAATAATACTTGCACAGAAAGCGCATTTTTCAGAAATATGAGTTTAAATAGAAAAATGAAGCCCATGAATCCATTAGATCTGACATTATTGAACTTATATCTATGAGGAGATAAGAAACAAATGACTTTTTCCTAGTTAAACAAGCCTCCCATGCTCAAAACAACACAAAAAAATTGAAACCCCAAGACTGAAACACACAGAAATTACTGCAGAAAAAGACAAAATAGTTATTGGAGGGTCATACTCAGAAAATGGAGAGAAAAATCAGATCTTCTATTAGATTACTCAATGAGGCATAAAAATAGAGATCTAGTCTCTTTTTACATAGATCCAAGATGACCCGACAAGGGTTTCTTGATAGAAATGATGTACATAAAATATCTGTTGTATATCTATGGATGAAGAACTGCATAAATATGGCTGATCATGCAAATAAATTGTTGTAGCTCCTTTTTCTAGCTTTTCCAGAAGAAGGTTGATCCTCCTCCTAGGAAACTAGCTCTCAAAATAAGGGATTAAACCCCTCCACTGCAACACCTTAATAAATAATGCAGTTTCTAAAAGGGACTACATTTTTTTTGAAGGTAACTACTTGGCCTAACACTAGATAGTGGAAAATGCACTTAGAAAGCTCCTCTTAGATTTCTTAAACAAGATCTCCATGAAAGAGTAAGGAAACCCCGCATGAGAAAACCCTTGCACTAAACAGTGTAGCAACTTAGCTAAAAATCCAAAGTATGCAAAGAAGTCTAAACAAACCACATAAAATATAATCTTCAATCATGCCCATATGGTTTCCATCTCATCCATTATATAGTTGGTGAGCTTCCTCACCAAGGGTCCCAGCCCATTATGAGGTTGCTTCCATGCAAAGGCTCTTCCACCAAAATTACATTGTCTCCATTTTCTTTGCTCATATTTTTACAACGATTTTTGTTGTAGTCAATATTGATTGGATCAATCTTGACTGGATCAACCTTGACTGGATCTTCATGCCTTGTCTCCTTTCACACTCAAGGTGTCTTCATTTTCACTAGCTAGATTGATCTTCATTCACATTGAGCTGTCTTTATTTAGAATCCACTCTTCATATAATAATGTTGTTGACTTGGTCAAACTTGACTTTGTCCACACATTTTAGACCCTATTCACACATGTGGATGCTTGATCTAGTTATTACATGATCCCTTTTTCACATTATGAGGGATTTTTAATTCATACTTAAGCAACTTATGAGCCTCCTTGCCCTTTTATTCATCTAACTAGATTTTAAAAGAAAAATTAATATTCCTATTAGATGTATGCTAATTTAGGAATATTGTAGAAACTCCACAACACTAATTTATTCTTCAATCTCTAAAAAACCATATATTGCTCTCAAGAGTCATCAAATGCAAACCTTTTACAATGAATCCCTCATGCTCTATTTATCTAGCAAAGGAGGGAAAAAACCATAACTGGGGTTTGAAAATGTCAAAAATAGCCATGAATGTCATTTATGTCTAAGAGACCATGCAAGGCCCAAGACACAAAATATCTCATGAAATAAATGCAAAAATATCTCCAAGAACCTAACTTTGGAGTGATTTGCCTCAAAAAACACTAAAATATCATTTTTCCATCAACGAGTGTCTTTTGTTGACTTTGTTAGCCCCTTATAAATTCCTTGACAAGCAAGAAAGGGGCTAGATTGTTCAAATGAGCCTTCAAGGAATGCATTTCCCTTGAAAACACATCATCCTTGAAGCCTTGTATGTCCCCTGCCTTATATTGTTTCACTATGTTGTTCTTGAGTCTATGAGCCCCACTGACTGCTAAAATTTTGTTCCACAAGGCCTTTATTTGCCCCTTGTACTCCTACAAAATGTTCCATTTTACCCCCTTTTTCCCCTTGGTCAGAACTCCCCTTTGATTCCCCATAAATTCCCCCTTACCTCCTAATTCCCCCAAAATCCTCATGAAATCCCAACCTTGCCTTCTGTTTTCCCATTTTCCCCCTCTACCCCCCTATCGTTACCCTCTCTAACCTTCAAAATTCATTAAAAATGGGTTAAAAACCCACTTTCCGACATTGTAATAGGGCTTAGCCCCTTTTTCTATCAGCCCTAACCACTTCCCACACATGCCCGTGTGCTAAGACCGAGCGCTCAAGTCTTGAGTGCTAATCGCATCGGAAGATCAGGTCAGAGCATTAAAATCCTTTGTAATGCAGAAAAGTTCCAATGCGATTGGTTTGTAACGTTAAGTCCTGCGACTTGCTTTTTAACCGTTGATCTGTTATCGGGATCAGACGGCCCATGCACATCGCAAACCTTCACAATCGCAACACTTGTGTTTTATCCCCCGATCGGTCCATCGAAAATACTTGCGATGCGATTGATCACGACTTCCCCCCAATCAATTGCAAGCCCTGTCTTCCAATCCCCGATCCCGCCATCTCCCGATTGCATCCTGACCGTCCATCCTCCCTGCCGATCTGACGGTTAGTGCTCCTCCCGCCTAATCGCAATCAGAAGTTGTAATGTGTGTCACCCCTATTTTCCCCCGATTGCGATTGCTCCGACCAAATCCTAGCCGTCCATTTCCTTGTTGATCCTACGGTCCGGCGCTGATCACTCCATCACAATCACATGTTTTATGTTGTGTCCCCCGATCATTCCATCATAAACATTTGCGATGCGATTGATCGCTATGCCCCTCTGATCATCACAATAGCAAATTCCTTCCCCCTCCGATCCTCCGATCGCGCCTGCCGTCCCAATTGCAATCACAATGCTTATGTGACAATCCCCGACTGCGATTTCCCTCCCACTCCGATTTGCGATTGCGATTCCATATGGGTCCCACCTCATATGCTTTTCCGTTGCATTTCATTCAATTCCTTTGTATTCCCTCCATAGTCTAAAGTTCTGCGTTTTGCATTAAAATATAACGTTTTATATCCATTACACCCATTTCTCATATGATTTCCATGGATTGATCTCCGCCGTTGATCTACGCCTCCACACCATGATCAAATGGTCCACGATGCATTTCTTCGTCAAACCCTATTGTTCACCATTTCAACATATCATTGCATTTTCACCGTTTTTTCGCACAAACCACTGTTTCACCACTACCACTCTATCATTTCCTCCGCCCACCATAACCAGTCTTCCCTTTGTAGGGATTTCATGACCAAGTTGCGTGTTTTTGCAGAAGTACGAGCGGCGAGAGTCTGCCATAATTTAAAATCTTAGTACAGCTACGGAAAGACAGGAAAAGACCGTTTTCAAAGCCAAACTCATGGAGAAAAGGGCTGAGAGGACATAAAACAGTGTTTGTATTAAAGAAAAAGAGTTTAAACTTTGTAAGTCCTCTCCAGAGCCATTAAAGCTCAGATTTCGTGGCCAGAGGCAAACCAGTGCATAGAAAACTAAGTCAGCAGGGTTTTACATCAGCAAAATGTTTTTCTCCATGAAAGGACAAAGTGTCGATACCGTTTTCACTCCATGCATGCACCAGTGAAGAAATTTCCGCCCTGACTACAGTCCTATGCTCCCAGAGCATTAGTTATGTAGCATGGCAGACCTTAGTCTGTTTTTTTTATTCACCCACAGTACCGCAGAGTACTACTGCAGCCGGAGTACATCAGAACCATACCAGAGTAAATGGAGCTAAAGGGGATCACTCCTTCGTTCCAAAGGTACCATGGATAAATGCAGAGAGTTAAAACAGAATGGGCGTCAGCCCTCTCCTTATTTTCTGTGTTTTAATGTTTCATTTAGTGCTTCACCTACCTCCTCGGCTCTTCTTCTGCTATAGAACTGAGGAAGAAATTATTGCAAGGGTTGTTGATTGGATATCAGTAGAATTCAAGCTATTCTTTTGAGACAAGTTCTTTGTGTAAGACTGTAAGATAGGCTGAGGAAGGTTTTTAGACAGAATATCAAGCTTTTAGCTATGTTTTACTTGACTGGTTTTGTTCTTAATATAGCAAGCACATTTCTTTGGATCCTGATCTAAAGCTGAGGTGATGTTTTCCTGTCTATGTGTTTATTTCCATTTCATTTCATTTCTTCTGGCTTGCATCAGAAATCTGGCATGAGATTTTCCCTTTTTAGGCACCTCATGTTTCTGCTCTCCTTGCCTTAATGTTTTCTGCTCAATGTGTTGTCTGGGAATAGATTTCAAATGGTTTAACTAGTGTAGTGGATGATATTTCATACTAGCTGATGTATGAATTATTGAATCTGTTTCTTAGATGTTCTTGCTAGTGTTTAATTGAATGAATTGTTAATGCTAGGAGTTTAGAACTCAGTCTCTTTCTCTCTAGGATCCTTTAAGTCTCTTAAACCTATATAAGTCCCTTCAAGCTGCTTTTAACCACCTTTGAGAGTTGCCTATGAGTATTTCCAAGTAGGTCTGGAGTTAAAGGACCTCTGACCTGATCTATAGACGAAAATTTGGTGTTTATCTCCCTTTCCACCTTTTCACCTTGCTCTCCTTATTTCTCCCTTCCACCAAATCATTTTAGGATCCAATGATTTAGATGACTAGCCCAACTGAAATTTTGCATGTTGATAGAAAGAAAACCCTTTCCTGACTCCATTTCCAAATGGCCTTGATTTTCTCTGATTTACCTCTCCTTTGCCTAAAATATCTCTTGTTCATCCTTGTTCTATTTTGAACCCTTCCTTCCTGATTCCCAACAACCAAACTTCAAATTAAAAAACCTATAACTAGCCTAACATCTTAACACCGAGCTTCAAAGACATATACCATTGTCATATCATAGATATATCCCTCTCTGGACCTAGGAGGGCTAGATCCTAAGGTCTGAAAGTGGTTTGATGTTGTCTCATCTTTTGGTCTTGCCAATCTAGCCAAAACATGGGAACCCCAACATAATGGCAACCACTGGGGAATTTCTGACATAATTTCCATCCTACTATATCACAAAGCTTCAGAAACACCTAGAGACTCTGGTTTGGTTGGAAGTTAAACATCCCTATTCACACATCAACCTCTATATCATTTGTTGTGTTTTCCCATACTCTTGGACAGAGTCTAGAAAGGGCCCAGTAGCCTCCATATCTCACACTCTTTCAGAGGTGACACATCTGGTAAAATCCCTCCCAGTCAATCTCTGGTTAGATTTTGTTGTGTGGTGGAAGATATCTTTGAAGGGGGACATCCCATAACCACTGTGGTGGACAGTGTATCCTCCAAAAACATCCTAAAACTTTCCACCTGGTGACTCCATAATTCTTAAACGGTTAAAAGAATCCACTAGTGATCAGTAGGCCTGTTGATTATCTTGGTTCACATTAGAATCCACTGGAATACCAGCCTCCATTGCAACATCAACCACGATAGAAATAACAGGTAAGGTTAAGCTGCTTGGTTGGAAAACAACATTCTAGCTTCCAGAACCATTCACACAAGAGCTTATCCTAACCCAAACCCACTTGAAATAGTTGGTAACCCTGAGAGCATCCTCAAGAGGTCTCCTACACCTAAAACACCAACTATTTCCAGTCGCATCTATAGAGCTAACTCTACCCCAGAAGACTTTACAACTCTATCAAACCCATTTTTCGACCTAGGCTCGCAAAACAGTTTGCCAAGAACTAGGTCATTCAGTGATCTAGATCAGCTAGGCCTTGAGCTTCCTAGTTCACCATCTTATAGTGGTCAACAAATTAGGGACATAGGAACCCCTCCATCTACACCTCCTGATATTCACTTCATCCAAAACTTGGGGCTCCCCCACCCTAAATCTACTCAACAAACCTCTGCTGGTCCTAGTGTCCCTGTCATCCATATACCATCTGCCAAAGTTAACCCTTTACCTCATCATAATATCACCATGGCAACCTGGTATGCACCTTTGGTTCTATCCCAACCTCTAGTACCCTTACCAAATGATTATCAGTCAAAGATCCCACACTTCACTGCAAAAGAGTCCATCACAGCCTAGCAACATGTAGATAAGATGGAAGATTCTTTTGACTACATGGAAATAGATGATGACACAGTCAAAATGAGAATTTTTGCCTAGAGCTTAGGGGGTGATGTGAAGAAATGGTTTAAGGGCCTACCTCCAGGTAGTATCAATTATCTCCCAAATTTATATCAGACTTTCATAAAAAAATGAGAAGCTAAGGCTAACCCTCACCAACTCTTAGCAGAATACATGAGCCTTAAAATAAACGTGGGAGAGAGTGTCCATGATTACACAACAAGATTTAACAACATTTACAATGCCCTCCCTCCACATATGAAACCTCCACAAGGCATGGCTCTAGAAAAATACCCTGAAGGATTTGATGCTGACATGGCCTACAAGGTTAGGGATAAAGAGTACAACACATTGGAGGACATGCAGAAAGGAGTAGTGAACATAGAGGCAAATCTGATTGATAAAAGAGAAAGACTGAGATATGAGAAGAGGGTAACATACAAATATGACAATGTAACTTCCACATTTGACCCAAATTATGACCATCTAGCTAAAAAAGTGGACAAGCTATACCAAATGATGGGAAAAATGGTTGTCAATGTCAATAACCAAAACCGAAACCAAAACCAGAACCAAAACTTTAGAAGGAACAACAACACTCCCAACAGACAAAGAGAGTCAGATCAACAAGTCATTCCCCCATTTCAAGAAAATTTTCTTGATGAAGACAAAGGAATCATATAAGAGTCTAAAGGGAATAATATAAACATGTTTGCAATAGAAAACTCAATCCACAACTATTCCACAGAGGAAGATCAACCTTGTCCCTCAGGTTTCGATGAAGAATGGTTTGAATCTGAGGATTACCGGTTAGGTTTTGAAAATGCTATGATGTAGGTCAGATAAAAATATGAGCTCAGGAGCAAGAAGAGCCAAGAAAATTCCAAAATTAAGGCTTCTGAGGTTGCCATCAAAAAGAGACCTGAGAAAACTTCCAAAGTGACTGCTGAAGGTAACAAATCAACAGCTGAAAGTTCTGGGAAGAACAAAGAAAAGGACAACAAAAAAAGTGATAAACAAAGTTAGCCAATTAGTAGCACTAGCACTATAGTTAGTGCTCTTGATAAAATAGTCCCACAACCTGTACATAGTGAGAATCAGCCCATTGATTCAGCCACCAAGGCAGTGGCTAGCAAAACAGAGTTGAACTTCACTAAGAGTCAGTCCACTTTCAACTTGGAAAGTGAGATTGAAAAGATTAAGATATCTATACCACTCTCTGAGTTGGCCACTCAAGATGTATATAAAGGCCAGATTTTGAAAGCTTTGAACCTAAGTGAGAGTGGTGAAACTGTAAATCTGAATGATGATCAGCCTGCCCTCTTGTTTGGACCTAAGATAGAGGGGAAGTTTCAGGAAGGGGTAGTTCCACCTTTCTATATCAGCCTCAACATTCATGACAAGATCCTACATAATGCAATGCATGATTCTGGAGCATCTCACAACCTAATGCCTAAGGTGGTCATGGAGAGGTTAGGCCTAGAGATAACCCGTCCCTAAAAATATTTATACTCATTCGACTCTAGCAGAGTAAAATTCCTAGGCCTGATCAAAGACTTATGTGTGAGCTTAAGTCAAATCCTAGCCAAATGTACGGTCATGGATGTTGTGGTGGCGGATGTACCACCCAAGTATGGCATGTTATTATCGAGGTCTTGGGGAGCCAAGCTACAGGGTACAATGAAGATGGATGGCTCATATGCCACAATTCCTATCTTTGGCCAGCCTAGAAAACTGTATAGGGAGGCACAGATGAAATTCCTAGTCAGTAGCCCGAAAAACCAAAAAATTCACCTATCTATTCTGTACACACAGACCTTGACTCCTTCATCTTTTGTAATGATGAAATCTCAGAAGGGTCAGAGTCCCAAAATAGAGATACAAACGGAGAGGTAGAGGTTATTGACTTTAACATAATGGCTGCTCTAGATTTAGAGGAAAACGAAGAGGAAAACAGTAATGAAATTTGTAGACTGTGCGGGGGAGACCTAACTCTAAGTGAACAAGAAACAAAAGTAAAACAACCAACCAACCCTCCCTGGCAAACTCTTACACCACACGAAGAACTGAACAGCTCACAACCTAATGCACACTCTGTAACACAACACAATAGAGAACCCAGCCATAGGGAAAGAAATGATAACGAAACCCTATGGGTAATGAAATTTGTTGGGTCCTGTACTAAAAAAACTACAGGGGTAGGGGTATGGTTACATAATAAAGAAAAATATTACGCAGAGAGCCATGCCTGCAATCTGCATTTCAAATGTCCCAATAATATTGCAGAGTATGAGGCCCTTATCCTGTGTTTAAATCTATTGAAGAATTTGGGGGCCTGGAAGATAGTTGTACAGGGAGACTCGGAGTTGGTCATAAAACAAGTAAACGGTGAGTATACAGCTAAGCACCCTAGGTTGATGGCGTATAGGAATGATTCCATGGACATATTGAAAAAATTTGTTGAATATGAATTAGTGTTCGTCCCTAGGAGTCAAAATATTATCGCAAACGGATTGGCTTGTCTGGCTAGTTCCTACCCTAAGACTCCAAATGACCAGCAGATCATCATACAGACCAAAAACAGAATGGGCTTCAGCCCTCTCCTTATTTTCTGTGTTTTAATGTTTCATTTAGTGCTTCACCTACCTCCTCGGCTCTTCTTCTGCTATAAAACTCAAGAAGAAATTATTGTAAGGGTTGTTGATTGGATATCAGTAGAATGCAATCTGTTCTTTTGAGACAAGTTCTCTGTGTAAGACTGTAAGATAGGCCGAGGAAGGTTTTCAGACATAATATCAAGATTTTGGCTATGTTGTACTTGACTGGTTTTGTTCTTAATATAGCAAGCACATTTCTTTTGATCGTGATCTAAAGCTGAGGTGATGTTTTCCTGTCTATGTGTTTATTTCCATTTCATTTCATTTCTTCTGGCTTGCATCAGAAATATGGCATGAGATTTTCCCTTTTTAGGCACCTCATGTTTCTTCTCTCCTTGCCTTAATGTTTTCTGCTCAATGTGTTGTCTGGGAATAGATTTCAAATGGTTTAACTAGTGTAGTGGATGATATTTCATACTAGCTGATGTATGAATTATTGAATCTGTTTCTTAGATGTTCTTGCTAGTGTTTAATTGAATGAATTGTTAATGCTAGGAGTTTAGAACTCAGTCTCTTTCTCTCTAGGATCCTTTAAGTCTCTTAAACCTATATAAGTCCCTTCAAGCTGCTTTTAACCACCTTTGAGAGTTGCCTATGAGTATTTCCAAGTAGGTCTGGAGTTAAATGACCTCTGACCTGATCTATAGACGAAAATTTGGTGTTTATCTCCCTTTCCACCTTTTCACCTTGCTCTCCTTATTGCTCCCTTCCACCAAATCATTTTAGGATCCAATGCTTTAGATGACTAGCCCAACTGAAATTTTGCATGTTGATAGAAAGAAAACCCTTTCCTCAATCCATTTCCAAATGGCCTTGATTTTCTCTGATTTACCTCTCCTTTGCCTAAAATCTCTCTTGTTCATCCTTGTTCTATTTTGAACCCTTCCTTCCTGATTCCCAACAACCAAACTTCAAATTAAACAAAAAAACCTTGTGCCTATAACTAGCCTAACATCTTAACATCGAGCTTCAAAGACATATACCATTGTCATATCATAGAGAGATCCCTCTCTGGACCCAGGAGGGCTAGATCCTGAGGTCTAAAAGTGGTTTGATGTTGTCTCATCTTTTGGTCTTGACAATCTAGCCAAAAAATGGGAACCCCAACAGAATTTTTGGCCAAAAATGCACAGTGAGGTCCGAAAGTGTAGCGCCATGCATGAGAGAAACTGGGTCAACTTGCAGCCAAGTTTTGATGCCCTTCCCAATGTCAAAATTGGCTCTGTGATGGCCCGTTTGAAAGCCCGCTAAGTCCAATTTCAAAACCTACCCTTGGTTTTCTTATTGAGCTCCATTAACCTATCCAAAAGGAAAAATTTCGAAAATTTCTTTAGGCGCAGTGCCAGGCCTATAAATGAGGCAGAAAGGTGAAAAATGAGTTGTGTTTTAGCCTTTTGAGGGGTCAAAAATTCTCCAAATACTCTGAAATATGGTGAGAATACTGTAATTGAGACAAGGATTTCAAAAATGTTGAGTTTTTCTCCTAAGGATTCCTGAGATGAAAGCGTAGCGCTAGGGGTGCTGTGCTTAGAGGCCTCAAAATTTGCAAAAAACCAAAATTTGTCAAAATTTTCCAAAAATTAGTGGATGTCTTCTTCATGAGGTTTGAGAGGCCTATAGAGAAGCCTGAGCTAAGATTCCAAGTTTTTCTTGGCCTTTTTCCTCTTCTAGTTCTTCTATCTTGGCATGGGCCTTTTTGAGTTTAGCCCTTGCAATTTGGTTTCTCCGGGCATAATGCTTGGTCATCTTGCTTTGGAGATTAAGATCCTTATTGGATTTCTCCAATTTAGCCTCCAAGTGTATGTTAGCTCTTTCTAACCAAGGCTCTCAATCATATGCTATCTCTATGGCCAAAAGCTCATATAGAGAAAGTTTCTTTGCCAAGGCTGATTCTTGTTCTCTTTGTTTTTCCAAGGCTTTCTTTAAACCCATGGTTCTTGGTCTCCACCTGGACTGCCCTTCTTCATCCTCACTTTCCTCATAGGTTCCCATGAATTCCTCTAGCTTTACTTGTACCCTTTGAGCTTCTTTCTGGGCCCTGATTGTTCTAGCCTCATAAATGTAATTTTGTGCCCCTAGCTGCCTGTTCTCCATCTCAAGGGCATCATTCAAACTTTTGGCCCTATTCAGATTTTCTTGGAGGTCTTCAATTAGGGAATTTTTGTTGTGGATGAGAAAGTTTGAGATCCTTGCTTCATTATCCTCATCACTGTCTATATGAATGATTTTAAATTCTCTCTCAACCTCATGTTGATCTTCTTCTTCTTCCTTTACCTTTTTTTTGCCTTTATTAAGGTTCTAAGCTGAGGTGGATGGCATGGTCCCTTGCCTTTTAGAGGCAGCAAACACAAGCATTTTTCCTCTTTGATATGTGAATGGAAGAGGTTTGATGGCGAACAATTTAGTGTCTTAATCATGGTTGCCATCATTTGTTTCCATGTCTTCCTCTTCATCACCCTAACTTCTTCTTACCTCTCTTCCTTCAACATCAACATCACTTTTAGCCTCTTCACTGATTTATGCAATTTCATTTTGTTCCTCATTGTAGCTACTTTCCTCACCATTGCTGTGATCTTCATTTTCATCATCATCCTCTTCATTTCCTTCATTGTTTTCATGACTATCTTTACTATTTTCTTCCTTGTTGTTCTTTTCATCACTGATGCTTACTTCATTGGTGTCACTGTTGTCTTCAGCCTCTTCATTTATTTCACTATTTTCATCTTCATTTGGGTTGCTCTCTTCACCTTTTCCCTCATCTTTGTCATGACTAGGAGCCTCACTATTTTGACTGTTATTAGGGCTCTTAGTCTCACTGCTACCCTTGGGATCATCCTCTGTTTCCTTGTCACTTGCCTCATCTTCATCATTATCCACCTCCATATCATCTGCTTCATTGCTGAACTCTTCTTCATCACTACTCAATTCATTTCCACTGTCAGCTTCCTCATTTTCTTCATTGTTATCCTCTACCTTTGTTTCCATGTTTTCGACTTCTTGTTGGCTTGACTCATAATCACCCTCATCTTCATTTTGGTCTGGTTCATTATCACCCTCACCCTCATGGTCACTTGCTTGTTCACTGCCACTTTCTTCTTGATCTGATGCATGAGGAGAAGGTGAGGAAGGGAGGTTTTCTTAAGGAGAGGCTACTTGTGTAGATGATGAGGCATGATTTGTAGGAGGTGATGGAGGAGTGGAGGGAGGAGGATGAGATGATGAGGGTAAAATAGGCTGATGATGAGGCTGTGGGCTTGTGAATATTTCATGAGCTATGAACGCCTCCCAAGGTATGCCTTTTTTCTCCAACTGATGTAGTACTACCATATTGATCAAGTAGTGCTAGAACAAACTCTTCATTTTCTGGAAATAAATCCTCCTTCAGGCAACAGAATACATCTTGTCGATACTCCTATACAAGTAATAGGGCAAATGAAGCATTTTGACCCTAGTGAAATGCATGAGTAATCTAATATGGTAGGAGTAGAGCCTAGAGTATCTCCCCTCACAGGTAAAATATTTCATGATGACCTTCATTAAGGGTGCACACCTCTCCAACAAGTGTGAGAAAGGGAAAATAATCTTGCAGCCTTCTTTGTACCTAGGCTTGAGGAGAGGCTCATAGCATCTCATGTCCAACTTTTCTCTCTTGAACCATTTTTCACCAATATCAGGAAGTTCAGTAGCATGAGCAATGGTATCTGATGAAAGTTCAAAGGTCACCCTTGCCAAGCTTGATTGTTTGTTATGTAGGCTAAGAATGAATAACATTGTGAGCTCTGGGTGATTTTGTACTTCTTTAACCCTTTCAAAAAAACTAGAAACACCCTACATTTTAAATGCATGTGAGAATCATGGGAGAGGTAGTAATCTCCACAGTGTCTTTGGGTTCAAATCTGTTAACCTTCCCACCCTTAGGCTTTTTCCTTATAGGCACTTGGCCTCCTTCACTGCTCACACTTCCTTATTCTCCTAACATGGTGATTAGTGATGCCTTTAAACAACCCTAGGTTTGCTTGTGAAAATTGATAGGATGAGTGAAATGGAATAATGGTGAAAGGAAATTTTTTGCAAGTGAGTGAGATGGAGGTGTGCATTTATGATTGATTCCTTTGAGCTTTTGATGAAGGGTTATGTTGAAATCACTGCAGTTACCCTAATGGATACCTTCCTTGACTGATAATTTCTTTCTTGGAGGTCAAAAGAGAGTGTTTGTCATGAGGACTTAGGGTTTCTAGTCACTAGGTTTTAGTCAATTTTATTTAAGCATAAAAATCATGAATTTGAATGGAGGAGAGGGAAAAACATGCACTACCAAACTTTGAATTCTTTGCAGGTCCTTGGATGCAGCTTGGAGGTGCTCCCTTGTGGTTTTTGAAATTTTTGCAAGTGGAGGAGGCTTTCTGATCTAGGCGTCGTGCCTAAATGTGTTGTTGGGTCCCTCCTGCCCTAAGCGTAGCACCTGCCCACATGCAGGCCTGCCAGGCGTCCTGAGTGTAGCGCTACATGGGCTTTGGGCCTGTCGGGCTCCTCCTAAGCGCAACACCAGGAAATTCTGGGCCTGTCAGGTCTCCTCCTAGGCGCAACGCTGTACGATGCCTTGCCTGTCGGGAAAATCTGGGCCTACAGTTAGCGCTCGCCTGAACGCATAGCGCGTTCACCCATAAACACATTGCAGTGTATTTTTACACTGAAAAAACTCCCCTAAGCATAGCTTCAGGTGCTGTAAGTGTAGTGCCTACACCAAAGCGTAGAGCTAGGTAACCTTGCCCAAATTCTCACTGAAACTTAGAAATTTCTCATTGAAGGATTTTTTACTCTTTTACATGTGCACAATGAGGTGAGTGATAAACAAATTGACTTCATTATAGTCTTAGGAAAAGAAATTTATCTCTTGCAAATACACTTTATAATGTTTTTTTTAGTCTCTTGTCACTTTTCACTAATATTTCTTTGTCGTTTACTGTAGGTGACTTGAAAACCTTTAAGTGGCTCTTTTCCCTTTGGTGGCAGCTTTCTTAGCATTGTCAAAACCTCATTTGCTTGCATTGTGAAGTTTAAATCATATTTTTACCCCCTTTGAGATTTCTGAGTGTGGGTGACCTGAAAACATGGTTTCTTTTCCCTTTTTCACTGATTTTTGGGCATGAAAAACTTACCTTTTACAATGACTATAATCATGTTTTCCATATCTCCTTTTGGCCACTTCTGATTTGTTGCAGGTGCCATGACATAATGATTTAGATCTGTCTGATTTTCTTGGTGTTTGACACTTTCAATTACAAAACATCAACCTCATGGTTAGCTTGGCTTTCCATCTTGAAACAAAAACCTATGCCTTCATTCCTTTGATCATTGAGTGAAAATTACTGAAAATGAAGGCTTGAACTTCCTTATACTAATAATATTTGCATTCTTTCCCTTTAAGGTAGTGAAAAAATTTTCCTTGGAAAACCCTAGGAGTCACCTACAACAGTTTCTTCAAACCTTCTATCTGATGTCATCATGGAGGCCTATCATCTTTATTTCACCTCCTTTGACTATATTTCCAAAACCTTAGGTTTCTGGGATGTTTGAGAAGATTTATTAGTGTTGTCTTCTAATTTCTCTATAGCCCTTTCAAGTTCATTCATTCCTATTCAGTTCACCTCACCTTTTTCCGTTTTCCATCTCTGATTTCTAAGAATCTTCAATTCATGCTTGGTCGTGCTGGTGTGCCTCTATCCATGTGATTTGATGCCTTGGTTCCTTGCTTGGCACACTGCTAGCCTAATTTGTCTTAGGAACCCTGATTTTTCTTGAACATAGGTTGCTTCCTCCTTCTTTGTTGTGGATGTCCTTTAATGAGGAGCATGCCTCTTACCTTAACAATTTTCCTGTTGATAATCACCTTGACACTCCTGCAGAAATGCCAAAAATGAACATCTATTGTTTGCAGAATTTGAACTTAATAAGGAGGTCTTCCTTGGAGGCTTATCTGATTTATCTTGGACAAACAAGTGTTGACCTTCTTTCACATTTGATTCATCTTCTAGCACATGAAAAATAGTGATTTGGAACACCAAAGATAATCCTACAACCTATGAAACCCTAGTGATGTAGTGGAAATATCTTTGACTTGGTCTTTGACTGAAAGATTGGATTGGGGTCTTTGAGTGTGAAAAACATATTTTTGACAAATTGATGCATTGAAGATCCAAATTCAAATGTACTTGATTTATGTAAAGAACCTACAAAGATAGTTTTTATACCATCAATGCTTTGAGACATTCGGTTAACATGGGAAAGGGTAGGTTGTTTGGCAATCCTAGGTGGAAAGTGGAAGGGTTAAGCATAGGAAAAATAGAGTACTGAGGTTATGGGTGTGAAAATGGGACAAATATGAGTGGCATGAGCCCATGAGGGGTCTTCTAGGAGTGGTAGGCTAACCAGGGAAAAGTAGAGTAGTAAAATAGTGAAAATTTTGTTTTAAGGATAATGAAAGCAATGAGATTTCTAAAACTCACAATATTCATGAATCTTGTTTTTAGAAATCTAGGACAAGTATTTACTCATCTACAAATAGTAAAAATTACTGATGACTAACAACAACAACATACTCTTCTCCAACATTACTTGATACAATCCCAATCAAAGAAATTCATCTCTTATATTCAGGTACATGTCAGAAAATGTATTCCAAGTGTGCACCTAATTTTATCTGTCATCTTGATGTGTACATGGCTCCAATGGAAGTATTCCTATACTTGAAAAAGGTTTTTCTTTTTTCAAGTAGAGTAGGAAAGTGAAAAAGAAAAAAAAGAATAAAAGTGAAAGAACAAAATCTCAAGTGAAAACCTCTTTTGAGGCATATGAGATTGGCCCACTGATTGAAAACCTCCATGAGGCGGTCATTGGGTTGGGAAAAAAAAGAAAAAAGAAATCCTAGTTGAAAACCTCCTTTGAAGCGCCTAGGCAGACCTACTAGTGGAAAACCTCATTAAGGCAGCTTAGTAGGCCTTAAAAAAAATGCATTTCTCCATGTATCTCTCTCTAATGAATGCAGGTGCTCTACAACCTTTGCAAGCCGAAAAATAGAAATTTGGCACAAAAAGAAAATTCAGTCAACACCCTGGTTAAAGGTGGTCAAAATTTTACTTCCTCCTCCTGTGCTCAGAAGCTCCAAAAGGACCTCAACCAGATTATCACATGCAGCTTTAGAACCATAGAAGACAATTTCAATAACCATATTAACAGGTTCAATATCACCTGTAAAAACAAATCAATGGTAAGGCTCAGGTATGCAATCATCTAACCCTTTCTTTGAATCTATTTTAGCTTAATAAAACATTAAAAAGTGTGATAAGGAAAGTTTTTTTATATAGCCAAAATCAGTAGTAGAGCAACCTCAACCTTATCTGGCAACTAGCCTCACTTTTTCCATCAAGAAAAAGAACAAGACAAAAGTAAAAAGGACTTGAGAAAGTGGGTAGTAAGCAGTTCATTGTAATAGAAGAGGAGTGCCAAGGGATAACGAAGGGTGAAGTCAGTTCACAGAAAAATGAACTGTGAGTTTGCTTTGCATGCAATAAAAAAAACAATAATAAAAAAGAAAATAAAAAAGAGATAGAACAAAAAAAGAAAAAATCAAATAAAAGGTGGACCCACCACCTCTTTTCATGCAAAATAGATTTTCTTAAGGCATCTGAGGACCTCCATGAAGCACCTATGAGAATAAATACACAAAGAATAGCAAGAATATTAGTAGGAGGAGCAATCCATGGGCCAATAAATAGAAAATGAAATAAGCTAGTATGAAGGAAGAACCAAAAGGCAGGGATGATGTGTTGGAAATACTAAGAGGGGGGGGGTAAATCAGTATTTCTTTCAATTAGAGAATTAGTTAATCTTGAATTATTATCATTGTTTGTACAATGATAGAAGCAAACAAGAGGAACACAAATGCACACAGTTTTTAAGGTGGCAACCCACTCCGGGACAAAAATCACCTAATGCTTTTCCAATAATTCTTTTCAACTCCAATTCAAAATAAAGCTTGAAATTCCTAGAATCTAGAAAATCATTCTTCTCCAGCTCCCACCGAATGGACACTCCAACGCCTGAGATTCTTCAATATTCCATTCAATAGATGCCCCAACACCCAATGAGCTACAACTCACCCTAGCACCACCCTACCACCCTATAAAAGAATAAAAGAAGAATGGACTCCCGTACCAGGGAAAATGGTCCACTTTACAATGATATAGAATGATGTAGAATAAGAAGATATACTAGACCATAACCCCAACTTTAACACAACCACCTAGTGATGATCCTAGACCTCCCAACACTGCTTCTTCAACCCTTGGTAGATAGACACTAGTACAATTTATACAATAATGTATTTACAATGACTAAGTACAATGATACATTTGCAATGATTGTATGTAGTGTCACCCACTTGAAGACTTCATATGATGAAATTATTGTTTCTGTTATACACCTTGGTTTCTGCTCTTGTCATGCTACCCTCTGCTTCACCTTGCTTTGCTTTTCTGCTCCTTTGCAACCCTTGACAACACATGATCTAGCTTTTTCTTGCCTTCTAGGAGCTCGATAGTGAATCTGATGTATCTCTATCATTTTAGATCCTCAATATCTGATTTTTGGTCCTGTAGTAGTCCTATGAGTCATATTTCCAATGCCATAGGTTTCACCCAATTTTGATTCTTGAAGAGAGAGTTATACCTAATCTCTCACAATGCCCTAATTATGGATTGTTTCAGCAGAGTGCACTTGTACGGTGTGCCAAATGTCACTGTTTCTTCATTTGTTTCTGAAATTGATAGAGAGAAAATTAAATACTATTCAATATCCGTCAATTTTTACGGCATTCCAATCCGATACTCAGAGAGATGTTTATGACGAATTTACCAAGGTCACTTATTTGAGATGAATTTCATGAGCCTGCAAAAACCCTGACTTACACAGATCATATCTCCAAAAATGTTGCGCATCTTGATCTGAAATTTTTACTGCTGCTTACTCAAGATTTTGGCTTCGCCTCTTAAAAATTTCAGCTTCTGAACCTTCGTAGAAAAAAATTTAGAGCGAAAATTCCAAGATGACCTATTTCAGATGGCCGAATCCCTTGCATAAGGAGGAAATGAAGATCACAATTTATATGAATGCTTAAGTTGAGAGGGGCTTCAACAAGTGAACGTGTGAGAGATTTTAGGAGCATAAAAAATATTAATTATGACTTTTCAATGACCCATGCCCCAACCCCATGGGGTTTTAGCCCACTAATTGGGGGTACAAACTTCAAACATGAATATCTCTCAAACCATGAAGAATTACATGGTGTGCCCTATATCAACGGAAACATTTCGACAGGTAGAAACCATCAAAATAATTTTTGACCAAGAATATATTAATTTGGTAGGTAAAAATTAACATGCAATATTGGGTTAGCCACTGGTGCTGCTTGGGTTGACATCAATGACAACCGCTGATCAACAATCTCCCCCTTTGGCATTGATGGCAACACAAGTACTCCCCCTGCGATCATGACACCTCTTCCTACAACATTCTCTCCCCCTTTGAAATCAATGGCAAAGGGTAACTCCCCCTGAAACACAACCATCCTGCGGACCTGTACACACTTCCACTCCCACTGACACACAATCATCCTGCAGACCTGTACACACTTCCACTCCCGCTTTATATTCTTGAAAAAGGAAAATCTAATGAGAACTTGGGAGAATCCCAAGCTTTTGGCGAATATACTCAAATGCTTCACGAGGTAAAGGTTTAGTGAAGATATCAGAAATTTTTTCTTTTGTACAAACATACTCAAGTTTGATATTATTTTCAGCGACTTGTTCTCTAGAAAAATTATATTTGATTGGAATGTTTTTTGTTTTTGAATGCATGATAGGATTCTTGGAGATGTTGATGGCACTAGTGTTGTCACATAATATGGGAATAGGCTCACTGAATTGTACTTGAAGATATTGCAAAGTTTTTTTCATCCAAAGGACTTGAGTACAACATGATGCTGCAACAATGTATTTTGCTTCCACTGTAGATAACGAGATTGAAGTTTGCTTTTTGCTCAACCATGATACAAGACAACCACCTAGATAGAATGCTGCTTCACTAGTACTCTTAGATCATCAATGCTTCCTGCCCAATCTGCATCTATAAAGGCTTGAATAATGAGATTGTTACCCTTGGGATACCTCAAGCCATATTCTTCTGTGCCCTTTATATATTGAAGAATTCTTTTGATGACAATAATATGTGATTCTTTTGGTGCTGCTTGGAATCTTACTACTTGTCCAACTGCTTGCAAAACATCTAGCCAAGAGGCTATTACATATAGAAGACTACCAATCATAGATCTGTACAAATTCTGATCCACATCCTTAAATGAGTCTTCTATGCTCAATTTGAAACCTGTTACCATTGGAGTAAGGACGGGTTTGCAATCTTCCATTTTGAATTTCTTGAGCATTTCCTTGATGTACTTGGCTTGACATATAAATATTCCTTTCTCTTGCTGAGATATTTGAAGCCCTAAGAAGTATGTCAGCTCACCAAGTAAAGACATATCAAACTCACTTTGCATCTTTGTAGAAAAGTTCTTACTTAGTCCATCATCATTGCTACCAAATACTATATCATCCACATATACCTCAACAATTGTTAAATTATCTTTATCTATTTGTACATAAATATTGCTATCAAAAGTACCTTTCTTGAACCCTTGTTGACGTAGATATCCATCAAGATGAGCATACCATACTCTGGGAGCCTGCTTGAGACCATATAGAGCCTTCTTTAACCTGCAGACATAGTCTTATTTTTGTGATAGTAGAAAACCTTTAGGTTGTTCGATGTAAACTTCTTCTTCTAATTCTCCATTTAGAAATGCTGACTTAACATCCATTTGGTAGACTTTGATTTTTCTTGAAAATGCATAGGCGAGAAACATTCGGATGGCTTCCATTCTGGCAACTGGTGCAAATGTTTCGTCGAAATCAATTCCTTCCACTTGTGCATAGCCTTTGCAAACCAATCTTGCTTTGTTTCTGGTAACCTGCCCATATTCATTCAATTTGTTCCTGAACACCCATTTAGTCCCAATGAAATTTTTATCTTTTGGTCGTGGAACTAATTCCCAGGTGTTATTCTTCTTAATTTGATCCAATTCTTCATCCATAGCTACTACCCAATGTTCATTTTGGCTGGCTTCCTCAAAACTACTAGGCTCAAAGGTTGCTAGAAAAGCAACGTGAGCTTGTTGTGATGAATGGAGCTGTCGACCTTCATTTATGTCACGAATGATTTGATTTGATGGATGGTTCTTTTGAATCCACTTTTTTTTTCTCCTTGGAGGAGCTTCTTGTTGTTGTTCTGGTATATCTTGATGATCATTGTTTACTTCTTCCTCATTGATAGTTGCTTCTTGTTCTACAATTTTATCTGTGTCTTTTTCAGCCTCTGTCTCAAGTTTCAAAGATTCTAGATCCTCATCATTCCTCGCTAGAACACCATCTTCATCAAATGTAACATTTATGCTCTCCACTATCTATTTTCGTCTTAGATTATAGCATTTATAGGCCTTTCTTTTGCGTGAGTAACCAACAAAGATACCTTCATCAACACGTGATTCAAACTTACCCAAATTTTTATCTTCTCTTTTGATATAACATTTTCTTCCGAAGATTCTGAAATATTTTACATTAGCTGGTTTTCCTTTCCATAATTCATATGGAGTCTTGTTGCAATTATTTCTGAGAAGACTTCAGTTGATAATGAAGACTGTCGTATCAATTGCTTGAACCCAAAATTTTTCATCCAATTTTGAGTCCTTCAACATTGTTCTACCCATTTCCTGTACAGTTCTATTATTTCTTTCAGCAACTCCATTTTGCTAAGGTGTTCGTGCTATTGAAAAATTCCTTTTTATTCCATTTTCGTCACAGTATTGTTGAAATAATTTCAAAGTGAATTCTCCACCATTATTTGATCTTAAACACTTTATTTTCAAATCAGTTTCATTTTCAACCAACTCCTTGTAGATCTTAAAGCACTCAAATGCTTTATATTTTTTCTTTAGGAAACTGATGACTGTCATCCTAGTATAGTCATCTATCATCAACATGAAATATAATTCTCCATCTAATCCTTCGGTTCTCACAGGACCACATAGATCAGTATGTATCAATTCCAATGGATGTGATGAAAAGTGCTCTTTTGTTTTAAATTGGAATTTTGTTTGCTTTCCATGCCGACATGCCTCACATAGTGTGTTGGAAAGTTTTTAGATTTTCAGCATTTCTCGTACTGCTTCCTTTTTTCTTATCCTAACAATATTGTCAAAGTTTATGTGACCCATTCGTTTGTGCCATAACCAGCTTTCATCTTCTTTAGCTAGTAGACATGCTTTAGTTGCTTCATCTAGAACATATATGTTGTTTGGAGCTCGACTTGTTGTAGCCACAATTTTACCATACCTACCTTTCCTGATTTCACATTTTGTGGAGTTGAATAGCATTGTGTGTCCTTGATCACACATTTTTCCAACACTGAGCAGATTGTGATTCATGTTTTCGACCAATAGAAAATTCTTGGCTATAACATCTTTGCTTCCAAGAGTGACGGTACCTGATCCTATAACATATGAAGATCCATCATTTCCAAAGGATATGGTTCCTTCCTTCTTCTCTTTCAGAGATACAAATTTCCTTCTATCTCCAGTCATATGCGTTGAGCAACTGCTGTCAACATACCACACATCTTTCTTTTTTTGAGCCTTGAGAGCGAGAGCACAATTATCAGTCTTCTTCTTCTTCCATGTTCGTTCATTATGTGGCTTTGAAGATTCTTCTGGAGGATTTTCAGGTCTATAGTCTCTGGCTATGTGTCCAAAGTTCTGACATTTGTAACATTCCATATTATTTCTTAAATTTTCAAATCTATTTATGTTTCGTTGAGCCCTAGGAGGTTCATATTTGAAGAATCTCTTGGAATTGTATTGGTTCATAGGGTACGTGCGACATTCTATAGCTTTATGACCAAATTTTCCACATGAATAGCAATAACCATGAAAAATATGTTGGTACCTAGATGAAAATATTTGTTGAGGAATCGTCTTCCAAGGATGTGCTTGCGAATCTTATCCAATGAAGTCTTCATGTATGTCAGATCTCATAGGTTCATTGTATTTTGTTGTAGAAGGTTCTGCTTCTTCTTCTTTGTAACCGAGGCTAGTTCTGTCGTTGTAAGATAGTTTATTGTTGATGAGTTCTTCCAATGCCCTTGAGTCGTTGGCATATTTTTGGTCAGTTTTTCCCTTCTTCACTTCCTTATGCAGCGAGACTACTTCGGCTTCTAATGCTTCCCTTTCTTGGTTGATTTCTTCCAACTTATTTCGAAGTGACTCTTCAATACATTTGTGTTCTTCAACCTCAATTTTGAGACCTTGAACTTGTTCTTCAAGAGTGTTGGAATGGATCTTCTCAACATTGAGCTCTTTTATAAGCTTGATTGCCTCCTCATAAAATTCTTCTATGGTCAACCCTTCTTCTTCATTGTTTGATACCTCTTGTTTATTGTGCTTGACCATAAACAATACTTTGTCATTGGCTTCTTCTTTGATTTCACTTTCTTCATCGGATGAGGAGCTCTCTTCTTTAGAGAGAAAGTTCCTTTTGGATCCTTTATTTTTTCCTTGCTTGTTGAATTTCTTAAAGCCTTTCTTTCCTTTTAAGTTGCCGTCACTTTTGTTTGGACATATTGCTACGAAATGCCCAACCTCACCACAACCGAAACATATCAATGGAAGTTTAGCTTTGAATTTTCCCTTACCAGGTTTTAATTTTCTCGTAAAGTAAGCATATTCTTCATCTGAAAGACCTTCTCCATCATCTCCCTTTTCTTCACACTTGCAGGTGCATGTCATTTCAATTGAAGGTTGTTTGTCCTTATCGGTTTGCTTATATGCAACGAATGCAGTTTCTAGATTTGAAGTACTCTTTTCTTCATCAAGTCTCATTTCATATGCTATGAGAACTCCATGCAATTCTTCCTTGCTGAGTTTGTCCAGATTTGCACTATATTATAAGACCGATACCTTTGGGTTGAATTTCCCTGGTAATGTTCTAAGAATCTTCCGTATAATAGTCTTCTTGTCAACTGGCTCTCCCAATCCTTCTAGAGTATTGGTTATTTCATCAACGTACTGGAAGTATGCAACAATGTTGCAATCTTCTTTCATTCTGAGTTGCTCAAATTTTGCTCTGTAGATTTGAAGCTTTGCTTCTTTCACATTTGAGTCACCTGCATATATATTCTCAAGCTTGTCCCATACATTTTTGGTGGTTTTACATCCCAACACCTTATGATAAGCAGATTCAATAAGTCCACTGATAATAATATTCTTTTCTTTTGCATCATTTACCAAATTCTTCTTACCTTATTCATCCACGGTTGATGTAAATCCATTTTGAATAGTGTCCCATAATTCGTAACCTTGCGCCAAGAGATAGAACTCCATTCTTCCTTTCCATAGTGCATAATTATTTTCATTGAATAGAGGTACACCATTCTTGGTATGCTCCATGACCTCCTTCCAGCTATTAAACTGCTATTGAAGGAACCAAGCTCTGATACCAATTGTTGGAAATACTAAGAGGGGGGGTGAATCAGTATTTCTTTCAATTAGAGCATTAGTTAATCTTCAATTATTATCAGTGTTTGTACAATGATAGAATCAAACAATAGGAACACAAATGCACACAATTTTTAAGGTGGAAACCCACTCCGGGACAAAAACCACCTAATGATTTTCTAATAATTCTTTTCAATTCCAATTGAAAATAAAGCTCAAACTTCCTAGAATCTAGAAAAGCATTCTTCTCCATCTCCCACCGGATGGACGCTCCAATGCCCAATATTCTTCAGTAGTCAACTGAACGGATGCCCCAACACCCAATGAGCTACAACTCACCCTAGCACCACCCTACCACCCTATAGAAGAATAAAATAATAATGGACTCTCGTACCAGGGAAAATGGTCCACTTTACAATGATATAGAATGATGTAGAAGAAGAAGATATACTAGACCATAACCCCAACTTTAACACAACCACCTAATGATGATCCTAGACCTCCCAACATTGCCTCTTCAACCCTTGATAGATAGATACTAGTACAATTTATACAATAATGTATTTACAATGACTAAGTACAATGATACCTTTACAATGATTGTATGCAGTGCCGCCCACTTGAAGACTTCATATGATGAACTTATTGCTGCTATTATGCACCTTGGTTGCGCTCTTTTCATTCTACCCTCTGTCGCACCTTGCTTTTCCTTTTCTGTTGTAGAAAGTCTGGTCCTTTGCAACCCTTGACAACACATGATCTAGCTTTTTCTTGCCTTCTAGGAGCTCGATATTGAATCTGATGTATCTCTGTCATTTCAGATCCTCAATATCTGATTTTTAGTCCTATATTAGTCCTCTGAGTCATCCTTCCAATGCCATAGGTTTGACCCAATTTGGATTCTTGAAGAGAGAGTTATACCCAATCTCTCACAATTCCATAATTATGGACTGTTTCAGCAGAGCGCACTTGTACGACGTGCCACGTGTCACTTTTTCTTCATTTGTTTCTGAAATTTATAGAGAGACAAGTACAGGCTGTGCACTATCCATCATTTTTTACGACATTCCAATTCGATACTCAGAGAGAGAGTTATGATGAATTTACCAAGGTCACTTCTTTGAGATGAATTTCAGGAGCCTGCGAAAACCCTAATTTACACAGATCATATATCCAAAAATATTGTGCATATTGATCTAAAATTTTTGCTGCCACTTCCTCAGGATTTTGGCTTCACCTCATAAAAATTTCAGCTTCTGAACCTTCGTAGAAAAAAATTTAGAGCGAAAAGTCCAAAATGACCTGTTTCAGATGGCCAAATCCCTTGCATAAGGAGGAAATGAAGATCACAATTTATATGAATGCTTAAGTTGAGAGGGGCTTCAAAAAGTTAACGTGGGAGGGCTTTTAGGAGCATAAAAAATATTAATTATGACTTTTAAATGACCCATGCCCCAACCCCATGGGGTTTTAGCCCACTATCTGGGGGTACAAACTTCAAACATGAATATCTCTCAAACCGTGAAGAATTACATGGTGTGCCATATATCAACGGAAACATCTCGACAAGTAGAAACCATCAAAATCATTATTTAGCTAGAATATATTAATTTGGTAGGTAAAAATTCCCATGAAATATTGGGTTAGCCCCTGGTACTGCTTGGGTTGACATCAATGACAACCGCTGATCAATAGGATGAATAGGTTTCTCAAAGGATGAACAACAATTTCAGTAGGCAGGTGATGATGGGCCTCTAAATTAGACATAAATTAAGGCCCATCTAACCTTTCTTAGACTCATCTACCTCCCTTATGCACATCAAAATATATATTAAATCTATCCTTCTGCACTTTATAATGTTTTCTTATGCTTTAATATTTTATTAGGAAGGTTTAAAGGTAATTTCATATTTTTGCCTAATATTGGTTATTTTTTTAGAATATTGTGAGAATATTTTCCATATTATGCATATTTAGAGAAAAATATAATTTAGGGACTTGCTCCCTACCACTGGAAGATCAAGACTGAAGAATAAATGAGCAAAATATCAGTAAATTATTGAGAAATCTTGGAGAGAATCAAGGGAGTTGTCCACCCTCCTTAACTCTTAGAGGCAACCAAGCAACTCAATCCTTGTTTTCATGGATTCAAGTGGACTCAATCACCCCAAATATTCTCTCTAGCAATTTGAGTTCCAGAGGCATCCAAGCAACTCAAAGAGGATTTCACTCAATCTTTGTTTACTTGGAGTCAAGTGGACTCAATCACCCCAAAGATTCTCTCCATCAGTTCAAGTTACAAAGGCAGCCAAGCAACTCAAAGAGGAGAGAACTCAATCTTTGTTTATTAGGAGTCAAGTGGACTCAATCACTATTTTCTAGGGAGTTGTTAGTAGCTGCCCTGTAGAATAAATAGAGCAGAGCTAGAGCTAGGAGGAGTTAGTTAGTGAGTCGATTCCATTCAGAACTATTGTTGCGATCTATTGAGCTTTTTATTTTACTCAGTAATAAAACTTTCAGAGATATATGAGGTTATTCTTTTTATGAAATGAGAAGACTAATTTCATTTTACTGATTTAAGTTTCAGAGAGCGAGGCTCGTGGTTTAGGGCCCAATCCATGTGCCTTAGCTTCTATGTTGTTTTATTTTTCCTTTATGTCATTTAGCTAGTTTTTCTTCTACCATTTAGTTAGATCTGCTTTTGATAGTTTCATTGTTGCTTAGTCTTTGCTTTTAGTTTGTTGTTGTAGTTTTTCATTTCTTGTGAGTAGTAGAATAGAGGATAAAACTCTAAAAGCTGTGGATATAGACTTCCCTTCTCATCTCTTTCGATAGAGCACAAGGAGGGTAAACCTTCCCAAAGACCAAAAACATTGATTTCAGTTCACTATTTCCATCTAGTTATGCCTCTAAACCTTGCTTTTACACCTCCATTCCCTCATGTCTTCCACTTATTTTAACTTCTATACCCACCTTTTTTCCCTAACAACACTTAAACCCTCCAACCTCCTTATTCCTTTATTTCTATTGGTTACAATCGCCTTACTCATTTTAATGAAAAAACGCTGGAAAAACCATCAAATTTAACCTCTTCCTTTCCTCCTCGAAATCCCTGCTATCGTACATCGCAAATCGCAAATCACAATGTTTAGTTCCTTCCATTAACACTTACCGCTCCCATCTGCCGATTGCGATATTGCGATTGCACTCCGTTGTCGGTCCCACCGCCATATCACCCATCGCAATCACACTTCTCACATTTCCCTTTTCTTTCTTTTAGAATTACCTCTTCCAAATGCCGATTGTGATACTGCGATCACACTCCGTCACCGGTCCCACTGCCACGTCACTCACCACATTTCGCACATCCCAACTCTTTCTTGTTCACATTTTGCATTTTGCTCGTTGCAACTGTTAACCCATCACACTTCACACTTTGTAACTTTTGCCTCCATTGCATCTCCGCCATCGCACTTTTCAATTCATTCCACTCCAAGGCCCTTTCCACTTCTAAGCCATGTTTCATGCATTAGGCCCTCCATTAGCCACTTTAGCCCTTTTATTTCCTCCAAGCTGCAAATCAACACTTTTTCGATTATAATAAAATCATGGATAGCTTAGTTGCATGGGTAGAAGCATGGTAGATAGACCATAGGATAAGTAGAGTGCATTTAGCCATTTGGCCAAGTTAATTTTGGTTTAGAATTAGTTCCCTTTCTACCATTTCTTTTCAGCAATATAGTTTGGTTTCTTTTCAATCATTTCCTTTTCTACAAATTAAATTAGTTTCATTCCTATCATTTCTTTTCAACAATTCAGTTTCCTTTCTGTCATTTCCTTCCAACAATTTACTTTCGATTTCTTATATTAGTTTAAGAAATAGCACCCTTTCGTAAAGCAGAAGAGGATGACATGAACAGATTTCATCTGTTGTGTATATAGCACTATCACCTCGAATTTTGTATGAACCCCAAGTTGATAAAGTAAAATAGGGCAGCCCCTCGGAGTTGCAGCACTCTTGGTGCAATACCAAGGCTCACAAATTTGTACCTAGACTCCCACATCAAATCGATTTTCAAATTATAGTATTAGTCAAATCAAGGTGAGGTTTTCGCATAGTAATTGATGAGGGAGAATCTACTTGCATTATTTCCTTATCTTGTTGGAAAACTCTTGGTTCTCCGACAATCAACTAGTCACCGATAGTTCTTAAAGCCTTTGATGGAAGAGGTTCTCTCCCATTCGGAATACTCTAGGATCTACCTATAGAGCTACAAGAAAAAACTGTAACACTCGAGGTGGAAGTTGTTGATGCCCCTCTTGATTACAAACTTATTCTGGGTTGAAGTTGGTATTATGCTATGACTGTTTTCATTTCATCAGTCTTTCGAATGATCATGTTCCCTCGTAAAGGAAATATTTTTAAAATAGATCAGTTCTCTTACTTCGCTTCAGACCCTACTTCTATAGATAGTATCCATCATGTCGGAAAAACAGTTATCCCTTATGAAGATGTTGGGGTAGGACTAGTTAAATATTTTTCTCTCATGGGAACTTTCACTATACCTTCTCCTAATGTACCGTGAACTATCTCCAATATTAATATGATTACATCAAGCACAATTCCATTTGATGACACATGGAATGTGCCTTTAGAATTAGAATTGGACTCCTATGGTGGTGAGATGCTTTTAAGTCCTTTTGAATCGACATATGTAGTGGTGCAATCATGTTATTACAATCCATAAACTTATACTGATCAAATGAATGTGGTTATTGAAGAGTCTTCTTCTTTATCAAGCTCATTCATGACATCATTTTCGAGTCCTTTTCAACAAGTTTTTTCAACTGATGAAAATATCCGAGAAATATTGTCATCAGATGAATTACCATGGGATGATCTTCATCATCGATCCTCTTTTTTACCTAACCTTCACAAACTCAAAAATGACTTTTCGTCCATATTTTCAACTGACTATGTCAAGGAACCTCAAAGTTCTATTTTCATTCTTCATTTAGATTCTAAAAAAAATTGGGAAATATTTCCACCACAATTCCTATTGACATATAAATTAAACTGAGGATAACTGAGAACATTCATAAAGGTGCTTCTTGCTCAATATATACAAAGCCTTATTTCAGGAATTCTGAGAAAATTTTTCCTAGTCTTATGAAGAGATTCCATGTATTGATTCTAATATTTTTATTCATGAAATTAAGACATACCCAGATGCTAAGCCTATTAGACAAATATTATGTCCAATACATACGCGGAAGGTTGCTGCAATTAAAGTTGAAGTTGAGAAATTACTGCGTGTAGGGTTTATTTATCCTATTCCTTTGACGAATTAGGTATCTAACATAGTTTCTGCAACCAAGAAACAAGGAACTATCAGATTATGTATCGATTATTTGGATATCAACAAGGCATATCCTAAAGACAATTATCCTACCCCTTACATCAATCAAATAGTTGATGATTTTGCTGGAAATGAAATATTATCATTTATGGATAGATTTTCTAGCTACAATCAAATAAAGATATTCCCTGCTAATCAGCCTAACACAACATTTATATGTCCATGGGGAACGTTTGAATATTGTGAATTACCATTTGGACTAAAACATGCTGGCGCAACTTTTCAATGAGCTATGTCTTACACATTTCACGATATCAAACACATTGTACAACCCTACTTGGATGACTTAACTGCTCATTGTTTACGCAGACAAGATCATCCTACACATTTATGTTGCATCTTTATGAGATGTAGGCATTACAACATTTGTTTCAATCTGAAAAAATGTGTATTTTGGTTACAATCATGACGTTTACTTGGATTCATTGTCTCAAAATAAGGCATTTGTGTCGACCCATCAAAGGTTGAGGCTATTGTTAATATACCTCCTCCTTCCACTCTCCGCCAACTCCAAAGTTTGCAGGGGAAAGAAATTTTTTTATGTCATTTTATCCCAAAATATGCAGATTTAACTAAAGGTTTCACTTAGTTTTTAAAACAAGATGTTCCATTCATCTAGGACGAGCTTTCCGATAAATATTTTTATGCACTTAAACATGTGTTCACCCATGCACTCTTGTTGCATCCGCCAGATTATCACCGACATTAATTTTTGTATTTAGTTGTGTCTGATTCCACGATTGGAATTTTTTTAGTTCAAGCGGATGACTCTAAAAATTAACATGTGATTTATTACCTAAGTCAGAATCTCAGCCCGACGGAAATAAAGTATTCACATGTGGAGAAATTGGCCTTAGCAGTTGTTCAAGTTGTCCAATGATTCTTTCATTACATATTGTTATGCAAAACTGTTGTGATATCTAATTGCAACTCTATGATGTATATTTTGATGAAAAAATTGATCGAGGGAAAATCCTCTAAATGGATCATTATCCTGCAAGAGTTTGATTTGGAGTTCGAAAAATCCGAGTCTAAGAAATCACGGGTTTTTGTTGAACTTATGTGTGATTTTCCCAATACTGAATTTGAAATAGTGGCAGAGAACCTTCTTGCTGATGAATTTATGTTTCTACTCAGTAAATTAGATCCTTGGTATGGGGATATCATTATATATCTCCAGACCCAAACCTTTCAAAGAGAGCTTTCATGATCAAACTGATGGAGAATTCGATACCAATCTTAGAAATACAATATTGTTGGAAACACTCTTTATCATCGTGGTGCCACTAAAAGGAAAACACCCTCTAGAGGAGGTTATAAAGGAGGTTTTTAGTGTTATAAAATTGGCCAAAATTGTCAAAAAAACATTTGCTACAACATCCGTTTATGGTTACAAAGCTTTTGGCGGAGCTTTTAACGGAAATTCAACACAACTAAAAAAATAAATTGGCTGCCAGAGGTTATTACGAATGTTTTTTCATTGGTGAACTACTCTGGATTTAATGCTCCGATGCGTACATGAAGACAACACCCTGGGGCTATCTCGGTCGAATGAATGCACCAGGACGTTTGGGTTTAATACCACATGTGGCATAGTGTTGGTAATAAAACACATGGGGCTATTCTAATTGGTCTTGGGATTTGTGCAGTGCCCATAGTTTGTATCAACGCACCAATGCATATAACTTTATTATGCGCTGGTGTGTCGTATCACAAAAAGGCATCGAGATTTATAATTGGTATCAATATTTGTGCGGTGCCCATTGATCGTAAAAATGCACCAGTGCTTATAGATACATAAACACCCTAGTACACAGTATCACACAAACGCACCGATATTTATAACTGGTATCGGTATTTGTGTGGTGCCCATGGATCGTACAACGGCACCGGTGCGTATAGACACATAAACGCACCGGTCGACAGTTACTAGGACGCATCGATTTTCATTTTGTTTTTTTTAGAAACATCGAACTGTGATAGTCCAATTATTGTGATTGTTTTAAGTTAATTATTCATCAAAAGTCGACACATATTATAACAATATTCATATTAATTACATTTTTATTAATGCATTTGAATGTGCTGTTTGGATTAATTTTTTATATCATATGAGAATTATTGTGGTTTTTTAAAATTCATTATTCATCAAAATTTGACACATATATATCTTATAACAATATTCATATGAATTAAATTTGTATTAGTTCATTTGAAAACAACAATGGAGAACGCAATAGAATAAATTAAAACATATTTTATGATTATATATATATATATATATAAGACAATATATATATATATATATATATATATATATATATATATATATATATATATATATATATATATATATATATATAAGACAATATTTATCATACAAAATGGGACAGTTATCCGTATCCCTTTGTCTTTCAATTGGGACACTATGTCCATTACATTAAACAAAATGTTTGATTTCACAAACATATTTCAAAAAACAAAACTCCTTGCTTTGATATCCAAACATAGTGATCATCATTCTTCACTTGAACTGTTGTCACTGCTAGAGCTACTTCCATGACTTGGGTTATTTTCAAGAATGTTTTGTTCATGACATTGATTGTTTTCTTCTTCTTCAACTTCCATATACAAACATAAAAATAAACTGAAATGAGTGTATGTACATTGGTGAGAATAATGAAAATTGCAATATTAAATAATATACATCAATGTAAATCGAAAATAAAAATGACGTACCATAGAAACAATTGAATCATAAACTATACACATTCCTTCAAAACCATGTAGCATGCCATGTTTCAAAATTTCATTTGTTGGCGCAGTTCCATATTTTGTTTCCTGCAAGTTTATACCCCATAGAAAATCATATAATTAATTTAAAAGATGTTTTTGTTCTATTAATTATAGACGGATCTAAGTAAAGCAAGATCAATAGATGTTTACAAATTCCATAATTAATTTTGATATGCCAACATATACTCACAACCCATATTTAACCCAATTTTAATCAATTCTTCTGATGTTTCTTCTTTGTATGTTAGCACTCGTTTTAAGACATTCAATGATGATTTTTGTAAAACAACTTAAAAAATACAAAAATGAAATCTAGTTAAGTTGTTATAAGGAATTAACAATTACTCACAAACTTAGAGATCAACCCTTTTCTTCCTTGTCATCCTGTGCTGAATGGGTTCCATTTTATTTTCTTTTCCGCAAGAAAATTATTGAAAATTAATATTTAATGCTAAATTGTTTATTTATTGTACCTAATGATCAAAAAATTCAATGATTACATATTACATTTGAAGCACGTTGTTTTTGAGATGGATCCTCCTGCAATGCAATTTTGTCCATTTCTTTGACCATCTCCTTGTACACCTTTTGGGACATTCCTACTGGCATATTTATGATACTAGCTCGTTTATCTATTGAGATTTTCATAATCTTCTTGAAAATGTAACATGACAATAAAACATTTAATTTTTATATTGATATATGAAAAGTAAATATAACAAAACTGATATTTATAAATAATTCTAGACAAATATTTAAAGGAATATGACTTTTTCATTCCTTCTTTTTTGTTGTTGTACATTTTTGTTACTAAAAGTCTAACATGTCTCATTGACCAATTCTATGGAAACTCTTCCTGTATTTTAGGTAAAATTTGGTTCTTGGAATCATTGGATTGATTTTTTTATTGTAAGTGGAAAGAATGTCTATACATTCGTTCCACTAGATCTCTCAAACTTTTGTAAAATCCCCCCCCGCCCCCCCCTCTTTCGTTAACTTCTAGAACCACTCCAAATGAGCTAAGGAGCAATTCATTTTCAATTGCATGTTCTATCTTTTTTCTTTTCTTAGAACAACATTCCTTTTCTGAGTTGTTGGTCCCAGTAGAACATTAAACAGATGTGAATTAGTAGACTGTTTGACACATGTTATCTAATAATTTTAAGTATATTATTAATGATAATTAAAAAAATAAACTCATATTGGATCGATAGCATTTTTTCATTCACCTCATTCATCCTTTTGGAAATTTTCAATTAAAATTTTATGCTCTTCTGGAACTAGATCAAAAATAATCATATCGAGCTTCATCTTTTTGTGGCTCTGCATGATACACAGTAAACAATACATATTAGTTAAACTTACATATAGTTCAAAAAAAATATTTTTTAGAAAGAATTTACAAAGATCTTGCCTTTTTTTCTTTTCTTGATATGTTAACAGTATTTTTGTTACTTGATCTCTTGTCAGTCATTTCTTTATCAATCTGAAAACTGTACCATATCATTCATTAATATTTTAATAAATAAATTCTCAACTTTTCAGGTAGAAAATAAATCTCAAGACACTAGTGCACCTTTCATGAGGTACGCACCGAAAAATAGTACAATAGACCATACGGTGCGTTGGGTATTATAAACGCATCGCAAAAATAGTGTAATAGACTATACGGTGCATGGGGTATTATAAATGCACTGCAAAAATGGTGTAATACACCGTACGGTGTTATCCTCGTTAAATGGAGTAGTGATGCTCTATTTCAGATATGGCGCACAGATTTAGAAAAAAAAAATTCAATTTTTTTACTACACATTACTTGCACAGTGGGATGTATAATACAGCGCACCGGTGCGGTAGCGTACACAGGGTGCGCCGATAAAGAAAAATTCATTTTTTCCTAAAATTCACGTAATGGCCGAATGGATTATGATTTGAATATGCAAGTCATCCCGTGGGTTGGACATCAATATAAAATGAAAAACCCTAATTATGAAATCACAGAAACAGGGAGAAGAAAGGGGAAAAAAAATGAGGGGTTTAGGGTAAAGATGGATAAAACTGCAAAAAAGTAAAAAAATTGCAGAAAAAAGTCAAAGAAATAATCAAATTTAATCACGAGATGGTTTGAAATTCTATGATACAGGGTTTAAATCACCATAGGTTTGGTTTCTGATTGTCTAAATAATTTTGTTCGAATGTGTTTCACTGCTCCAAAGTGCCCTCGTGCTCGCTTGCTCCAGGTCTGTCTCTTGCAAATATCTGGCTAAAAATTTTAGCAAAAATAGTGAAATAATGAAAAGTGTTTAGTATTTAAATAATTATTTTATGAAATAAGATTTTCGAAAATATTTTTCCACCCATTTTTCAAATTGCCGCTTTTTTTTCACTTAAAGAAAATAGAGTTGCGTTTTTTTATTTGCGTTTATTCGTTACCATTGTGGAAAAGTTGTGAAGCACTGGTGCTTCTTCGTAATACGACGCACCTGTGCGTGTTATGATGATAAGTGCACCGGACTGTATAAATTTTTTTTTTTTTGTATGTAAAATCATAATAAAATAATGATAATTCTAAAATACATGAATTTATTTTCACTGTTTTCTAAACTTTATTATGTTACAAAAGTTTGTATTATTCTAGATTTGTTATTTTACAATTATTTGCAAATTTACAATTTAAATATTTTAATAAAATAATTTCACATTAATACAATTAAAATTTTCACATTAATAGAATTAAAATTTTACAGAATTTACATACAATTACAAATAAAATTACAATTTCAATTAGAATTACAATTACAATTACAATTTTAATTTACATACAATTACAATTTTACAAATATTTTACATACAATTCAATTAAAATTACAATTACAAATACAATTACAATTTTAGAATTTTACATACAATTACATTTACAATTTTACATAGAATTACATTTACTATTACAATTACAATTTTACAAATATTTTACATACAATTCAATTAAAATTACAATTACAAATACAATTACAATTTTAGAATTTTACATACAATTAGGATTACAATTATAATTTTAGAAATTTTCATATATACAATTACAATCATTTCACAATAAATTAAATATTACAATTACAATTGAAATTTTACATTAATAAATATTTTACATAAAATTACAGTTAAAATTACAATTAGTACAAATACAAATACAATTTTACAATTTTACATACAATTAAAATTTCAATTTCAATTACAGCCACAACATAATATTTAATAAATATCATGGTCATTTAATATTAAATTAATTAATAAACATCATCACGATCATGATAACCATCGTACAAACATCATATTCGACGAAAAAGCACATTCAAACATCAAATTAACATTATATATTAATATCATCACAACACAAACATCAAATATACATCTCATGTCAAATAACTCATGCTATCACATATACACATCTATCTGCATGTTAAACATTAAATGAACATATCTAACATGACCTAACAATATGCGCCACATCATGATGAACACCAACATGTAAATTAATTACAACTGCAACATGTTGAACATAAAATACATGGACCATATCTATATATATATATATATATATATATATATATATATATATATATATATATATATAACTTAATAATGTTAAAAATATACAACTGTAATATAAATGTCATGGATCAGCTGGTGGTAGTATAACAACATCAATAGCAGTACAAGTGGAGACCTGCTCAGTAAATGGTGCAGCCTCAACAGTTGATGGTCGAGCCTGTTCATGATCATGATCACTAGTTCTGATGAATGCATCAGTTGGTGGTAATACAACATCAATATAAGTAGTAGTAGTGGAGGCCTTCTCAGTCAATAGTGTGGCTTCGATAGTCGATGGTCCAGGCGCCTGCTCATGATCATGACTAGTATTGATGGATGCTGCAGGCTGCTAACTGGACGTGGCCGATGGTCCAGCCTCATCTCCATGATGACTACTAGATGCTGCTAGTGGAGCCTCATGCTCATCAGGTGTGGCACAAGGTGAACAATCATGAGATGCATGTGAGTCACTGCTCGTGGACTATCGATCAAGTGTCGTGGCTCAACTAGACCTATAACTATGGACAATCCTCCTCAATTGTGTAATAGCTGTCGTAGCTCCTACAACATGTCGCATCAGGCCATACATGTCACGCATCATGCCTCTCCACATCCGTAAAAACCTATCATCGACCTATACGTCTCTATAGTGAGCGGGCCTGATGCCCGCATCAATAATCAATGGACAGATTTGGTTGTCCAACTCCATTCTATATCTAGTCTCAGGTCGACCACGCCTAGAAAAAGGTGGTACCGGTGCACCATGAGTAGGAGCATGTCTTTCTGCTGCACTGACCTCATCCTGATCATGATCATCCTCGGCATCAGCCATGTCTTGATTGTTATCAGGATCATGTGGTGGATCCGGCATCTCCTCGCCATCAAAAGAGCCAATGTCTGAAAAATATATACAAGTACACAACAATAATTAGACAATTTCATTACGCAATTTAATAAAAACAAATTAAAGAACATGTTAGAATAAATATAAATAAAACAGTAATATTACCTCTATCATCTGGCGGCTCATCATCTATGAAGAGGATGTTGGGACACCCTCACCAATCTAATCTAGCATAAGGACATGGAACCATAATCAAAGGATGCAGCCCGTCAACACTAGCTAGTAAGTCCAGTGCATCATGCGATATCTTCGTCGGAAACATAGTGTCTCCCCTCTTGGGCATCATCTACCCCCACATGTGCATCTGGGCCTCTAACATCAACCTACGAGGCTGCCAAACAAAACTAGGCCTCATCTCTGGAAATGTCTCAAAAAATAAACAAAACATCTTTGAAGCAAAAGGGAAGTTGACCCTCCCTTGTGCATGAGCACAACATCTATCTAAGGTCATACAAAACTACCGCAAAAAATGGGCAGACCACCTGACAAGTCTTGGCTGTTGTACTAAAGAATACACATAATATAAAAGCGAGCAACCAATGCATTGCCTGTCACTGGTGTTGCGCAAAATGGTCAAAATGATAAGTGAGAGGCACTGCATATCCTGTCTACCAAATGCACCTATACGTAATTGACCTCCAGGTACCTGAAACTCTAAAGGAGACAGTACATGTGCTCCAATGTATCTTTGGGAGTAAACCAACTAAATCCATGCTACACAACCAGTTGGCACATTTTGGAATGAGGGAAAATCCACCCCTCTCCTTGATAGTCATGTAATAAAATGAATTTCCTCCTTAGTGGGTGTGTACCACTTGTCAGGACCAAAGTAGAAACCTTGTAGGTGGCCATACCACCTGCAGAAAAGATTTCTCAAAAACACACTATGGGCCTTTACAGAAATAGCCTCCTCATAAAACTTAAGGAGGCCTAACTACCTAAGGATCCCCTGGGTATTTGTTGTAATAGGGTGAGGGTATGCATCTCTCTTCCTCTCACGGGCCTCCCATTGGCAAATCATGTCATACTATTCAGCCTTTTGTTGTTGTTTTTCCTCCTCTTCTCTCTGAATCATTAACATATTGAATAGTTTTTTTTAATTAAAACAGAAATGTATTTAGGAATATACATATATTTTGTTTTTGGAAAAAAAACAAACAGATGAGTTGGTGTGCCACAAAACAGTCATGCACCGGTGGCAGTGCATCTTAAGTTTGTACCACACCTGTGTCAATGCCCCTAATGAAATAAAACACACCAGCCTCAGTGAAGCTGTCTATTTCTCAAGCACCATTGACTATATCTAAGTTCAGAATAGCGGTGCACTGACTAAAATATACACCCTGCAACGTATAGTCGTGTCAGCGCACCGAATTAACGACAATTACATAGTTGATGGTGCGGTATTTTACCTGGCCACACTGTTTACCCTCTCGGAATGCAGAATGTGGTGTGCTGACATACACCGGGGTAGATAATTCCATCAACGTACCGCACTGGGATTCCCATCGTCAACGGTTCACCTGCCTAAATGAGCACACCACATTTTATATTTTTAATTTAAAATTATCTTGGGCGCCTTTCGGCACCACCCCGAAAATGGTACAGATACCATTAGCACCGGTGGCGGTACGACCTGTAAATTTTACAGGCAGCACCGCTATCTGGTGCGAGCCGAACAGCTCAAGCGCACTGCGCGACAAATTTTTTTTTCTTTTTTAATGGTTATTTTAAAGGTTATTTTAAATTCTAATCTGCTAAAAGGTTTAATTATGGAAAACCTACAAAAATACCTATACATTTCACCGTCGAGAAGGCATATTGGCTGTAAAATTTGCAAAAGAAAAATTTCCCACAGTTTTTCAAAATGCACGCTGGAGATTGGTGGCCAATGCAGAGCAACAGTGCGTGCAATGGGTGCAATGAGAGCATCGATGTCAGGGCAGCTCAGAGAAGGGGAAATGGCACTAGTGCCTGAGACCTCTGGAGCACTGAGGAAAGTGAAAAATGTGGTTTTTTGGACGTAATTTTTTATTTATTTAACCTTGTTCCGGTGCGCGGGGTTTTATAGGTGCACTGGTATACTTGCTTAAAACCGCACTGGGCGGTGTTAGATTTTGCGCGTTGTTAATAATGCACCGGGGTGGTTCCCTAACACCGCACTGAGATGTTTCAGTTTTGGCACGATGTTTTAATAAAGCACCGAGGTGGAATATTAGTAAAGCACTGATGCGGAATAGTCTTAAAGCACCGTTTTTTTGGTCTTTTTTTTTTTTTTTTAATTTAACGCTATTTAGGTGCCTGAGTTTTATAGCCACACCGGTGCTCCTAGATAAGAAAGCACTGACACGTTTCTATTTTGGCACGTTGTTTTATGATGCACCGGCGCAGAAGAGTACAGAAGCACCAATGTGTCACTGTAATAGCATGCCCTGGGCGGATGTGTACATCGTGCACGTTGTCCAGTGTGTCAATTTTTTTTGTGCACCGATGCATTCTATGTGTTAGGGTCTCATGATTTGGCTATTTGGCAAGCCAAATGACAGTGTAACATCAAACCAATCTTTGGAACGAGGACCTGCTTCACAGACTAGAGAGAGGCTCTCTGTTGTGTAAGGACCTGCTCTGTGTGTGTTTGCTTATTGTGTTCTAATTTTAGGCTAGTTATGAAGTAGGTTTTTTGGTTTTGGTTTTTAGGTTGTGAGGGATGAAACTGATCAAAGATATAAGATAGGTAAAAATATGTCAGATCAACTTGGCTATGGGGTCGAAGAGGTCAAGAAAGCTATCAGACGGTGATACAAGGTTGTTGAAGGGCCGATTTGATTTGAGGTAGAAAGGATATTTGGGAAAAATGGAGTAAGATGGACATCAAGTTTGTGAACAACAAAGGATTTCAAGCATAACTAGTTTAATAGTAGACATAAACATGGTAGGGCAAACCATTAATCATGAGAAGTGTAACTATAAGCTAATCAATACATATAAATAAACATTCAAGCCATGAATAGAGATATCTAACTCTCTAACTTTGGGAAAAGGCTACCATGCTTTGGGGAAATACACTTAAGACAGACAAACAAGTCAAATCACTATGCCAGAACGCCTAAACACAGTACTTCAAATTATTGGGCACTTTGAAAACAAGATTGCATAGTCTTAGGCAAAGGGAAAGATCAGAACAAGACCTCCTTGGTTCAACAAATGACAATCTAATCAGTCAAAGAGAAATTTCATGGATAGAGCTATGGCTAGCCATGAGTAAGTAGGGCATACCGTAAATCATACTTAGCATGCATAAAACTGTGAATGAAACAAGCAACAATATCCTTAATTTATTAAAGAGCAATCAAGAATTCTTTAATGTGACTAAGAATGAAGAAAACATGGAAGCTACGAAGAAACATGAAATTTGAGGTGCCTCCAAGGGCATGCCTCAAATTTGTTCTCTATTTTCCTATAGCAAGCAAGAACATGGATTTATGAATGAAAACTAGGAAACAAAACAAAGAGAGAGACACTATACCATTCTACCAAGTCATGGAATCCAACAACAATCCTCTTTCATCATCTAAGAACATCCAAGAGACTATCCAAAAGCATGAGACAAGTATTTATTCCAAAGCTTATATGACCATATATTGCTTCTATTCATCAAGTTCAGCCTTGTTTACAATGAAATCCTTTGGAATATATAGGCCAAAGTGAGGAAAACCTCTTAGTTCAACTTGCAATCTCATTGGCTTATCCAAAATATCTTATTTTGTCCTTGAGGCTTTGCAAAGCCCAAGGCACAAAATATCCCATAAAATATCTAAAAAATTATAAAAGAGGGAAATAAATTGACTTTTCATCACTTCTCATGTACAAAAATAGCTAAACGCACCTAAGGAAAGATCAGTTTTGAAAGGTTCAATTTTTACAAAAATACTCAAAAAATACATTAGCAAAAGGTCCCTTGACTTTCCGGCAACTTTTGGAAGCCTTCCCGATGTTGAAATGAAGCTCATGATAGCTTGTTGGAAAGCTCTAAGTGTCTACTTTCTGAAAATGTTTATTTTTCTCCCAATGGACCAATAGAAGTCCTCTAAAAATAGACTTGTATATAAAACCCAAAAAATAAGCCTTGCTGATAAACGGGGCAGAGTGTAGAAAAAGCGAGTGTTTTTCGCCATTTTGGGGGAGAAAATGATCTTCAAATGTTATGAAAATCGTTGAGTATATGCTCCTAAAATTATGGCATCAAATTATACCATTTTTATCCTTTGATGATGCCCCAAACTGAAATGACGATCCCCATGAGTTTTGGCCAAAAACCCAAAAATGACAAAAAACCAGAACATGTCAAATTTCGCTCAATTTTGGTGAGCAAGTCCCTCAAGGCTTTTTAGAAATATGTCTAGAATCTCGGGCCAAAATTCCAAGCCTAAAGCTTTCTCTCTCCTTTTTTCTCAGTGGGCGCCCTCTTTGGGCAATTTTGAGCTTTTCTTGGTTTTCTTCTTTGTTGTTTGGAATTCTTAGCTTTGGTGAAGAAGTAATGGCCCCTTGCCTAGGAGAGGTAGCTAGCACATGCTTTGGAGAATGCCCTTCATGATCCATGTTTTTTATTTGCTTGCCCTCATCATTGCTTGCTTGAGGGCTGCCTTGTTTTTCTTTTTCAATGCCTTCTTTATGACTGTCAGGCTCTTTCCCTTCACCGTTTTGTACTTCATCACCCTTATGCTTATTGGTGAGCTGACTGCCATAATGTTCCCTTTCATCACTGCCTCACTGCCCATCATTTTGCTCTTCATTATCACTTCTATGTTTAGACTCTTTGCCTTGTTCCTCATCATCACTAAATTCATCTTTTCAGTATTGTGTTTGAGCCAAGAGGTCTTCAACAAGACATGTTTGTGGTTTTTGAATGGAAGTATCCTTGTGTTTTTGGCACCAAAAACCTCTTTCCTTCGATCATTGTTTTTATCCTTGCTTCAGCCAAGAATTTTCTTTCAACACTCACAACAAGTAGATCTCTATAATTTTGACAAAAAATCCCTATCTCCAGTAAATGTCTCTCTCTGTGGTTTCAGATGATTAAAGTAGCTTTGAAATCAATGTTTTAACACCCTTGCAAGCTGATTTAAAGACCTCAACCTAAGTCTGATTTTCTATATGATACTAGGTGTGTTCTAGGTCATTTATAGCATAGGAAATATTTTCAAATTAGCTCCTAAAACCTCCTCCTTGGTAATGCATTATCCTTCACTATTCAAAGAAAAATTCCTTCCTTCAAACTTGCAAAGCCCTCATCATCTATCACTGTTTTGAGTTTCTTCATGGCGCTGCTCTTCATCACTGTGTTCATCTTCACCTTGCTGCCCTGCCTCATTGTGCTCCTTTTCAGTGGAAACAGGCTCAAATCTCTTGTGCAAGCCACTCCTGCTGTCTTGCCTGGGAGGCATCTTGTTTTGAATGCTCTCTGCAACACCAAAATGCCTCTAATGGTTTTTTGTGAAATGATTTCTCAAACACAAGTCTGTCTTCTTTTTCAACCACTATTTGATCAAGGCAAATTTGCCTCAAATGGTGTGTGAAATGTTTATGTGATATCAGGTCTCTGCTCCTTCCAAAACACTTCTTTTCCCCTTTTGTATGCCACTCAACAAGTAAATTATAATAACATGCAAACAATCAAATAAAAGGTACACACAGTCAAATGATCAATGTGTTTGTGTAAGGTCACAAAGCTCTCTTTTTTTTGATAAAAAAAAGACAAACTTGCATTTAGAAAAAGGAAAAAAACTCCCCCTAATCAAAAACACCTTCCTTGTCTTCACTATTTCTCACACACAGGTAAACAAGAACACCTCCAAACTTGATTTAGTAGCTTCACTCATTAAAACCTGTTTCATGGAAAAAGATGGCAGCAATGATTTTTTTATTTTTACCACACTGAGATGGACTTTTTGAAATGACAAAGCACTCATACAATGATCACTGTTGTTGAAATGAGGCCCACTGTTTCACTTTTCAAACACTGTGTTTCTCCCTTTAAAAACTGCCTCCACTTTTTAACATTGTTTTGAGGGCAACGTTTAGGCCTTTAGACACCAATACAAACACACTACTTTTAATATGCCAATCTTGGGCAATCAAAACCACAGCAATTTTTAGCTTCAAACAGAAAAAAAAAACTCTCCTTTCCACTGTTTTCTCCACTACATGAGGCTGACATAGTTTATGGTTTATGCTAAAGTAGTAGGATACTCTTAATTCTTGACAAAACCATTAAAACAATTTTTTTTTGTTTTGCAAGTAGTGTGATGTCTAATACTGTTTTTAGGGCAATCTTAGGTTCTTTGAAGCTAATATAAACCATCCACCATTCTCCCACTGTAACAAATTTCTTTAAAATATTCACTCAACACTATGATTTACACCATGAGTTTCATCGTTTTTCCATCACTTAACAGTCTTGATTTTAGCAAGGAAGGCAAAGAAAATACCTTGAAGATCGATGATGGGCTTTGCTTGAGGAAATGAGCGGCTTCATAACTTGTTTGGAGGCACTTTGATTGTTTGAAACAGGCGCGACACGTTTACTAGGGAGGGCACCGCGCAAAGCAAGGTTGTCGGGTTACTGATGGGCAATCGTGACCGGCGCCTACAGGCTCCTCACGCGACAGTGTAATCCTTTGGTAAAATTCCACTTGAACGTGTCATGCATTCCTACAGGTGCGCCGCACAGTCTCCAAGCCCAAAAACTCTGTGAATTTTCCCGAATACTTCTTCTTTGGTCTTGTGAATAGCAAGAGGGGAGCGTTGCCTTGTGTTTTGAGAATTTTAAAAGGGCTTGCAATGGTCCCTTTATCCTCCTTTGAATGTGAACAAGTTAATACCTCTTTGTGATTAATTTTGTGAGTGTTTGTTTTGTAAGTCCCCTTTTTGAAAAGAAGGTGTTGGTTGCGAACTAAAAAGGAACCCCAATCTTATCATTCATGTTTTTTCAACATAAAACAAAACCAAACTCGACCGGGCCTTTTTGAAAAACTGTGGGTGACTGGTTTTGGAGGTCTTTGCTTGTGATATTTTCTTTTACCATGAGCATACCACTTTGAAGGCTAATCATCACTTGCTGAGGACCAATGACTTGTGAAGCATCTTTTTCCATTTTTCAAGGAGATGACCTATCTCTTTAAAACTTGATTGACAGTTTCTGTTCCTTATGATTATATCTTCTTGTTAGAAGGAAACTGGCTCAAATCCATATAGGGACTGCAGATATATTCTCCAAATGATGTTTCTCTTTGACTATGAGTGAGGCCTATTTGTATTCACCTGAGCTTTACTATCATCTGTCCATCAAGAGGGCACTTCTTCTGAAAACTTCTTCTCTACTCAAACTGCAATAGCAAGGTACCTTTGACCTATTTTCATAAGGAGAATGCCTTCATTTGTAACAGTGGCCTGCATTATTGGCTTTGAATGTTGTTCCAGGATCTTGAAACTCATGCCATAATCCTTCTTACATATTTGTGAGCTTGTGTGTTTATTTGCAATGCCTTTTTGGGAAAACTAAACTCAAATCGCCTTCTGTCCACTATGATGAGTAATTTTGAAAGAAAATGTTTTCTGAATAGGAAGAACAATACCTTTTTGAAAAGCAGTCATCACTCTTAGTGGTTTCCCTTGTACAAGATGGCAGAGGTCAGTTTGGGACCAAGACCCTTTTGGCTCCTTTGGCCATTAGCTTAATAATATTTCTTCATTGATGATGAACTCATTACTTCACATTGTAACTAAATAACAGAGGAACTTCTATAAAAAAAATTGAAAGCACTACTACTCTACCTCTGCCTTTAATCATCATTTTATTTCAGAAACCCTCAGTTGTTGTCTCACTGTACTTCAAAAATTGTCCTACAATCAGTGCAATTCTTAAAATCAAACTTTGTCCATTGGCCCTCTTCTTATAGATGAAGGAAGTGCTCTTAACCCTCTACTTATAAAATGAAGTAGGTTCTTCAGTCTTCAATCTCTCTGCTTATATATGAAGGAAGTTTTTCAGTCATGCCATTTCATCAGATTTTAACAGTGTTATTTTTCCTTTCACTGTCTTTTCATGCTTTGACTGTGGTCGCAGGAGCCTAATGAAAAAACTCTCTACCCTGTAGCTGAATTCAAGGGTCAAAATCACATTGAGAAGTAGTTTTCTTCTCATGTGGAACCAAATAATGTCTCCTTGGAATGCTAGTGTACTTCTGTTCTTGAAAGATCCATTAAAACATTGTAAAACCACCTAAAATCAGTTTGACCTGTGGTACATGTATTGCTGAGACTTGAGGGTTTATGAGTGGTGCGACCTAGAGTTGTAACCAGATTTATTTTTAGAATGGGACGTCTTTTATAACTGGTCTATAGTAGATAGAGGTTCTTTGGCTTTAGGATAGTTTTCCAAGGGAGAAAATGCCTAAAGCGCCACTACCTAACTTAGGGGAGACTTCTTTGGACAGATTTGGATTGTTTTATTTGGAGCTGATGGACAAACTAGTATGGCTGAGGCTAGATAGGACTTGATAATGAGGTTTCATCTTGTCATGGGCGGACTGAAAGGTAAGAGGGAAAAAAAAGTTTATGGGTGTTTTCCAGCTGGAAAATTTGACAATTTTTTAGATCAACTGCTAGAAAACTTGGCTGTTACAACTAGTCATCACCAACAAGTGAAAATATTGATGACTAACAAGTGGCTCCATTTGGGGAGGGTAGGCTCCTTCGTGAGGTGTCCGTTAATTTCAGATCTTTGGCTTATGCCTACCGCGTCTTACCCTTTGGCACAAATTTCATTCTTCCTTGATGCTACTGAAAAAATGACAAAGATGATTGGCATCAAATGATATTTATACCTACCCCCACTATCTTTCCTAACATTTTTCTTCCTTTGGGTGCATTTGGAATAGCAACCCTTTTGAAAATATATATATATATATATATATATATTTTAAATGAACCTATCTAGTTCTACACTTATATCTGCCTGGAGTTCAGATTAAGCTGATGAACTCCTTCATTACTCTACCTATGCTAGATCAGCTGTCAAGGTTAAGCTGTTTGACAGGATTTTGTTCTCTAATATAAAACATGAAATTTAAAATGATCAAATCAGGGTTAGACAGTCTGATTTTTCATGTACTTGTGGCATGAAGGACAAGCTGCACACAAATATTATTTTGCAAAAAATGAAATCTAGAAAAACGGGGCTAGGATGCACAATTTGTTTTTCATCCCCGCTTCCCTCTTTGGTTCTATTTTGAGCATGTGGAACCAGTATATTTTCCTAATCTACTCTCTTTGATAAGTCAAGCTTACACAATGTTGGCCATCTTTTTCACTCACTAACTTATCAGCAAATAAATTTAAAACATGTTCATCTATGATTAGGCTAGATAACTGAACAATTCATTTGAGCACTAGTAGCGGCATTTAGACTTGCGCGCTTTCTGAATGACTATTTTTTTATCATGGGGCCTTCTTTCTATTTTTCAAACTGCCCTCTTTTCTATTTTTCTATTGTTTTTTGAATTTTCTGTTTTATCTATTTTTCAAACAGTGGTATTTACAATGATTGAAAATGTTTTAAACTCAGAAATCTTGGAAATGGCAAAACTTAAGCATCTTATCCTCGTAAGGATATCCTACCATTCTTGGCCCATCCAGTTCTTGAAAATAAAAATTGGGAAAGTTTTCTCTTGTAAACATGACATAAGGATTCATGCGTGAATTTCTGAACAAACCCGTATCTTCCCGCTGTACCTCTTGATACCTCTGATATCCACTCCTTCCTTTACTGTAAATATTTTTCAAGTAATGTATATATTCTTCGTCATTCTTGAAATATATAATGACATCATCAAGGTATGTCAATATGCAGAAATTCAAGACTGGAAACATGGCTTTTAGGAACATATTTTTTGTATCCGATGATTTTGCGATTTTGAGTCTGAAACTGGAACTACTTCCAGCATACTGGAAAAAATATTTGAGTTGTCTACTTTGCAAGGGAATCATTTGGCTATAACCTGAAACATCATCTTGCAAAGACATATGATTAAAAGCACTTATCATCGGTATATCATGGTCTTGGGCAGGAAGGATAAATTTTTTTTTACAAGGATGCGTATTAGAGTTTCTAAAATCAAAACAGATCCTATGACCGGCTAGTTTATCTTTGATTATTACTGATTGGTTCAAATTGTTATATTTCCTTTTGTCGAAGTTGTTTCTTGGAGTTACGGTAGTGGCATAGTGTTTCTCACTATTTTCTCTGTATGAAGTAGTATTCTGCATGAGATTTCCAATCCTAGCAGTTCTAAGTCTTTGGTGGAATGACAAAATATTAGCCAATTCAAGTAACTCAGGTATACTTGGACTACAGTTATCATCTTTGCTCATAGGAAGCTTATCAGGTGTTTTTTCCAGATTTTGAGCTGTTATGGCCATAGTCAAGGTTTCATTTGCAGTGGTAGAGTTATGCAATGGTAAATCCTTGAGGTATGGCAAAAACATTAAGCTTCCCTGCTTCTGAGTTTCGAAGAGGTTTGTGATATGTAAGTCTTCTAATGCCTTTGTTTTGAAAAAGTTTCCTGATGTTACTGCTGATGTTTGACTAAGGTTTTTGTGATTTTCTTGATAATACATAATGGTGTGTGCTTCTTGCTCTATCTCTGTTTCAAAAGGAACACACTTGCTTCCCTCAAGACATAGCTGTTCACGATCATGGTAGTTTTGAGTGTCTAGTTCATCATAGAGAACTAGGGGTAGCTGATGTGGCGGGTCTAAGTTTGTTTCAATTTCTTCTGATTGTTCTTCAATGTCCCCATCAGTGTGTATAATAAAAGAGTTCAGGTCGGAATGCAAGGAATACATTGGGGTGTTATCTAGCCTCTCTTGGATACTGATCATGTATTTCATGTGTGACTCTTGATAAAGTATTTTGGTTTGGTCAAACACAGGAATAATGGCATAGGACATATCCAGTTGAATATTTCCTTAGAGCTTGGATCCCCAAGATCTGGATAGAAGCATTCCATACTTGGGAGGGATGTCTGCTACCACTATGTCCATGATTATATGTTTTGCAGGTATTTGGGCCAAACTGAAACAAAGGTCTTTGATCAAACCTAGGCATTTGACTCTACTCGAATCGAATGAATATAAGTATTTGTATGGTCTTGTGATTTCCAGGCCTAATATTTCCATTACAAACTTCGGCATGAGATTATGCGAGGCTCTGGAGTCTAGCATGGCATTGTGAAGTATTTTGTCATGGATATTCAGACTGATGTAAAAGGGAATAATGGTTCCTTCTTGGAATTTTCCTTCTATTTTAGGACCAAACAACACTTCAGGAGTGTCATCAGCTAGATTAAGGGTGTTCACATCATTTCCTATATTTAGGACCTTTAACACTTGGGATTTATAAGAGCCTTGGGTGATAAGTTCAGTGAGAGGCATGGTGATCTTTATTTTGGAAATCTCTCCCTCAAAACTGAAGGGCATTTGTAGTGCAGACAGGTTTGCCTCAGCTTTTTCAACCATGACTTTCTCTATGTTCTGAGTTTTTTGGCTTTGTTTTGGGATCTTGTTTGACACATCCACCTCGGGAATCTTTGTGGAAGTACTAGGATCATCTGAGCCAAGACTTGATTTAATAGCTTTATCTTTGTTTTGGTCAATTTTCTTGACCACAATTTTGTTGTTGTCCACTACTTTTTTAAGAATGGTATCGAGGGTTTTAGCAGTGTCTAAGCTGTCTTTCTTGGAGTTGTCTTGGTTTTTTCTGCTTCTAAGGTCACACCTCCTATGAGCTTCTATTATGGCATTCTGAAAATCTATGGTAGGATCCTCGGGATCTTCATAGTTGGTTTCATCCTAATTCAGAGAGAATAATGCTTGTTCTTCTTCCGTGAGGTACACCTCACTCTCATTATCAGACCCTATGAGGTTCAAATGATTTTCATCAATGGGTTCTATATCCCTATCATCTTCTTCCACATATTTTTCATTGAATGATGGCCTAATTTGTTGGTCATTTTCCCTTGGTTTGTTTTGAGGCTATTCCCTCCTAAAATTTTGGTTTTGGTTTCTGTTTGGAGGGTTTGGCTGGTTGTCCCTAAGAGGGGTCTTTTCACTTATCTTTTCCCACATTTTGGCCATGGACCTAACCAAGTCATCTATTCTAGGATCTAGGGAAGGGGATGAAGTGGAGACCTCATCTTGGTATGTGACTTTCCTTTCCGATCTAGTCCTAACTCTTTTTTCTGCTAAGTTGGCTTCTCCTCTTATAGCTACTTTTTTCATTTCCTCTAAGGCAAGGGGGTCCTTGTCTCTTAGCTGATAATTCATGTCTGGGTCAAAACCCTCAGGGAAATTTTCCAAGGTTGAACCAAGTGGGGGTTTGAAGTGAGGTGGGAGGGCGTTATACACACTGTTGAACCTAGTGCAGTATCCCTGGACACTTTCCCCATTTTCCCGTTTTAGATTGTTATATTCTGACAGGATTTGAGTGGGGTTCTTTTGGATTTCCCACTTGTTTATGAAGACTTGGTAGAGTTCTGGGAGGTTGTGGATTCTATTTGGAGTTAATCTCTTAAACCATTTTTTGGGTTCCCTGTCCAGGCTTTGGGCAAACATTCTCATTCTGATGGTCTCGTCTTCTATTTCCATGTATTCAAAGGCATCACTAATCCTATCTACATGTTGTTGAGCTGTGGTAGTCTCAACTCCAGTAAAGTGTGGGATTTTGGCTTGATAGTCATTTTGTAAGGGATCCAAAGGTTGTGGCAACACCAAAGGTGCGTACCAAGCTGCCATGACGGGAGATGATGGATGATGTAAAAAATGAGGGCTTGCGGGATGAGCTGAGGTGGTTTGAACAGTAGTGGTTTGGATGGGTGTGGCGGATGTACTTGGACTAGTGATCTAATTTTGAGCAGATCTGGGATGGTAGGAGCCAAAGTAATGGAGAAGCTGAGAGTCAGGAAGTGTGGTAGGTGAGGCTTCTCTACTAGGACTCTGTGGCAGATCTAGGGGTTCAAGATCGTCAAAGTCTATCTTACTTTGTGACTTGCTTCTAAAAAGGGTTTTTGTTGATTCTAAGTTAAAGGGGGAATTCGGTAAGGCAGTGAGATGTTTAAGTACTGATCTTGTTTTACGGATGGACCTATCAGTAGCTAAATTCCCAGTTTCGGAAGCTTGCCACAAAATCTTTTCTGGGTTATCTACTATGATAGGGGGATTTGGGTCTGGATGAGATCTGGTGTTGATTCTTCGTGAAGCCAGATTTCGGGTCTAGATTTTAGAGAGGAAGGTATTTGTGAATGTTTTGGATGGATGGCCTCTCTGGGGTTTTAATAATGTGAAGGATGGTCAAAACAAAAAGGATGGATTAGTGGAGTCGCTAGGTGGATTTCTATGAGAACTATGATTCACCACCAACACTATCAAAGATGCTTTGGGAAAAAGTTTTATAGCAAACTTTGAGATGAAAACTTGCAAAGAAGAGTGATTCACTTGGTTTTAACAGTTTTCTAGGTGGTATGGACAAGCTAGTGGTTCTCTTGGCAAGAAGACTTCTGCTTATCTCCTATGTTTTAGGTGGGGTTTTCTGAATTGCTAAGTTATACTTAGTTTGTCACTGATTACAGAGCTTATACCCTAAGCTTAAGTTTTTGGAAGGATGAGTCAGCAGGAAGGTATGGTTTATGAATTTTTGTTCTTTTATGGAGTTTTTTAGGCCTACTGGAGGCTAGTGGAGTCGCCAGGTGGAACTTGGTTGTTTTTGTAAAGACGTAGCTATGGTCCACCACCAGTAACTAGGGAAAAGCCAATCTGGGAATGTTTTTGGGGTTTTTCTGAGTTTTATGTGCAACCTATGGTTTATTAAAATATTCTAAACATGTTTCATCACTTTGCTAGGGTGGTGATAACAAAAAGAGTTTACTCTAAATGATTCTATGGACTGCTTGCCTGTTTAAGTATTAGAGACTAATGAATCTACAAGAGTTTGCTAGACTGTTATGTACTCAGTTAGTCCCACCATGATCGCCATTATGTTAGGGTCCCGTGATTTGGCTGATTGGCAAGCCAAATGACAACGTAACATCAAACCAATATTTGGAGCCCAAGGACCTAGCCTTCCTGGACTCAGAAAGGGCTCTCTCTATTTGTGTAAGGGATATCTATGTTTTTGCTTATTGTGTTCTAATTTTAGGCTAGTTATGAAGTAGGTTTTTTGGTTTTGGTTTTTAGGTTGTGAGGGATGAAACTGATCAAAGATGTAAGATAGGTAAAAATATGTCAGATCAACCGGGCTATGGGGTCGAAGAGGTCAAGAAAGCTATCAGACAGTGATACAAGGTTGTTGAAGGGCCCATTTGATTTGAGGTAGAAAGGATCTTTGGGAAAAATGGAGTAAGATGGACATCAAGTTTGTGAACAACAAAGGATTTCAAGCATAATTAGTTTAATAGCAGACATAAACATGGTAGGGAAAACCATTAATCATGAGAAGTGTAACCATAAGCTAATCAATACATAGAAATAAACATTCAAGCCATGCATAGATATATATAACTATCTAAATTTGGGAAAAGGCTATCAGACTTTGGGGAAATACACTTAAGATAGACAAACAACTCAAATCACTATGTCGAAATGCCTAAACACAGTACTTCAAATTATTGGGCACTTTGAAAACAAGATTTCATAGTCTTAGGCAAAGGGCAAGATCAGAACAAGACCTCATTGGTTCAACAAATGACAATCTAATCAGTCAAAGAGAAATTTCATGGATGGAGCTATGGCTAGCCATGAGTAAGAAAGGCATACCATAAATCATACTTAGCATGCATAAAACCGTAAATGAAACAAGCAACAATATCCTTAAGTTATTAAAGAGAAATCAAGAATTCTTTAATGTGACTACGAATGAAGAAAATATGGAAGCTATGAAGAAACAAGAAATTTGCGGTGCCTCCAAGGGTATGTCTCAAATTTGTTCTCTACTATCCTATAGCAAGCAAGAACATGGATTTATGAATGAAAACTAGGAAACAAAACAAAGAGAGAGACACTATACCATTCTACCAAGTCATGGAATCCAACAACATTCCTCTTTCATCATCCAAGAACATCCAAGAGACTATCCAAAAGAATGAGACAAGTATTTCTTCCAAAGATTATATGACCATATATTTCTTCTATTCATCAATTTTAGCCTTGTTTACAATGAAATCCTTTGGAATATGTAGGCCAAAGTGAGGAAAACCTCTTAGTTCAACTTGCAATCTCATTGGCCTATCCAAAATATCTTATTTTGTCCCTGAGGCTTTGCAAAGCCCAAGGCACAAAATATCTCATAAAATATCTAAAAAATGCTAAAAGAGGGAAATAAATTGACTTTTCATCACTTATTATGTACAAAAATAGCTAAATGCACATGAGGAAAGATCAGTTTTGAAAGGTTCAATTTTTACAAAAATACTCAAAAAATACATCAGCAAAAGGTCACCTGATTTGCCAGCACTTTTGGAAGCCTTCCCGATGTCGAAATGAAGCTCATGATAGCTTGTTGGAAAGCTCTAAGTGTCTAATCTATGGAAATGTTTAGTTTTCTCCAAAATTAACACTAGAATTCCTTAAAAATCAGACCTATGTGTAAAAACCCAAAAAATAAGCCTTGCTGATAAACAGGGCAGAGTGTAGAAAAAATGAGTGTTTTTTGTCATTTTGGGGGAGAAAATGATCTTCAAATGTTCTGAAAATCGCTGAGTATGTGCTCCTAAAATTATGGCATCCAATGATACCATTTTCATTCTTTGATGATGCCCCAAACTGAAATGGCGATGCCCATGAGTTTTGGCCAAAAACCCAAAAATGACAAAAAACCAAAACATGTCAAATTTCGCTCAATTTTGGTGAGTAAGTCCCTCAAGGATTTTTAGAAATATTTATAGAAGCTCGGGCCAAATTCCAAGCCTAAAGGTGTCTCTCTCCTTTTTTCTCACCGAGCGCCCTCTTTGGGCAATTTTGAGCTTTTCTTGGTTTTCTTCTTTGTTGTTTGGCATTCTTAGTTTTGGTGAAGAAGTCATGGCCCCTTGCCTAGGAGAGGTAGCTAGCACATGCTTTGGAGAATGCCTTTCATGATCCATGTTTTGTATTTTCTTGCCCTCATCATTGATTTCTTGAGGGCTACCTTGTTTGTCTTTGTCAATGCCTTCTTTATGACTGTCATGCTCTTTCCCTTCACCGTTTTGTACTTCATCACCCTTATGCTTATTTTTGTGCTGGCTACCATAATGTTCCCTTTCATCACTGCCTCACTGCCCATCACTTTTCTCTTCATTATCACTGCTATTTTTAGACTCTTTTCCTTGTTCCTCATCATCACTAAAGTCATCTCTTCAGTATTGTGTTTGAGCCAAGAGGTCTTCAACAAGACATGTTTGTGGTTTTTGAATGGAGGTATCCTTTTGTTTTTGGCACCAAAACCCTCTTTCCTTCGATCATTTTTTTTATCCTTGCTTCAGCCAAGAATTTTCTTTCAACACTCACAGCAAGGAGATCTCTATAATTTTGACAAAAAAGCCCTATCTCCAATAAATGTCTCTCTCTGTGGTTTCAGATGATCAAAGTAGCTTTGAAATCAATTTTTTAACAACCTTGCAAACTGATTTAAAGACCTCAACCTAAGTCTGCTTTTCTCTTAGAGACTAGGTGTGTTCTAGGTCACTTATAGCATAGGAAAGATTTTCAAATTAGCTCCTAAAACCTCCTCCCTGGTAATGTATTATCCTTCACTATTCAAAGAAAAATTCCTTCCTTCAAACTTGCAAAGCCCTCATCATCTATCACTATTTTGAGTTTCTTCATGGCGTTTCTCTTCATCACTGTGTTCTTCACCTTGCTGCCCTACCTCACTGTGCTCCTTTTCAATGGAAACAGGCTCAAATCTCTTGTGCAGGCCACTCCTGCTATCTTTCCTGGGAGGCATCTTGTTTTGAATGCTCTTTGCAACACCAAACTGCCTCTAATGGTTTATTTTGAAATGCTTTATCAAACACAAGTCTGTCTTCTTTGTCAACCACTGTCTAATCAAGGCAATTTTTCCTCAAATGCTGTGTGAAATGTTTATGTGATATCAGGTCTCTTCTCCTTCCAAAACACTACTTTTCCCCTTTTGTATGCCACTCGACAAGTAAGTTATAAAAACACGCACACAGTCAAATAAAAGGTACACAGTCAAATGATCAATGTGTTTGGGTAAGGTCACAAAGCTCTTTGTGTTTTGATAAAAACAAGCCAACCTTACATTTAGACAAAGGAAAAGAACTCCCCCTAATCAAAAACACCTTCCTTGTCTTCACTATTTCTCACAGACAGGTAAACAGGAACACCTCCAAACTTGATTTAATAGCTTCACTCATTAAAACTTGTTTCATGCACAAAGATGACAGCACTGATTTTTTGCTTTTTACCACACCGAGATGGACTTTTTGAAATGACAAAGCACTCATACAATGATCACTGTTGTTGAAATGAGGCCCACTGTTTCACTTTTCAAACACTGTGTTTCTCCCTTTAAAAACTACCTCCACTTTTTAACACTGTTTTGAGGGCAGCGTTTAGGCCTTTAGACACCAATACAAACACACTTCTTTTAATATGCCAATCTTGGGAAATCAAAACCACAGCAATTTCGAGCTTCAAACAGAAAAAAAAAACAACTCTCCTTTCCACTGTTTTCTCCACTACATGAGGCTGACAGAGTTTATGGTTTATGCTAAAGCAGTAGGATACTCTTAATTCTTCACAAAACCATTAAAACAGTGTTTGTTTTGTTTTTCATGTAGTGTGATGTCTAATACTGTTTTTAGGGTAGTCTCAGGTTCTTTGAAGCTAATATAAGCCCTCCACCAGTCTCCCACTGTAACAACGTTCTTTAAAACATTCACTCAACATTGTGATTTACACCATGAGTTTCATCATTTTTCCATCACTTAACAGTTTTTATTTTAGCAAGGAAGGCAAAGAAAATACCTTGAAGATCGATGATGGGCTTTGCTTTAGGAAATGAGCGGCTTCATAACTTTTTTGGAGGCACTTTGATTGTTTGAAACAGGCGCGACAAGTTTACTAGGGAGGGCGCCACGCAAATCAAGGTTGTCGGGTCACTGACGCGCAGTCGTGACCGGCGCCTATAGGCGTGCTGCACGCTACTATAGGTGCACCGCGTGACAGTGTAATCCTTTGGTAAAATTCCACCTGAACGTGCTGCATGTTTCTACAGCTGCGCCGCACAGTCTCCAAGCCCGAAAACTCTGTGAATTTTCCTGAATACTTCTTCTTTGGTATTGTGAACAGCAAGAGGGGAGCGTTGCCTTGTGTTTTGAGAATTTAAAAGGGCTTGCAATGGTCCCTTTATCCTCCTTTGAACGTGAACAAGTCAATACCTCTTCGTGATTACTTTTGTGAGGGTTTGTTTTGGAAGTCCCCTTTTTGAAAAGAAGGTGTTGGTTGCGAACTGAAAAGGAACCCCAATCTTATCATTCATGTTTTTTCAACATAAAACAAAACCAAACTCGACCGAACCTTTTTGAAAAACTATGGGTGACTTTTTTTGTAGGTCTTTGCTTGTGCTCTTTTCTTTTACCGTGAGCAAACCACTTTGAAGGCTAATCATCACTCGATGAGGACCAATGATTTGTGAAGCATCTTTTGCCATTTTGCAAGGAGATGACCTATCTCTTTAAAACTTGATTGACAGTTTCTGTTCCTTATGATTATATCTGCTTGTTAGAAGGAAACTGGCTCAAATCCATATAGGGACTATAGATGTATTCTCCAAATGATGTCTCTCTTTGACTGTGAGTGAGGCCTAGTTGTATTCACTTGAGCTTTACTATCATATGTCCATCAAGAGGGCACTTCTTCTGAAAAATTCTTCTCTACTCAAACTGCAACAGCAAGGTACCTTTGACCTATTTTCATAAGGAGAATGCCTTCATTTGTAACAGTGGCCTGCATTATTGGCTTTGAATTTTGTTCCAGGATCTTGAAACTCATGCAATAATTGTTCTTACATATTTGTGAGCATGTGTGTTTAGTTGCAATGCCTTTTTGGGAAAACTAAACTCAAATTTCCTTCTGTCCACTATGATGAGTAATTTTGGAAGAAAATTATTTTTGAATAGGAATAACAATACCTTTTGAAAAGCAGTCATCACTCTTAGTGGTTTCCCTTGTACATGATGGCAGAGGTCAGTTTGGGACCAAGACCCTTTTGGCTCCTTTGGCCATTATCTTAATAATATTTCTTCATTGATGATGAACTCATTACGATGCACCAGGCGGGTTATTTCTTCATTGCTTGTCATAGTACACAGAACATTTATTCTGATGCTTGGGTTATCTCTTAACCCACTGATGAGTTAGTCTTTATTCATGGGATATGCCTCGGTCAAACAACAAAAAATATTGTGGAATATAGCACAGTCATTGAGCTATTATCTTATTCTATCACATTTGGTATTCGACAATTTATTGTTAGGTTAGATTCATAGCTCATTGTATTACATTTGAAGGATGTTTATTCTATCATAAATCTAGCTTTGTTAAGGATGTTTTGGAGAGTTCGTCTCTTGGAAAGACAGTTTGATTACATTGACTATCAACACATTACCTGATGCATTATCTAATCAAGTTTTAAATAGACATCTGCAACATTAAAAAAAAAAAAGCAATATTTGATTCATATTGAACAAGATACTCAGAGATCAGAAGTGGTAATATCATTAGGTTAAAATAGTTGTGTGTCAAAAAATATTACATCGTTTGTGATCAAAGAATTTAAAAACCTTATGATATAAAGATACTGATACAAAAAAAAACAATGTGTTAGTCTAGATCAACCATCAGTTATCCATGATGATGATTATGGTAGAAGACTATGGCACGTGCTACCCTACACAAATATCTCCTGAATGGGCCTGGAACCCCAGTCACATGTCTTTGGAGCCTGAGAGGTATATCATCTTTCCATGTCTCCAGAATTTCAATAGTCAACCTCTCTAGGTTGTGATCTAGCTATGCAAGAGCCTATGCCACATTAGGCTACGGTGGGCCTACTGCTATAGGTTGTGCATCTCGCCTGTCAAAGCAACGAATATTTGTTGGTCGTGATGGGCCAACATCTTCATTTTAACATTTTTATCAGTATTGGACGACAGAAAATCAAATAAAAATTAGATCACACAAAAAAAATTCAATTTTTTTTTTTTTACCTAATGCATCCCATTGTGTCCCTGGTGGGAGTGATGTGTAAAGGTCAACCCTAAACTCTACCCCTATGTAAGGAAAATCCTCAATCATGAATATTTGTCTCCTGAGCCAGATAAACAATTGAGGAGTATATAGAACCACTGTACCACCATCGCCACCATGGTGAGCCATCAATGACACCCATCTCAACATGCGTGGTTCCCTAGGTATCGCCAGATCCACTAGAGACTGCTGAGGTGTGAGGAGTGGAATCCTATCCAAAGAGAAAAACAAAAGAATGGATCCATAGCCAAAGTTTTTCAACTTCCCATTCTTCGCTCTCGTAATTTTTCCTTTAATGTTGACAACCACTCCTTCGCACCAGTTGAAAATTTTTCCCTTGGAAAATTCAACTGTAGTCTGCATTTGTGCTTTGGTAGCCACATGTGGAGCTGCACTACCACACAACCTGGTAACTATAAATGCAAGGATATTTAGGTCCAATCACACAATGGTTTTGATATCAATGCGACCATCCTTCAGCTCTAAATCTTGGCTGCAAGACTGAGCCATATAAGGTGCAGTGGGTAGACCACTTGGCCGTGACCGAAACAAGGAAATGTCTCTCCCTATGTGGGGTAATCTAGTGAGGAAATAGATACACTCTAGCTCGACCACAAGCCTATGGTCCCCAATGATGAGTCATTTCTCTCAACCATCCCAAGCATTGACTAATCAGGTAATCAACTCTACCTATACCTTCATTCCTTGAATCACCCATAATTTGTACAATCCACAAGTTTTTAATGTGCAAATTGTTTCCAGGTCATCAATGGCTTCGTTATCTTGAAGCTCATTCTCCCTTTCTCACCATTCCAACATGATTTCTAACCTAAAAACCATTAATAAGGATCATTATAAATCATTTGGGATAAATTGAGTCATTTTTAATGGATAGAAATGTGATTTTGAAAACCTCATGGCACTTGCGTGGGATTTATGTATAAATAGTGCATTTTTATGCATGATCTATGCACAAATACTGCAACAGCCTGCTAATTTTTTCTATTAAAAATCATCAGGGTGCACGGGTTTCACCACGAAAACCTGTGAACCCCTGAGGGTGGATTTCAATTTCTCCCTAAAGAATGACCTAAAAAATTAAAATTAAAAGCTAAACAAATGAAAGAAATAAAATTATGACGTGGAATACTTAGAGCTAAGGGTTCTCGAAATGGCTGATTGGTTCTCCTGAAATCTGCTCCACAGGGTTTAAGGAAAAACTCATTCTTCTCTTCTCTGAAAACTAAAAGGTAAAAATGATTTGTTTTGACTTCTTTTTATAGTTTTAAATTACTAAAATACTAAAATTTCGTTTATTTTCACTTTAGGAGTTAAAAGTAAAAAAAAAAATCATGTTTGAGAGTAGATTATTGTAATTTTTTTAGTTTTTGTGCAAGGAACATGTTATATTTGAAAAGAATCATTTTGAAAATGAGTAGAATTTTATCACTTTTTCAGGATCTATAAAAAATACGAAAAAGAGAAACTATAGAGTCCTATTTTAAGCCCTTTTTAGACTCTGTAAACATGAAAATATCGTCGAGCACTTGACTATTTGAACTCGTTAAAATAAATGAAAATTCATCTATTTAGTATAAGTTTACCCTTTTTTCGAACTGAACTATACTATTTACAAAAAAGGTATACATTAACTAAGTATGGTCAATAGAGTTCTCTCCTACATTATTTGATCCTTTTTCTGGTTTGAGGGACTAAATTTACGAAAAAGAACACTATAGAGTTTACTTATTTTTTTCTTCTGATTTCCTAAAAATGAAAAACACCGAGTTAATCCTATGTTGGACTCATTAAAATTAAAGAGTACATGACCCATCGATCAAAATAGGACCAAACCACTCCTTCGTAGGGTTTGTTAAAAATACTAAGATGGACTCGTCTGAAGGATGAGCTTACATGACAAGAAAATGTTATCCTCCTCAAGATTGAAAAAAATAAAGAGGTACTTTACAGTAATGGTGGGGGGGGGAAATGAGCAAAAGAATACATTTGTTATTCTTGTTTTAGAAAGCAACATTTCACTCTTGAACAAAAAACTTTGTCTCACTCGTGCCTGGGTTGGGTAATCCTTTTGTCTTATAGTTAATCAAACCTCATTGAAAGTATTCAACCAGTTTTGGGGCATTATATTTGAGTAAAATGTTGCCAAGCCATTTACAGTGTTGTTCTGTGTTCAATAGAAAGTTCTATTTTAAATTTACCATTCATTGCAAACATTTGTCTCCATTCGCGTTGACCATACCTAAGTTATTCCTTGCAAAAAAAGTTCTTCAAAACTTGATCTTATGGTTTCATGTCATAGGATTTCCTGCGGCAGATCACTTTCTATAAACAAAAAATCATTATCTAGAAAGTTGATTTAGAATCCTATCAGTACCTTGGAATCTTCATGCCTTAATGGCAAGTTTCTCGCCTTCGAAGATAGGTTCTCATAATTTACCTTTGATCGAATGATTCCATGAGTGTTCGAGTGAAAATCATTCATTCACAGTTCATATATTATATTGAAGTAATTTGTGAGCCATTTTCATTATTGGTGGTTTATCTCAAACTTGTTAATGTCTCTCATCATTTAATGATAATCAAGTGGTTTCTACCGTGTTCTACTTCGACACAATCAATCGCATGGATAGATTTGTACTAGTTCGAGAAGCGTAAATCAAGACTCTAGATCTAATTTCCACCATCCAGACTGTGAAGAGTTATGTATTCATGATAGAGTAGACTTCTTATGACATATGGCTCTATCCATACTTTGTCTACTTTTCATGTAATGCTAAAATCATATATGTACTAGAACATTTAGTTAGTTTTTCTTTGAGTATGGGAATGCCTACCTCAGTGATGATATATATTTTCATTGAATATTTTTATATGTTTTCCACCGGAGTCTCCAATCCAATCCTTGGAATCATAAATCGCTTCACTCTTTTGAAAATATTTCTCAGACATCACACTTTAGGGGGGAATTGGTTACACATCATTTTTTCACCATGAAATTTTAATGTCATTATGGGTCCATCACCATCCATATCATGTTCCCTTAGAGGTAAAAAATACTCATGTTCCTGAACCAAATCTTGGAAACTAGAGAAAATCTCTATAAAACCTTTAAAATATTACCTATGCTCTTTTTGTGACCATTACCTGTGCATGTGTTGATACTTCTTCTATTAGTAACGGTGATCACTGCTCTTTTCACCACTAAAACTTGCACACCCCCATAAAAAGTAAGTAAATATAAATGGGTAACTTCTAGATGCCTAGTTGGTTGAATATTCTCCCGACTAGAAGCCTCTAGAGTCATGTCATTTCGAGCTTTATCCCTCTACTCAAGGAGCTTATCCCTTGGCCAAAGGAACCCAAATTTTAGTCATGGGAGGAACTCATCAGTCTATTAATGGATCTGAAACTACCTCAATATCTCTATAAATTGAGTTGAAGTTTTAGGTTCAAGGGTAGATACTGATTTGTATAGATTCTAAGCTAGAGAGAGTTCATAGAGTTCATAGATTCTGAACTAGTAAGTTGTTTTTTTCACATTGAAGATCACACCTTTGTGTACATGAATTCATGTTGGTCATTTTAGAGAGGAAGGCTTATCAAACTGAAGGAAATGAATGCGTAGAAACACGGGCGAAATATGTACAACATCAAGGCTCAGGTTGCAAGATTTCTCTTTTTAATTTCTAATAATACATATGGATCTCTTTTTCTCATTGTGTTGTTTCTAAATTCATGGAAATGATGTCAATACTTAGACTCCTTGATCACTAAGTTATAAATATTATTTATGATTATTATACAATGCAGGTGCTTTGATCATTTGCATTGTTTGTGATTGCAAGTTCTTCTGAGCATTGCAGAATTGCTTTGGAGTTAAAGGAAAAAGGCTACATCGAACATCGCAGTTGAAAGGTAGGAGTGTTAGTATGAATCTTAATTCCAAGCGTATGAAAAAATACCACTTTAGCTATGCATAACCAACAACCCTAATAGCAAACATGGCTGCCAATATCCTCAGATATACAGTTAGGTGATCAAGATAAATGCTAAAAAAATCTAGATCTATGCATTAGAAGACATTAAACAGTAGGAAAAACAAGATTTACTCCATGCATCTAATAGACAAGACAATAATATGTTGAATGAATTTTGTATTAATGACACCTGGCAGGAAAACACAGAAGGGTGTTACTAGTTCTCTTCAATGGGATGGGTTCTTGTAAGTCCTCAACACTTCAGATCTAAAATTCCTCTCTCTTGATGGTGTAGAAAACCCAAACAAAAATGGTAGAAAAATATGACTATGATGGTGGATCAATAGTCAGACCAAAAGTATAGATCTAGAGTGATCTTTAGGAAACAAAAGGTCATGATCTTTAGGCAACAAAATATTGAGTTAGTCTAGATATTGGTGCATAATTAAAATATTATAAACCAAATCAAGATCCAACTTTTATGGAATATTTTATTATATTTGTTGGAGAGAAAAGGAATTTGACTTTGGTCAAATCCCTTTATTTGTAAATAATAAATAAAAACTTGATTTATTTATCATTTTAAGGATGTGGTTGAGTAATAATCAAATAAATAATGATTTATTTAATTATTTATGGGTGACTTAGTCATATTTAACAAAGAATATTATTTAGATAAGGTTTAAATAATTATTCTCTAGAAAATAATAAGATAAGTAATGATTTATCTAATTAATTTCCTTGTTTTGGGTTAAATATAATCAGGAATATTAATTAAATTGTTGTTTAACTAATTATTCCTTGAGTAAGATCAAACAAATGTAGATTTATTTAATATTTCCTCATGGGGTTTCCTGTTTAGACCATAAACAACTTAATAAAGGTGGTTTACTAAGTTATTTTCATAGTGAAAGAAATTTTACTTTGGGTAAAATTGGTCTTACATGGTGTACTTGGGTCCATCTAATGATAATAGGTTAGATGACCAAAAAATGGTGTAATAGATTGCCCCCCAACGTGCGAGCATTAAGATCTAATCGTATGACCAAAGTACATTGTAAGAACTCAATCACTAGACACTGAAGGGGAAGTCAAAGAGAGAGAAGTATAAGGTAGACCAAAGTGTTGAAAGAAGTAGACCCTAAGGATATGAGACTCACAGGTGCTACAAGTCTCTTTTATGAGTGAGTACCTGTGCTATAGGCAGTGGGGGAGGCATACCTATGCCCGCCGAGGCAAAGTACAAAAAATAAGGCGTCCAGTAAACAAGGGACTGAACAATATAGTATATGCTGGCATAAACATGAGCCAGATAAATGACATGATAATGAATCCCACATACATATTGTGCCTGGGATAACAGCCAAGACTTGTATAATAATATCTTAGTACATGAGATACAAATACAACCTAGATGCCCCTATAAATAGGAAAGGGATATGAAAATCTAACTGATACATGCAATAAAAAAGGCATTACAAGTGGTTGAGGCCAACATCATCAAATCTGTGGAGCTGCATCGAAGGCTGAAGTGAAGAGGTCATCCAGGTATGTGGGGGGCTACTTGTAGGGCCACCCCCTGATGAGGGCTGAAACATCTCACATACACCCGGGAATGACTGGTCCAATCTACTGCATCATTGAACCATCAAGTATACGGATCTTGATCATGCTGAAAGGAGTTGGAGCTAAGAAACAATCAAGTCAAAGGGCTATAAGGAGTCCCTTTGCCTAATCCGAGGCACCGAACAAGAGTGGAAGCTGGAACCAAGGTACACTGCCCTCTAGACCTGTCTTATGGAATAAATGATCTGATGTCGACAGAAGGAGGTCCACCATAGGTGAGCCAATAAGAGGTTCTCAACTACAGCATGAGAGAAAATAGTAGAGTGACTGACATATAGACACTAGGGGTGATGATGAAATGAGGGGTATTGAGTAGCAGATGGACGACTTCCCTTGTTAGAGCATAAAGGGCATGGATGACCTGGCAGCGACTGACACAATATCATGAGGGATAGGGGACAGTGGGACTAAAGGCCATAATTTGCAACACGAGAGAGGAACCAAGCGATGAAGGATGGAGGACTATAGCGTATCAGGGTTTATTTATCCTATTGCTTTGACGAATTGGGTATCTAACATAGTTTTTGCAACCAAGAAACAAGGAACTATCAAAGTATGAATCGATTATTAGGATATCAACAAGGCATGTCCTAAAGACAATTATCCTACCCCTTACATCGATCAAATAGTTGATGATTGTGCTGGAAATGAAATATTCTCATTTATGGATAGATTTTCTGGCTACAATCAAATAAACATATTCCCTGCTAATTAGCCTAAAACAAAATTTATATGTCCATGGGGAACGTTTGCATACTGTAAATTACCATTTGTACTAGAACATGCTGGTGCAATTTTTCAATGAGCTATGTCTTATGCATTTCACAATATAAAACTCATTGTACAACCCTACTTGGATGACTTAACTGCTCATTGTTTACGCAGACAAGATCATCCTACACATTTATGTGGCATCTTTATGAGATGTAGGCATTACAACATTCGTTTCAATCTGCACAAATGTGTATTTTTTGTACAATAATGATGTTTACTTGGATTTATTGTCTCAAAATAAGGCATTCATGTCGACCCATCAAAGGTTGAGGCTATTGTTAATATACCTCCTCCTTCCACTCTTCACCAACTCCAAAGTGTGCAGGGGAAAGAAATATTTTTGTGTCACTTTATCCCAAAATATGTAGAGTTAACTAAAGGTTTCACTTAGTTTTTAAAATAGGATGTTCCATTCATCTAGGATGAGCTTTCTGATAAATATTTTTATGCACTTAAACATGCGTTCACCCATGCACTATTGTTGCATCCCCCAGATTATCACCGAAATTAATTTTTTTATTGTTGTGTCTGATTCCACGATTGGAATTTTTTTAGTTCAAGAGGATGACTCTAAAAATAAACATGTGATTTATTACGTAAGTCAGAATCTCAGCCCAATGGAAATCAAGTATTCACATGTGGAGAAATTGGCCTTAGCAGTTGTTCAAGTTGTCCAACGATTCTATCATTACATATTGTTATGCAAAAATGCTATGATATCTAATTGCAACTATATGATGTATATTTTGACGAAGCAATTGATCGGGGGAAAATACTCTAAATGGATCATTATCCTATAAGAGTTTGATTTGGACTTCGAAAATTCCAAGTCTAAGAAATCACTGGTTTTTGTTGAACTAATGTGTGATTTTCCCAATACTGAATTTGAAATAGTGGCAGAGAACCATATTGTTGATGAATTTCTGTTTCTACTCAGTAAATTAGATCCTTGTTATGGGATATAATTATATCTCTCCAGACCCAAACCTTTCGACGAGAGCTTTCATGATCAAACTGATGGAGAATTCAATACCAATCTTAGAAATACAATATTGTTGGAAACACTCTTTTATCATTGTGGTACCACTACAAGGAAAAGACCCTCTAGCGGAGGTTATAAAGGAGGTTTTTAGTGTTATAAAATTGGCCAAAATTGTCAAAAAAGCACTTGCTACAACATCTCGTTATGGTTACAGATCTTTTGGTGGAGCTTTTAACGGAAATTCAACACAACTAAAAAAAAATGGATAGCCGGAGGTTATTACAGATGTTTTTTCATCGGTGTGCTACTCTGGATTTAACGCACCGATGCATACATGAAGACGATGCCCTGGGGCTATCTCAGTCGAACTAACGCACTGGGACGTTTAGGTGTAATATTGCACTTGGTGTAGTGTTGGTCATACAATGCAGAGGGTCGTTCTAATTGGTCTTGGGATTTTTGCGGTGCCCATAGTTTGTATCAACGCACCAGTGCATATACCTTTATGATGCACCGATGCATCGTATCACAAAAATGTGCCGAGATTTATAATTGGTATTGGTATTTGTGCGGTGTCCATTGATCATAAAAACGCACCGGTGCTTATAGATACATAAATGCCCCGGTACGAAGTATCACACAAATGCACCGATATTTATAACTGGTATCAGTATTTGTGTGGTGCCCATGGATCGTACAATGGCACCGATGCGTATAGACACATAAACACACCGGTCGACAGTTACTGACACGCATCGGTTTTCATTTCATTTTTTTTTTAAACATCGACCTGTGACAGTCCAATTATTTTGATTATTTTAAATTCATTATCCATCAAAAGTCGACACATATTATAACAATATTCATATTAATTACATTTTTATTAATGCATTTGAATGTGCTGTTTGGATTAATTTTTTATATCATTTCAGAATTATTGTGGTTTTTCAAAATTAATTATTCATCAAAAGTCGACACATATATATCTTATAACAATATTCATATGAATTAAATTTTTATTAGTTCATTTGAGAACCAAAATGGAGAACGCAATAGAATAAATTAGAACATATTTTATGATTATATATATATATATATATATATGAATAAGACAGTATTTATCATACAAAATGGGATAGTTATTTGTATCCCTTTGTATTTCAATTGGGACACTATGTCCATTACATTAAACAAAATGTCTAATTTCACAAACATATTTCGAAAAATAAAATGCCTTGCTTTGATATCCAAACATAGTGATCATCATTCTTCGCTTGAACTATTGTCAAAACTAGAGCTACTTCCATGACTTGGGCTATTTTCAGGAATGTTTTGTTCACGACATTGATTGTTTTCTTCTTCTTCACCTTCCATCTACAAACATAAAAATAAAATGAAATGAGTGTATATACATTGGTGAGAATAATGAAAATTACAATATTAAATAATATACATCAATTTAAATTGAAAATAAAAATGACGTACCAAAGAAACAATTGACTCATAAACCATACACATTCTTTCAAAACCAAGTACCATGCCATCTTTCAAAATTTCATCTGTTGGCGTAGTTCCATATTTTGTTTCCTGCAAGTTTATACCCCATAAAAAATCATAGATTTAATGTAAAAGATGTTTTTGTTCTATTAATTATAGACGGATCTAAGTAAAACAAGATCAATAGATGTTTACAAATTCCAAAATTAAATTCTAATATGCCAACATATACTCACAACCCATATTTAACCCAATTTTAATCAATTCGTCTGATGGTTCTTCTTTGTATGTTAGCACCTGTTTTAAGACATTCAATGATGATTTTTGTAAAACAAATTAAAAAATACAAAAATGAAATCTAGTTAAGTTGTTATAAGGAAGTAACAATTAATCACAAACTTAGAGATCAACCCTTTTCTTCCTTGTCATCCTCTGTTATGTGCTGAATTGGTTCCATTTTCTTTTCTTTTCTGCAAGAAAATTATTAAAAAATAATATTTAATGCTAAATTGTTTATTTATTGTACCTAATGATCGAAAAATTCAATGATTACATATTACATTTGACGCAAGTTGTTGTTGAGATGGATCCTCCTGCGATGAAATTTTGTCCATTTCTTTGACCATCTCCTTGTACACCTTTTTGGACATTCCTACCGGCATATTTCTGATATCAGCTCATTCATCTATTGAGATTTTCATAATCTTCTTGAAAATGTAACATGACAATAAAACATTTAATTTTTATATTGATATATGAAAAGTAAATATAACAAAACTGATATTTATAAATAATTCTAGACAAATATTTAAAGGAATATTACTTTTTCATTCCTTCTTTTTTGTTGTTGTACGTTTTTTCTATTAAAAGTCTAACATGTCTCATTGACCAATTCTCTGGAAACTCTTCCTGTATTTTAGATAAAATTTGGTTCTTGGAATCATTGGATTGATTTTTTTATTGTAAGTGGAAAGAATGTCTATACATTCATTCCATTAGATCCCTCAAACTTTTGTAAATTTTCCCCTCCTTTTATTAACTTCCAACACCACTCCAGATGAGCTAAGGAGCAATTCATTTTCATTTACATGTTCTATTTTTTTTCTTTTCTTAGAGAAACATTCCTTTTCTGAGTTGTTGGTCCCAGTAGAACATTAAACATATGTGAATTAGTAGACTGTTTGACACATGTTAACTAATAATTTTAAGTATATTATTAATGATAATTAAAAAAAGAAACTCATATTGGATCGATAGCATTTTTTCATTCACCTGATTCATCCTTTTGGAATTTTTCCATTAAACATTTACACTCTTACGGTCCTAGATAAAAAATAATCATATCTAGCTTCGTCTTTTTGTGGCTCTGCATGATACACAGTAAACAATACATATTAGTTAAACTTACAGATAGCTCAAAAATAATATTTTTTGTAAAGAATTTACAAAGAACTTGCCTTTTTTTCTTTTCTTGATGTGTTAACATTATTTTTGTTACTTGATCTCTTGTCAGTCATTTATTTATCAATCTGAAACCTATACCATATCATTCTTTAATATATTTATAAATAAATTCTCAAATTTTCAGGTAGAAAATGAATCTCAAGACACCAGTGCAACTTTCATGAGGTACGCATCGCAGCCAGTGCATGGGGATATTAAAAATGCACCGAAAAATAGTATAATAGACCATACGGTGCATTGGGTATTATAAACACATCACAAAAATAGTGTAATAGACTATACGATGCATAGGGTATTATAAACACACCGCAAAAACGGTGTAATACACCGTACAGTGCTATCCTCGTTAAATGGAGCACTGGTGCTCTATTTCAGATATGGCTCATGAATTTAGAAAAAATGTTTTCAACTTTCTTACTACACATTACTTGCGCGGTGGGCTGTATAATACAGTGCACCAGTGCGGTAGCATACGCAGGGTGCACCGATAAAGAAAAATCCTTTTTTTTCCTAAAATTCACGCAATGGCCAAATGGATTGGGATCCGACTATGAAAGTCATACCATGGGTTGGACGTCAATATAAAATGAAAAACCCTAATTATGAAAGCATAGAAACAGGGAGAAAAAATGGAAAAAACTATAAAATGAAGGGTTTAGGGTAAAAATGGATAAAACTGCAGAAAAAGTAAAAAAAATTGCAGAAAAAAGTAAAAAAAATAATCAAATTTAATCACGAGATGGTTTTAAATTCTATGATACAGGGTTTGAATCACTAGAGGTTTGGTTTCTGATTGTCTAAACACTTCTGTTTGAATGTATTTCGCTGCTCCAAAGTGCCCTCGTGCTCGCTTGCTCCAGGTCTGTCTCCTACAAATATCTGGCTGAAAATTTTAGCAAAAATATGTAATATTGAAAAGTGTTTAGTATTTAAATAATTATTTTATGAAATTAGATTTTTGAAAATATTTTTCCACCCATTTTTCAAATTGCCGCTTTTTTTCACTTAAAGAAAATAGAGATACATTTTTTTATTTGCGTTTATTCATTACCACTGCGGAAAAGTTGTGAAGCACCAGTGTGTCTTCATAATACGATGCACCGGTGCGTGTTATGATGATAAGTGCATTGGACTGTATACAGTTCTTTTTTTTGTATGTAAGATCATAATAAAATAATGATAATTCTAAAGTACATGAATTTATTTTCATTGTTTTCTAAACTTTATTATGTTACAAAAATTCGTATTATTCTAGATTTGTTACTTTACAATTATTTGCAAATTTACAATTTAAATATTTTAATAAAATCGTTTCACATTACTACAATTAAAATTTTCACATTAATAGAATTAAAATTTTACAAATATTTTACATACAATTACAATTAAAATTAGAATTAGAATTAGAATTATAATTATAATTTTATATTAATTTCATATACATGAATTACGATTAGAATTAGAATTACAATTTTAATTTTACATACAATTACATTTACAATTTTACATAGAATTACATTGACAATTACAATTACAATTTTACAAATATTTTACATACAATTCAATTAAAATAACAATTACAAATACAATTACAATTACAATTTTACAAATATTTTACATACAATTCAATTAAAATTACAATTACAAATACAATTACAATATTAGAATTTTACATACAATTAGGATTACAATTATAGTTTTACAATTTTTCGTATATACAATTATAATCATTTCACAATAAATTAAATATTACAATTACAATTAAAATTTTACATTAATAAATATTTTACATAAAATTACAGTTAAAGTTACAATTAGTATAAATACAAATACAATTTTACAATTTTACATACAATTAAAATTTCAATTTCAATTACAGTCACAACATAATATTTAATAAATATCATGGTCATTTAATATTAAATTAATTAATAAACATCATCACGATCATGATAACCATCATACAAACATCATATTTGACGAAAAAACACATTCAAACATCAAATTAACATTATATATTAACATCATCACAACACAAACATCAAATATACATCTCATGTCAAATAACTCATGCTATCACATATACACATCTATTTGCAAGCTAAAAATTAAATGAACATATCTAACATGACCTAAAAATATGTGCCACATTATGATGGTCGCCAACATGTAAATTAAGTACAACTGCAACATGAACATAAAATACGTGGACCATATATATATATATATATATATATATATATATATATATATATAACTGAATAATGTTAAAAATATACAACTGTAATATAAATGTCATGGATCAGCTGGTGGTAGTATAACAACATCAATAGCAGTACAAGTGGAGGCTATAGGTAAAGGGAATTAAACTTGAATGGTGGTGGGGATATAGAACACCAACAATCATGATCACTCTAAATGTCACCCGATGGATGCATCAGCTGGTAGTAGTACAACATCAATATAAGAAGTAGTAGTGGAGGCCTTCTCAGTCAATAGTGCGGCCTCGACGATCGATGGTCCAGGCGCTTGCTCATGATCATGACTAGTATTGATGGATGTTGCAGGCTGCTAACTAGATGTGGCCGATGGTCCAGCCTCATCTCCATGATGACTGCTATATGCTGCTAGTGGAGCCTCATGCTCATCAGGCATGGCGTGAGGTGGACGATCATGAGATGCATGTGAGTCGCTGCTTGCGGACTATCCATCACGTTTCGCAGCTCGACTAGACCTATAGCTATGGAAAATCCTCCTTAGTCGCGTAACAGCTGTCGTAGCTCCTACAACATGACGCATCAGGACGTACATGTCATGCGTCATGCCTCTCCACGTCTGTAAAAACCTATCATCGAACTGTACATCTCTATAGTGAGTGGGCCTAATGCACACATCAACAATCGATGCATAGAGTTGGTTGCCCAACTCCATTCTATATCTAGTCTCAGGTCGACCGCACCTAGAAAAAGGCGGTACCAGTGCACCATGAGTAGGAGCATGTCTCTTTGATGCACCAACCTCATCTTGATCATGATCATCCTCGGCATCAGCCATGTCCTGATCGTCATTAGGATCCACATTTGGATCATGTGGTGGATCTGGCATCTCCTTGCCATCAAAAGAGCCAATGTCTGCAAAATATATACAAGTACACAACAATAATTAGACAATTTCATTACACAATTTAATAAAAACAAATTAAACAACATGTTAGAATAAATATAAATAAAACAGTAATATTACCTCTATCATCTGGTGGCTCATCATCTATGAAGAGGATGTTGGGACACCCTCACCAATCTAATATAGCATAAGGACATGGAACCATAATGAAAGGATGCAACCCATCAACACTGGCTAGAAAGTCCAATGCATCATGCGATATCGTAGTTGGAAACATAGTATCTCCCCTCTTGGGCTTCATCTACCCCCACATGTGCATTCAGGCCTCAAACATCAGCCTATGAGGCTGTCAAACAAAGCTAGGTCTCATCTCTAGAAACCTCTCAAAAAATAAACAAAACAACTTTGAAGAAAAAGGGAATTTGACCCTCCCTTGTGCATGAGGACAACATCTATCTAAGGCCATACAAAACTACCACAAAAAATGCGCAGACCACTTGACAAGTCGTGGCTGCTGTACTAAAGAATCAACATAATATAAAAGTGGGCAACTAATGCATTTCCCGTCATTGGTGTTGCACAAAATGGTCGAAATGATAAGTGAGAGGCACTGCACATCCTATCTACCAAATGCACCTATACGTAACTGACCTCCAGGTACCTGAAACTCTAAAGGAGATAGTACATGTGCTCCAATGTATCTTTGGGAGTAAACCAACTGACTCCCTGCTACACAACTAGCTAGCACATTTACGAATGAGGGAAAATCCACCCCTCTCCTCGATAGTCCTGTAATAAAATAAATTTCCTACTCAGTGAGTGTGTACCACTTGTCAAGACCAACCTAGAAACCCTGTCGGTGGTCGTTCCACCTGCGGATAAGATATCTCAAAAACACACTATGGGCCTTTAGGGAATTAGCCTCCTCGTAGAACTTAAGGAGGCCTACCTACCTAAGGATCCCCTGGGTATCTGTTGTAATAGGGTGAGGGCATGCATCTCTTTCCCTCTCTCGGGCCTGTCATTGGCAAATCATGTCATACTATTCAGCCTTTTGTTACTGGTGTTCCTCCTCTTCTCTTTGAATCTTTGACATATTAAATAATTTTTTTTTATTAAAACAGACATGTATTTAGGAATATACATATATTTTGTTTTTGAAAAAAAAACAAACAGATGAGTTGGTGCGCCACAAAATAGTCATGCACCAGTGGCAGTGCAACTTAAGTTTGTAGCACACCAGTGTCGGTGCCTCTAGTGAAATACAACGCACCGGCCTCGGTGCGGCTGCCTATTTTTCAAGCACCGTTGACTATATCTAAGTTCAGAATAGTGGTGCACTGACTGAAATATACACCCCACAGCGTATAGTCATGTCAGCGCACCGAATTAATGAAAATTACATATTCAACGGTGCGGTATTTTACCTGGCCACACTTTTGACCCTCTCGGAATGCATAATTTGGTGCGCTGACATACACCTGGGCAGATAATTCCATCAACGCACCACACTAGGATTCCCATCGTCAACGGTGTGCCTGGTTAAATGAGCACACCACATTTTATTTTTTTTAACTTAAAATTATGTGGGATGCCTTTCAGCATCGCCCCGAAAATGGTGTAGATACCATTAGCACTGGCGGCGGTGCGACCTGTAAATTTTATTGGCAGCACCGCTATCCGGTGCAAGCTGAACAGCTCAAGCGCATGACGCGAAAATTTTTTTCTTTTCTTTTTTAATGGTTATTTTTAAGGTTATTTCAAAATCTAATCCACTAAAAGGCCTAGTTATGGAAAAAATACAAAAATACCTATACAGTTCACCGTCGAGGAGGCATATTGGCTGTAAAATTTGCAAAAGAAAAATTTCCCATAGTTTTTAAAAATGTGTAATATTCCTTTTTCAGAAATATCACAAGTCTGTGCCAGACATGGACTGTGGGGGAATTTACTAGATATATCACCTTCTAATGAATGGTGAGATCTAGAGGCTTTCTGGCCCTTTGCAGACTCTATCTACAGATATGTGAAATTTCCTAGTAGGAATGGCTAGCAACCGAAGCCTGGAAAACACATTTCCAAGGAATGGAGGCAGCAGGATTTGATCCCTGGTTTGGGATATTTTGAATATATCTATCTAGACCTAAAATCCACAATTGGGCTAAAAAAAAATGTCTCTTATGAGCTTAAGAAAAGTTTTCTTTTCCTGTTTATCTTCAGAAAATGCCCAATGAAGAGGGCAGCATCAAAAAATGAGCATGTACTAGCATAACAATGTTATATGAGAGATCCAATGTGCATGAAAATATAAATACTCACTAAATATATATAGCAGCAAGGAAATATAGAAATAATTGAATAATCACTCACTCAAGCTGAGCAAAGAACCCCTCAATGGCATGCATATGGAAACATATCACAATACTGCTACACAAGAATGCTTGTGACTAAAACTACGTAGTCAATAGATGGTACTTCTACATATACAATGTCAATACATGGATATGGAAGTATAAGGCTCAAATAAATATGGGGTAGCAAGATCTCAACCCCTGAAATCAATAATACATTAGTCCTGCGAAGGATTGGTTGAAATGTACAAAAAGGAAAAAATGCCGGAGTTGCTGCCTCTAAACTGGAATGGCACTGCAACTCAGAAAATGGATGGAGATGGCTGAATATGCTGCATGTTCTGAATATACCTCCTCCAAAGTATCTTCAAGAGAGAGGCTGATCCAATCCCTGAAAATCTCTCCCTCCAAACTAGTGGTGCAAACCCCACTGCAGTTCTGCTAAGAAATAACATAGTCAAAGGAAGGGACTGTGCTGTGAATGATGAGAGGAGCTGGGCCTGATGCAAATATATAGTAGATGGATCTAAAATCTCCTCTAGTGGCCTCCCGGATGCAAAGAAGCTCTCTCCTCTAAAATCAGAGCTCTAGAAGTGATGCTATGGAAACCTCCACTGCAACCCAGCGACACAATGTTTCCTGCACTGTTGAAAATGTTGTACTGAAGGGAAATGCTTTGGCCTTGAACCAGAATGTGGAGAAGCTGAGGAAAAAACCTTCAAGAGGCTTCTCAAGAAAAAGGGAATTCTAAATAGGAGTTCCCTTGTGCTAAACAGCATAGCTATCTCAGTTAAGCAACTGAAGAGAGCAAGCAATTCGAAATATCAATCCATGAATGAGCAAATGGTTGTTATTTCCTTCTTTTATGCAAATGAAGGCTCCTTGGCCATGGACCCAACACATTAGGGTTTCTTCCTCTTCAAGCAATTTCCTTGGCTTCGCAAGCAAGCCACACCTCCATCTATTGCATAGTTTGACTTGGTCAAACTTGACCTAACCTTCTTGCAAAAGCCCCCTTTCACACATGGAGGTGTGAAATTAAGTTCCAAAAATGATTTCCCTTCATGCTAAGAGGATTTTTATTCCTTATTCATGAAATTAATGGGTCTCCTACCCATTTTATTTATCTCCTAAGTGAGAATGGCAAAAACTAATGTTCCATAAAAATTGGGAACATTACAGTCCTCCCCTCTCAAAGATTGCTTGTCCTCAAGAAAGTACAAGGATAGAATGATTTATTTCCCCTTACTTTCCCTGTAGCATCCATGCATGATAAACTCCTCCAAGAAAAGGATTCCATATCATCAATCAAGTGTCCAAATTGTCCCTCCAACATATGCAATCTAGCCTTTGGTGAGCATCCCCAAATATCTATCATGCAGGAACAAATATCCATGAGGGGAACAATGGGCTATCTAAGGGTCTCCTTGAGGCATGATATATAATGTATAAGGGGCTCATCATCCCCATATGAATCTCCCATCCCCAAGAATTCATCCATACAACATGAGCTACCTCCAAGCATGGAAACTCATAGAAAAATCTCTCCACCTTGAGCTCCGGAAAAGAAGGTGGGCTGAAAATCTGAATATGGAAAGCTCCATATCTTACCCCATGCTGTCCTCCCCTCCAATTATGATTAGTGTGGAGTGTGTGTTGATCAAAGGCTGCAAATTTATCGCCTCCAAGTGGCAACATGAAGTGCAATCCTCCAAGGATCTCTCCTCCATTAATGATAATCCAGGTGGCCCAAGATATGTTATCCATGATGAGTAGGAAATGATCATCATAGGATACCCCAATGACATTTTTGTTGTATGTTATACTATGTGCAGCAAGGTATAAACAATGTCTCATAGGACTACAATGCAACCTCATCCACTGTAGCTGCAGAAAATAACATGGAAAGCATTGTACAGAAAATTTCACCTCTACTGCTGGATAGTAAATAGATGAGTGGATCAGCAATAAAAAATAAATTACATGCCCATATATGTAAAATGGATGGATATCATCATCATACTCATGGTCCACCTCCAAAGAAAGAAAATAAGTAGCTGTGGTGACCATGTCTCTCCTCATGTTCCCATTAGAACATGCCATGCATAAACCATGGGAATCATCTCCCCTCAAAGATACATTCAACTCATGTGTCAATCCATCAATCATGCTCCCAATAATAATATGGACAATATCAGCAAAGGAAAACATGCTCATCATAGAAATAGATGAAGAACTGATGGTTTCATATGGTGCCACCGGAAAGTACCAACAGTCTCCCAAGAGTGCATAACGCAGTATTGTAAACTGCTACTCAAGAAATGTACAAGGAAAAATGTTTTGAGATACAATTATAATCATAGGAATTAGCTGAACATGAATATAATGGAAAAACATTTTCCCAAGGCCATGAAAAATATGGTTGTATCCATTATATGGGTTGGCCCAACTCTGCTCATGGAGCAACATGAAAAATCTGCCCCTTTGAGGAGCCATGCACTGCAACATAATGATAAGAGGATGCAAATCAGCAAATGAAAATACCATGCTATTACCATAGGCTTGAAGTAGAATGATAGATGGATCTATGCATGTGACTTTGCTCCCAAGTGACAGCGCTACAAGCTCATGCAAAAAGGCCCTTGCCCATTCCAATCTCTATTTCTTGACATGCTCCTTATCAAGAACACTTCTGATGATGCTGCTACAAATGTGAAGCTTTTCCCTAGATGTAAATTCCTCCCAATAAATACAAGCTAAGGATTAATCCTTTTTCACTATGAGAGTGCCCTCCTCTACTTCTGTAGCATCATACATCATTTGAGAGAAAATCTTCTCGTGCTCCCTCCAAAATAGTTCAAGAAACCCAAGTGCTTGTCATCTTCTCATGCTCACATCATGTAACTCATGTGATGAAGGTATAATGACTGATATATATTCCATAATAGCTCCATGTATCCCTACTCTCTGCTGCTCCATGATGAAAACATCATGCCACCTCTTCTCCACTCTTATCCTCCTAGAAAAAGGGTGCACCAAGTGATGGCCAAAATCCTTCAAGAGGATCCAACGCAACCAAGCCTCTTACTGCCCGATGTCATAGATCTACAAGTGGAAAATCAGCCTCTTGCTCCTCATCCACATCCACTCAGCTCCTTGTGGATTTCTTCTCCTTCTTCCTCCTATGGTACTCCTCCCATGAGGGCTACCATCCTCCCAAACCAAATCACTCTCTTTGCATTTCATGAGAGTGTTAAATGCAGCTTCTTGAAGATATTTTAGGAAAGATCTCCCACCCATGAATATGTTAGATCCATGAGGATCCAAAAGTGATGGAGGTAATATCTCCTCTCCACCCATGTTTGATAGTGCTGCTAATTCCTCCAATAGTGTAGTAGTTGTTTCATCCTCCGGTTCAAGGTTTGTTCCCTGATTTATCATGAAGGTGCCATGGTTTATTTCATCCTCCAATGGTTCACATCCCAAAATCAAGGAATGAATGAGACTCATAGAAATTTCCTGAGGATGAGGGTTTATCTCTTCCTTAAACCCTTTGCACAGCGCAGTGAAATCTTGGTGCTCTGGAATAGAAAAAGATGTAGATCCTAGGACCTTTAAAGATGAATTTCCACAATTCTTTAAGTTTTTTTCTGAAATGAAAAGTGGAGCTTCACTCATACCTTGATGGATCCTGGGGTCTTCTTGTGTGGCTGCAGCAGTTGCCTCCTCTAATGTCATAGATGCCTCCTCCATAGTTGAAAAAGGTTGCTCTTCCTTAGTCCTCTCTCCATCAAAGGTTTGGATCAACCTTTGAGCAAAGTCTTCAAAAGAGCTTACCCTTGAATGGAACAAGGGTTTGAACCACCAAACATAGGCTTCACCTTCCATGTGTAGCGCTATAATCTCCACTGCTTCTTCCTCTGCCACTGGATGTAGAAAGAAAAATGCTTCTAGCTTTTTCACCCAAGCTCTAGCTGAAGTGTCCCCATCAAAGGTAGACAATAGGAACCTATTGCCTCTGATTTCTCTTTTTCCATACGACCTTATCTCCTCCTTCTGCTGAATAAACTGTGGGAATTTTGTAGCTCCCCTAAACACTGCAGAATGGGATCTATACTCATCCAGGTATTGATTTAGAACCAAATGATCCAAGCATATCTCATGCTTGCTTCTTTTCTGAGAATAAAAAGTGCATGGACCTTCCTCTTCTCCTCTTTGCTTCTCCTCCTTGGGGAGGCTCTCCTTTGTTCTGAAAATATATGAGATCAAGCTCATCTTCTGCATCATCATCTTCTTCTTCTTTCTTAGGCTTGAAGGCCATAGGCTGAGCCAAGAAAGATGCTCTGATACCACTGTAATATTCCTTTTTCAGAAATATCACAAGTCTGTGCCAAAGATGAACTGTGGGGGAATTTACCAGAAATGTCACCTTCTAATGAAGGGTGAGATTTGGAGGCTTTCTAGCCTTTTGCAGACTCTGTCTACAAATATTTGAAATTTCCTAGTAGGAATGGCTAGCAACCCAAGCCTGGAAAAAGCATTTCCCAGGAATGGAGGCAACATGATTTGATCCCTGGTCTGGGATATTTTGAATATATCTATCTAGATCTGAAATCCAAGAGTGGGCTCAAAACAAATGTCTCTTAGGAGCTTAATACAAGTCTCCTTTTCCTTTTTATCTTCAGAAAATGCCCAATGAAGAGGGCTGCATCAACAAATGAGCATGTACTAGCATAACATCATTATATGAGAGAGCCAATGTGCATGAAACTATAAATAGTCACTGAATATATATAACAGCAAAGAAATATACAAATACTTGAAGAATCACTTATTCAAGCTGAGCAAAGAACCCCTCAATGGCATGCATATGGAAACATATCACAATACTGTTACACAAGAATGCTTGTGACTAAAATTGCGCAGTCAATAGATGGTACTGCTGCATATACAATGTAAATACATTGAAATGGAAGTATAAGGCTTAAAGTAAGATGGGGGAGCAAGATCTCAACCCCTGAAATCAATAATACATCAATCCCTTGAAGGATTGGCTGAAATGTACAAAAAGGAAAAATGCCAGAGTTGCTGCCTCTAAACTGGAATGGCACTGCAACTCAAAAAATGGATGGAGATGGATAAATATGCTGCATGTTCTGAATATACCTCCTCCAATGGATCTTCAAGAGAGAGGTTGATCCAATCCCTGAAGATCTCTCCCTCCAAACTAGTGGTGCAAACCTCATTGTAGTTCTGCTAAGAAATAACGCAGTCAAAGGAAGGGACTATGCTGTGAATGATGAGAGGATCTGGGCATGATGAAAAGATATATTAAATGGATCTGAAATCTCCTCTAGTGGCCTCCCAGATGCAAATAAGCTCTCTCCTCTAAAATCAGAGCTCCGGAAGTGATGCTATGGAAACCTCCACTGCAACTCAGCAACACAATGTTTCCTGCATTGTTGAAAACGTTGTACTGAAGGGAAATGCTTTGGCCTTGAACCAAAATGTGGAGAAGCTGAAGAGAAAACCTTCAAGAGGCTTCTCAAGAAGGAGGTAATCCTTAATAGGATTTCCCTTGTGCTAAATAGCACAGCTATCTCAGTTAAGCAACTGAAGAGAGTAAGCAATTCGAAATATCAATCCATGAATGAGAAAATGTTTGTTCTTTACTTATTTTATGCCAATGAAGGCTCCTTGGCCATGGACCCCACACATTAGGGTTTCTTCCTCCTCAATAAATTGCGTTGGTATTATAAAATTAAATATTACGGAGCAATGCAACACATAAAATATGCGGAAAATACAAGCACACAAAACAAATAAAACTAGAGAGACATAGATATACGTGGTTCACCCAATTTGGGCTACTTCCACCCCAAACAGTGAGTCCTTCATTTCTATTATCCAACAAAATGAAGAGAAAAAACATACAGCACATCCGCTGTAATATCCTCTATTCTCTCTCATAGTCTCCCTATCTATTTCCCGCTCAGAGAATACACATATATTACATAGTCGCAATACAATACCCTCATACAAAGAGAGGGGTTGCCTTCTAGGGAAAAAAACCCTAAAATAAACATAACTTCTACCGTTAGATCATCCACCTAATGGACGGCCTAGATTGACTAGAAATTACTATACTTTTACAAGGCAATTTTACATATGCTTTTAGCTTCGGGGGCTCTGCCGCCAAAACCCCCGCCAGGGGACCACTGGCCCCTGGAACCCCCAGCCGAGGGGTCAGCCCCCCTAGACACCACGGGGGGGACAAGCCCCCCCCGCTGCAAGGGTGTATATTTTTCCTGGGGTATACATCCAGCTAAAACAAGGATCTCTGAATCAGGATGAAAATCAGGCTCCACACCCAACAATCTCCCACTTGGAGACTGATTATAGCGACTCCACCGCTACTTCATTTGCTGGACAATGACTCCTATTTGGACCTGGCTATTTCTCATCTTCATCATCATCCTTGAAGACCAATTGAAACTGATCACATTCTCAGTTTCTCCCTGGTTACAAATTTTGTTAGCATATCTATAGGATTCTGACTAGTGTGTATCTTTTCCAGCTTCAACTCTCCATCTTCCAATACTAACCGTATGAAATGGTACTTGAGATGTATGTGTTTAGTCCTAGAATGAAATTTTGAGTTCTATGAAAGATGAATGGCACTTTGGATATCACTGTATAACGTGCCCATATTATGCTTCTTACCCAATTCACCCATAAAACTTTGTAACCAAATCATTTCTTTACTAGCCTCTGTAGCAGAAACATACTCTACTTCTGTTGTTGAAAGTGCAATAACACTTTGGATTTTTGAAACCCAACTGACAGCTGTTCCACCTATAGTAAATACATATCCTGTAGTGCTCCTCCTATTATCTCTGTCACCTGCCATATCTGCATCAACATATCCTTGTAGAGAAATGTTTGAACCATCAAAGCATAATGCTTGATTTGTGGTACCTCTCAAATATTTGAGAATCCATTTTACTGCCATCCAATGTTATTTTTCTCGATTATTCATGTACCTGCTTACAACTCCCACTACATGTGAAATATCAGGCCTTGTGCAGATCATTGCATACATTAAGCTTCCAACTGCTGATGCATATGGAACTTTAGACATATAATCCATGTCTTCTTGGGTCTTTGGGCACATCTCCTTACTAAGTTTGAAATGGCTAGCAAAAGGTGTACTAACTGGTTTTTCATTGTGCATATTAAATCTTTTCAACACCTTTTGTATGTACTCATTATGAGACAGTGTTAATTTTTTATGTTTCCTATCTCTGGTTATTCTCATAACAAGGATCTGTTTTGCAGCTCCCAAATCCTTCATTGCAAATGAATTTGCCAATTTTTGTTTGAGCATATTTATTTCCTGCATGTTAAACCCTACAACGAGCATGCCATCTACATACAATAACAATATAATATAGCTTCCATCATTTTTCTTTTTCAGATAAACACAATGTTCAGAGTGACATCTAGTATAACCTTGTTCAGACATAAACTTGTCAAATTTTAGATACCACTGCCTTCGAGCCTGTTTTAAGCCATACAAGCTCTTCTTTAACCTTCACACCAATTTTTCTTTCCCTTTGACCTCATATCCTTTTGGTTGTTGCATGTATATCTCTTCCTCCAAATCTCCATGGAGAAATGTTGTCTTTACATCTAACTGTTCAAGATGTAAATCCTTCGCTACTACAAAACTTAAGATAGTTCTGATTGAAGTCATCTTAACAATAGGAGAAAATATTTCATCAAAATCAATACCTTTATTTTGTGAAAACCCCTTTACCACAAGTCTAGCTTTGTACCTCCTTTTCCCTCCATCTTCTTCCTTCAGCCTATAAACCCATTTATTCTGCAATGTAGTTTTACCTACAGGCAACCTGACTAAGTCCCAAGTCTGGTTATGCATTAAGGAGTCCATCTCTTCTTCCTACTTTCAACCTAAATTTCTTCTTCATAACATTTGGGTTCACCAGAATCAGTCAGCAATAAATAATATAATGAAGGAGAGTATGATTCAGGGGGTCTACTTATCTTGGTAGATCTTCTAACACCACTTTCAAGTGTTTGAGGTGTTTGTTGCTGTTGTGGTGGTTGTTGCTGCTGTGGTTGTTGATTATTATTATTTTCAGGCACCTTTACTTTTTCAGTTATCTCATCAAGAACCGTGTATTCCTTGCTTTCTTTTTCTTGTTTCTTTTCCTGCAACTGATTCTTATACAAGACCTTTTCATTGAATATTACATCTCTGCTCCTAATGATTTTGTGATTTTCATAATCATATAAGCGATAACCAAAATCATTAGCACCATATCTAATAAAGGTACATTTCTTTGATTTTGCCTCAAGCTTTGTTCTGTTTTCTTTATTAATATGGACAAAGGCCTCACAACCAAAAGGCTTTAAAAAAGAGTAGTTTACCTTTTTACATGTCCATGCTTCCTCTGGAATACCACCATCCAAGGAACTTGAAGGCCCTCTGTTTATTAGATAAACAGCAGTATCTACAGCATCTGCCCAAAATTGTAAAGGCAATCCTGCATGCAATCTCATGCACCTTACACGCTCCATGATTGTTCTGTTCATCCTTTCTGACACACCATTTTCTTGTGGTGTTCTTGGAACTGTCTTCTCTCTACGAATTCCATGCTCTGAACAGTACCTATCAAACTCTTTACTGCAATATTCACCTCCATTGTCTGATCTGAGACACTTCAACTTCTTTTCTGTCTCAATCTCAACCAAAGCTTTCCATTTCTTGAAAGTATCAAATACATCAGATTTATTTTGAATACAATAAATCCAAGTTTTTCTAGTTGCATCATCAATAAACGTAACATAATAGCGAGAGCCACTGAGAGATGAAACCTGAATAGGTCCCCATACATCTGTATGCACAAGCTCCAATTTTTCGCTCTTCTTTTCTTTCCCAACTCTGAGAAATCTAACTCTCTTTGTTTTTCATAAATGCAATTTTCACAGAAATCCAAATCAACATTCTTCAAACCTGGCAACAAATTTATTGAGTGAAGAATCTTCACCCCCTTCTCACTCATGTGTCCGAGTCTATGATGCCATAATGTTGCATCTACTACTTTGGAAGTTAAAGCATTAACAAATTTAGAAATACCATTGCATAAATACAATGTACTAACCTTTTCACCTTTTTCTATTACTAGGGCTCATTTGGTGACCTCCCAAGCTTTATCTGTGAAAGTTGTCACACAACCTTCATTGTCTAACTGCCCTGTTGAAATCAGATTTTTCTTTAGATCTAGAACATGCCTTACCTCCTTTAATAGCCATTGGTTTCCATTTTTCTATTTTACAAGAAACTAACCCATTCCAACAATTTTACAGGGTTTATCATCACCCAAACGAACTTGTCCAAAATCTCCTTGAACATAGTCATGAAAATATTTTTTATCAGGTGTGGCATGGAATGAAGCCCCTAAATCTACAACCCAAGAATCAGTAACATTTTTGAAAGAAAGAATCAAAGCATCTTGTAACACATCACCTGTCACATTTTCTTCATGATTGTTTTCTTGCTGTGCATCTCCTTCTTTTCCCTTCTGATATCTACAGTCTTTCTTTAGGTATCCTTTCTTTCGGCATTTCCAGCACACTATCCTCGATCTGGACTTGGATCTGCCTTTTCTTGATTTACTGCGATATCCTGAGCTCTTTCCTCTTTCTATTCTCCTTCTCCTAGACTCTGCACTCAAAGCATTACCCGATGTCTCACCGGAGCTTTTCCGTCGCATTTCCTCGCTAAGGATAGCACCGACAACATCATCAAACTTTAAAGTACTAGATCCAGAGACAGAGTTACTAATTACCATTACTAAACCATTCCAACTCTCTGGCAATGAGCACAAGAATAACAGAGCTCTAACTTCATCATCAAAGTTTACCCCTACAGAACTTAACTGACTGGTAACTTTTATAAAATCATTTAAATGGTCTGCAACAAATCCACCTTCCAACATCTTCATATTAAATAGTCGTTTCATAAGAAATACCTTGTTTGAGGCCAAGGGTTTTTCATATAGTTTCGCCAACATCTGAATCAAACCCTGTATTGATGTTTCCTTCAAAATATTGAAGGAAACTGACACTGCAAGGCACAACCGTACTGTTCAAAATGCCTTTCTATCGAGAATGCTCCATTCCGTGTCTGTCATGGCTACCGGATTCTTTGTTTCTCCACTTAATGGTAGCTACAGATCTTTTTGATATTGATAATCTTCCATCTGCATCTTCCACAGGGGGAAGTTTTGGCCATTAAATTTCTCGACCCTAAACTTACCATCTTCCACCATTGCTACCACTCGAACCAGGAACCCTTCTTTCCTGCGAGTTTATCAGCTAAATATACCTTCGGCTCTTATACCATTTGTTGGAAAATTAAATATTACAGAGAAATGCAACACATAAAATATGCGGAAAATATAAGCACACAAAACACATAAAACCAGAGAGACACAGATATACGTGGTTCGCCCATTTTGGGCTACGTCCACCCCGAACAACCAGTCCTTCCTTTCTATTATCCAGCAAAATGAAGAGACAAAACCTACAGCAGATACGCTGTAATATCCTCTGTTCTCTCTCATAGTCTCGCTATCTATTTCCCGCTCAGAGAATACACATATATTACACAGCTGCAATACAATACCCTCATTCAAAGAGAGGGGTTGCCTTCTAGGGCAAAAAACCCTAAACTAAACATAACTTCTATTATCAAATCATTCACCTAATGAACGGCCCAGATTGACTAGAAATTACTATACTTTTACAAGGCAATTTTACATTTTTTTTTAGCTTCGGGGGCGCTACCACTGAAATCCCCACTAAGGAACCGCTAGCCCCCGGACCCCCTAGCCGGGGGGTTAGCCCCCCCGGACCCCGCAGGGGGGACAAGTCCCCCCCGCTGCAACGGTGTACATTTTTCCTGGGGTATACATCCAACTAAAACAAGGATCTCTAAATCAGGATGAAAATCAGGCTCCACACCCAACAGTTGGCTTCCTAAGCAAGCCACACCTCCATCTATTGCGTAGTTTGACTTGGTCAAAATTGACCTAGCCTTCTTGCAAAAGCCCCCTTCCACACATAGAGGTTTGAAATTAAGTTCCAAAAATGATTCCCCTTCATGCTAAGAGGATTTTTATTCCTTGTTCATGAAATTAATGGGTCTCCTACCCATTTTATTTATCTCCTAAGTGAGAATGTCAAAAATTAATGTTCCATAAAAATTGGGAACATTACAAAATGTACGCTGGAGATTGGTGGCCAATGCAGGGCAGAAGTGCTTGCAATGGGTGCAATGAGAGCACCGATGTCAGGGCAGCTCAGAGAAGGGGAAATGGCATCGGTGCCTGAGAGCTCTGGAGCACTGAGAAAAGTGAAAAATGTTGTTTTTTGGCTGTATTGTTTTTTTTTTTTATTTAATCCTGTTCTGGTGCACGGGGTTTTATAGGCACACTGGTATGCTTTCTTAAAACCACACTGGGCGGTGTCAGATTTGGCGCATTGTTAATAATGCATCGGGGTGGTTCTCTAACACCGCACCAAGATGTTTCAGCTTTGGCACGATGTTTTAATGATGCACCAAGGCAGAATATTCGTAAAGCACCGGTGCAAAATAGTCTTAAAGTACCATTTTTTTGGCCTTATTTTTTTTTATTTAATGCTATTCTGGTGCCTGAGTTTTATAGGCGCACCAGTGCTCTTTGATAAGAACACACCAGCACGTTTCTGTTTTGGCGCGGTGTTTTATGATGCAGCGACGTGGAGGGGTACTAAAGCACCGGTGAGTGACTGTAATAGGATGTTGTAGGCGGGTGTGTACGTTGCACACATTGTCCAGTGTGCCAATGTTTTGTGTGCACCAGTACGTTCTTTGGTAGAGCGCGCACCGGTAATTGAGAGCTCAGGAGCACTCGAAAATGAAAAATCTAGGTTTTTTGCCGTAATTGTTTTTTTTAATTTAACCCTTTACCAGTACGCGTGGTTTATAGGTGCACCGGTTCTATTTCTTACAAACACACTGGCCGGTTTGTGTTTTGGCGCATTATTTTATGATTCACCAGTGTGGTTTCTTTCTACTCCACTGGGTGGTTTCGGTTTTGGCGTGGTGTTTAATAATGCACTGGTGCAGAAGAGTTGTGACGCACCGGTGCTATAGAATAATACAATGCACCGAGCGGGTGTGGACGAAGAGCACAGTGTCTATTGTGCCAATATTTTTATGCGCACTGGTATTTTTGGTATTCCAAAACATCAGGGAGACATTTAATGATAAGCGCACCAAGCGGAAAACATTTGCAAAACCCTCCACCCGCCAACCTCCTCTAGTAAACTCCACTAGAGAAGGATGTATGGGGTATTTTTCTGTGGGGTTCCTCAAAAACATCCGCTAGAGGGTATTTTCCTTGTAGTGTGTCGATTCTGTTTTTCGACGTTGTATAATTTATGAATAAACCAAAAGGGTTTTGAATGACTACCACTCTAGAGAATGTGGTAGTCATATGCTTGGATTTTCCAGAGCCCAAAAGATATTGCATGTTGGCTATTTCTAGCTGTCATTATTTAAATACTATATTATCACAGTTAGAAAATGGCACAATTGTCATATTTTTTATTGAAAGATGTGTGCACCTCCAACTCCTCTTCACCTAATCATTGTTGTCGGTCCTTTCGCCAAATGGGGCATCGATTTCTTCACATGTAACCCTCACTCAGCCAGGGGGCATGGGTATATTATTCTCACCCTATATTACTTTAACAAATGGCCTAAGGTGATGCCTACATTCATGGTTAATGGCAAAACTCCAACAATTTTCATATTCAATCATGTGATTTCTCAGTTCAGTGTCCCTTAAGCTATTTCTATGGAACATGGGAGCCATTTTCGGAACATTATGATGACCAAAATTTTCTCTCAACTTGGCCTATACCATGATAAGTATACACCATATTACCCACAAGATAATGGTCAAATTGAGGCTGTCAACAAGGTTTTAACAAACATGATTAAACGAATTGTCGAAACTCATAAGACAAATTGGTATACCATGCTTTTTTCGGAATTATGGGCATATTGTACCTCTGCAAAAACATCCACAGGGTTCACTCCTTTTCAACTAGTTTACGTTTTGGAAGTTCTGTTACCCATTGAATTAAAAATCTTGTGACTCAAATTAGCCATTGAATTATTACTAGCTACCTTTGAAGAGGAGAAACTCTTCCTATACCTAGCACAATTAGATGAGACTTGTCGCACCATTGCATTAGCTATCGAAGCTCATAAAAAATGCATTAAGACTCAGTATGATCAAAGTATTAAGGCTCACATATATTCAGAAAGTGACCTAGTTCTAGTATACGATCAAGCTCACGAAAAAATTGGTGTTGGTAAATTCGAACCAAAGTGGCATTTTCCTTATATTGTTAAGTGTGTGCTTGCAAAAGGAGCCTATGAGTTAATCGATTATGACTTTGTCTCTTTAGATAAACCTATAAATGGCCTTTATCACAAGAGATATTATGCATGATTCTTTGTGTGAATATTGGCTTTGTACATTAGTTACATTTTAGAATAGTGTGCCTTGGGTTAGTTATTTTTGCTTGATGAGTTTTCTCTAGTTTCGCTACTTATCTTGATTACTCTCGATACTGCATATCTCGATGTTCCTTCAAACTTACATTGGTTTTGCTGACGAAGCTTGTCATAGTACACGAAAAATTTATTCCGTTGCTTGGGTCATCTCTTCACCCACCGATGAGTTAGTCTTTATTCATGGGATATGCCTCGGTCAAACAACGAACAATATTGCAGAATATAGCACATTCATTGAGCTATTATCTTATTCCATCGCATTTGGTATTCGACAATTTATTGTTAGGTTAGATTCACAACTCATTGTATTACATTTTAAGGATGTTTATTCTATCATAAATATAGCTTTGTTAAGGATGTTTTGGAGAATTCGTCTCTTGGAAAGACAGTTTGATTACATTGACTATCAACACATTTCCTGATGCATTATCTAATCAAGTTTTAAATAGACATCTACAACATTAAAATAAAAATAAATAAATAAAACATTTGATCCATATTGAACAAGATACTCAGAGATCGGAAGTGGTAATATCATTAGGTTAAAATAGTTGTGTGTCGAAAAATATTACATCGTCTGTGATCATAGATTTTAAAAACCTTATGATATAAAGATACTGATACAAAAAAAACAAAATGCAAATCTACATTAACCATCAGCTATCCATGATGATGATTATGGTAGCAGACTATGGCACGTGCCACCCTACACAGATATCTCCTGAATGGGCCTAGAACCCCACTCACATGTCTCTAGAGACTGAGAGGTATATCATCTTTCCATGTCTCCAAAATTTCAATAGTCAACCTCTCTAGGTTTTGATATAGCTATGCAAGAGCCTATGGTGGCCATACTGCTATAGGTTGTGCATCTCGCCTGTCAAAGCAACGAATAGCTACTGGTTGTGATGGGCCAACATCTGCATTTTAACACTTTTATCAGTATTGGATGATAGGAAATCAACTAAAAATTAGATCACATGAAAACTTCAAAAATATTTTTTTTACCAAATGCATCCCACTGTGTCCCCGGTGGGAGTGATGTTGAAAGGCCACCCCTAAAATCTACCCCTATTTAAGGAAAACCCTTAATCATGAAGATTTGTCTCCTGAGCCAGATAAACAACTGAGCAATATATAGAACCACTAGACCACCATCGCCACCATGGTGAGCCATCAATGACACCCATCGCAAGATGCGTGGTTCCCTAGGTCTCGTCAGATCCACTAGAGACTGCTGAGGTGTGAGGAGTGGAATCCTATCCAAAGTGAAAGACACAAGAATGGATCCATAGCAAAAGTTTTTCAACTTCCCATTATTCACTCTCGTAAGTTGGCCTTTAATGTTGACAACCACTCATTTGCACCAGTTGAAAATTGTTCCCTTGGAACATTCAACTGTAGTCTACATTTGTGCTTTGGTAGCCACATGTGGAGCTACACTACCACACAACCTGGTAACTATAAATGCAAGGATCTTTAGGTCTATTATCACAATGGTTTTGATATCAATGCGACCATCCTTCAGCTCCGAATCTTGGCTACAATACTGAGCCATATAAGCTGTAGTGGGAAAACCACTTGGTCGTGACCCAAACAAGGAAATGTCTCTCCCTCTGTGGGGTAATCGAGTGAGGAAATAGATACACTCTGGCTCGATCACAGGCCTATGGTTCCTAATGATGAGTCATTTCTCTCGACCATCCCAAGCATTGACTAACCAGGTCATCAACTCTACCTTTGCCTTCATTCCTTGAATCACCCATAATTTGTACAATCCACAAGTTTTAATGTGCGAATTATTTCCAGGTCATCAATGGATTCATTATCTTGAAGCTCATTCTCCCTTTCTCGCCATTCCAACATGATTTCTAACCTAAAAACCATCAATAAGGATCATTATAAATCGGTTGGGATAAATTGAGTAATTTTTAATGGATAGAAATGTGATTTTGAAAACCTCATGGCACTTGCGTGGGTTTTATGTATAAACAGTGCATTTTTATGCATGATCTATGCAAAAATAATGCAACAGCCTGCTGATTTTTTCTATTAAAAATCATCGGGGTGCACGGGTTTCACCACGAAAACCTGTAAACCCTTGAGGGTGGATTTCAATTTCCCCCTAAATAATGACCTAAAAAATTAAAATTAAAAACTAAATGGATGAAATAAATATAATTATGATGTGGAATACTCAGAGCTGAGGGTTCTCAAAATGGCTGATTGGTTCTCTCGAAATCTGCTCCGCAGGGTTTAGAGAAAACCTCTTTCTTCTCTTCTCTGAAAACTAAAAGGTAAAAATGATTTGTTTTGACTTCTTTTTATAGTTTTAAATTACTGAAATACTAACATTTCGTTTATTTTCACTTTAGGAGTCAAAAGTTTAAAAAAAATCATTTTTGAGAGTAGATTATTGTAAGTTTTTTAGTTTTTGTGCAGTGAACATGTTATATTTGGAAAGAATCATTTTGACAACGAGTAGAATTTTATCACTTTTTCAGGATCTATAAAAAAAAAAAAAAAAAGAGAAACCCTAGAGTCCTATTTTAAGCCCTTTTCAGACTCTGTAAACATGAAAATATCGCCGAGCACTTGACTATTTGAACTCGTTAAAATAAATGAACATTCGTCTATTCAATATAAGTTTACCTTTTTTTCAGAATGAACTATACTATTTACGAAAAAGGTATACATTGACTAAGAAAGGCCAATAAAGTTCTCTCCTACATTATTTGATCCCTTTTCTAGTTTGAGGGACTAAATTTACGAAAAAGAACGCTACAAAGTTTACCTATGTTTTTCTTCTGATTCCCTAAAACTGAAAAACACTGATTTAATCCTATGGTGGACTCATTAAAATTAAAGAGTACATGACCTATCGATCACAATAGGACCAAACCACTCCTTCTTAGGGTTTGTTAAAAATACTAAGATGGACTCATCTGAAGGATGAGCTTACACGACAAGAAAATGTTATCCTCCTCAAGCTTGAAAAAAAATAAAGAGGAACTTTCCAGTAATGGTGGGGGGAAAAATGATAAAAAGAATACATTTGTTATCCTTGTTTTAGAAAGCAACATGTCGCTCTTGAACACAACACTTTGTCTCACTCGTGCCTGGGTTGGGTAATCCTTTTTTCTTATAGTTAATCAAACCTCATTGAAAGTCTTCAACCAGTTTTGGGGCATTATATTTGAGTAAAATGTTGCCAAGCCATTGACAGTGTCGTTATGTGTTCAAGAGAAAGTTCTATTTTAAATTTACCATTCATTGAAAACATTTGTCTCCATTCGCATTGACCATCCCTGAGTTATTCCTTGCAAAAATAATTCTTCAAAACTTGATCTTATGGTTTCGTGTCGTAGGATTTCCTACGGCAGATCACTTTCTATCAACAAAAACTCATTATCTAGAAAGTTGATTTAGAATCCTATCAATACCTTAGAATCTTCATGCCTTAATGGCAGGTTTCTCACCTTCGAAGATAGGTTCTCATAATTGACCTTTTATCGAATGATTCCATGAGTGTTTGAGTGAAAATAATTCATTCACAGTTCATTTATTATACTGAAGTACTTTTTGAGCCATTTTCATTATTGGTGGTTTATCTCAAAATTGTTAATGATTCTCATCATTGAACGATAATCAAGTGGTTTCTACCATGTTCAACTTTGACACAATCAATCACATGGATAGATTTTTACTATTTCGAGAAGCGTAAATCAAGACTATGGATCTAATTTCCACCATCCAGGCCATGAAGAGTTATGTATTCATGATAGAGTAGACTTCTTATGACAGATGGCTCTGTCCATACTTTGTCTACTTTTCATGTAATGCTAAAATAATATATGTACCAGAACATTTAGTTATTTTTTCTTTGAGTATGGGAATGCCTACCTCAGTGATGATATATATTTGCATTGAACATTTTTATAGGTTTTCGATCAGTGTCTCCAATCCAATCCTTGGAATCATAAATCACTTCACTCTTTTGAAAATATTTCTCAGAAATCACACTTTAGGGGGGAATTGGTTACACATCATTTTTTCACCATGAAATTTTAATGCCATTATGGATCTATCACCATCCATATCATGTTCCCTTAGATGTCAAAAATACTCATGTTCCTGAACCAAATCTTGGAAACTGGAGAAAAGCTCTATAAAACCTTTAAAAGATTACGTATGCTTTTTTTGTGACCATTACCTGCGCATGTGTTGATACTTCTTCTATTAGTAATGGTGATCACTGCTCTTTTTGCGACTAAAACTTGCACACCCCCATAAAAAGGAAGTAAATATAAAAGGGTAACTTCTAGAAGCCTAGTTGGTTGAATATTCTCCCAACTGGAAGCCTCTAGAGTCATGTCATTTTGAGCTTTATCCCTCTACTCACGGAGCTCATCCCTTGGCCAAAGGAACCCAAATTTAGTCATGGGAGGAACTCATCCATCTCTTAATGGATCTGAAACTACCAAAATATCTCTATAAATTGAGCTGAAGTTTTAGGTTGAAGGGTAAATACTAATTTGTATAGATTCTAAGCTAGAGAGAGTTCATAGAGTTCATAGATTCTGAACTAGTAAGTTGTTGTTTTCACATTGAAGATCACACCTTTGTGTACATGAATTCATGTTAGTCATTTCAGAGAGGAAGGCTTATCAAACCGAAGGAAATGAATGCGTAGACACATGGGAGAAATATGTACAACATCAAGGCTCAGGTTGTAAGATTTCTCTTTTTAATTTTTGATAATACATATGGATCTCTTTTTCTCATTGTGTTGTTTCTAAATTCATGGAACGGATGTCAATACTTAGACTCCTTGATCACTAAGTTATAAATAGTATTTATGGTTATTATACAATGCAGGTGCTTTGATCCTTTGCATTGTTTGTGATTGCAGGTTCTTCTCAGCATTGCAGAATTGCTTTGGAGTGAAAGGAAAAAGGTTACATCAAACATCTCAGTTGAAAGGTAGGAGTGTTAGTATGAATCTTAATTCCAAGTGTACGAAAAAATACCACTTTAGCTATGCATAAACAACATCCCTAACAACAAATATGGTTGTCAATATCCTTAGATCTGTAGTTAGGTGATCAAGATAAATGCTGCAAAAATATAGATCTATGCATTAGAAGACATTAAATAATAGGAAAAATAATATTTACTCCATGCATCTAATAGACAAGATAATAAATATGTTGAATAATTTAAGATAACTGGAGGAAACATAGAATAAAATGCTCACACGTTCTTGTAAGTCCTCAGCACTTCAGATCTAAAATTCCTCTCTCTTGATGGTGTAGAAAACCTAGACAAAAATGGTAGAAACATATGACTATGATGGCAGATCAATAGGCAGACCAAAAGTATAGATCCAGAGTGATCTTTAGGCAACAAAAGGTCATTAATGAATGGAAAAACCCTTCTATTTATAAAAAAATATTGAGTTAGTCTAGATATTGGTGCATAGTTAAAATATTATAAACCAAATCAAGATCCAACTTTTATGGAATATTGTATTATATTTGTTGGAGAGAAAATGAATTTGACTTCGGTCAAATCCGTTTATTTGTAAATAATAAATAAACAAATGATTTATTTACCATTTTAAGGATGTGGTTGAGTAATAATCAAATAAATGATGATTTATTTAATTATTTATGGGTGATTTAGTCATATTTAACAAAGAATATTATTTAAATAAGGTTTAAATAATTATTCTTTAGAAAATAATAAGATAAATAATGATTTATCTAATCAATTTCCTTGTTTTGGTTTAAATATAATCAGGAATATTAATTAAACTATTTTTTAACTAATTATTCCTTAAGGAAAATCAAACAAATGTAGATTTATTTAATATTTCCTCATGGGGTTTCCTGTTTAGACCATAAACAACTTACTAAAGGTGGTTTACTAAGTTATTTTCATAGTGAAATAAATTTTAATTAGAGTAAAATTGGTCTTACATGGTGTACTTGGGTCCTTCTAATGATAATAGGTTAGATGACCAAAAAATGGTGTAACAGATTGCCCCCCAATGTGCGAGCATTAGGAGCTAATCGTATGATCGAAGTACATTGTAAGAACTCAATCACTAGACACCAAAGTGTAAGTCAAAGAGAGAGAAGTATAAGGTAGACCAATGTGCTGAAAGGAGTAGACCCTGAGGAGACAAGACTTACAGGTGCAACAAGTCTCTTTTATGAGTGAGTACCTATTCTATAGGAAGTGGGGGAGGCATACCTATGCCCACCGAGGAAAAGTACAAAAGATAAGACGTCCAGTAAACAAGGGACTGAACAATATAGTATATGCTAGCATAAACATGAGCTAGATAAATGACATGATAATGAATCCCAAATACATATTGTGCCTGGGATAATAGCCAAGACTTGTACAATAATATCTGAGTACGTGAGATATAAATACAACCAATATGCCCCTGTAAACAGGAAAGGGCTCTGAAAATCTGACTGATACATGCAATCAAAAAGGCATTGCAAGCGGCTGAGGCCGACATCATCAAATCTGTGGAGCTGCATCGAAGGATGAAGTGAAGAGGTCATCCAGGTATGTGGGGGGCTACCTGTAGGGCCACCCCATGATGAGGGCTGAAACATCTCACACACACCTGGGAATCACTGGTCCAATCTACTGCATCACTGAACCATCAAGTATATGGATCTCGATCATGCTGAAAGGAGTTGGTCCTGATAAAAAATCAATTCATAGGGCTATAAGGAGTCCCTTTTCTTGATCCGAGGCACTGAACAAGAGTGGAAGCTGGAACCAAGGTACACCGCCCTCTAGACCTGTCTTCTGGAATAAATTTCTGATGTCGACAGACGGAGGTCCCCCATAGGTGAGGCAATAAGAGGTCCTCAACTACGGCATGAGAGAAAATAGTAGAGTGACTTACATATGAACACCAGGGGTGATGATGAAATGGGGGGTACTGAGTAGTGGATAGACGACTTCCCTTGTTAGAGCATAAAGGGCATGGATGAACTGGCAGCGACTGACACAATATCATGAGGGATAGGGGACAATGGGACTAAAGGCCATAATGTGCGACACGAGAGAGGAACCGAGGGATGAAGGATGGAGGACTATAGCATATTAGGGTTTATTTATCCTATTCCTTTGACGAATTGGGTATCTAACATAGTTTCTGCAACCAAGAGACAAGGAACTATCAGAGTATGTATCGATTATCGGGATATCAATAAGGCATGTCCTAAAGACAATTATACTACCCCTTACATCGATAAAATAGTTGATGATTGTGCTGGAAATGAAATATTCTCGTTTATGGATAGATTTTCTGGCTACAATCAAATAAACATATTCCCTGCTAATCAGCCTAAAACAACATTTATATGTCCATGGGGAATGTTTGCATACTGTAAAATACCATTTGGACTAGAAAATGCAGGCACAACTTTTCAATGAGCTATGTATTATGCATTTCACGATATCAAACACATTGTACAATCCTACTTGGATGACTTAACTACTCATTGTTTATGTAGACAAGATCATCCTACACATTTACGTGGCATCTTTATGAGATGTAGGCATTACAACATTCATTTCAATCTTCATAAATGTGTATTTTGTGTACAATAATGACGTTTACTTGGATTCATTGTCTCAAAATAAAGCATTCGTGTTGACCCATTGAAGGTTGAGGCTATTGTTAATATACCTCCTCCTTCCACTCTTCGCCAAATCCAAAGTTTGCAGGGGAAAGAAAAATTTTTGTGTCATTTTATCCCAAAATATGTAGAGTTAACTAAAGGTTTCACTTAGTTTTTGAAATAGGATGTTCCATTCATCTAGGAAGAGCTTTCCGATAAATATTTGTATGCCCTTAAACATGCATTCACCCATGTACTGTTGTTGCATCCACCAAATTATCACTGACATTAATTTTTGTATTTATTTGTGTCTGATTCCACGATTGGAATTTTTTTAGTTCAAGAGGATGACTCTAACAATGAACATGTGATTTATTACCTAAGTCAGAATCTCAGCCCGACGGAAGTCAAGTATTCACATGTGGAGAAATTGGCCTTAGCAGTTGTTCAAGCTGTCCAACAATTCTGTCATTACATATTGTTATGCAAAACCACTGTGATATCTAATTGCAACTCTATTATGTATATTTTGATGAAACAATTGATCAGGGGAAAATAATCTAAATGTATCATTATCCTGCATGAGTTTTATTTGGAGTTCGAAAAATCCAAGTCTAAGAAATCACTGGTTTTTGTTGAACTTATGTGTGATTTTACCAATATTGAATCTAAAATAGTGGCAGAGAACCATCTTGCTGATGAATTTCTGTTTCTACTCAGTAAATTAGATCCTTGGTATGGGATATAATTATATATCTCCAGACCCAAACCTTTCGACGAGAGGTTTCATGATCAAACTGATGGAGAATTCAATACCAATCTTAGAAATATAATATTGTTGGAAACACTCATTATCATCGTGGTGCCACTACAAGGAAAATACCCTCTAGCGGAGGTCATAAAGGAGGTTTTTATTGTTATAAAATTGGCCAAAATTGTCAAAAAAACATTTTCTACAACATCCGTTTATGGTTACGGAGATTTTGGCGGAGCTTTCAACAGAAATTAAACACAACTAAAAAAAAAATGGGCGGTCGGAGGTTATTACGGATGTTTTTTCATCGGTGCGCTACTCTGGATTTAACGCACCAGTGCATACATGAAGACGAAGCCCTGGGGCTGCCTTGGTCGAACGAACACACTGGGACGTTTAGGTGTAATACTGCACCTGGTGTAGTGTTGGTCATACAACGCACGGGGCCATTCTAATTGGTCTTGGGATTTGTACGGTGCCCATAGTTTGTATCAACGCACCAGTGCATATACCTTTATGATGCACCGATGTGTCGTATCACAAAAAGGCACCAAGATTTATAATTGGTATTGGTATTTGTGCAGTGCCCATTGATCGTAAAAATGTACCGGTGCTTATAGATACATAAACGCCCCAGTACGCAGTATCACACAAACGCACCGATATTTATAACTGGTATCGGTATTTGTGTGGTGCCCATGGATTGTACAACAGAACCGGTGCATATAGACACATAAATGCACCGGTCAACAATTACTGACATGCACTGGTTTCCATTTTGTTTTTTTTAGAAACATCGACCTGTGATAGTCCAATTACTGTGATTGTTTTAAATTCATTATCCATCAAAATTTGACACATATTATAACAATATTCATATTAATTACATTTTTATTAATGCATTTTAATGTGATTTTTGGATTAATTTTTTATATCATATCAGAATTATTGTGGTTTTTTAAAATTCATTATTCATCAAAATTTTACACATATATTTTATAACAATATTCATATGAATTAAATTTTTATTAGTTCATTTGAGAACGACAATGGAGAATGCAATAGAATAAATTAGAACATATTTTATGATTATATATATATATATGACAGTATTTATCATACAGAATGGGATAGTTATTCATATCCCTTTGTCTTTCAATTGGGACACTATTTCCATTACATTAAAAAAATGTCTGATTTCACAAACATATTTCAAAAAATAAAACACCTTGCTTTGATATCCAAACATAGTGATCATCATTCTTCACTTGAACTGTTGTCACTGCTAGAGCTACTTCCATGACTTGGGTTATTTTCAAGAATGTTTTTTTCACAGCGTTGATTGTTTTCTTTTTCTTCACCTTACATCTACAAACATAAAAATAAACTGAAATGAGTGTATATACATTGGTGAGAATAATTAAAATTGCAATATTAAATAATATACATCAATGTAAATCGAAAATAAAAATGACGTACCATAGAAACAATTGACTCATAAACTATACACATTCTTTCAAAACCATGTACCATGCCATCTTTCAAAATTTCATCTATTGGCGCAGTTCCATATTTTGTTTCCTGCAAATTTATACCCCATAAAAAATCATATATTTAATGTAAAATATGTTTTTGTTCTATTAATTATAGATTAATCTAAGTAAAACAATATCGATAGATGTTTACAAATTCCACAATTAAATTCTGATATGCCAAGATATAATCAAAACCCATATTTAACCCAATTTTACTCAATTCGTTTGATGGTTCTTCTTTGTATGTTAGCACCTGTTTTAAGACATTCAATGCTGATTTTTGTAAAACAACTTAAAAAATACAAAAATGAAATCTAGTTAAGTTGTTATAAGGAAGTAACAATTACTCACAAACTTAGAGATCAACCCTTTTCTTCCTTGTCGTCCTGTTTTATGTGCTGAATGGGTTCCATTTTCTTTTCTTTTCTCCAAGAAAATTATTGAAAATTAATATTTAATGCTAAATTGTTTATTTATTGTACCTAATGATCGAAAAATTCAATGATTACATATTACATTTGAAGCATGTTGTTGTTGAGATGGATTGTCCTGCGATGCAATTTTTTCCATTACTTTTACCATCTCCTTGTACACCTTTTTGGACATTCCTACTGGCATATTTCTGATATCAACTCATTCATCTATTGATATTTTCATAATCTTCTTGAAAATGTAACATGACAATAAAAAATTTAATTTTTATATTGATATATGAAAAGTAAATATAATAAAATTGATATATATAAATAACTCTAGACAAAAATTTAAAGGAATATTAATTTTTCATTCCTTATTTTTTTTTGTTGTACGTTTTTACTATTAAAAGTCTAACATGTCTCATTGACCAATTCTCTGGAAACTCTTCCTGTATTTTAGATAAAATTTGGTTCTTGGAATCATTGGATTGATTTTTTTATTGTAAGTGGAAAGAATGTCTATAAATTCGTTCCGCTAGATCCCTCAAACTTTTGTAAAATTCCCTCCCCCCCCCCTTTCGTTAACTTCCAGCACCACTCCAGATGAGGTAAGGAGCAATTCATTTTCATTTGCATGTTCTATTTTTTTTCTTTTCTTAAAAAAACATTCCTTTTATGAGTTTTTGGTCCCTGTAGAACATTAAACAAATGTGAATTAGTAGACTGTTTGACACATGTTATCTAATAATTTTAAGTGTATTATTAATGATAATTAAAAAAAGAAACTCATATTGGATCGATAGTATTTTTTCATTCACCTGATTCATCCTTTTGGAATTTTTCCATTAAAATTTTATGCTCTTCTGGTCCTAGATCAAAAATAATCATATCGAGCTTTGTCATTTCGTGGCTCTGCATGATACAAAGTAAACAATACATATTATTTAAACTTACATATAGTTCAAAAATAATATTTTTTATTAAGAATTTACAAAGAACTTGCTTTTTTTGCTTTTCTTGATGTGTTAACAGTATTTTTGTTACTTGATCTCTTGTCAGTCATTTCTTTATCAATATGAAACCTGTACCATATCATTCATTAATATATTTATAAATAAATTCTCAACTTTTCAGGTAGAAAATAAATCTCAAGACACCAGTGCACCTTTCATGAGGTACGCACCGCAACCGGTGCGTGGGGATATTAAAAATGCACCACAAAATAGTATAATAGACTGTACAGTGTGTTGGGTATTATAAACGCACCACAAAAATAGTGTAATAGACTATATGGTGTGTCGGGTATTATAAATGCACCGCAAAAACAGTGTAATACAGCATACGGTGCTATCCTCGTTAAATGGAGCACCAATGCTCTATTTCAGATATGGCTCACAGATTTAGAAAAAATGTTTTCAATTTTTTTACTACACAGTACTTGTGCGGTGCGTTGTATAATACAACTCACCGGTGTGGTAGCATACGCAGGGCACACCGACAAAGAAAAATCCATTTTTTCCTAAAATTCATGCAATGACCGAGTGGATTGGGATCTGACTATGAAAGTCGTCCCGTGGGTTGGACGTCAATATAAAATTAAAAGCCCTAATTAAGAAATCACAGAAACAGGGAGAAGAGAGGGGAAAAAAAAATGAAGGGTTTAGGGTAAAAATGGATAAAACTACAAAAAAAAGTAAAAAAAGAAAAATGACATTTAATCACGAGATGGTTTGAAATTCTATGATACAGGGTTTGAATCACCAGAGGTTTGGTTTCTAATTTTCTGAATACTTTTGTTAGAATGTATTTTGCTGCTCCAAAGTGTCCTCGTGCTCTCTTGCTCCAGGCCTATCTCCTGCAAATATCTGGCTGAAAATTTAAGCAAAAATAGTGAAATAATGAAAAGTGTTTAGTATTTAAATAATTATTTTATGAAATTAGATTTTTGAAAATATTTTTCTGCCCATTTTTCAAATTGCCATTTTTTTTTCACTTAAAGAAAATAGAGTTGCGTTTTTTTATTTGCGTTTATTCGTTACCATTGCAGAAAAGTTGTGAAGCACCAGTGTGTCTTCGTAATATGACGCACCAGTGCATGTTATGATGATAAGTGCACTGGACTGTATAAAGTTCTTTTTTTGTTTTTATGTAAGATCATAGTAAAATAATGATAATTCTAAAGTACATGAATTTATTTTCATTATTTTCTAAACTTTACTATGTTACAAAAATTCGTATTATTCTAGATTTGTTATTTTACAATTATTTGCAAATTTACAATTTAAATATTTTAATTAAATCATTTCACATTAATACAATTAAAATTTTCACATTAATAGAATTAACATTTTACAAATATTTTACATACAATTACAATTAAAATTAGAATTAGAATTAGAATTAGAATTAGAATTTTAATTTTACATACAATTAAATTTACAATTTTACTGTAGAAATTTGAACAATAGATGAATTATTCACCGAGACTATCCTGATTACACACTATTTGAGCTTCATGCATAATACATAACCTCTTCTATAATTGATCATCAATTTGCGGAAATAAAAGCAGTCGCATGCGCACATTAAAACATAATCAAGCACACATATAACATAGTATGTAATGGGAAAGCTTACAGCTGAAAACCCCCAACTATCTGTATATTATAATGATAGAGAACATGTAACAATACATAGCAAAAATCTCCTCACAGCTCTCAGCACTATCTCACATGCTACACACAAACTAGCTCAAATATGAACAAGTCACAAGTTCAAATCTCCTCCACCTGTCTGCCTGCCTCTACTGCGCAGTCCAAGATGAATAATGATGAGATCCAAGTTCAAATCCCACTGGCTTGTACTGCGCAATCCTCATTGGAAATCTCAATCAATGTGTGTGCAAATATCATGCACAGCTATAGTCACAACTGATAGTAGACTCACCCTTTCACCCACCTCTAACACTGGTCTCCACTGAACTGTCCATGCATTGCAGTTAACTGATGTGTTCTTTAGTTGATTTATGAGTTAATAATTGGTGAATTAATTAATAATTAATTCACACCACTCATCACTAGTGTATTTATCAGTTAGACTAAATACAACTAGTTCAACTAAGTTAAACCGAACACAACTCCACCAACTGTCTCATCAACTCCACCAAACTCTGCCACATGAGTTCTAATTGAAGTCAACCATGCAATAGCTCAACTGACCCCTAGGAATAGCATAGTTCCTTCTATCAGCTGCATGTGCCACATCTGTAGCTCGAACTGAAGTGCTCCAAGAGGATAAGATAATGTTTATAGTCCAAATATTATTAAGGGCTAATAATATTCGACTGATCTATTTTTAGACTGGCAGTCTAAAAATAGACTTTGCCCAATGTCTAAAAATAGAGGTCCATCTATTTTTACCAACTTGACCAATCATCCATAAATAGCATCCTGCAACTCATAGACCATGATCCATATGTCTAAAAATAGACTTTGCGCCAAAAATAACCTGCGGGCCCACTTAGTGAAGGCGACTTCATTTCACTAAGCTCCATCATCTTGTTGCATTTTCAACACTCCCTCTCAACAAGATATGGATTATATGCAACCCCTATCCTGCCTCTGTGGAATTCGAACTTGCTCCTGGTGAGCGCCTTCGTCAAGATGTCAGCATCCTGATCCTCCGTGGGAACATATGAAAGTAACATGATTCTCCGCTGCACACAATCTCTGATATGATGGTACCTGATGTCGATGTGTTTGGATTTATCATGAAATACTGGATTAGCCGAGAGTTTAATGCAACTACGGATTTATCCTGATAAATCCTACAGTGGAAATCAGTGTGACCCGAACAACCCGACCAGGATCTTCCTCATCCATATGGCCTCGCATGCAGCCAAGCTTGCTGCCATATACTCAGCCTCTGCTGAACTGAGTGCCATGGATCTCTGCTTCCTACTGTACCAAGAAACTGTTGTCGACCCGATACTAAAGATCCCTCCATATGTGCTCTTTCTGTCCGTTGGGCTCCCTGCCCAATCTGCATACATGAAGCCACATAGCTTCACCTCATCCTCCTGTCTGTACCACAATCCATATCCTGATGTGCCTCTAAGATAACGCAATACATGCTTGCCTGCCTTCCAGAAGAGCTTGGTTGGCTTAACCATAGCTTGTGAAATCTGGTTAATAGCATAGCATATATCGGGTCATGTATTGACCAGATACATAAGCGACCCCACCAACTGTCGATAAACAGTGGCATCCACTACCTCCGCTGAAGTAGAATCCTCCTTCCCCCAACCACCAGGAAGAGGAGTATCAACAGGCTTGCAACCATGCATGTTGAACTTCTCCAGTATCTCCCGGGCATACTTACCCTAAGAAACAAATAGTCCATCACTGCGCTACCAAATTTCCAATCCCAGGAATAATGAAGGAGGCCCAAGTCCTTCATCTCAAACTCTCTAGCAAGATCCTCCTTGCATGAAAGTATCAACAGCTCATCACCCGTCAAAATCAAATCATCTACATAAAGTACAATGATCAGCAACTTACCCTCCACCACAATCTGGTATAGGTTAGGATCCGCCTCACTATTGGAGAATCCAAGTCTAGTAAAATAGTTTTCTATCCGTGTGTACCAAGCACGAGGTGCTTGTCTCAACCCATACAACGCTCTCTTGAGCCTGCACACATGCAACTCGCTGCTAAAGATCTCGAAACCTTCGGGCTGCTCTATGTACACCTCCTCCTCAATGACTCCGTTGAGGAATGCAGTCTTCACATCCATCTGATGATGTGCCACCCCATCTACGCTGAGAGAGCTAGGATCATCTGTATGGAAGAATACCTTGCGATAGGTGCAAAGGTATCCTCATAATCGATCCCTTCTATCTGTGAGAAGCCTCAGGCAACAAATCTTGCCTTGTACTTCTCCACACTCCCTTCAGCCACCTGCTTCACTTTGTAGACCCATCTCGAACCCACCACTGATTTCCCCTCCGGTCTCGGGACAATCTCCCATGCACTGTTTCTGACAATCGAATCATACTCTTCCACCATGGCATCTACCCATGCGGGGTCCTCCAAAGCTTTTCACTCGAGGATGGCTCTCACGTACATTTTCACTCACAAGAGCCATATCCAGTGTTGCGGTCAGAGTGGCCCATCTCTGCCTGCCTTGTCTTACGTAGGTGGGTCCTACAACCTTCTCTGCATCTTGAGCCAGTCGCTCAGCTTCTATAGTGCGCTTCTGCCCTCTGATGGTTGGCGCTGCATGAGTGGTCTCTTCCACTCCATGAACTTCCTCTTGTGGCTGATCCACATCCTAAATCTCATCCTTTGGAACTAATAGCTCCTCATCTGCATGCAAGTGTGGCTCCCTCTCAAGCGAACACTTCATGGCTTTCTCCTCCTAAAATTTGATATCCCATCGCACAACAGTCTTGCGACTATCTGGAAAATACACACAATAATTGTGGGGCATATCAGTGTACCCCAAAAATATCCCAACCTCTGCGGTCGGCTCCAGCTTCTTTCTGGCATCCTTCGTCACATGAATGTAAACAGGTGAACCAAAAATCCTCAAATGGGAAATATCAGGCATCTTACCAAAAAACGCCTCCTCGGGTGTACTCATGCCAAGTATCTTGTGAGGACAACGGTTTTTCACATATACTACAGTATTGCATGCCTCCACCCATAAGTGAATGGGTAGGCCCTGATCATGCAACATCGCCCGTGCAACACCCACAATCATTTTGTTCTTCCGCTTAGCAACCACATTCTGCTGTGGGTTATGAGGTGCTATGAGCTCTCTCCAAATTCCTTCTGCGCTGCAAAAGTCCTTGAATTTTCCAGAGATGAATTCACCACCATTGTCTCTCCTAAGAGCCTTCACCTGCTTCCCCGATTCCTTCTCAACCAGTGCCTTGAACTCACAGAACTTTGAGTATGTCTGTCTTTCTTACCAGAAAGTCATTTTCAGAAAATCATCAACAAAGATCACATAGTACTTGTGCTTTGCTATCGAAGCTACTGAGAAAGGTCCACACACGTCTGTGTGAATTCTCTCAAGGATCGTCGTGGCATGACTATCCTTCTCGTGAAAGGTGGCTTTCACAAATTTTCCCAGGTACACCCCTTGCACTGATCTGACTGCGCAAGAGTGCCCTTAGGAAGCCCAGTAGAAATCTGCTGCAGTATCTTCAAAGCTCCATGGTGAAGGTGGCCCAATCTCCGGTGCCACAGCTCGCCATCATCCCGGCTCACCACTCCTTCTTCCTTGCATGCCATTGCTGCGCAGCCATCTACTTGACCAGTAAAAATTTTCTTTGACTTGAACCCCTCTTGGGTTTCTCCGGATTGTCTGTTGCGTGGGAGAAGCCTTTCCCCTCACGAATACAACATCCTGCCACCTTGTCTTCTAACATCGCCACAGAGATAAGATTCTTCTTCAATCCTGGAACATGCATCACTTCCTTCAATACGAAGGGTTTACCAGACTCCCTCTCAAAGGAAATGGTACCGATACCGGTCGCACTGTATTTACCATCATCGCCCATCTCGATGTGCACTCCAAGATCTTTCTCATCGGTCCAGAAACTCAAATCTGATCTCTTTTGTCATGCGAAAAAGAGTGCTGTCAGAGAACCATGCGATCCCATCCCCTTCAGACCAGCATACAAAATCCGAAAATCAGCCCTCAATGAGGCTAAGGCCTCTCCCCTACAGATCCCGATGCTTTACATGTTTTCTTCTTCTATGAACAGACCCAGCAGCATCATGTCCATCACTTGGGGACGGTGAAAAGCACTTCACCTTGGACATATGCTTCTTACCTTTCCACACCCGAGAATGAAAGAGAAACTTTCTTGCTCTGCCCCTCTTTTTCTTTGGCGACCCAAAGCGCAATTCTCTTCATCAGAGTTCTTTGATGAATATCCGTCCCTGGTACTCCGCCTTATCTCCTCTTGCACAAGATCCGACCAAAGTCGCTCCCATCCTGGCAATTTCTCTCGACCATTGACAAAGTCCTGATAGGAATGCCAACTCTTCGGAAGCCCAAGGAGAGCCAAGCTCACCAAGTCCTCATCATCTACAGTCACCCCCACACTTCCCAGCTCATCCCTTCATTGGGTGAACTTCGTGAGGTACTTGGGCATACTGTCGCCTTTCTCCATCTTTATGTTTCTGAGTTTATCCTTGAGCGCCAACTTCCTCTGGTCACTCTTGCTTTGGAATAAATCTGTCGCTTTCCACATCAAGTATGGAGAAGCTTTTCCATGCGAAATTTGGATACAATGTGATCCTTCATGCCCTCCAACAGAATCCTTCGACATTTTGCTGTCTTCTTTTGCCAAGCCTCAACTTGAGTAGCATCAGTAGGCTTTGGGACTTCAGCATCTATGAACTCCTTCAGCCCATTGTCATCTAACACCACCTCCATCCTGTCCTTCCATGCAACATAATTCGAGTTGCCCTCAAGGGCATACTCCAATCGCAATCTGTTGAAAGACATTTTGACTTTGACACCAAGAAAACACTGCTGCAAATTCGAATTCCACCAGCTCAAACACTCAACCACTTCTGATCTGTGAGAACAAATTATTTCTAGCACAGAGATCGACTGTAGGGGCATTTACTGGATTTTTCATCTTTCAAAGAAAGGATGAATCCAGAGGCTACCTGGCCCGCTTACAGACTCTGTCTTCCGAAACAAAATGTAATCACTGTAATAGATCCGATGATCAATTCTCGCTCTTATACCATGTAGAAATTTGAATAATAGATGAATTATTCACCGAGATTATCCTGATTACACACTATTTTAGCTTCATGCATAATACATAACCTCTTCTACAATTGATCATCAATTTGTGGAAATAAAAGCAGTCGCATGCACACATTAAAACATAATCAATCACACATATAACACAATATGTAATGGGAAAGCTTACAGCTGAAAACCCCCAAATATCTATATATTATAATGATAGAGAACATGTAACAATACATAGCACAAAGCTCCTCACAGCTCTCAGCACTATCTCACATGCTACACACAAACTAGCTCAGATATGAACAAGTCACAAGTTCAAATATCTTCCACCTGTCTGCCTGCCTCTACTGCGCAATCCAAGATGAATAATGATGAGATCCAAGTTCGAATCCCACTGGCTTGTACTGCGCAATCCTCATTGGCAATCTCAATCAATGTGTGTGCAAATCTCATGCACAGCTATAGTCACAGCTGATAGTAGACTCACCCTTTCACCCACCTCTAACACTGGTCTCCACTGAACTGTCCATGTATTGCAGTTAACTGATGTGTTCTTTAGTTGATTTATGAGTTAATAATTAGTGAATTAATTAATAATTAATTCACACCACTCATCACTAGTGTATTTTTCAGTTAGGCTAAATACAACTAGTTCAACTAAGTTAAACAGAACACAACTCCACCAACTGTCTCATCAACTCCACCAAACTCTGCCACATGAGTTCTAACTGAAGTCAGCCATGCAATAGCTCAACTAACCCCTAGGAATAGCGTAATTCCTTCTGCCAGCTGCATGTGCCACATCCAAGCATCAAACTGAAGTGCTCCAAGAGGATAAGATAATGTTTATAGTCTAAATATTATTAAGGGTTAATAATATTTGACTGTTCTATTTTTAGCCCGGTAGTCTAAAAATAGAAACCGCCCAATGTCTAAAAATAGAAGTCCATCTATTTTTACCAACTCGACCAATCATCCATAAATAGCATCCTGCAACTCATAGACCATGATCCATATGTCTAAAAATAGACATAGTCTAAAAATAGACTTTGCGCCAAAAATAGCCTGCGGGCCCACTTAGTGAAGGCGACTTCTTTTCACTAAGCTCCATCATCTTGTTACATTTTCAACATTTGTAGAATTACATTGACAATACAATTTTTATTTTACAAATATTTTACATACAATTCAATTAAAATTACAATTACAAATACAATTACATTTTGAATTTTACATACAATTACATTTACAATTTTACATAGAATTACATTTACAATTACAATTACAATTTTACAAATATTTTACATACAATTCAATTAAAATTACAATTACAAATACAATTACAATTTTAGAATTTTACATACAATTAGAATTAGAATTAGAATTTTACAATTTTTCATATAGACAATTACAATCATTTCACAATAAATTAAATATTACAATTACAATTAAAATTTTACATTAATAAATATTTTACATAAAATTACAGTTAAAATTAGAATTAGTACAAATACAAATACAATTTTACAATTTTACATAAAATTAAAATTTCAATTTCAATTACAGTCACAACATAATATTTAATAAATATCATGGTTATTTAATATTAATTTAATTAATAAACATCATCACGATCATGATAACCATTGTACAAACATCATATTCAACGAAAAAACACATTCAAACATCAAATTAACATTATATATTAACATCATCACAACACAAACATCAAATATACATCTCATGTCAAATAAATCATGCTATCACATATACACATCTATCTGTAAGCTAAACATTAAATGAACATATCTAACATGACCTAACAATATGCGCTACATCATGATGATCGCCAACATGTAGATTAAGTACAACTGCAACATGAACATAAAATACATGGACTATATATATATATATATATATATATATATATATATATATATATATATATATATATATATATATATATATATATATATATATATGAATATTAAAAATATACAACTTTAATATTACTTTCATGGATCAGTGGTGGTAGTATAACAACTATTAGCGATACAAGTGGAGGCCTGCCTGGAGTAAGGGAGTGGGGCCTCAGGTGATAGTGACCTCTCTGTGATGTGATCACTAGTACTGATGGTAGTACAACATCAATATAAGCAATAGTAGTGGAGGCCTTCTCAGTCAATAGTGCGGCCTCGAGGGTCGATGGTCCAAGCACCTGCTCATGATCATGACTAGTATTGATGGATGTTGCTGGCTACTAACTAGACATGGCCGATGGTCCAGCCTCATCTCCATGATGACTTCTAGATGCTGCTAGTGGAGCCTCATGCTCATCAAGCGCAGTGCGAGGTGAACGATCATGAGATGCATGTGAGTCGTTGCTCATGGACTGTCCATCATGTTCCGCGACTCGACTACACCTATAGCTACTGACAATCCTCCTCAGTCACGTAACAGCTGTCGTAGCTCCTGCAACATGCTGCATCAGTCCGTACATGTCATGAGTCATGCCTCTCCACATATGTAAAAACCTATCATCAACTTGTACGTCTCTATAATGAGCGGGCCTGATGCCTGCATCAACAATCAATGCACAGATTTGGTTGCCCAAATACATCCTATATCTATTCTCAGGTCGACCACGCCTAGAAAAAAGCAGTACCGGTGCACCATGAGTAGGAGCATGTGTCTCTACTACACCGGCCTCATCCTGATCAAGATAATCCTCGACATTGGCCATGTCCTGATCGTCATTAGGATCCACATTTGGATCATGTGGTGGATCTGGCATCTCCTCGCCATCAAAAGAGCCAATTTCTGCAAAATATATACAAGTACACAACAATAATTAGACAATTTCATTACACAATTTAATAAAAAAAAATTAAATAACATGTTAGAACAAATATAAATAAAACAATAATATTACCTCTATCATCTGGCAACTCATCATCTATGAAGAGGATGTTGGGACACCCTCACCAATCTAATCCAGCATAAGGACATGGAACCATAATGAAGGGATGCAGCCCATCAACACTGGCTAGTAAATCCAGTGCATCATGCGATATCCTAGTTGAAAACATAGTGTCTCCCCTCTTGGGCATCATCTACCCCCACATGTCCATCCGGGCCTTGAACAGCAGCCTACGAGTATGTCAAACAAAACTAGGTCTCATATCTGGAAACCTCTCAAAAAATAAACAAAACAGCTTTGAAGCAAAAGGGAAGTTGACCCTCCCTTATGCATGAGCACAACATCTATCTAAGGCCGTACAAAACTACCGCAAAAAAATGGCAGACCACCTGACAAGTCATGGTTGTTGTACTAAAGAATCAACATAATATAGAAGCGAGCAAATAATGCGTTGCCCGTCACTGGTGTTGTGCGAAATGGTTGAAATGATAAGTGAGAGGCACTGCACGTCCTGTCTATCAAATGAACCTATACGCAACTGACCTCCAGGTACCTGAAACTCTAAAGGAGACAGTACATGTGCTCGAATGTATCTTTGGGAGTAAACTAACTGACTCCCTACCACACAACAAGCTCACACATTTGGGAATGAGGGAAAATCCACCCCTCTCCTCAATAGTCCTATAATAAAATAAATATCCTCTGCAGTGGGTGTGTACCACTGGTTAGGACCAACCTGGAAATCCTATCGGTGGCCATTCCACCTATGGATAAGATATCTCAAAAACGCACTATGGGCCTTTAGGGAAGTAGCCTCCTCGTAGAACTTAAGTAGGCATACCTACCTAAGTATCCCCTAGGTATCTGTTGTAATAGGGCAAGGGTATGCATCTCTCTCCCTCTCTCGAGCCTCTCATTGGCGAATCATGTCATACTATTCAGCCTTTTGTTGTTGTTGTTCCTCCTCTTCTCTCTAAATCATTGACATATTAAATAATTTTTTTGATTAAAACAGACATGTATTTAGGATATACATATATTTTTTTTTTTTTAAAAGAAAAACAAACAGATGATCTGGTGCGCCACAAAAATAGTCACGCACCGGTGGCAGTGCGGTTTAAGTTTGTAGTGCACCGGTGTCGGTGCCCCTAATGAAATACAATGCACTGGCCTTAGTGCAGCTGTCATTATTTCAAGCACCATTGACTATATCTAAGTTCAGAATAGCGGTGCGCTGATTTAAATATATGCCCCGCAGCGTATAGTCATGTCAGCGCACCGACTTAATGAAAAATACATAGTCGGCGATGCAGTATTTTACCCGGCCACACTGTTGACCCTCTCGAAATGCAGAATGTGGTGCGCTGACATACACCGGGGCAGATAATTCTGTCAACGCACTGCACTCGGATTCCCATCGTCAACGGTGTGCCTGGCTAAATGAGCGCACCACATTTTATTTTTTTTAATTTAAAATTATGTAGGGCGTCTTTCGGCACAGCCCTAGAAACAATGCGGATAACATTGGCACCAGCAGCGGTGCGACCTGTAAATTTTATAGGCAGCACCACTATCCGATGCGAGCCAAACAGCTCAGGCACACCACACGACAATTTTTTTTTTCTTTTTTAATGGATATTTTTAAGATTATTTCAAATTATAATCTTCTAAAAGGCTTAATTATGGAAAAACTAGAAAAAAACCTATACATTTCACCGTCGAGGAGGCATATTGGCTGTAAAATTTTCAAAAGAAAATTTTCCCACCATTTTTCAAAATGCACGTTGTAGATTGGTGGCCAATGTAGAGTAGTAGTGCGTGCAATGGGTGCAATGAGAGCACCAATGTCAGGGCAGCTCAGAGAAGGGGAAATGGCATCGGTGCTTGAGAGCTATGGAGCACTGAGGAAAGTGAAAAATGTGGTTTTTTGGCCGTAATTTTTTTTTTATTTAACCTTGTTCCGGTTCATGGGGTTTTATAGGTGCACTGGTATGCTTGCTTAAAACTGCACTGGGCAGTGTCAAATTTGGAATGTTGTTAATAATGCACCGGGGTGGTTCCCTAACACCACACCAAGATGTTTCAGTTTTGGCGTGATGTTTTGATGATGCACCAAGGCAGAATATTCATAAATCACCTGTGCGAAATAGTCTTAAAGCACCGGTTTTTGGCCTTAATTTTTTTTTTATTTAACGCTATTCTGGTGCCTGATTTTTATAGGCGCACTGATGCTCTTGGATAAGAACACACCGACACGTTTCTATTTTGGCACGGTGTTTTATGATGCACTGGCGCAGAGAGTACTGAAGCACCGGTGCATCACCGTAATAGGATGCCCTAGGCGGGTGTGTACGTCGCGCATGTTGTCCAGTGTGCCAATGTTTCGTGTGCACCAGTGCGTTCTATGGTAGAGAAAGCACCGGTAATTGAGAGCTTAGGAGCACTTGAAAATTAAAAATCCAGGTTTTTTTCCCTAATTATTTTTTAATTTAAGCCTTTACCAGTGCACGTGGTTTATAGGCACACCGGTTCTGTTTCTTACAAATGCACCAGTCAATTTTTGTTTTGGCACATTGTTTTATGATGCACTGGTTCAATTTATTTCTACTGAATTGGGTGGTTTCAGTTTTGGTGTGGTGTTTTATAATGCACCTGTGCAGAAGAGTTGTGATGCACCGATGCTATAGAATAATATGATGCACCAGGCGAGTGTGTACGGAGTGCACGGTGTCCGATGTGTCAATGTTTTTGTGCGCACCAGTGCTTTTGGTATTCCAAATAACCGGGGCAACGTTTAATGATAAGTGCACCAAGCGGAGAACATCCACAAAACCTTCCACCTACCAACCTCCTCTAGTAACCTCCACTAGAAACGGATGTATGGGGTATTTTTTTGTGGGGTTCCTCAAAAACATCCGCTAGAGGGTGTTTTCCTTGTAGTGTGCCGATTCTATTTTTTGACGTTGTATAACTCATGAATAAACCAAAAGGGTTTTGAATGACTGCTACTCTAGAGAATGTGGTGGTCATATGCTTGGATTTCCCAAAGCCCAAAAGATATTGCGTGTCGGCTATTTCTAGTCGTCACTATTTAATGACTGTATTCTCGTAGTTAGAACAATTGTCATATTTTTTATTGAAATATGCATGCACCTCCAACTCCTCTTCACCTAATCATTATTCTCGATCCTTTCGCCAAATGGGGCATAGATTTCTTCACATGTAACCCTCACTTGGCTGGGGGGCATGGGTATATTATTCTCTCCCTATATTACTTTACCAAATGGGCCGAGGCAATGCCTACGTTCAAGGTTAATGGCAAAACTCCAACAATTTTCATATTCAATCATGTGATTTCTCAATTCGGTGTCCCTCAAGCTATCGTTACGGAACATGGGAGCCATTTTTGGAACATTATGATGACAAAAATTTCCACTCAACTTGGCCTATGCCATGATAATTCTACACCATATTACCCACAAGATAATGGTCAAATTGACGCTTTCAACAAGGTTTTAACAAACATGATTAAACGGATTGTCGAAACTCATAAGACAAATTGGCATATCATGCTTTTTTTGGCATTATGGGCATATTGTACCTCTGCAAAAACATCCATAGGGTTCACTCCTTTTCAACTCTTTTACAATTTGGAAGTTGTGTTACCCATTGAATTTGAAATCCTGTCACTCAAATTAGCCATTGAATTATTACTAGCTACCTTTGAAGAGGAGAAACTCTTCCTATACCTTGAAAAATTAGATGAGACTTGTCACACCATTGAATTAGCTATCGAAGCTCATAAAAATGTGTTAAGGCTCAGTATGATCAAATTTTTAAGCCTCGCATATATTCAGAAGGTGACCTAGTTCTAGCATACGATCAAGCTCAGGAAAAAAATAGGTGCTGGTAAATTCGAACCAATGTGGCATTGTCCTTATATTGTTAAGTGTGTGCTTGCAAAAAGAGCCTATGAGTTAATCGATTATGACTTCGTCTCTTTAGATAAACCCAGAAATGGCCTTTATCACAAGAGATATTATGCATGATTCTTTGTGTGAATATTGTCTTTGTACATTAGTTACATTTTAGAACAACGTGCCTTAGATTAGAAAAATGTGCCTTAGGTTAGTTATTTTTTCTTGATGAGTTTTCTCTGCTTTCACTACTTATCTTGATTACTCTCGATACTGCATATCTTGATGTTCCTTCAAACTTACATTGGTTTTGCTGATGACGCTTGTCATAGTACATGGAACATTTATTCCACTGCTTGGGTCATCTCTTCGCCCACCAATGAGTTAGTCTTTATTCATGGGATATGCTTTGGTCAAACAACGAGCATTATTGCAGAATATAGCATAGTAATTGAGCTATTATCTTATTCCATCGCATTTGGTATTCAAAAATTTATTGTTAGGTTAGATTCATGACTCATTTTATTACATTTGAAGAATGTTTATTCTATCATAAATCTAGCTTTGTTAAGGATGTTTTGGAGAGTTCGTCTCTTGGAAAGACAATTTTTTTGCATTGAATATCAACATATTTCCTGATACATTATCTAATCAAGTTTTAAATAGACATCTGCAGCATTAAAATTTAAAAAAAAAACAATATTTGATCCATATTGAACAAGATATTCATAGATCAGAAGTGGTAATATCATTAGGGTAAAATAGTTGTGTGTCAAAAAATATTACATCGTTTGTGATCATAGATTTTAAAAACCTTATGATATAAAGATACTGATACAAAAAAAAACAAAACATCAATCTAGATCAACCATCAGCTATCCATGATGATGATAATGGTAGCAGACTATGGCATGTGCCACCCTACACAGATATCTATTGAGTGGGCCTGGAACCCCAGTCACATGTCTCTGTAGCCTGAGAGGTATATCATCTTTCCATGTCTCCAGAATTTCAATAGTCAACCTCTCTAGGTTGTGATCTAGCTATGCAAGAGCCTCTTCCACATTAGGCTATGGTGGGCCTACTACTATCGGTTGTGCATCCCACCTGTCAAAGTGAAGAAGAGCTGCTGGTCGTGATGGGCCAACATCTGCATTTTAACATTTTTATCAGTATTGGACGATAGAAAATAAAATGAAAATTAGATCACACAAAAACTTCAAAAATATTTGTTTTACTTGATGAATCCCACTATGTCCTAGGTGGGAGTGATGTGTAAAGGTCACCCCTAAACTCTACCCCTATGTAAGGAAAATCCTCAATCATGAAGATTTGTCTCCTGAGCCAAATAAACAACTGAGCAGTATATAGAACCATTGGACCACCTTTGCCACCATGGTGAGCCATAAATGACACCCATCGCAACATGCGTGGTTCCCTAGGTCTCGTTAGATCCACTGGAGACTGCTGAGGTGTGAGGAGTGGAATCCTATCCAAAGAGAAAGACACAAGAATGGATCCATAGCCCAAGTTTTTCAACTTCCCATTCTTCTCTCTCGTAAGTTGGCCTTTAATATTGACAACCACTCCTTTGCACCAGTTGAAAATTCTTCCCTTGGAACATTCAACCATAGTCTGCATTTGTGCTTTGGTAGCCACATGTGGAGCTGCACTACCACACAACCTGGTAACTGTAAATGCAAGGATCTTTAGGTCTAGTCACACAATGGTTTTGATATCAATGCAACCATCCTTCAGCTCTGAATCTTGGCTGCAATACTGAGCCATACAAGGTGCAATGGGAAAACCACTTGGTCGTGACCCAAACAAGGAAATGGCTCTCCCTCTGTGGGGTAATCTAGTGAGGAAATAGATACACTCTAGCTCGATCACAAGCCTATGGTCCCCAATGATGAGTCATTTCTCTCGACCATCCCAAGATTGAATAACTAGGTCATCAACTCTACCTATGCGTTCATTCCTTGAATCACCCATAATTTGTACAATCCACAATTTTTTAAAGTGCGAATTGTTTCTAGGTCATCAATGGCTTCATTATCTTGAAGCTCATTCTCCCTTTCTTGCCATTCCAACATGATTTCTAACCTAAAATTCACCAATAAGGATCATTATAAATCGGTTGGGATAAATTGAGTCATTTTCTATGGATAGAAATGTGATTTTAAGAACCTCATGGCACTTGCGTGGATTTTATGTATAAACAGTGCATTTTTATGCACGATCTATGCATAAATACCGCAACAGCCTACTAATTTTTTCTATTAAACAAATCATTAGGGTGCACGGGTTTCACCACGAAAACCTATGCACCCCTGAGAGTGGATTTAAATTTCCCCCTAAAGAATGACCTAAAAAATTAAAATTAAAAACTAAACGGATGAAAGAAAGATAATTATGAGGTGGAATACTCAGAGCTGAGGGTTCTTGAAATATCTGATTGCTTCTCCCGAAATCTGCTCTTGAGGGTTTAGGGAAAATATCTTTCTTCTCTGCTCTGAAAAATAAAAGGTAAAAATGATTTGTTTTGAATTCTTTTTATAGTTTTAAATTACTAAAATAATAACATTTTTTTTATTTTAACTTTAGGAGTCAAAAGTAAAAAAAAAAATCATGTTTCAGAGTAGATAATTGTATTTTTTTTAGTTTTTGTGTAGGGAACATGTTATATTTGAAAAGAATCATTTTGACAATGAGTAGAATTTTATCACTTTTTCAGGATCTATAAAAAGTACGAAAAATAAAAACCCTAGAGTCCTCTTTTAAGCCCTCTTTCAGACTATGTAAACATGAAAATATCGTCGAGCACTTGAAAATTTGAACTCGTTAAAATAAATGAACATTCATCTATTCAGTTTAAGTTTACCCTTTTTTCGGACTGAACTATACTATTTATGAAAAAGGTATACATTGACTAAGCATGGTCAATAGAGTTCTCTCCTACATTAATTGATCCTTTTTCTAGTTTGAGGGACTAAATTTACGAAAAAGAACACTACAAAGTTTACTTATGTTTTTCTTCTAATTCCCTAAAACTGAAAAACACCAAGTTAATCCTATGGTGGACTCATTAAAATTAAAGAGTACATGACCTATCAATCACAATAGCACCGAACCACTCCTTCTTAGGGTTTTTTAAAAATACTAAGATGGACTCATCTGAAGGATGAGCTTACACGACAAGAAAATGTTATCCTCCTCAAGCTTGAAAATAAATAAAGAGGTACTTTCCAGTAATGGTGGGGGAAAAAATGAGAAAAATAATACATTTTTTATCCTTGTTTTAGAAAGCAACATGTCGCTCTTGAACACAATAATTTATCTCACTCGTGCCTGGGTTGGGTAATCCTTTTGTCTTATTGTTAATCAAACCACATTGAAAGTCTTCAACTGGTTTTTGGGCATTATATTTGAGTAAAATGTTGCCAAGCCATTTACAGTGTCATTATGTGTTCAAGAGAAAGTTCTATTTTAAATTTACCATTCATTGCAAACATTTGTCTCCATTCACGTTGACCATCCCTAAGTTATTCCTTGCAAAAAAAATTATTCAAAACTTGATCTAATGGTTTTGTGTCATAGGATTTCCTACGGCAGATCACTTTCTATCAACAACAACTCATTATCTAGAAATTTGATTTAGAATCCTATTAGTACCTTGGAATCTTCGTGCCTTAATGGCAGGTTTCTCGCCTTTGAAGATAGGTTCTCATCATTGACCTTCGATCGAATGATTCCATGAGCGTTCGAGTGAAAATCATTCATTCATAGTTCATATGTTATATTGAAGTAATTTATGAGCCATTTTCATTATTGGTGATTTATCTCAAACTTGTTAATGATTCTCATCATTGAACGATAATTAAGTGGTTTCTACCATGTTCTACTTCGACACAATCAATCACATGGATATATTTGTACTAGTTCGAGAAGCGTAAATCAAGACTATGGATCTAATTTCCACCATCTAAGCTGTGAAGAGTTATGTATTCATGATAGAGTAGACTTCTTATGACAGATGGCTTTGTCCATAATTTGTCTACTTTTCATGTAATTCTAAAATCATATATGTACCAGAACATTTAGTTAGTTTTTATTTGAGTATGGGAATGCCTACCTCAGTGATGATATATATTTGCTTTGAATATTTTTATAGGTTTTTGACTGGCGTCTCCAATCCAATCCTTGGAATCATAAATCGCTTCACTCTTTTGAAAAGATTTCTTAGACATCACACTTTAAGGGGAAATTGGTTACATATCATTTTTTCACCATAACATTTTAATGTCATTATGGGTCTATCACCATCCATATCATGTTCCCTTAGAGGTAAAAAATACTCATGTTCCTGAACCAAATCTTGGAAACTGGAGAAAATCTCTATAAAACCTTTAAAAGATTACCTATGCTCTTTTTGTGACCATTACCAATGCATGTGTTGATACTTCTTCTATTAGTAATGGTGATCACTTCTCTTTTCGCCACTAAAACTTTCACACCCCATAAAAACGAAGTAAATATAAAAGGGTAACTTCTAGAAGCCTAGTTGGTTGAATATTCTCCCAACTAGAAGCCTCTAGGGTCATGTCAGTTTGAGCTTTATCCCTCTACTCACGGAGCTTATCCCTTCGCCAAAGGAGCCCAAATTCATTCATGGGAGGAACTCATCCGTCTCTTAATGGATCTCAAACTACCTCAGTATCTCTATAAATTGAGCTGGAGTTTCAGGTTGAAGGGTAGATACTGATTTGTATAGATTCTACGCTAGAGAGAGTTCATGGAGTTCATAGATTCTGAACTAGTAAGTTTTTGTTTTCACATTGAAGATCACACCTTTGTGTACATGAATTCATGTTGGTTGTTCTAGAGAGGAAGGCTTATCAAACCGAATGAAATGATGGTGTAGACACACGGGAGAAATATGTACAACATCAAGGCTCATATTGTAAGATTTATATTTTTAATTTCTGATAATACATATGGATCTCTTCTTCTCATTGTGTTGTTTCTAAATTCATGGAAATGATGTCAATACTTAGACTTCTTGATCACTAAGTTATAAATAGTATTTATGATTATTATACAATGCAGGTTCTTTGATCCTTTGCATTGTTTGTGATTGCAAGTTCTTCTCAGCATTGCAGAATTGCTTTGGAGTGAAAGGAAAAAGGCTACATCGAACATCTTAGTTGAAAGGTAGGAGTGTTAGTATGAATCTTAATTCCAAGCATACGAAAAAATACCACTTTAGCTATGCATAACCAACAGCCCTAACAACAAATATGGCTGCTAATATCCTCAGATCTGCAGTTAGGTGATCAAGATAAATGCTACAAAAATCTAGATCTATGCATTAGAAGACATTAAACAGTAAAAAAAAAAAGGTTTACTCCATGCATCAAATAGACAAGACAAGAATATGTTGAATGAATTTTGTATTAATGGAACCTGGGAGGAAAACATAGAAGGGTGTTACCAGTTCTCCTCAATGGGATGGGTTCTTGTAAGTCCTTATTTCTTCAGATCTAAAATTCCTCTCTCTCAATGGTGTAGAAAACCCAGACAAAAAGATAGAAAAATACGACAATGATGGTGGATCAAAATCAGGCCAAAAGTATAGATCTAGAGTGATCTTTAGGCAACAAAAGGTAGTGAATGAATGGAAAACCCCTTCTATTTATAACAAAATATTGAGTTAGTCTAGATATTGGTGCATAATTAAAATATTATTAACCAAATCAAGATCCAACTTTTATGGAATATTTTATTATATTTGTTGGAGGGAAAAGGAATTTAACTTGGGTTAAATCCCTTTATTTGTAAATAATAAATAAATAAATGATTTATTTATCATTTTAAGGATGTGGTTGAGTAATAATCAAATAAATAATGATTTATTTAATTATTTATGGGTGATTTAGTCATATTTAACAAAGAATATTATTTAAATAAGGTTTAAATAATTATTCTTTAGAAAATAATAAGATAAATAATTATTTATCTCATTAATTTCATTGTTTTTGGTTAAATATAATTAGAAATATTAATTAAACTGTTGTTTAACTAATTATTCCTTAAGAAAAATAAAAAAATGTAGAATTATTTAATATTTCCTCATGGGGTTTCCTGTTCAGACAATAAACAACTTAATAAAGGTGGTTTATTAAGTTATTTTCATAGCGAAAGAAATTTTACTTAGGTTAAAATTGGTCTTACATGGTGTACTTGGGTCCATATAATGATAATAGGTTAGATGACCAAAAAATGGTGTAATAGATTGCCCCTCAGCGTATGAGCGTTAGGAGCTAATCGTATGATCGAAGAACGTTGTAAGAACTCAATCACTAGACACCGAAGGGGAAGTCAAAGACAGAGAAGTATAAGGTAGACCAAAGTGCTGAATGGAATAGACCCTAAGGAGGCGAGACTTACCGGTGCGACAAGTCTCTTCTATGAGTGAGTACCTGTGCTACAGGCGGTGGGGGGGGTGTACCTGTGCTTGCCGAGGCAAAGTAAAAAAAATAAGGCATCCAATAAACAAGGGATTGAACGATATAGTATATGCTGGCATAAACATAAGCCAGATAAACAACATGATAACGAATCCCACATACATATTGTGTTTGGGATAACAACCAAGACTTGTACAATAATATCTGAGTACATGAGATATAAATACAACCTAGATGCCCCTATAAACAGGAAAGGGCTCTGAAAATTTGACTGATACATGCAATCAAAAAGTTGCTGCAAGCAGCTGAGGCTGACATCATCAAATATGTGGAGCTACATCGAAGGCTGAAGTGAAGAGGTCATCTGGGTATGTGGGGGGCTACCTGTAGGGCCACCCCCTGATGAGGGCTGAAACATCTCACACACACCCGGGAATCACCGGTCCAATTTATTGCATCACTGAACCATCAAGTATACGGATCTTGATCATGCTGAAAGGAGCTGGAGCTAAGAAAAAATCAAGCTAAAGGGCTATAAGGAGTCCCTTTGCCTGATCCGAGGCACTGAACAAGAGTGGAAGCTGGAACCAAGGTACACTGCCCTCTAGACCTGTCTTCTGGAATAAATGATTTGATGTCGACAGAAGGAGGTCTGACATAGGTGAGGCAATAAGAGGTCCTCAACTATGGCACAAGAGAAAATATTAGAGTGACTGACATACAGACACCAGGGGTGATGATGAAATGGGGGGTACTGAGTAGCTGATGGACGACTTCCCTTGTTAGAGCATAAAGGGCATGGATGACCTAGCAGCAACTGACACAATATCATGAGGGATAGGGGATAGTGGGACTAAAGGCTATAATGTGCGACATGAGAGAGGAACCAAGCGATGAAGGATGGAGCACTATAGTGGGATACAAAGGGACTCGGGATAGACTCCATGAATGTAATGATAACTCAACTCGGAGATCTAAACAAGGGCGACTCGATGGTGCTGCCACACAAAAAAAAGGTCCAATGGGGACCATAAAAACATGAGTACATGATGGTTACTGAAGACGAAGATCAACACAAGCATGGAAAAGTATGAAGGCAAAGGGGTGCCCCCAAGTATGAGTGTTGCAGGTGAAGAAATTCGATTTTGATGAGTGGTGAAGTAACCTTTCTTGGAAAAATAGTGTCCTGGTGAAGTATCAAACCACTTAAAAACTAACAGATACACATTTGAGGGCTTCATAGAGCTTTCCAACAATACAGACAGTTCGTCAAATTGAGCGACAGTTTTTCCACAGTAGGTGAAAGAAAAAATAGGGGTTTTCCCTCCAAATTCACTCATTTTCATGTGGTGTTGTGGTGAATGTAGAGAGGATATAAGGCCCTAAATCTTGCGGCGAGCGTAGCGGACAAATCGACCGTTGGAATTGAGATCTGTCAGTTGCAGGTTAGAGGCCTAACCCTACTCTTTCATCTCAATGGATTGAAAGTTTAGTTTAGGTCCCCAGAGCTCATGAACATGCCAAGTCACACTTTTAGGGGTCTATTCTGCGACCTAGGTAGCAGGTACTGGGAAGAAATTTGTGACCTGTCCCAGGAAATGACTTGAAAAGTGTGACCTGTCAGAGAAAGACAGTTTCAGTGTTGTTTTTGGCTGAGATCTGGGATTTTTATGGTTGAGGGGCATAGGTTCCCCCAAGCATGTTGTGGTCATGCCAAAATGTATTTAGAAAGGGGGAATATAAACACATTTTATGATGTGGTGTGCCATTTTTTTTCATTATTGTTATGAAGTTCGAGAAAGGGAATGGAGGATTGCCAATATTTTTTGGTACTTCACATATGAATCAAATGGACTTTAAGTTTCCGGGTTGGCATGCATGGTGTCACTATCCCAAAGAGAGGATTTGGAGATAATGAACTGATGCTCTCCTAGAAAATCCATAGGTTGGTCAACAATAATGTTTAAGAGACTAGGTTGATGATGTAAGATGAAGGAATGATAAGGGGTATCATCCCTAGAGTGATCTAAAGTGATATGGGAATCTGGAGGTTCTTCTGAATGTGGAAGAATAATGGTACTAAAATTGACACGACCAGATACACTAGGAGAGTTGTGGAGAATTGCTTCTCTTGGTCTCTCAAATATGGGTGCCCCCTTACCCAAACATTGGGTTTCAATGTAATGGCCACAAGGTGTATGTGGTTCGAATGCATGGGTTCGATGTAAGGGGGGATAGATAAAGTCAAGGGTGGTGATTTCTTCCATAATTTCGTCATCGTGATAGAATATGGGGTGACTGGTGGAAGAAAGACCACCTGACACGATGAAGCTACCTGACTCATCATCATGAGAAGAGAGGTTCACATGTGCATCATCACAAGGGGTGACAAAAGAGTAAGCAGATAAAGGATCTACCAATGTTGAGCCTAGGGTGATCGCTGAAGGGAGGTTAGGTGAAACATCAGGGGAAGTCTCCAAGGGGACTTCCACCGAGGGTCTCATGGATGATGATAGGTAGAAAATGGTGGACGAAGGCTCTGTCATCTCGACATCAGGAGGGGCAATGTCAATGGGAGTATTCATGTCCTCTGGTTTTGTCGAAGAAAAACACACAAATAAGGGAGCAGTGGACTCATTGCACTTGGCCTCAAATTGGCGAACTGTCACTAGAAAGGTGCGGAAGTCCTCGAGGCGGGGACAGAGGTGGGTATAATGGCCATGGAAATAACACAAAGCACAAGGGTGTTTTGTGTGAATAGTCTTGTGGTTCCTCATTGCAGTCAAGGAAGGAACAGAGGTTTCTAGGACCATACACTAAGGGAACGCGGCATCAACCATGGGTTTGAGATGAGGCAACTCTGGACAAGTATGGGTGACATGACCGACAACATCACACAAAGCACACTGGGTGGTGTGCTTTGGAGGCCAAGGAGGGGCAGGGTTTGTCAAGGCAGCCTTATCTTTGGTTGCCTCGTTGCAAGATTTTCCCTTCTTACTCGAAGCGGTCACAACAAGAGGTGGTTCCTGTTGAGGTGGTTGAGGCACTAGGGCTGCGGGAGAAGTCATGGGGACTAGTTGAGTCGGGGTCAAAGCAAGATAAGGTTTGGGTTGACCATGTGGGGTAACGGCTGGAAGATCAAGGTACCATATGGGAATCCCAAGGGTCAAGTTAGGAAGAGAGAGGGTGGCCATGACAGGTACCATGTACACTCCTGGGGGTGAAGCTAGGAATGGTATATAACCGGAGGGGTAATGGCCAGGCGGGATGGCTCCTAAATGGTTAAGGCTTGGAGGAACCATTCCAGGAGGGTAAAGAGGCTCATGGATACCAACTGAAGGGCCAGGAGGAGGAGGTCTAGAAGGTTGAATCGAAGGGCTAGGAGTAGGCTGCGAAGGGTGAGGAGGCTACTAACTAGCCAAGGTGGGCTGCTTGAGATCAGCTCAAGATGATTGCATCATGTATGCATTTGATGAGCTAGGATTACAGACATGAGGAGGAAGACTAGGGAATGCACCAAGCAATGAGGAATATTTGTAGACTCTGGGTGAGACACTAGTCAAAGGATTGACGGTTTGCTTATTGGCCACCGAAGAGATAATGGACTCAAGGGAGGTCTGAGACTTTGGTTCGTAATATGTCAATTGGTCAATGGTTACTATCTTTCGATTATTAGGGAAGGAAATCTTGCTGTGGACTGTAGAAGGGACAATAGAAATCTCATAATTGTAGCTACGACCCAATAGAATGTTTTAATCTAAGGGGGCATCTATGACTTCTACGTCAACGTAAACAGTCTTGCTCGCAAGATCAATAGGAAAATTGCGGAAATAGCCAATGGGCTAGGAGGCGTGGCCATCCCAGGCTCGGAGAGTGATCGTGTAAGGAGCCAACTCAGGTGATGCGAGTTTCTTCCAAACCAAAGCAAACATCACACAGGTGGATGCCCCCTTGTCAATAATGCACTAGGAAACGTTGGTGTTTCGGATCTTGACTGGGATTTGGAAAGCGACGGAAGCAGGGAGAGGAGGATGTTCTGACCAGTCAACATCAAAGACAATCAATCGATTGTCGGAAGGATCTACAGTGCCCATGGTAGGTAGTAGAGCTTTTCATTGTGAAGGGCACGACTGGAGGAGTTCCATCATTGAAATGGCAACAAGAGATTGTGCCAAATCATCTACTATACTATACGAATGGGCAGCTTTGTCAAAAGCATAATTTCGGCGGAGTGGTCCCTTAGGGATCTTGGTATGAACCTCCACTTTAGGCTGAGGGATCTGCAAGGTACCATTAGGTGTCGAAAGAGGCTCTGTAGAGATCGAAAGAGGCGTCTCAGGGACAGATGTAGCAGGAGGCTTGTTGTACTGACAGGACCGAGTCTAAATATTGATGTATACGGTTAGAGGTTGAGCAGATTTCATCATACGAATCTAGTAATCGAAGGTACTAGATGGAAGAGGTTGAGTGGCCACCTGTCCTTTAGGTGGTTGGGTAGCCACAAATCCTTGCTGAGGGAAAGGATAAGTAAGCACAACCAGTTGACTAGGTGCAACATTGGGAGGGACGGAAGGGGAGGCTTGTTTTCCTCGTAATGTTGCTTGAGCCTCCCACATCTGCTTCATCTATTGTAAAAGAGGACAATTGTGCATTTAATGACCATAAACACCACAACAAGAATAAGGCTGGTTTGTGGGAACAAGCCTATCCTACTTGGGCTGAGTGCCCTGTTGCTGGTTAGCAGTGTTAGGTGCATTATTTTGAGGATTAGGTCCAGGATTACTGGGTCCAAATTGATTTTGAGTGCCTTTCCTCGTCTCTTTGGAGGGAGGAGGATTAGTCGCGCCCTGCTGTGCATACATATGCTCCTGAGGGGGCGGTGGTTGTTGTTGCAGGGGTTGAGAAGGCAAGGGAGGCGAAGGTGCTAATGCTGGAGGATTTGGAGCACCAGTCTGTGGATATGGATAATAAGGAGGTTGGGTAACAGTGTGGTAATTAGGAGGATGGGAAAAAAGAGGAGTCATGCCGTATCCTGGATACGTGCTACCAGGAGGGGGAAAAGTGCAACAGGTGCTGCCTCCCCCCCCTAGGAAAACCATAGCCCATGGGAGGTTCAGCGTATGGATTAGAGAGAGCTCCAATGATACTGTCGGTGACATGAGATGCCCCTGGTGCATTAGCACCACTGGGTCTGGGAATATCAAGTAGAACAGTATAAACATAACCTGACTGAGCACAGATCAGGTCATATTTTAATGCCATTTGGAGAGCAGCTTCTTCGGTTTGAGGAAAATGCGATGCGACATCTTTCCCGATAGGAGGCAAGAGAGATCTAAGGAACTAGTCCATACAGACATGTTTTTCGAATGTATGGGCTTGACATAGGCTCTTTCTTATCCACCATTCCTGGACATGATTAGATAGGTGGGTCGCAGATGATTGACAGAAACAAGTCAAAAGTTCGATACCAGTGTCATAACGAAGGGGAAGCTGGAAGTAAGACAGAAAAGCCCAAGCAAGAGTCACAAAGGTGGTATGAGAGGAAGGGGCCTGATCAACATACCACTTAGAAGCTTCACCTATAAGCATACGTTGGAACAACTGAAGATGAACAGAGTCATCAGTAATGGAGTTAGACAGACACCACATGTGGAAAGATCGAACATGATTTGTAGGATCTTCTCCAAAAAGGCCTTCAAACTTTGGGATGTCAGAAGGGAGCTTCCTCGGCATAACAGGCTAACTAGTGTCATGGTGTATAGGTTCATTTATCAACTGGTTAAAATTAGGGAGGCTGAGGCCTGCCATGAAGGGGAGCAAGGGCACAGCCGGGGTAGTGTCCGTTGCGGTCCCACTAGTGGTATTCCCAGCATGAGGGTCAGGGTTACAACCAGCATTAGGTCCTGCACCAAACATGGTGAAGGTGACAGTGGGAGAACCAAAGGTGGAACGAGGAGGAGAACCTAATGGACTAGAAGAAGAGTCGGAGTGCAGACTCAATGGAGGACTAACTCGAATCCTACACGGAGGAGTAAGTCTTCCTACTGGAAACTGAGGGTGAAGGCCAAGAATTCTCTAGGATAAACACCTTTGTGGTGCAATGATGATGACACAAACATGGCACAAAAGAAAAATAGACCGACAAGGGCAGTGAGGTGCAGGATCAACTGATTACAATGTCGAAACAAGGGAAGAGAGGTGCAATATCAATTGATTTCAATGTTTTAGAGTCTTTGCTTGGCGGTGTTAACCAAGCCCTTTTTTTCTTAGGGTGTGTGTGTAAAGTGTGTAAATTTTAATTTTTAAACCCACACGTTTGTATAGAAAAATAAAAAGTGTGCTTTATAGCTGCAAATGAACCTACAAATGATAGTATATAAACCTGCAAAAACAGAAAATAAAAAACTAATAATGCAATAATCTAAACCCAAGGAGGTAGGTCTCTCAAAAAATAGTCTATATGTGAGTAAAAAACTAATAAAAACATGCTAACAAAGCCAATAGATCTAAGGTCAGGAGGGATAGGGATCTAAAGGGAAAAATCTACTGGAAAGTGGTGTAGAAAACAACAAGAAATCAGAGGAAAATTTGTTGTAAATGAGGTGGCGAAAGGCTATCTCCTTGAGGGAAACAGAGTGAACCCTAGAGGAAAATCCAAAAAAAGCTAAATGAGGAGATTTGGATGGATAATAATCATATATGAAGCGGATCTGAAGATGAGGTATTAAATCTGAAAAAAATGGCTAAAGACTCTAAAAATTCAGACAACCTGCAACAAAAAAAACTCTTCCACAAGAAGTGGAGGGTACTGAAGCCCTAGGGAGCTAGATTCCCACTTATTTTAGAAAAATAGAACAATTACAGGTCCAAAATGAGTGGAGATGGAGGTCAGACAACCCTGAACAGAGGCTCAGACAAACCCATAAAACTTTCAGAAAAATTCCCGCTAAAAGTCCAGGTCACGATTTTTGACCTGTTTTCAGTAGATGTCATAGTTTTTGGGCTGAAAGGTGCATCTTGAGGGTCCAGGTCACATTTTTTGGGCCAAAAAATGTGACCTGCACTTCTGCCACTCTCAACAGCATATTTAAGAAAAAATTATCGTCTCAGCTGTGGCTGATGTCTGTCACCTGCACAATAGGTCTGAAAACACACGAAAGTTAGAATTTTATTGTTTTAAGGTTTTATAGGTTAAAAAAAACATCAATAAAAGAAAAAGCAAGAGGCTGAAGATAAATCCTAGAGTTTGAAGTAGCTGGATATGCAAGGATCAGAAAAAAAACAGAGGTTGTAATCGTAAACCCATGTGGAGTCGCTAGTTGTTAGTATGAATCTTAATTCCAAGCGTATGAAAAAATACCACTTTAGCTGTGCATAACCAACAGCCCTAACAAAAAATATGGCTACCAATATCCTCAAATCTGTAAGTAGGTGATCAAGATAAATGCTACAAAAATCTTGATCTATGCATTAGAAGACATTAAACAGTAGAAAAAACAAGATTTACTCCATGCATCCAATAGACAAGACAAGAATATGTTGAATGAATTTTGTATTAATGGCACCTGGGAGGAAAACACAGAAGAGTGTTACCATTTCTCCTCAACTGGATGGGTTCTTGTAAGTCCTTAGCACTTCAGATCTAAAATTCCTCTCTCTTAATGGTGTAGAAAACCCAGACAAAAATGGTAGAAAAATATGACTATGATGGTGGATCAATAGCCAGACCAAAAGTATAGATCCAGAGTGATATTTAGGCAACAAAAGGTCACGAATGAATGGAAAAACCCTTCTATTTATAACAAAATATTGAGTTAGTCTAGATATTGGTGCATAGTTAAAATATTATAAATCAAATCAAGATCCAACTTTTATGGAATATTTTATAATATTTGTTGGAGGGAAAAGGAAGTTGAATTGGGTCAAATCCCTTTATTTGTAAATAATAAATAAATTATTTATCGTTTTAAGGATGTGGTTGAGTAATAATCAAATAAATAAAGATTTATTTAATTATTTATGGGTGATTTAGTCATATTTAACAAAGAATATTATTTAAATAAGGTTTAAATAATTATTCTTTAGAAAATAATAAGATAAATAATGATTTATCTAATTAATTTCCTTGTTTTGGGTTAAATATAATCAGGAATATTGATTAAACTATTATTTAACTAATTATTCCTTGAGGAAAATCAAACAAATGTAGATTTATTTAATATTTCCTCATGGGGTTTACTGTTTAGACCATAAACAACTTAATAAAGGTGGTTTACTAAGTTATTTTCATAGTGAAAGCAATTTTACTTAGGGTAAAATTGATCTTACATGGTGTACTTGGGTCCATCTAATGATAATAGGTTATATGACAAAAAAATGGTGTAGCAAGGAGCATAACCTCCTTATTTCAAAGTTGTAATAATATAAAATACAAATAGTTTAGAGAAAGATGCATTCAATGTATCTCTGTTTCTAGTTACCTGTTGGGGTACTAGGGAGATCGTTATTGTCCGCAAGAGGGACTAATCCACAAAACACTCCAATACACTTGAAATTGTTCTTCTTGATGAGGTTGGAAAGACAGGAACAAGAAGCTCTACTAGATAGAATAGAGGTTATGTAGATGATTTTGATTCAATTTTTGATATGGATTATTCTAATGATTGTGAATTAAATTTGTCTACATATTTCGAACCAACTTACTTAAAAGAAGTTTCTTCTCATGATGAATGTGAAGAAGTAATACAGAAATGATATGATGATCTGATAAAAAATGGAACCTGAATGTTGGTGGACCCTCCATTGGGAACCAAAACAATTGGCTACAAGTGGGTCTTCAATAAAAAGTATAAAATAGATGGCTCACTAGACAAGCATAAATCTAGGCTTCTAGCAAAATGTTTTGCATAGAAATAAGGGTTCAATTATGAGGATACTTTTTCCCCCACGATAAAATGGCTACCACCCAGGATGTCTTTGCCTTGACAACTCATGATGGTTGGAAACTCCATGAAATAGATGTAAAAATTTCTTTCTTGAAAGGAGATATGAAAGAGAGTTTTTTTATGTCTCAACCAGAAGGATTTCTTTTGAAGGGATAGGAGCAAAAGGTATGCAAGATTATGAGATTTTTGTATGGCCCCAAGCAAGAAACACGAGCCAAGTGTGAGAAATTTACTGAGCATCTTCTGAAACTAAATTTCAAACATTATGATATTTATGATGCAACTTTATTTGTAAATAAAGTTGGAAAATTTTTTGTATATATTATGGTGTATGTAGATGATCTATTAATTATATGTAACAATTAAAATGACATTGCATCCACAAAGAAATAATTGAGGAAAGGTTTTTAGATGACATATTTGGGATGTTTTCAATACTATCTAGATATTGTGTTAACCCAACATCTTAAGGTTATACTCATCACTCAAAAGAAGTACATTGGAGATATTTTGAACAAATTTGACATGGTTGAATGCAATCCTTTATCCACTTTAGTGGAATAAAATTTAAATCTTACATCCAAAGAAGGAATTGAATTTCAAAATGTAAAAAAGTACACACAACTCGTAAGAAGTCTCAACTACCTCTCTACTACTAGACCAATCATTGCATTTTATGTTGGCATCCTCTCCAATTTTATGCGGAAGCCTTGTGAGGCTCATTGGTCTGCTACAAAAAGAGTTCTAAGGTACTTGAAGGGAACTCAAGAATTTTGGAATCAAGTATACATAGGTGGATCACTTCATCTTGATTGGAAATTAGAGAAATTTTAAGGTCTAAAATGGGCCTCCTAAGTAATATTATAAAATAATAGTGGAAATAATAAAATAAGATTAGATTACACCATCAAGTTTTAGTGGGAAAAAAGAAAAAAAACTACTTTTTCAACTCATATTTTCAACTTATCCCCTATTATTTTACTCAAATTTTTACTGAGAGCACTCATTGGCTCCAAAATTTAATTACCCATCCAAGGAGTACCCATGTTGCATACTTTCGATGGACCTTGCTACTTGAAAAATGAGAAATACATGAAAAAAATGATTGCAATCATGTTTTTCATGTATTTCTCATCTTTCATGTAGTAGGGTCCATCGAAAGTATGCATCATGGGTACTCCTTAGATAAGAAATTAAATTCGACATCCAACGATTTCTCCCACTCTAAATTTGAGTAAAATTGTGGGAGGATAAGTTTAAAATACAAGTTGAAAAGTAGTTTTCTTAATTTCTAATTTTTTAAACTTATAAAATTTTTACTCCAAAAATGGTGAATCATTCACCATGGTTGAAATCATCATCTTGAATTCTAGTGGTTCTTATAAAGTTATTTTTGGTTGTACCTTTTTGGTTTAAGGCCCATCTTTTACCTCAGATTTTATTTAATGTACTTTGATTCAAATTTTGGTGGAGATAAAGAAAATTAAGTATCTACTTCAAGTTGTGTTATGAGTCTTGGATCAAAATTTATATCCTCGAGGTCACACAAATATTCATTTCCAATAAATTCCAAAACAAAGGAAGAATATGTGGTAGCTCCAGAAACAATGAAGGAAATTGTGTGGCTCAAGAAAATTCTTGAATATTTGCACGAGAAATACTGGTGCACTCTACTTCTCTTTTGATTAGCAATACATCTGCAATAAAATTTTCCAAGAAACCATAGTTCCATGGTTGAACTAATCATATCAATACAAAATATCATTTAATTCGGCATCATGTTGAGGCCAAGAATATTCACCTACACTATTGTTCCACAAATGATCATATTGCAAACATCTTCACAAAATCACTTGGAAGAGAAAAGTTTTAAAGATTCACAATGATGCTTGGAATTGCCAACACCTCTTTAGATTCAGGGAGGAATGTTGACACATAATCCTTAGGTATTGGGAAAACATTGTAAATACTGTAAATACGAGAATAGATAAGACTAAGATAGATTGGAATGTGAATTCCAATTGTCTCCCTATCCTTGTATAAATTACTGATTTTCCTAATAGGATGCATCATTTGTGGAGTTACCAATGTCTGGCCTAACATTTTTTATGTCCAAGTATGGATTTAAATGATACATTAATATATTTCAAAGGAAAATGTGAAGGAATCAAATTCTTAGATGAAGGAAGGAAATTAGATAAAATCAAGGAGACATCAAGGACATAATTCCTTCATAGTTTGCAAAAACTTATCTTTATCAAAAAATTACATATTTTCATATTTAGTTTAGGAAAGGATGGAGAGATATCTTATTAATATTGATTATAATTACTTTATAAATATAACTCTTCCTATAAAATAATTAACATGGGCCACTTTGGAATTTAGAGGCTAGACCAAAATATTCTTGGAGGATTTTGGTGGCTAGAGAGGTTAGACCAAAGACAAGAGAAGATTTTTGCTATCACAATTTTGTTTTCTTGAAGTCATTTTTATCCTAGGATGGAAAATCCAAAATTTTGGTTATATAAAATTTTTTATATTTGAAATTTTGGACGTAACTGTACTTGCATTAGTATTTCAGTAATTTTGGTACTATTATTCAAATTTAATGAAATGCATATTTTTCTATCCAATATTATTATTCTTTCAAATCTATTAACAAATGAATGTAGCATGTTTTTATATCTCTACACTACTATTGAAGTATTAGAAAAAGTATTATGTCCTTTAATTCTTAATCTAGTTTGACAAGGGCAATAATGTATTATGATATAAGTATACGTGTTTATGATTTCATTGTAACTATTTACTAAGACAATTTGTTAAACACATGCATGGTAAACAAATAAAGTAAACACACAAGGGAAAACATAAGCATGAGTTATCTCATTATTCACCATAGATGTACATTTATATTACATTTGTGTGACCCTTGGATTCCCATTCCAAGTGGTCTCTTGGACTCCATTTGTCCATTCGCCTTCCACACCTACCCATTTAGGATTAGGTGTCCAACATCCCCCCCCTTAATCCAAAGGGGTATGTGTGAGTCCAAGAAGAGAGTTGTAATACAAATATGCAAATTATGCATGGAAATGCTTAGGCTGAATCATCTCTCTGAAATGTTGGCATAAAGAGGTGGTTTAAGGATGACCACCAACACTGGAACACTTACTGCAGTTCCCAGAACACTTTCAAATCTGGCAAGAAGCTGAGGGCTTCTACTAGAGGAAGTGTCCCTCATATTTGAAGAGGGAGACCTTCAACCTAGAAGAAGGGAGGTATACAACCTATGATGTTTTAAGGAAGACCACCAACACTGGAATGCTTAATGCATTTCCTGGAACTCTACCAAAGATGGCAAGATGCTGAAGTCTTCCACTAGAGGAAGTGCTCTGAATTCTTTGAAGAGGACTAATATCAACCTCGCATAGATGGTTTAACGTTGTCCACCAACCAAAGGAATGCTCATGGGCATTCGTGTTTCTGGATACAACTCTGAATCTGGAATGAGAGATTATGGCTCAGGCTCGCTTGAAATACTATGTCTCTGGCTATAAATCTGAATATGGAATGAGAGGTTCTGGCTCAGGCTCGCTTGATGTGGCTTCGAAGCTTGCAGATGACCACCATTTTCCCCCCTGTCAGGTACAAGGTGAGATGATGGCGAAAAATCAACTACAAGTTTCCTCAATATTTTAGAACAAGTTTTGACATGTGACTTAAAAATATTCATGGTTGTTGATGCCCATTGACAAGAAGCGATCCATCCAAGATGAATCTTTGTTCTTGTAGGAGCCTTGTTTCTGAAGCATCTGTGTGAAGAGTGGGTGTGTCGACCACATTTCTTGCATGGGTGAAGATCAAAATAGTGATATTTCATATGGCCAACGTGACCACAGTGTTGGCATTTTACAATCTATTTTTGTTGTCGTGGAAGAGGAGTAGGATCTAGAATAGCTAAAGGTGAACTATCATAAAGAAATCTGGCACTCTGAAATTTTATGGGTTTGGAGTAGTCCGGAATATGAAAGAACAACTCCTTGTCATATCCAAGACCAGTTATGTGCTTTTTATGGATAAGATCTTCCCATGGTCTAGTGATGGGCTTGAGAAGCGAAGTGTGAACATCTGCATCTGCATACAAATATGATTTTGAACTAGGAATTGAATGTGAATCGACTTCAACATTACTGACTCACTGTTTATGGGAGTCTATTTCAATTTTCTGAACGGAAACAAGTTCAGAATGATGACTCTTCTGCTGTAATTCTTCTTGCTGGAATTGAGATTCAAGCTGCAAAAACTCTATATTTTCTTGTGCATTTTGCAAACAGAATTGAATGTCAGTGAGAGAAAATTTACTGATTTTTAATGCATCATAAGTACTAGACAATATCAGAGTGTTGAGGAACTCTGATACCTCTGTAATTATGGCCATTTTCTACAATTTTACAACTACAACTTGCAGCACATTTTTGTAGCTTAAAATATGATCTGGATCTTGGGGGGAGGCCCCCAAGATCTAAAAATTTGAAATGGATCTGACAATATCTAAAAATTATAATGCCAGAAAAAAGAGAGAACACATTGCAAATAAAACCACAAAGAAACTTGTTTTATGAAAACAGAGAATAATTGTAGAAGCTACATTGTGGTGGAAAATCTATCCTTTTACAAAGTGGGGCTTGTTATTTATAGCCTTTTTTTGAGTTACAATACTATGGATAGACATGATAGGTGGATACCATGGGTCAATACCATGGGTATATACCCCTTACAATACCGTGGGTAAATTCCATGTGTAGATGAATACAATGGGTTGATACATACCCTGGGTGAATGAATATCATGGATAGATGTTACTTACAATACTATAGGTGAATAAATACCATGGGTCGATGCCATTTACAATACCATGGGTAAATTCCATGGGTGGATGAACACCATGGGTGGATGCCATTTTCCATTCATATCATTCCTCTCTCCTTAAGAAGCAATAGTTTCTATTGTGTGAAGTTCCCTCTTGAGAAGTCTTTGTTGAATATGAAGAGCCACCAAAGAGAATAGTTTTGTGTAGTAAACACATAACCATGATGAACGAAGATCCGAGGATAAAGATACCCTGTAATGCTTGTGACCAACTGTGATATTGACAGTGTGCAGTCTAGAAAATGGACTTCGATGAAGTGTGGGTTTGTGGATGACCCGGAACCATAGCAAATTAAGATCTGAGGAAAGAGATACCCTATAAGGCTTGTGACCAACTATGATACTAACAGTGTGTGGCCTAGAAAATGGACTTCAATGAGAAAGATTTTGTGTGGTTGACCCATAACCATGATGATGATTGTTGATGAAGTATTAGGTGCCTGCATAGCTTGGGGTGGGAGAGAACATCTCCAAATAACCCAAGCTGAATACTTCTATACTGAAACTGATGAATGTGAAGCAGGTGCCTACTAAAGCAGGGTGGGAGGGCACGTCTCCAAAGGGAACTGCTCTGAATGCTGCTCGAGATTTAAAATGAGAATAACTCGATCAACATAACTCAAAATATTTATTATAACATATTTTTGGAAATGGAATGATCATTCTGCATCTTCCCATGTGTTTGAAATCGCTACCTGGAGACTCTAGACTCTCAAATTCACGCAGGAACTGTCCTATCATGACAAAATTTCTGAAAAAATAGCTGATTTTAAATCGATGATAATTCCCTCATACGGACTCTAATTTGACCGATGTATTTTTTGAAACCGGGTGAATTTTCAAGGGGATCTCAGATATATAACCATTTATCTAACATGTCGCACTTAAAACTGCAATAAATGACGGGAGAGCCGCCATTCATTAATTATCGTCAGAAAAATTGCTGATTTTGAATTATCGATATCTTCTTCATCCGAAATCCAATTCGGCCGATTGTTTTTTTGAATTCGGGTATTTTTCACAAGGAATCTAGATCTAGTCTTTTTTTTTGTAAATATTTCACCAAAAATTTCATATCTGATCTTAAAACTCGCTGCCCAAAAAAATCATGGAGTTTTCTGAAGATTGTTGCAAAACATTGAAACTGAAATATGCTTGAAACCATCATTCCCATGGATTCGTAACCTGAATCTGATACCACTGATCCAGATCTTTGGGGGAGGCCCCCAAGATCTAAAAAGTTGAAATGGATCTAACAAGATCTACAAAAGTATAATGCCAGAAAAAAGAGAGAACACACTACAAATAAAACCACAAATAAACTTGTTTTATGAAAACAGAGAATTACTATAGAAGCTACATTGTGGTGGAAAATCTGTCCTCTTACAAAGTGAGGCTTATTATTTATAGCCTTTTTTTGAGTTACAATACTGTGGGTAGATACCATAGGTGGATACCATGGGTCAATACCATGGGTAGATACCACGTACAATACCATGGGTAAATTCCATGTGTAGATGAATACAATGGGTGGATACATACCATGTGTGAATGAATATCATGGATAGATGCCACTTAAAATACCATAGGTGAATAAATACCATGGGTCAATTCCATTTACAATACCATGGGTAAATTCCATGGGTGGATGGATAACATGGGTGGATGAACACCATGGGTGGATGCCATTTTCCATTCGGATCAAAATAGCTTCTCGAAATCCTTAAATTGCAAGTTAGAAAAAATCATTTCTTTGAATCATGGATTTGAAACCTCCATGGATCTCTTGTCTTTCAAAGTCTTCTAAATAATAAAATTCAATGGATCGACTCCGGCCAGGAAAAGGTACAATTCTTCATCCTCTATTCAACAACAATCAGACAAATACTCCAAAATGAGAAGAAGAGTGAGAAATAATAATGATACTCATTTGACAAGGTGCCAAACAAATTAGCTCCCATCCTAATTTTGTAAAAGATGAAAATTCAGATAATTTTTCATATTTATGCGCATTCTAGAATTTTCACCCATTAAAAAATCTAACACATAGCCTCCTTCAATTTTTCCTTAATCAAGTTTGCAAAAAAATATGAGTCACAGATTCAATTTCCTGCAAATAATTTCGTTACTTGCCTGCTTCAAAAACTCAATGTATACAAGAGGAGTGCAGAACCTTGGGAAATTGCGGTGACTTATTGACTTCTAGCTACAATGTGGATTGGTACAATGTGAGCCCTATATTTGTACCATGTTATCTGACTCACTTGAAATCTTTCACAAATTCTCGAATGAGTTTCTATTGCAACTATTCAATCTCAAATATGCCAATGTGGCTGAGATTAATGAGATTCAAACCTTAAACACCCAAAACCTTCACATTTCCAGTCGAGCCATGGTGATAAGGTGAAAAATGCGAATGACCCATCATGCTTTACGTTGTTTTATGTCAGATCCAATGCAATTCCAGCAGTGGGGGGTAATGGCAGGGAGCCACAAGAGGAGCACACAAGTGTGAAGGAACTCAACCTCCCATAAATGAGGGACAGGTGTAGGTGAGATGTGAGGGAAGAGAGAGAGGTAGGAGATGAAGCAGTGAGAGATGGAGAGGGTAGGGAGTAGAGAGAAGGGTAGGAGGGCTGCAAGGAGGGGAGGGCATAGCAGCACAAGGTGGTGTGAAACTGTGTACAAGAGGAGCACCATCACCAGTGGGAGGAGGAGTCAGTGTTTTGAACTAGTAGCGGATCAAAAATAATGTTTAACACTAAATCGATATGAGACGAATACACGGGAGTCTATAGGTATGATTCTCTCTTGGGTTGGTAACAAGCCTACGAAGGGCAGGAAACCACGATACAGTGTTGGTGGTGGTATGGTGTTAACTATGCGGAGTTATATTTTGGGTTGCGTGTGGCTTGAATGAGACTTGGTTAAGATCTATCTTAAACAATGTGGCATTCTTTACATAGATACATGCTTGAAAAAAACAAGTGTTCAAGAAATAAGAATGATTAAGAAGAGATAGAAAACCATGATGCATTTTTGATAAGGAAATGAATAGAAAATAAAGACAATTGTAGCGAGGCATCTGTCAGATGGGAGTTACAGATCATGGTTTAGACCAGATAGTCGAGGTAGAGGAAGTCTGGGAGGAGCCCAAGAGGGCAGAGTGCAACAATGGACGAGGTGTGTGGTAGGTATCGCTTCAGGAGGCCAACTGATAGAGGTATGGCTTGCCACACAGTCTCCACACTTGTCTTCAAACACACCAATGTAGAACTAAAAAAGCAGAACTGACAGTCATATTTTATATGGGGGATTTACAAGGAAAACTCAAGAAATGACATATACAGAAATGGCAGAATGTTAGCCAGAATCAGAGAGCATAGGAATATCTTACACGTTAGTTTACAAATGCCACACATCATGGCTCTGATACCATGTTAAACACTCGCATGCCAAACGGAGAAACTAAACACACAAGGGAAAAGATAAGCATGAGTTATCTCATTATTCACCATAGATGTACATTTATATTACATTTGTGTGACCCTTGGATTCCCATTCCAAGTGGTCTCTTAGACTCCATTTGTCCATTCGCCTTCCACACCTACTCGATGAGGATTAGGTGTCCAACACAATTATTGACAAATATTTTTTTTATTTTTTGTTTGATTATGAGAAATATTTACATAATGAGTTATTTTATCTCTATTTCATGTTAAATCTATGTTAAACCTCCATACTAAGCATGAATATGCATAGATATGTTTTTCTTCGGTAACTATTTATTGAATTAAGACTGATGTGTATATGTTCAGTCATTCTCAGGTTGTATGAACTATGTTTATAGCTTGATAACTTACATTTGTCTCATGTTCATTCCTTTATTATTCCTTCTTCTTCTAACTAAGATACTATGAATTTCTTCTATATCTCTATTAGGATAGTTTAGGCTTAAAATAGAGATAGATTTGTTCCCTCTATTTTATTCAAAGTAGCTTAGACTATATTTATATTTTGAAGATGATCCATTTGGATATTTGTGGCCATCTGCCTATTCCACTTGGGGCCCCACAATTGTCTCTTTCAGTTTTTCAATTTCAGCACAACTTACTATTTTTAACAGTTTTTTGGGTCCTGAACTTCCGGAGCCGCTTTGAGACCCTAAACGACATTTTTTTTGGCATCACGCCTCCGACGAATATAATCCCATTTTTGAATCAATATTCGCGATGAATAGTTGTATGCCTCAGATATATATTTCTAATTATGTATCATGTGCATCAAACGAAGATAGTATGCCAAAGTTATGACCCCGGGAAGGTGAAACACAAATTTACACAAACGGGTCCCATAGTTTTGGTGCTTCATCTCCTAGGGTTAGGTTTTTGGATGTTTAGGGTTTTCCATTGTTTCTCTATAATAAATAAGCCCTAAAGCCTCATTGAAACACAATTGAGAGGCTTGTAGTTGCCACATATCTTCTTAGAGATAAGCTACCAGCATCCTAGCTAGTTTATTTCCATTCTGTGTGTAAGAAAATAACACTTCATAATTGAAATTTGCTTATAGAAAGAATGGAAATAAACTAGGTAGGGTACTGGTAGCTTATCTCTGAGAAGAGATGTGGCATCTACAGGCCTTTGAACTGTGTTCCAATGAGGCTCGAGGGCCTATTTATTATAAAGAAACAATGGAAAACCCTAAACATCCAAAAACCTATCCCTACGAGATGAAGCGCCAAAACTATGGACCACGTTTGGGTAAATTGGTGTTTCAACTTCCCGAGGTCGTAACTTTGGCATACTATCTCCGTTTGATGCACATGACACATCGTTAGAAAAATCTATCCGAGGAATACAACTATTGATCGCGAATATTGATTCTGAAATGGAATCATATTCACCATAGGTGCAATTCCCAAAAAACGTTGTTTAGGGCCTCAAAACGGCTCCGAAAGTTCAAGACCCGAAAAACTGCTAAAAATAGTAAGTTTTGTCGAAACTGAAAAAATGAAAGAGACAATTGTGGGGCCCCAAGTGGAATAGTTGGGTGGCCACCAATATCCACCTGGATCAAGAGCTTCAATTAGATTCTCCTTTGAAGGATCAATCCATTCATTGGAAACTAGGCCCACATACTAGTGGATGTTGTCATACCAAACAAATAAAGTCCTAATTGGGGCCTTGATTGGGTGACGATCACATGTAGCAGGTAGAAAATTTGTGCCTATTGTTGGGCCGAGGAGTAGGTACATTTTACCCCTATATTTACCATGATTTTTCATTTACTTTTACATATTTTTCCTTCATCTTAGCAATAAAGTAAAGGAAAATAATGCAAAAGTAAGATAGAATGAATTATTGATAAAAGGTGTGTTTAATAGCATAAAAAATGATTTTTTGCTGTCTTTATTGATAGGGAAGCGAAAGATCCAAACTACTGACCAGGATGACCAAATGACAGCAGACAAGAAAAGTAAACAGAATTGTATCGGCTCCTATGAATCAGTGGAAGATGTAGAGGCACGCCTACTCTTGGAGTATTCAGTTGATAGCCACTAAGCAACAGGATCTCCTGATGGGGATGATCCATTACTCTGTTTTATTTCGTCTTTAAGCTATAAAAGGCTGGAGGTGAAAGAGACAAACAGACAATTCATGTATTATAATTTTTCTGTAATAAAAGTATTAGGACAGAATCGTCAAGTTCGTGCTAATGTATTGCTCTATTGATTAATGAAAAAATTGGATTTTCAGTATAAACAACTTCTGAGTATTCCTTAGTAGAAGGCTTCTAGAGGCTTCAGGCCCATCCCTAGGGGTTCTCTTACTATTTTGTGCTATACGTTTATTTACGGAACTTGCATTTTCAGTTATCCTTTGCGTTTCATAGAATTATCATTCAATTTGTTAATCACAGGCGTGATATGTTGTAACTTCCTTTTCACTAGATTAGATTTATCATTCATGTTCTTTTATCAGGAAGTGACGCCTTTACATTCGTTAGACTGGTTTCAACACAGTTGCTGTTCAATTCTACATTTATTTATTTCTTGAATCTTTTCATAATAAATGTGAATTTTTGGTTTGATGTTTAATTTTGAATGATGCTATTAGTTGATTAATAGAGAATTCCATTGCAAAATCTAGAATAATTGATTGTTGTTCAATTCATTAGGATTGTTTTTCAATTCATTAAGGTATTTGTTAAATTCATCAAAGCGTGATGTTCAATTGCAATCTATTCTTTATTTCAGTCTTGAGTGGTTATTCTACATAAGCTTAGAATATAATTTGCTCCTTTGATTGGTCTGAAGTATTTCATAGTTCACTTTCAAGTTGGTTTGATTGAACTTCGAGAATTAGAAAATATTTCTTACAATGATCTAGAGTAGTTAACCTCTAATGTCACTTGTGTTAGTCATCAATAATATTTGCTTCTCATGGATGACTAAATACTTATCCTTGATTTCTAGAAACAAATTTTATAAACATTGTGAGTTCTAGAAATCTCACTATCTTCCTTATCCTTAGGATAAATGTTTCACTATTTCATCATCCCACTATTTCAAGCTTAGCTCACCAATTCCAAAAGACCCATCATAGGCTCATGTCACTTATTTTGTCTATGTTTTGTCACCTTTGGCCTCAATCCTCTGTTTTCTTTTGCCTAACCCCTCCACTGCTACCTAGGGCCACCAATCAACCAACTCTCTTATATCTCCAAAAATACCTTAAGCATTGATGCTCTCAAAACTATCTTTGTAGGCTCTTTAGATAAATCAAGTACATTGGATTTTGGATCTTCAATACGTCAGTTTGTACAAAAATCTCTTTTAGAGCTAAGAATCCAAAATCAAGTTTTCAAGCAAAGGCCAAGTCCAAAAAGCCTTCCACTAGGTCATCTAGGGTTTCATAGGTCATAGGGTTGGTTTGGTGTTCTAAAAATCTTCGTTTTTCATGTGTAAAGAGGCTGCATTCAAAGAATAAGAAGTTCAAGTGACTTTGTCCAAAACTAATAAAAAACCCTTCAAGGAAAGGCCTCCTTGGCCAAAGCACAAATTATGCAAAGGACAATTTCTCTTGTTCACATTTCTGCAAATAATTATTGATGATGGCCATCATCATAAAAAGAGGTAAGGTAATAGAGTGAATTATCACAAGAAGACATCCACAACAAGGAAAGTCAACAGGCCTATGTACAATGAGATTCAACATTTTGGGATTGGTTAGCAAAACAGTGTTTCCAAGCAAGAATCCATCACAAAGACCACCAAGACAGAAGGCATAGCAACACAACCAAGGACACATTGAAGATTTTCAGAAATCTTGAATGAATAAGGGAAAAAGGTGAGGTCAACTTAACATAAATAAATGAACTTAAAAGGGCTATAGAGAACTTAGAAGACAACACTGCTTATTCTTCTCTAACAAATCTAAAACCTAACAGTTTGGAAGGATAGACAAAAAAAGTCAAAAGAAGATGATAATTCCTCCTTCATAATAGCAGAAGGCATTCAAAGGATGTCCAAGGTGTTCTCTAGGGTTTGCCAAGGCAGCACTACTCCACTGCACCAAAGGAAGAAGTTGTAAATATTATCATTGTGAGGGGGGCCTAAGCTTTCCAAGTACAGTCAAAGGTCTTCAAAATGGTCAAGATAAAGAAAACATGAGGTGAAATGTCAAAATTAAAATCATGCTGACTCTAAAATCCCTGTTGGGTGACTAAAGGCTGAAAAAGTCCAAACAATGACAAAAAATACCAAAAGCCCTATGTTATGGCACATGCAGAAAATCAGAAGTGGCTAAGGGAAAACATGGAATGTTATGGTTTGCTTAAACTCTTTCTCAAAATAAATATTTTACTACCTAAAAAATCAGTGATGAGGTAAAAAAACATGTTTCAGGTCACCTGTAATAAAAAATTCCAGAAGGGATAAGAACATTGTTTTCAGTTTGTCAAATACATGCCCCAAAAAAAAAAAAAAAAATTGGACAGTACCCACAATTTCAAAGCTAAACAAGGGGGGTCCCCTTCATAATTCAGTACACCATTACCCAGAGGAACTCATTTGAAAAACGTTATGGGCACCTGAAAAAAGGGTCAAGGAGACATTAGTGAAAATCATAAAGTGACTCAAAGAAAACATAGTAAAAGTGGGTTTTGTGTCTACGATTATTTTGTCAAAGGATATAAAGTGGCTTTAGCCTTCATTTCAAAGTCATTTTTCACTTGGTGAAGAGAGAAAAGGGCTTAAGGAGAAAAACTGATTTTTTGACTGTTTATGGGAAAATTCTCTTGGTGTTGCGCAAATCAGTGGCACTAAGGAAAAAAGGGCTGGCGCTGCGCTAATCCATCCTCTGCCCATTCAAAATAACACGACGCTACACAAACTTTTCCCGGTGCTGCGCTAATCCTCGGAGTTGTGCAAGCATGGGCCCAACTTGCCTAGAGACCGATAAACACTGCACATGCCTGGCATTGTGCTAACCCTTGGGCAGGCCTATTGGTGATGCGCTAATAGGTCGACCCAACAACTGAGGCAAGGCATTGTGCAAATGGAGAGGACCTCCAAAGGAGAAAAAGCTTGCCTCAAGGTCAAATTTTTGTCCTCCATCTCATCTCCAAGGGTCCACAAAAAGCTAACACTGGTAGGTGGCACTCCCTTCTTATCCCCAATCAATTTTCCAAATTGATTTTAGTTTTTTGTGGCTTTAAAGTTCAAACCCTAAGTGGGTAAACCCTAGGTCTTGCATGCAAATGAGCCTTTTCTTTTGAACCTCCCTGAAACCAATTTGATGTCATGTGAGGGTAACTAGGTTAAGGTGGCTACAAGTACACTTTTGAGAAAAGCCTCCTTAGGCTCCAAAGCTATTCAATCCTAAAAACCCTAATCTCCACATCACTCATTCACCAAAGTTGACTTCATCACCATTTTCACCTTGCTTCACCAAACCCTAATTTGTCAACCAGCATCTCCTATTACCATGTCAGGAGTTGAGAACATGAGTAGAAGTGATAAAGATAAAAGGACTTTGAGACCAAATCATAAGGGAGGAAAATTAAATAGATTGGAACCTCTTATCACAATGGCCATCACTTCCTCTCATATGATCCTATCATGTTTTCAGAATGCAAGATGTTTTCAATTTTGTGAGATGGTCAAACAAGTGAAGAGCCACCCTAAGCTTACAAGGCTCCTCATTCTCAACTTACACAACAAGCACTCAAGCATTGCAAGAGTATATTTTGAGATCTCAGTAGGTGCCATCTCTGAGACCACAGGTATCCCTATTGTGGGTGAAAAATGGTTTAAGAAGGGAAAATTGGACAAAGACTTTTTAGAGCCCTTTATCAAAACAAGGTATAGAGGATGTAGCAAGATAGTTTTCCCTTTCTCACACCTCAAACACATATTTCCATCCTTAATGTTGGTTATCATGAAATACTTTACCTATGAGGGGAGATACTCCAAGCTCTATTCCTACCATGTTAGACTCCTCATGCATTTCATAGGGGTTAATGTGCTCAACTTGCCCTATTATCTCTATAGGAGCATTTAGAAAATGTCCTCTGTTGTCCAGAGGAGAACTCCATCCAAAAAAATGCATAGCTTGTTCCACCATTCATTGATCAAGATGGTGGTGGTATATCAGTTGGAGTAGCAGGGTATACCTTGGGAGGTATTCATAGCACATGAAGTCTTCACAACTCCCTAGCCTCCTCCTCAACCAAATTTTCCCTCCTCATCTGCACAAGTACCCTCACCTCAATAAAATCTCCCTTCTTCCCCTTCTATTGATGCATCAAATGAAGAGGATGAAAGTGGCCATAATGAGGAAGGTGATGACAGTAGAGGTGATGAAATAAGTGAGGCAGAGATAGAAATTAATGAGGAAGTTCAAGAGGCAAATGATGGTAAAGAGGAGGGAAATGAACATAGCAGTGATGAAGACAAAATCAGTGAAAATTTAGAGGGAGGCAGCGATGGTAATGATGCAAATGAGTTAGCCCAAAGTGAAGAAAAGGATGATGTAGATGAACAAAGTGATGACCAAGAAGATGTTGATGAAAATGAGGAGGTTGAAAGTCAAAGAGACAGTGAATATGACAGTTAAAGGGAAAATTTGCATGACCATGAAAACAGTGAGAAAAGTCATGAGGATAACAGTGATTATATGGAAGAGGAAGATGATGAGGCGGCAACAGAATTTGAAGAAGAGGAAAATGACAAAGAGGATGACATTGATGGGATAGGAAATGAGAAAAATGACATCAAAGGAGATATTCATCACAGAAATGACAACTGTCATGATAGTCATGACACTAATCAGCCTCCCTCTGAACATGAAAGTGATAACACTGCAGGGGATGGTGAAGAGGAAATGAGTCATAATGATGAACAAAACCAAAGTGAAGGAAGTGAAGAGGCTAATAGTCCAAATGAAGATCAAATCTACAGTGCATAAGGCAGTAAAGAAGGTAATAATGATGATGGTGTTGAAGATCAAGAAAGTAATGATCAAATAGAGCATGTGATCACTAAAGAGGATCATAGTAAAGATGAAGAAGTTGATGACAACACCAAGGGTCACAGCCATAATGAAGACACTACAAAAACCACCAACACTCCTCTTGCATACACCTACAAGAGAGGGGCAAGGCATGTGTTTATTTCCTCCAAAGGGCAAGGGACCATGCAATCCACCTCAACTCAAAAAATTGACAAAGGTAAGCAACAGGTAAAGGTAGAAGAGGAGGACCCTGAAATAGAAAGGGTGTTTGAACTTATCCATATAGAAAGTGATGAAGAAAATGAAACAAGAATTTCAAACTCCCTCATCCAAGACAAGAATTCAAAAATCAAAGATCTAGAAGCTGAGTTGGAGAGTGAAAAGGATTTCATCCACTTCTATCAGATGGAAAACAAGCAAATGAGTGCCCAGCAAGCCATCTATGAGGCTAGAGCACTCAAAGCCAGTAAAGAAGCCCAAAGAGAACAAGTTAAACTAGAAGAATACATGGGCCCATATGAGGAATGTGAAGATGAAGAGGAACAACCTAGGAAGAGGCCAAAAACCATAGGGTTGGGGAAAGCATTGGAAAAACGAAAGGAAGAGGAATCAACCCTAGTAGAGAAACTTTCCCTCAGTGAACACCTTGCCATGGAAATTGAAAATTATCGAGAATCATGGCTTGAGAGGGAAAACATACACCTAGAGGCCAAGCTGAAGAAGTCAAATGAAGGCTTAGAGCTGCAAATAAAGATGACCAAGCATTATGCAAAGAAGAACAAGCTTTTTTGTGCCAAACTGAAGAAAGCCCTCCTTGAAGTCTAAAACCTAAAGGAGGAAAAAGAGCATGATAGCCTTGGAGTTTTGGCTAAGGCTTCTGAACAGTTTTCCAAGACCCCTTAAGGGAGGTCTCCACCAATTTTGAGCAAATTTGAAATTTTTTTTGTTTTTTGAGAATTTAAAGGCTCATTAGTGCAGCGCCACTGGCGCTACGCTAATACATGGAGCATCCTCAAGAGGAGAACTCAAATTTTTTGAATTTCTCACACCTATAACACTTTTCTCACTAAGTTTCATATGATTTGGAGCAGGTTTGACCCCTCAAAATGTCAAAAAACCCCCTCTTTTTTCACCATTCTGCGACTATTTTAGACCTGGCACTGCACTAATGGCAATATTGGTATTTTTACATTTTTACTAGGCTATAGGAGCTGGATGAGGAAGTTACAAGAATTTTTTGAAAGTAGTCTCATCAAGCTTTCCAACGAGCCATCACATAGAAAAATTCGATATTGGGAAGGGGTCCAAAACTTGGTTGCAAAAGAGCATATATTCTGCTAAAAGTGGTGTTGCGCAAATGGACTGTTTAGTGTGTTTTGGACCAAAAGTCAACAAAACACACTCATTTATTGCAAAATAATATTTTATTGTTTTTTGAGGCAAATCACTCTAGAATTAGGTGCAAGAAGTTATTTTAGCATTTATTTCATGAGATATTTTGTGCCTTGGGCCTTTCATGGTTTCTTAGGCATAAATGGCATTTATGAGTGATTTTGACATTTTCCAACCCTATCTAGGGTTTTTTCCCTCCCTTTCTGAGTTAAATAGAGCATGAGGGCTTCATTGTAAATGTTGGCATTTGATGAGCTTTGAGAGAAATACATGGTTTTTATGAGCTTGGAGAAGAAATTGGTGTTGTGGAGTTTATGAATGGCTTTCTTAGATTGATGATGGAGAATCTTGTTTACAGGATCCCTAAGCTTGATTAATGGCGATGTATTCTTAATTTTTTCATGTTTTATTGTTATCATTATGTTTCATCCTTCTTTATTGTAGTAGAACAGAAAATTATAGCTTTAGAAATTCTCTTTGAAGCACCTTAGTCCTCCTGCCTTCTATTGCCTTGATGTTTTCCTCTACTGGGTGTGTTTAAGGAATTCTTAGTTGCTTCTTAAGCCTCCTTATGCTTTTTTGTTTCATCTATGGATTAATATTCTAGTTTAAAAATATGATTCATGGAAAGCCCTGCTTATTTGATGATATCTAAACTCTGTTTTTGAAATCTGTCTTTGAAGTATTACTTGTTAGGTTAAGCCAAGGAGTTCTTGTTTTGATCTTGCCCTTTTTCCATGCCTATCAGTTTGCCTCAGAGTTCTTTGTAGCTTGATCAACAATTTCTAGGAGTTACCTCTTTGATTGATTAAAGTTATTGTGTGATATTATATGTTTTCCAATTCTAAAGGTGAAATTACTAAAGTTAGATAAGGCTTCTTTATTTCTTCGTTTAATTGAAATGTTTATCTTGGATATTTATTTGTTTAAGTATTTTCATTGAGTAAATGGTTTTCCCTATCTCATTATTAGTATATTTTTCTTATCATATTTAAGACCTTATTGTTTATGGGTATATGATAAAGGATACTTCACTGCCCTTTTCCCTACCTTGTCTTCCCCAACTTGATGTCCATTCCACTTCACACATAACGTTAAGGATCCATTAACCTTGCTAGATTGGCCCTGTAATGCACTATGATTCATTTACCTATGACTTTCATTGACTCCATAGCCCAATGATTTGAAGACCTCTCACTCCACCTATTCTACCTATTTATCTTACCCAACCAAAACAATCAACAAAACCTACTCTTAACAAGTAGCCTATAATAAACCGTCTAAAGAAAACAAGAACACATCCTTTGCATCTAATAGTGAGAGCCATCTCTGAGTGTAGGAAGGCTAGATCCTATGACTCCAAAGACTGGTTTTACATTACCCTGAGCATTTAGTCTACCAATCTGCTAACTCACGGGACTCCTAAAATTCTGGCGATCATGGTGGGACCTTCTGAGTAAATGATATCTTATACATCCTTAAGACCTCAAAAAACCACAAACATCCTTAGATTGGCCCTTAATTGTTGATGGTGGACAACAAGAACTTCCTTAAAAAATTAAGCATCCTCCACCTGGCGACTACATTGGTCTTCAGTAGCCCTATTGACCCCACTAGTCCTCATAGAATCCCCTGGGAATGCATTGAGAAAGCCCAATCATGCTGATGGTGGGAAGCAAAGTTGAAACCTTCCACCTGGCGACTCCACAACTCTCAATAGACCTAATGAATCCACTGGTAGAGAAATATAGACTGGTTTAAAAGATGCAGTGACCGATTTCTGATAAAAAAATATGGATCCAAGTATGAACAGAGAGGCAAAGCTAGAGATGTTGATAGATACAGTTAGAAAATTGATGCATCTACTGGACAAGAAAGGAGAAAAATACAAGGTTAAGGTTGGTTCTTCTTATTCAAAAAAACCTACACTTTTTCCTTGGGAAGAACAAACTCAATCACTACAAAACAAGAACAACAAACAAAATATGCATAATGAGCAAGATTGCAAAGAAGAAAATGAATAAGGTTGCCAAGTAGGTACTAGTTACTTTCCTACATCTCGTGCTTCACTATTAAGAGATCATTACAAGCAAGCTGCAAATAAAAACATAGAGGAGCGCTCTAAAGAATCAATCAGCCATCTTGAAATCAAAAAATCTGGAATAAAGGAGTCATCAACACATTTAGAGTCTCTACCCTTATGCTTCAATTCATTTCAAATTTTGAAAGGAAACTGGCACCCTAAGAACCTATCAGAGGCAACTTATGAATCTCATGCTCAAAGTAACTATCATGAAAAAGAGGATGAAACCAATCAAGAAATGAAATAACACTCGCAAGATATCTCTAAAAACACAAGTGATGATAAATCATCTCTTCTAGGTGAGGCTCAAGAAGACATTCAACCTCCCAATCAACTTTCATGAGAGAAAGAGAATTGTTGTAGTTATTTCCAAAGAGAAAGAAAAATGCCTCCTTTTTTAACTAAAGAAGAAATAAATCATCTTCTCAACATGCAAATAGCCTCTATGAATTTATATGACCAAAAAAATTCTGTTCATTATCCTGTTAATCTTGTCTACCATAAGTCAGAAAGTGAACTTGTAGATCAATTCAAAGAAAAACAATCTGATAATCCAATTTTCTTTATTGGTAACACCACTTATTTTGATGACTTTCCAATGTTTGATCAGTGTGATGACAGTCATGTGCTCCAAATAGAAGCTAACCTTGCAGAGCCATCAACAATTGATTTGTGGGATGAAGTTCACTATCATCAAATTGAAAGTAGTAATCAGCCAAGACAGGTCACCTATGACACTGATGAGGAAAGCCTTGAAAGTTTAGAAGTAAGTGAAGAGTCTCCGACTCTTTGCTCTACTTCACTTCAGTCCATCAGAAATAAATTTTACATAATTGGAAATCAACATTCTTTTAGCTTTGATGTTGAGGTTGAGGAGAACGATGAACTTCTTGAGCAAATTTTCAATAAGAATCCTTCTCCTGAAATGGTTGAGGAGATCATTTGTAACATGGAATCCTCCTTAGCTCCAGATATGTAGCCACCAAGTTCCATTGAATTACAAATTGCAAATGAAGGCTTAGAAGTTGATAATCACATGAGAGTTGTTGCACTACCTTCTTGGGAAGATTTATTGTTAAAGAGTGCTCCTACTCATCAATATGATGACCTTCACACAGATTTCAGCCCACTCTATTATAACATATCAAGTGTGCTAGAGGGAAACATTGCAATCTATGATGAATCTACCAGTTTAGATGATCATGAGGAAGAGGAAGAGTTTCTTTCCCGAAAGAATCCTAAGCGCAGCCAAGTGGAGGAAGAAGCAGTCCTAGATCAAGTATATTTTCCAAATCTTCACATTCAGGTATTGTTTCAATATCACTTTGTTGATTTGTTAGAGACTTTTGAAGAGGAAGTAAAACATGTCAAGAGCAGTTTGATGCAGAATTTCAAGAACATTTTAGGAACTACTGTTCAAACACAAGTGAGGTGGGAGTGGTCTTTTGATTTTTTCAAAACCCTCAAAGAGTTGAACCAAGATCCCTCATGGAATCATCTGCTTGACTGGTTGTAATGGAAAAGATAGTTCACTAGCTGAATGTATATCATGTATAAATTAGATTAGGATAGATAGGCATGTAAATAAGCTCAGCCTTTGAGCATCTTTTAGTTATAGGTTGTTTTTAAAATAAAAAAACACAGAAAAGATGAAAAAAGAGGGTAGATTTGAAAAGTAGGTATAGCCCCATACCCAAAAAAGAGTACTACTGAAAATGTGCAAGCCTAAATTCCACTACTTGTTCCAAAAAAGTCTTGTTCAGTCATCTAGCCTAATCATGGTTTAACATGTTTTCAATTTATTGCCAATAAGATAGTGAAAGAGAGCTTGTCAAATCATTCAAACTTGACTTGTCAAAAAGGATAGATTAGGAAGGAAAGATACTGGTTCCACATGCTCAAAAATGAACCAAAGAGAAAGATGGGGATGCATAACAAATGATAAATCACAACCCTTGTTTTTCTAGTTTTGTTTGTACAAAAATAATGTTTGTGTGCAACTTTTCCTAATGCCACGACTCATGGTAAGTCAGATTGCCTAATCTTGATTTAAACCATGTTTTCAATTTCATGTCAATAGCTTAGAGAATGAACTCTTTCATACAGCTTAATCTTAACAGTCAAATAGTCTAGGTAGATAATAAAATAGTTCACTAGCCTAATCTGAACTCTTGGAAGTGATAAGGGTAGAAGTAGATAGTTTTTTTTGCTTTCAAAAGAATAAATGTCAAGGGCTTGCCCGTTCAAGTACACCCAAGGAAGAAAAAATGTTAGGGAAGTAGGCTAGGTACGTAGAAATGAAGTTGAGCTAATCATGTTTTTCAAATTATTGAGATCACAACTTCAAAGCAAGCATAAGCAAGTGAAAAGAGGTAAAAATATGCCCAATGGATTAGGCACTCATCTCCATTAAACCAGAGATCTAAAGTTCTGGACGCCTCCTGAAAAGGAGCTGCCCTCCCCAAGTGGAGCCACTGTTAGTCATCAGTAATATTTGCTTCTCATGGATGACTAAATACTTATCCTAGATTTCTAGAAACAAAGTTCATAAACATTGTGAGTTCTAGAATTCTCATTGTCTTAATTATCCTTAGGATAATTTTTTCACTATTTCATCATCCCATCATGTCAAGCTTAGCTCACCAATTCCAAGAGACCAATCATAGGCTCATGTCACTCATTTTGTCTATGTTTTTTCACCTCTTGCCTCAATCCTCTATTTTTTTTTTACTAACCCCTCCACTGCTACCTAGGGCCACCAATCAACCAGCTCTCTTATATCTCCAAAAATACCTCAAGCATTGATGGTCTCAAAAATATCTCTGTACGCTCTTTAGATAAATAAATTACATTGGATTTTGGATCTTCAATACATTAATTTGTACAAAACTTTGTTTTACACCTAAGAATCCCAAATCAAGTTTTCAAGCAAAGTCCAAGTCCAAATAACCTTCCACCAGGTCACCTAGGGTTTCATAGGTCATAGGGATGGTCAGGTGCTCTAAAAATATCTATTTTTCCTGTGTAAAGAGGCTGCATTCAAAGAATAAGGAGGTCAAGTGAGTTTGTCCAAAACTGATAAAAAACCCTTCAAGGAAAGGCCTCCTTGTCCAAAGAAAAAATTTTGTAAGGGAAAACTGCTCTTGCTCACATTTCTACAAATAATGATTGAAGATGGCCATCAGCATAAAAATAGGTAAGGTAATAGGGTGAATCGTCACAAGAAGACATCCATAACAAGGAAAGACAATAGGCCTATGTGCAATGATATTTAGGGTTTTGGGATTGGTTGAAAAAACAGTGTTTCCAAGAAAGAAACCATCACAAAGACCACTAAGACATAAGTCACAGCAACACAACCAATGACACATTGAATATTTTTAGAAATCATGAATGAATAAGGGAAAAAGGTGAGGTGAACTTAACAGAAATAAATGAACTTGTAAGGGCTATAGATAACTTAGAAGACAACACTGCTTATTCTACTCTAATAGCCCTAAAACCTAACGGTTTGGAAGGATAGATAGAATAGGTCAAAAGAAGATGGTAAGTCCTCTTTCATAATAGTAGAAGGCATTCAAAGGATGTCCAAGGTGTTCTCTAGGGTTTGCTAAGGCAGCACTGCTTCACTGCACCAAAGGAAGAAGTTGTAAAGAGTATCAATGTGAGGGGGGCTTAAGCTTTCCAAGTATAGTCAAAGGTATTCAAAATGGTCAACATAAATAAAACATGAGGTGAAATGTCAAAATGAAAATCATGTTGACCCTAAAATCCCTGTTGGGTGACTAAAGGCTAAAAAATTCCAAACAATGACAAAAAATACCAAAAACCCTCTGTTATGGCACTTATAGAAAATCAAAAGTGGTTAAGGGAACACATGGCATCGTATGGTTTTCTTAAAATCTTTGTCAAATAAATATGTTACTGCTTAAAAAATTAGTAAAAAGGTAAAAAGACATGTTTCATGTTGTAATATTCCGAATTTTTCCTTCAATAAATTGGAATATTATTTTTTGCTATTTACACTTAGGAGTTGAATAATTGGGTGAGAAGGCCCATTAATAATAATAAAAATGGATAAAATCCCTCTAGTATGGAAAGGGATCAGCCTTGGGACTATATTTCACACCTTCATGTGTGAAAGGAGATATTTGCAAAGAGGCTAGGTCAAGTTTGACCAAGTCAAACAACGCAGAGGTATGAGGTGGAAAGCATCTTAGGGGACATCGCAGAGAAAGAGGAGGGAATATTCCTTGAAGGAGGAATCCCTAAAGAATGGGACCTATGGAGAGGGAACTCTCATGTGTTTAAAAGGAAGGCAAGGCAGCCATTGTTTTTCATGCATATGATTATTGATTTCTTGTCTGCTTAGACTATTTGCAGTCCTAGCTATTTAGCTGAGTTGTTGTGCAGCTTAGCACAAGGATTTCCTGTTTAGGAATCCTTCTCCTTTCTTGAGAAGCCTCTTGAAGGAGTTGTACTGATTTTCCTCACATCCAGGCTTGAGGCCAAGCATCCTCCTCCAAGACAGCGTTATTCCTGAAGCAGGATAATTCTGTGTTGCAGGGTGTTGCAGTGAGGAGTCACAACACCTCTTCCATCGCTTTTTTTTCAAAGGGAGAGTCTTATTTCCTTTGGAGGATAATTTTGGAAGCCATTGGAGCTTATTGTAGATCTTAGCTTTGGGACAACTCATTCCTTTTCCCTACATTGTAGTTTTCTTCAGTAATTGCGTTATTTTCATAGAGCACTTGTTGTGGGGTTTTACAATGTTGATTGAAGGGTGAGATATTCAGTGTAAGGATCAACCTTCCACTTGAGAGATCCATTGGAGGAGACATCGAAATCAGATGTATTATCTTTAGTCTTCTCCATCCAGTTCCATTTTCTGAGTTGCAGCGGCTACCCAGCAACTCCGACATTTTTTCCATTTTGTATATTTCAACCAATCCTTCAGAGGATTGATTTATTATTGTTTCCAAGGGTTAGAGCTTTTCTCCCCTATTGCATTTGAGATATATCATGTCACATCCATGTATTGACATCATTTTGTAGCATTATTCCATAACATACTGCACTGTCATAGCCAAGGGTTTCATATATGTAGCAGTCTTCTTTCATTTCTTGTACATGTATTGTTGAGGCTTGCATTGCCTTCCTTGAGTGATTTTTTCCTCAAGACATTGTACTCTTTCTACTGCTATAACAAATTTTTTTGGCTATTCAGATCTTCATGAGTTCATGGTTGTAAAATAACACTGTCATTCCAGCTCTTGTGCATCTATTGTTGCAGCCCCTCTCATTGGGCACTTTTTGAGGACATCTAAGTGTGGGAGATATGTTTAACCCACTTAGAAGTATTTATTTGGAGCCTCCTCTTATATTTGGCACTTAGACACATTTTTCTAAGGGATCCAAGTCTTGGTTTCAATTCCTATAGCATCCATTACTGGAAAATGCGTTTTCCAGTCATGCCTTGCTGACAGTTCCAGATTTGGGATATTACAGTGGTATCAAAGAAAATTTCTTCACTCAACCTGTGAGTCTTAGCCCAAGAATATCAGAATGATGAAGAATATGATATTTCTCTCATTAATATTTAGAAATAAGAAGATCCTCTCCAAAGAGGTAGAACAAAAGGAAGAGGAAGGACCATGCACTTCCTATTTTCATCAAGAAGAAGACTAGCATGAAGGACACTTGGATTATCAGATTCTAAGTGATTACCTTGTTGATTACAGATCTCAACCTATAGCCTTCAAGGATACTCTATATTTCCCTCATTTCATCTAGTTAAAGGAAGAGAAGAGGCCCTGCAGCAGAAGAGAAATAAAAGGCAATAGATTTTTGTTGTCTACTTTTGATGGGTTATCTACAACAAGAACTTGGGTGAGGAAGTTGGAGGCATTTTTCCTACTACATCCTGTAGCAGGTGAGGAAGCTATTGAAATATCAGTGCTGCACTTGGAGGGTGAAGCCTATGTTTGGTGGTGTAGCCACTTGAGCCATGCAAGGGTAAAAACTTTTGCAGAGTTCACTCAGAGGTTAATCAAAACCTTTGATGGAGAAAGAAAAAAGGAGGAAAATCTCACACCACTTGAGAAGCTTTTTCATAACACTATCACACTCATGGAAGAGCAGCCACCTGCATCAACAATTGGGGCAGCCAACACTTTGGAGGAAGGAACTCTTGCAGCCCTACAAGAGATTCCAAAATCTCATCAAGGTGTGAAAATATTTCCACTATCTATTGTTGCAGAAAATTATTTTGATAGTTGTGGAAATTTAATTTTACATGACCAAGGGTTAAATCCCATTGCTACTATACAACAGCTTGGTTGCATTGTGCTGTGCAACATGGAAACATTTAAGGAGGAATCAAACCATCATTCTCATGAGCCATTGTTGGATTGTACATAACACTTGAGGTTGGGGTTGGAAGACTTGAAGGATGATAGTAGACATCTTGGGGTGAGAAACCCATTCTCCTTTGAAGATGACACCTTCTCAATGAGCTCCTCTCACCTCAAAGAGGAACTTATACTTTCAGCAAATCCAAGACCTCATTGGTTTTGGAAGACTATTTTTGAGAGGGAGGTCTCAAGGAGAGATCTCATTAGAGGTGCACTTCAACACACCATGGAGTGAAATTATTTTCTTCGTTTCTCACAAGATTAGATAGAGGATGGAGGACATCTTCAGATGGATAACATCTCTCATTCTTTTGTTGGGCATTCCTTGAGCCATACACATCATGATGGGAGTTTTTTTCCTACCACCTATTTGGGTCCTTATAGGGTCTCATTAATCCTTGAGAAGATTGCATTTCAAAATCCCATTAAGTGCAAAGACGGGGATTTGGTTTGGGAGGATGGTAGCCCTCATGGGAGGAGTACCAAGATGAAGAGAAGGAGAAAGCATCCACAAGTGATTGAGTGGATGTGGTTGATAAGCAAGGAGCTGGGAGGCTAATTGCAAATATATGACACCGGGCAACAGGAGGCTTGGCTGCGCTGTTTACTCTTGAAAGAGTTTGGCCATCACTTGGCATACACTCTTCCTAAGAGTAGGAGGAAGGAGGAGAGATGGCAGGATAATTTCATCATTGGGAAACATAGAGTATGGATGCATGGTGTTGATGTGATATCATTCATTGTGTCTTCATCACATGAGTTGTATGATGGAAGTATGGGGAGGCAGCAAAATATTTTGTTGCTTTACTTGTTCTTGGGAGAGCAAGAGAAGATTTTCTCTCACACTTTGCATGATTTTGCATGAGGAGGAGATGGAATTATCTCCTTGGCTTTTGATGATAGAGAGGTACTTCCACCTTGGGAGGAACTTCTTATGTATTTCAGCATTATGGGAGATATCTTTGACAAGGAGCATGTCAAAGAATGGAGCTATAAGTTGGCCAGATATTATTTGCAGATGCCAACAATGCTATCATTTGAGAGCTTGGGGTTATTGATGGAGTTTCCCTGGGATCACTTCGAACTTGATGAAATTGGAGGACAAAGAGAAGGTGAGAATGATGGAGTAGTGGATGGAGACATCTATTAAACTGGTATGACCTCACTTGCTATGATCTTCTTGACTTGGATTTCCAAGTATAAGGAGGGTGATCTTTATGCAACATATGGTTCAATTCTCTTCTTAGGAATGTGCCATACTACTATGGAGGGATCATTCATATACACATGCATCATATTGCTCTCAAAATGTGGTAATAATATTTTTTTACATCCATGGAATATCTAACACAACATTTTGATGCTCTTACCATTCATATTCAATGCATTTCTCCACAAAAGGGCAAGTTTTTCATTGGGCTCCATGGACAAAATTGGGCCAATTTGTATGATGGACACAACCATATTTTATATGTTCTTGGGCAAGTGTTTTCTTTCATGTATGATCAGCTGATATAATCAGCCATTTTCTATTTATAAGTAGATATCATGACATACATAATTATCCATGTAACATAAAACAACTTGCCATGTACTTTTCTGAAGCAACAGTTTGGAAAACTGCACTGTCACTATTGGGAGAACTGTTGGTACCTTCTTGCACCACATGAAACCTTCAACATTTTCCTTATTTTTTTGTTGATCATGAATTAATTTTCTGATATGGATCTTATTTTTATTGGAAGCATGATTATGAGAGAGACACATTAGTTGGATGTGCCCTTGAGGGAAGAGAATTCCCACATTTTCTGCACTACATGTTCTAATAGGAGCGTGGGGGGAGATATGGCCACCACCACCACCTATTTGTTTTATTTTGAGGTGGGCCATGAGTTTGATAGAAATCCATTGTACAGCCATGGGAAATTATTTGATCATGTATTGTTGAGATATTCAACCATTTACTCCTCATTAGTAAATGTGATGAATTGTATATGTTACTTGCCATACTATTTTCTGAAGTTGCAGTGGATGAGACTGCATTGTGTCCTCTTGAGATATTGTTTGTATCATGCATCATCATGTAAAAATTTCAGAAAACTTCTCACTGGGATACTCTATGATGATCATGTCCTTTTCATCATGGATATATTGTTTTGGGCCAACTTGTTCTTTATTGTTGTAGGAGAGATCCTTGGAGGATTGTTCCTCATTTTTCCACTTGAGGGCAATATTTTTGCAGCCCAGGATCAACACATACTCTAAACTCATCATGAATGGGAAGAAGGAAAACATGGGGTAGGCTATGATGCTTACCATGTTCAAATTTGCAGCCCACCTCCATTTCTGGAGCTTGAGGTGGAAGGAGATTTTCAGGAGTTGCCATATTGGGAGGTGACTCATTTTGTTTGGATGATTTCTTGGGGATGGAGGATCCATTTAGGGAAGATTTTTTCCCAACACTTTTTAGTCTCCATGCCTTGGGAGCAACTTCTCAGTTCTATCCTTGCAGTTTCTTGAGGACAAGAAACAATTTGGAGGGGAGGACTGTAATATTCCAAATTTTTCCTTCAATAAATTGGAATATTAATTTTTTCTATTTACACTTAGGAGTTGAATAATTGGTTGATAATGCCCATTCATAATAAAAACATGGATAAAATCCCTCTAGTATGGAAAGGGATCAGCCTTGGGACTAGATTTCACACCCTCATGTGTGAAAGGAGATATTTTCAAAGAGGCTAGGTCAAGTTTGACCAAGTCAAACAACGCAGAGGTATGGGGTGGAAAGAATCTTATGGGATAGTGAAGAGAAAGAGGAGGGAATATTCCTTGAAGGAGGAAACCCTAAAGAATGGGACCCATGGAGAGGGAGCTCTCATGTGTTTAAAAGGAGGGTAATGCAGCCATTGTTTCTCATGCATATGTTATTGATTTCTTGTTTGCTTAGACTATTTGCAGTCCTGGCTATTTAGCTGAGTTTTTGTGCTGCTTAGCACAAGGATTTCCTGTTTAGGAATCCTTCTCCTTTCTTGAGAAGCCTCTTGAAGGAGTTGTACTGATTTTCCTCTAAATCCACTCTGTAGACAAAGGTGATCCCACTAGCCCTAGAGTGGGTCTAGCAACAATCGAAACATGCAAAGCTATTGATTCCTTGTTACAAAAGCTAGAATCATGATAGATCGCTAAACATGATTCCTTTGTTGTTGTTGTCGAAGAAGAAGTGATGCTTCTGTTCCTAGCTAGACAGGTCACGATCTGTGAGCTCGCTGCATCCAGATACCTGTACGCATGCAAAGAAGAGAGACAACGTGAAACGTAATATTTTACACTTTATAACTATCGATCAGTCAGAGAGGAACGAATGAAATTGCATTATATAATGGAAAAACGCAATCATGGAACCAATAGCAGAGTCATGTATATTAAGATACGAGAGAACGATTACAACCGGTTTTCTGGCGTCGTGATCTTCCTTCGATAGGATTCCAGTGGGACGTGTCTCTCAAAGCTCATCAAGGATTTTACAAAACTCTCTCTCTCACAGGATTCTCCTTAGCTCTACTCTTGATTGTCACTCAGCTATAATTTCCTTCCCCAGATTTTAGCTAGCTAGAAAATGGAGAGCGAAAGCTTTTATAGAGGGAGGAAGGGAAGTTGGGATCCCTATAATCATGGGATAGTGTCCTATCTCTTAGGAAGGTTCCATGAGAGGTGGAAAACCACTCCCTAATCAGGGAGATCCAGAGCCAAACAACCCAACCTATTTTTGATGATTTGTTCTGAAGTTGTTAGAATCAAACTTCCAGGTTCTATTGTTAAAAAAAATTCCTTAATAGGCTTGGCGCAGGCACAACACAGGGTCAGAGTGCCAAGTGGTGCGGGCCTAGTGTAACTTTTCTAGGTTGGCGCAAGTGATGAACTGGATACTCGCGCCAAGGCCAAAACATCTGTTTTTATGGTTTTTCAGAGGAAATCTTCTCAAGGAGAATTATTTCCCATATGCAGAAGGATGCCATCAAGGTGCTTTCAAGACATTTTACTATTCACAGGTCACAGGAATAGTCCTCCATTGTACAGGACAAGGGATTGCAAGGACGGTGAAAAAATGCTGTGTAATAGATGCCCCCTAAAGCATGAGGTCCGAGAGAGATGGAGGGGTGAAATTCTTTATGATAACACATTCAACTAAAAACACTGTCGTTGGAAGACCTGCGAGTACAAATACAACTGATATCTCTGATACATGATATGTGGTATGGGCGCAACCATCCATAATAAAGTGTACAAAACGAGATCCACGGTATGGATGCAGCCATCCAGAAAAATAAGGATCAACAAGTAGACTCAAGTATGGTCACAGCCATCCAATCCAAAGAGTTAGGTAATAAGTCATAATAATTCACAAAGAACCCATAGCCTATATTTCATCAGATAAAAATCCAGGGTCTTGCACTCCATCTCGACCCAAACAAAATACAAGTTCGAGCATGCGAATATGTGAGCTGAAGTCGAACATGCAAGAACATTGTCTGATTACCAGCCAGTAATGAAAGTTGTTAACAGACGCGAGAGAAACCACTAATAATGATGATGGCCCTCAAGGTACAAGACGTACAATCCACAGAATGTGAACAGTGATATGGAGTCGAACACCTGCAAAATCATCCGATCGAAGGCCAATAATGAAAAACTTGCGTCGAATGCGAAGAACCTACCATTGAGGCATACAGGCTCCAAGGTACTTGAAGGGAGTCTCTAGAACAACTTCCCAGATAATAAGTTGAATTCGATAGGAAGTGACCTTGATCTAAGGTGGGCCATAATGTTTCCCACATCATCGACACAAGACAGAGGGATATGATGTTTATGAATCAAGACTGACAGAGAATCAGAGGGCGATTGAAAATTACAGAGGCAAACTTCTCTTGAACATATCGGTGGCACGAAATTGGATCTGGCAGCATTTTACATCAAGGGATTTGAGGTCATGGTGACGTGGCAAATAGCAGATGAGCAGTCAAAAGAGATTACCAAAACCCATGAAGGCAAGCAAATAACGATATGAGATGTCCCCAACCCAACACGAATGAAGTCAAGTGTCATGCTCAAGAGCGACATACTGGCAACACGAATACGATTTTGGTTCCATTTCCCCCCACCATTTCTGGAGAGTACCTCTTTAATTTTACACAAGCTTGAAGAGGATAGCATATGCTTGTCATATAAGTTTTCCCTTCGGACAAATCCAACCTAGTACATTTTACGAGCCCTCGAAAGGAGGAACTTGAGTAATTTCATTACGACGGAGTCCGATGTCATCAGTTTTTAACGAGTCTGACAAAGGAAGAAATCAGCATCTTTTCATATTTAGAGAGTTTGAAAAGACAACGGAAAAGAAAACTCCAGCAGTCCCTTTTTGTAGGTAGTCTCATAGATCTGAAAAGGTAGAAAAATATGTCTGAGAGAACCTCCTAGTTGCGATAGGCTAGGGTATTCATTTTTCATAAATAATCTATCCTACCCTAAAAAATGGGTAAATGTATACTGCGTAGATATCACTTCACAGCCAATTTAACAAGCTCAAAACGACAAGCGACTCGGCAATATTTTTAGTTTTAGAGAGTCAGAAAAGAGCTGAAAGTTGACTCCTCCTGGAGGAGTGAGTGGTATAAAGGGTAGCTACTAGTTATGGTGATGGTGGAACTGCTCAAAACAAGTAAAGGTTAAGAGGCTGGGTAACAAGACCACTCATCGCAGCGGTTCCTCAGGAACAGTAAAAAAACCAAGTGAAGGAATATGATCGGCCAAGTAGATAATGATGAAGGAGTGAGAAAACCAAGGCTCATCTAGAAAAAATAGGCTGATACAATGGCAATCAAAAGAGGTAAAATGGGAATGGTTTCATTTTTACACAAGCTTGAAATCAGGAAAATCTGGTTGAAGTTGGTTTCATTTTTACACAAGCTTGAAACAAAGATAACCTATGCTTGAAACCGGTTTCATTTTTACACAAGCTTGAAACTGAAATAAACTATGCTTGAAAATTTTTCCATTGCCCCAGCATGGTGACTCAATTCGAGGTACATGCTCCCCAAGCTTTAATCCATATGAGAAATGGAGTGAAGGTTCAAATTATGAGTTCAAGTGAAAGAATTGACTGGGATTTTACGAGATCTAATCAAAGACTTGAATTGAACAGGGAACATGTTTCACTGTTTTAACGAGGTTGACGAATTAAAAGAACTATCCTCATAAGAGCTTGTTTCATTTTTTAAGGAGCTTGACACAAGAAAACGAACTATGCTCTGTGACATCATGTTTCATTTTTTAAGGAGCTTGACACAAGAAAATGAACTATGCTCCGTGACATTGTGTTTCATTTTTTAAGGAGCTTGACACAAGAAAACGAACTACGCTTCTACAAGCTTGTTTCATTTTTTAAGGAGCTTGACACAAGAAAACGAACTATGCTCTGAAGAGATTGTTTCATTTTTTAAGGAGCTTGACACAAGAAAAAGAACCCTGCTCTAACCAGCTCATCATGATGAATAAGAAGTCATGGCTTCCAAGGATTCTGCACTGGATGGGAGAACAACATCTTGGAAATCAGGACCCAATGCCCCCAGCACACTATGCACAATTGTAGTTTCACTGATTGCGGGCACGGGGTAGGAAGCCACATAATTAACCTGTGGCGGGGAGTATAAAACCAATGGATAAAGACCCGAAAGGGATGATGGTGGACCAGACGTAATGTCAGGACCAAAGAATGAAAGCTGATCAATGGTCACGATTCGAACTTGGTGTGGAAAACACATCACATGAAAGAGGGAGGAGAAAAGTTCTCCCATGGCATAAGTATAATCGTGGCCCAAGAGTAAATTAAAGTCCAAGGGGCCAGGAACAACCATCACATCCATATGGATATTTTTCCCTCCAAAGTAACAGGCAACTTTGGAAGGATCCCTAACGGTTGACTAGTTCCTCTGTTAAACACCAACATATTCTGCGTAATAGGCACAAGCGGTGGCAAACTAAAGCTTTCCAAGTAGTTGAGGATAAAATACTAACAGACACGCCTTCATCTATAATGGTATTGGGTACGACCAGATGGGAGGCCTGTACCATGATCCCAAAGGGCACATAAGAAGGAAGGTGATAACCTGTGAATCGACACCAATTGAAGGAAGCGACCAAACTACTTGGAAGGGCTACCATCGAACTAAGATGGTCTTCCCTTGGTGTTACAGGAGAAGAAGGAGCATCCTCCACCACTTCCATCATGGAGGTAGGAGGAGTATCCTTCTGGACCTCCATCATGGGAGGCAGAGGAATAGCTTCTTGAGATATAGGGACAGGAGAATATTTCTCCAAGTCCAAGGAATTTGAAGAAAAAAGAAGAACCTGAGGGATGTGAGATCCACTCTAAATGGAAAAGACCTAGTGCACCATAGACAGGGCCAGCTCAACCAATCCCACATCCAATGGTTGGTCAGGGATGCATTCATGATGATGAATTTCTGAGGGAGCGGGATCAAGCAAGGATGACTCTTGACTGATCATTAAATCAACTGGTGAAGAACTCAAAGAAATTTTTTTGTAACCAGCCATAAGGCACGGTGCAGAAACAGTTGAGTTGTCCAAAACTCTCTTGGCTTCATCCATATACGAACAAAGGTGAATGGCATGATGCCCTTCACACAACTGACAAGGATTGGTGAGCTTACCCTGAATATTAGGAGATTTACTAGCACTAGCTGAAGATGTGCCCTCAACCTGACTCTCGGAAGCCAAAGGCATCGGCGGACAACCATTCGACCATACTTCGAGCACCTTGGGAATGCCAGGGAAATCTCGAAGAAGATGGTTTCCCTGGCATAACATGCAAGGGAACTTAAATTTCCGCGGAGGGTTGGGAGCTTCATTGAGAGTAGGTGTTTTAGAAGCAACAGCTACATAATTAGCCTCTCGCTTATCTAACTTCTTCTTCTTAGTCTTTTTCTTATTCTTCTTAGCCACTTGGGTACTAGAATCCAAACTTTCACCAGGTGAAGTAGAAGATGAGGATGAAGAAATAGGCGAAGAAGGGGAGAGGTCCACCTTCGAATCAACATGGAATTTCTTAGGAGAAGGAGTGGATGGTATGGTAGCCAGAACACTTGAGACTACAGAGGTTGAAAAAAACCAAACAGGCAACCCAACAGTTAACCCAGGGAGGGATAATGTGGCCAAATAAGGAGCCCCAATATTTCCTAAAGCAGGAAAATGACTAGGACTCCCTTCAGGGGGACTCCTTGATTGGAAAACTCTAGAAAATTTTCCATCGGAAATTATCTTGAAATAAAACACTAACGACAAAAATTCTAACCAGGAATATTTCGTGGGTGATTAATTTTTAAGACACTAAACCAGACTCTATTGTTTCATATTTTAAGAGTCAATAAACAAGCAAAAGGTGACTCTATCACTTTTAGGTTGGACACAATCTTGAAAGGACAAGAGCTCGATGATATTTTTAGTTAAAAGAGTCAGTAAAGATCAAAGTGACTGCTCTTGTAATCTAGGTAAATGAGTGTACCAGATATCCATGAACTGCCGTATACACCTTGGTAAAAATGAAAGAGTAATCAACCAAGGACATAACGTACGTGTAAGTAATCTCCCTGAATGCTGTGTCCGGTGTATCACGGGTAAGAGGTGGCAGACTCAGATTCCTATGGATAAAGGATTTGCAACCTAATGGGGTCTCCCTTTATATACACGATGGTACGGGGAGCACAAGTCTGTACTAGCGCTGTCTGAAGCCAGATGGCGAGCGAGAACTACTAGGCTTAAAGACATCGAAACACATCTCTACCTTAGACTACTAGATGTTCCGTTAAGTTTCAATGTTGCCTTAGGTTAATTCAGTAAATTTTAAAGTTGATCTTGAATTTTTAGTTTCGATTTCAAGGCCCTATCGAATGTTGGATCCCATAAAACCTCTAGATGCAAATTACATGCCACAAAATATCATTTTGTTCAATGAAGAGCTATCTACAGGAGAGTTGAGAGCTTTCAAATGATAGCAAAATGAACACACAAAAACATCCACTAACGATTTCAATGCAAGCTAATGAAGTTGGAAAACTTTTCTCTAGAATTATACAACACTAGTAATGCGAAAGATTTTTCAATTTTCACTATGCTAATAAAAAATGCAAAAGTTTTTTTTTTTTCAATATATTAGAGAAAATGCACTAAATAAATGAAAAACTAATGAAAACATCAATTTGGGAATGATAAAGAGAGAGCCAAAACAAAACAAGTTAACTCAACTCAAACAAGCACAATCAAGACTCAAACCGATGACGAAATCCCTCAAAGCGAAGAAGAATCTCGAAAGAGACACAAACAAGTTGTGTGATCTAGGCTTGGAGCAACACAAAGCGAAACTGAATGAAAGAGAGGAAAATCACTCAATAAACAAAATGACTCAATTGGATTTAGCAAGATGAATGCAAAGAAGCAGAAACAAAGTTGACCGGGAAAGCAAAGACCCAAAACTCCCACGGGAGGCTTAGCACACTGAAGCACCTAGAAGCCATAGGGCTAAAATACAAAACTGACAGAAAAGGGAAAAAAACCGGAGGACAAGGGCTAAACACAGTAAAAAATGACTTGAAAGCAGTCAAACAATCAGAAAAAACAAACCAAGACCAAAACTCAAGCTCGGAGAGTCCAAAAATAGGCAAAACATAAAACCAAGTAGTATTGGCGTGCCTGTCTGGCTGTAATCTGTGCCAAACAGGGGATGGCGCAGGTGCCTAACTATAAACTCGCATCCTTGGGCACGATTGTCAAAGGGATAACTGCACCAATCAATTTTACCCTAGAAAATTATGAAAATTAACAAACAGAGGCTAAAACTAGTCTTATGGGGGCTGAACAAGGTTTTAACACCAAGGAAGGTGAACCAAAAAATCATACTAATCAAACAAAAAGCCAAAAAACAACCCAATGGAGGAAGGACCAACTCCCATTGATCCCCAGTATGGTCACCAATTTGTTGTGGAGGTAAATCCCCTCTATGGATAGAGGCAATCCCACTAGCCCTAGAGTGGGTCTAGCAACAATCGAAACATGAAAATCTATTGATTCCTAGTTACAAAAGCTAGAATCGCGATAGATCACTTACCATGATTCCTTCGCTACTGTTGTGGAAGAAGAAGTGGTGCTTCCGTTCCTAGCTGAACAGGTCACGATCTGTGAGCTCGTTGCATCCAAATACCTGTACACATGCAAAGAAGAGAGACAACATGCAATGTAATATTTTACACTTTATAACTATCGATCAGTCAGAGAGGAATGAATGAAATTTCATTATATAATGGACAAACACAATCATGGAACCAATAGTAGAGTCATGTATATTAAGATACAAGAGAATGATTACAACCGGTGCTCTGACATCGTGATCTTCCTTCGACAGGATTCTAGAGGGACATGTCTCACAAAGCTCACCAGGGATTTGACAAAACTCTTTCTCTCACAGGGTTCTCCTTAGCTCTGCTCTTGATTGTCACTTAGCTATAATTTCCTTCCCCAAAGTTCAGCTAGCTAGAAAATGGAGAGGGTAGGATTTTTTAGAGGGAGGAAGGGAATTTGGGATCCCTATAATCATGGGATAAAGTCCTATCTCTTAGGAAGGTTCCATGAGAGGTGGAAAACCACTTCCTAATCAGGGAGATCCAGAGCCAAATAGCCCAACCTCTTTTTAATGATTCGTTCTAAAGTTGTTAGAATCAAACTTCCACCTTCTATTGTTAAAAAAAATTCCTTAATAGGCTTGGTGTGGGCACAACACAGGGATAGAGCGCCAAGTGGTGTGGGCCTAGTGTAACTTTTCCAGGTCGGCGTGAGTGATGAACTGGATACTCACATCAAGGGCAAAAAAATCTATTTTTAGGGGTTTTCAGAGGAAATTTTCTTGAGAAGAATTCTTGCCCTTATGCAGAAGGATGCCATCAAGGTGTTTTCAAGACATTTTACTGCTCACAGGTCACGTGAATAGTCCTCCAATGTATGGGACGAGGGATTGCAGGGACGGTGAAAAAATGCTATGTAACAGCCTCACATCCAGGCTTGAGGCCAAGCATCCTCCTCCAGGACAGCGTTATTCAAGAAGCAGGATAATTCTGTGTTACAGGGTGTCACAGTGAGGAGTCACAACACCTCTTCCATCACTTGTTTTTCAGAGGGAGAGTCTTTCATTCCTTTGGAGGATCATTTTGGAAGCCATTGGAGATTATTGCAGATCTTGGCATTGGGCCAACCCATTCCTTTTCCCTACAACGCAGTTTTCTTTAGTAACTATGTTATTTTCATAGAACACTTGTTGTGGGGCTTTGCAAGGTTGATTGGAGGGTGAGATCTTCAGTGTAAGGATCAGCCTTCCACTTGAGAGATCCATTAGAGGAGACATTGAAATCAGATGCAGTATCTTCAGTATTCTCCATCCAATTCCATTTTCTGAGTTGCAGCTGCTACCCAGCAACTCCGACATTTTTTCAATTTTGTATATTTCAGCCAATCCTTCAGAGGATTGATATATTATTTTTTCCAAGGGTTAGAGCTTTTCTCCCCTATTGTATTTGAGCTATATCATGTCAAATCCATGTATCGACATCATTTTGTAGCAGTACCCCATAATATACTGCGCTGTCATAGCCAAGGGTTTCATATATGTAGCATTCTTCTTTCATTTCTTGTACATGTATTGCTGAGGCTTTCATTTCCTTCCTTGAGTGATTGTTTCCTCAAGACATTGTAATCTTTCTACTGATATAACAACATTTTTTTTTCTATTCAGATCTTCATAAGTTCATGGTTGTAAAATAACGCTGTCATTCCAGCTCTTGTGCATCTATTGTTACAACCCCTCTCATTGGGCACTTTTTGAGGACATCTAAGTGTGGGAGATTTGTTTAACCCACTTAGAAGTATTTATTTGGAGCCTCCTCTTGGATTTAGAATTTAGAAAAAAAATTCTAAGGGTTCCAGGTCTTGGTTTCAATTCCTGTAGTAGCCATTACTGGAAAATGCATTTTCTAGTCATGCCTTGCTGACAGTTCTATATTTGGGATATTACACAGGTCGCCTGCAATCAAAAATGCCAAAAGGGATAAGAAAAATGTTTTCAATTTTTTGAATACATGCCAAAAAAATAAAATTAGTTTGGACAATCCCCACAATTTCAAAGCTAAAAAATGGGGGGCCTCTTCATACTTCAGTACATTATTACCCAGAGAAACTCATTTGAGAAAAGTTATGGGCACTTGCAAAAAGGGTCAAAGAGACATTAGTGAAAATAATAAAGTGACTCAAAGCAAACATAATAAAAGTGTGTTTTGTGTCTATGATTATTCTCTCAAAGGATATAAAGTGGCTTCAATATTCATTTCAAACTCATTTGTCACTTGGTGAAGAGAGAAAAGGGCTTAAGGAGAAAAACTGATTTTTTGACTGTTTCTGGGAAACTTTCCTGGCACTGTGCAAATAAGTGGTGCTACACAAAAAAGGGGTGGAATTTCTCTAATCCATCATCCGCCCATTCAGAATATCACGACGTTGCACAAATTTGGCGCTAATCTCGGGTGTTGCACAAACACGGGCCTGACTCACACGAAGACCGACAAACACTACACGCACCTAGCGCTGCTCTAGCCCTTGGGTAGGCCTAATGGAACTGTGCTAATAGGCCAACTCGACAGCTTGGGTAGGGTGCTGTGCAAATCTGGAGGACCTCCAAAGGAGAAAAAGCTTGCCTAAAGGTCAAATTTTTGTCCTCCATCTCCTCTCCAAGGGTTCACAAAAGGCTAACACTAGTAGGTGGCACTCCCTTCTTATCCCCAAGAAATTTTCCAAATTGATTTTAGTATTTTGTGGCTTTAAATTTCAAACCCTAAGTGGGTAAACCCTAGGTCTTGCACGAAAATAAGCGTTTGCTTTTGAACCTCCTTGAAACCAGTTTGATGTCATGTGAGGGTAACTAAGTTAAGGTGGCTGCAAATACACTTTTGAGAAAAGCCTCCTTAGGCTCCAAAGATATTCAATCCTAAAAACCCTAACCTCCACATCACTCATTCACCGAAGTTGACTTCATCACCATTTTCACCTTGCTTCATAAAACCCTAATTTGTCAACTAACATCTCCTATCACCATGTTAGGAGCTAAGAACAACAGTAGCAATGATAAAGATCAAAGGCCTTTGAGACCAAAACATAAGGGAGGAAAATTCAATAGATTGGAACCTCAAAGCACAGTGGCCATCACTTCCTCTCCTAGGATCCTGTCATGTCTTCAGAATGCAAGATGTTTTCAATTTTGTGAGAAGTTCAAACAAATGAAGAGCCACCCTGAGCTTACAAGGCTTCTCATTCTCAACTTACACAACAAGCACTCAAGCCTTGCAGAAGTAGATTTTGAGATCTCAGCAGGTGCCATATATGAGGCCACAATTATCCCTGTTGTGGGTGAAAAATGGTTTAAGAAGGGAAAATTGGACAAAGAATTTTTAGATCCCTTTATCAAAACAAGGTATAGTGGAGGCAACAAGACAATTTTCCCTTTCTCACACCTCAAACACATATTTTCATCCTTAATGTTGGTTATCATGAAATAATTAACCTATGAGGGGAGATACTCCAGGCTCTATTCCTACCATATTAGACTCCTCATGCATTTCATAGGGGTTAAGGTGCTCAAATTTCCCTACTATATCTATAGGAGCATTGAGAAAATGTCTTCTGTTTTCTGGAGGAGGAGTCCATCCCAACGAATGCATAGCTTGTTCCACCATTCCATGATCAAGATGGTGGTAGTATATCAGTTGGAGCAGCAAGGTATACCTTGGGAGGTATTCATAGCACATGAATTCTTCACAACCCCCAAGCCTCCTCCTCAACCAAATTTACCCTCCTCATCTACACAAGTACCTTTACCTCAAGAAAATATCCCTTCTTCCCATTCTATTGATGCATCTAATGAAGAGGATGACAGTGGCCATAATGAACAAGGTGATGACAGTATAGGTGATGAAATCAGTGAGGCAGTGATGGAAATTAGTGAGTAAGAGCAAGAGGGAAATGATGGTAAAGAGGAGGGAAATGAACATAGCAGTGATGAAGAAAAAATCAGTGACAATTTGGAGGGAGGCAGTGATGGTAATGATGCAAATGAGTCATCCCAAAGTGAAGAAAAGGATGATGCAGATGAAAAAAGTGATGACCAAGAAGATGTTGATGAAAATGAGGAGGGTGACAGTCAAATAGACAGTGAACACGACAATCAAAGGGAAAATGTGCATGACCATGAAAACAATGAGAAAAGTCATGAGGATAGTTGTGATTATATGGAAGAGGAAGATAATGAGGCAGAAATAGAATTTGAAGAAGAGGACAGTGACAAAGAGGACGACACTGATGGGACAGGCAGTGAGAAACAGGACATCAAAGGAGATAGTCATGATATTCATGACAACCTTCATGACATTCATGACACCAATAAGCCTCCCAGTGAACATGAAAGTGATAACAGTGCAGGGGATGATGAAGAGTAAATGAGTCCTAATGATGAACAAAACCAAAGTGAAGGAAGTGCAAAGGCTAATATTCCAAATGAAGATCAAAGCTACAGTGCAGAGGGTAGTAAAGAAGGTAATAATGATGATGGTGTTGAAGGTCAAGAAAGCAATGATCATGTGATCACTAAAGAGGATCATAGTAAAGATGAAGAAGTCGATAACAACAGCAAGGGTCACAACCATAATGAAGACACTACCAAAACCACCATCACTCCTCTTGCATACACCTACAAAAGAGGGCCAAGGCATGAGTTTACTACCTCCAAAGGGCAAGGGAACATGCCATCCACCTCAACTCAGAAAATTGACAAAGGTAAGTAATAGGTAATGGTAGAAGAGGATGACCCTGAAATAGAAAGGGAGTTTGAAATTATCCATATAGACAGTGATGAAGAAAATGAAACAAGAATTTCAAACTCACTCCTCCAAGACAATAATTCACGAATAAAATATCTAGAAGCTGAGTTGGAGAGTGAAAAAGATTCCATCCACTTCTATTAGATGGAAAATAAGAAAATGAGTGCTCAAAAAGCCATATATGAGGCTAGAGCACTCAAATCCTGGAAATAATCCCAAAGATCACAAGTGAAATTAGAATAATACATGGGCCCATATGAGGAAAGTGAATATGAAGAGGAACAACCTAGCAAGAGGCCAAAAACCATAGGGTTGAGGAAACCATTGGAAAAACTGAAGGAAGAGGAATCAACCCTAGTAGAGAAAATTTCCCTCAGTGAACTCCTTGCCATGAAATTGAACATGATCGGGAATCATGGCTTGAGAGGGAAAACATACACCTAGAGGCCAAGCTGAAGAAGGAAAATGAAGGCTTAGAGCTGCAAAGAAAGATGACCAAGAATTATGAAAAGAAGCACAAGCTTGTTTGTGCCAAAATAAAGGAAGCCCTCCTTGAAGTCCAAAACCTAAAGGAGGAAAAAGAGCATGATAGCCTTGGAGTTTTGGCTGAGGCTTCTCAACATTTTTTCAAGACCCCTTAAGGGAGGTCTCCACCAATTTTGAGCAAATTTGGAAAACTTTTTGTTTTTTGTGAATTTAAAGGCTCATTAGCGCAGCGCCACTGGTGCTACGCTAATACATGGAGCATCCTCAGGAGGAGAGCTCAACTTTTTTTAATTTCTCACACCTAGAACACTTTTCTCACCAAGGTTCATGTTAGGGTCCCGTGATTTGGCCGATTGGCGAGCCAAATGACGATGTAACATCAAACCAAGCTTTGGAGCCCAAGGACCTAGCCTTCTTGGACTCAGAGAGGGCTCTCTCTATTATATGCAAAAGATATCGGTGTCTTTGCTTATGGTGTTCTGATATTAGGCTAGTTATGAAGTGAGTTTTTTATTTTTTGGGGTTTTTTAAGTTCGTGAGGGATAAAACTGATCAAAGACATAAACTGGATAACAAGATGTAGATAAACTGGGCTATGGGGTCAAACAGGTCAAGGAAGCTATGAGATGATGATGTAAGGCTGCTGTAGGGCCGATTTGATTCACGGTAGAAGGGATCTTTGGGAAAAATGGAGTAAATGGACATCAAGTTTGTGAAAGACAAGGGATTTCAAGTATAACTAGTTGATAGCAGACATAAACATGTTATAGCAAGCCATTAATCATGCTAGATGTAACTATGAGCTAATTTATACACAGAAATCAAACATTCCAGCCATGCATAGAGGTATAAGACCCTCTAACTTCGGGAAATGGCTATCAGACTTTGGGGAAAACACATAAGACAGACTAACAACTCATAAAACTATGTCGAAACGCCTAAACATAGTCTCTAAGTTATTGGGCACTTTGACAAACAAGCTTTCATAGTTTTAGGCAAAGGGCTAGATCGGGACTAGGCCTCCTTGGTTCAACAAGATGATCAACTAACCAGTCAAAGAGAAAGTTTTATGGACAGAACTATGGATAGCTTATAGGTAGGCAGAGCACCCATACATCCTACTCAACATACATAGAACTTGTAAATAAAACTTAGCAAACAGTATCCTTAAGTTACTAAAGAGCAGTTAAGAATTCTTTAGCATAACTAAGGAAGAAGAAAACATCAAGCTATGAAGATTCAGGAATTTTGAGGTGCCTCCATGGGCATATCTCAAAATCAATCTCTACTGATCTATAGCAGAAAGAAGCATGTATTATGAATGAAAACTAGAAGACAAAAACATAGCAAGAAACACTATACCATTCTACCATGTCATGGAATCCATCACCAATCCTTCATCATTCATCAAAAGCATCCAAGAGGCAGTCCAAAAATCATAATACAATTATGTTCTTCAAAGCTCATATGACCAATATATTGATTCTTCTCTCAAGTTCAGCCTCTTATTTACAATGAAACCCATGGAATAAATAGGCTTGAGGGAGGAAAACCTCATGGAGCAACTAGCTATCCCATTGGCCAAGTCAAAATATCTAAACTTGTCCTTGAGGCTTTGCAAAGCCCAAGGCACAAAATATCCCATAAAATATCTAAAAAACTGCTAAAAACGGAAATTATATTGACTTTGCACCATTTTCCAAGTGTAAAAATAGCTTAACGCACATTTGGAAAAAGCAGATTTTTGAGTTTCAAAAATTGCAAAAATACTTCAAATTTACATCAGAAAAAGGTCCCCTGACTTGCTGGAGACAAATGGCAGCGTTCCCGGTGTCAAAACGAGGCTCATGATAGCTCGTTGGAAAGCTCTCTATGTCTAATTTCCGGCGCAACTGAAATAATCTCAATCTGATGCCTAGAAGTTCCCCAAAACTGTACCTGTGTGTAAAAAGCGAGGAAATAGCAGACTGTTGATATGACGGGCAGAATGTGCAAAAAGTGAGCATTTTTCGCCAATTTGAGGGGGCGAATGATCTCCGAATGCTCTGAAAATCACTGGGGACCTGCTCATAGAATTATGGCATCAACTGGTATCATCCTTCTCCCTTGAAAAAACCTCAAACTGAAATGGCGAAATTATAAGTTTTTGACGAAAAACCCAAAAAATGCCAAAAAACAAAAAGTTGCCGAAAAAGGCCCAAAATTGGCATGCATGACCCTCAAGGGTCCATAGCAACATGCTCTGAAGCTGAGGCCAAAATATCAAGGGCTGATATGCTTTTCCCTTCTTTCCGTGCTAGGCGCTTCCCCTTTGCCTTCTTCAATTTCTCTTGGGCTGCCTTTAGTTTGCGCCGGGCAAACTGATTTAGCTTTTGGAAGTGATGTGTCCTCTTCCTCTGCAGCTCTAAATCTCTGTTCGCCCTCTCAAGCTTCATTTCCAAATGTTTGTTAGCTCTTTCAAGCCAAGCCTCTTTGTTTTCTTCAATTTCCTGCTCAAGGAGTGCAGTGAGAGGAAAGGCTTGGAGCTAGGCTTGCTCTTCTGCTCTCTGCTTTTCCAAGGCTCTTTTAAGCCCGATGGTCCTAGGCCTCTTCCGCCTAGGCTGGTCTTCCTCCTCTTCATCAAACTCTCCAATGAGTTCTTCTATCCTTGCTTGGGCCTTTGCTGCCTCTTTCTTATACTTAATCGCCCGTGCCTCATGAACAGCTGTGTGCACATTCATCTGTTTGTTTTCAATCTCCAAGAAGTGGTTGAAATTCCTTGCCCTTTGAAGATCCTCCTCTAATGCCTCAATTTTCCCTTCCTTATGGATTAGGAGATTTTCAAGAAGGCGGGCCTCATTATCATTGTCATCGCTTTGGATAGGGATGATAGCTAATTCACCTCCATGCTTTGTACTTTCTCCAACTTTGCTTTTACCTTTGAAAGCCAATCTGGCGCTTTTCCTCCTTGGCATGCTAGAAGGTGTCCTTTTGGGCAATTTCCTCTTGCTAGGAACAATCTTTGTCACTGTTAGGGTGGCAGCTTTAGTCCCTCTTTTCCTTGCTATGCTGAGCTTTGTTACTTTGAGAGGAGGAAGCACAACTGATTTACCTTTAACATCTTCTTGAACTTGCTGCTCTTCTTGAGGCTGATGGATATCTTCTTCTGGCTGTTCACTTGGCTGCCCCTGTTCGCCAATATTAGCTTGCTGCTCTTCATCAATGCCTTGTTCAATTTGTGGCTCAAAAGGTGTCTCAATTTCCTGCCCAACTTGCTGTTCTTCATCTTGCACCTGCTGCTGTTCCTCAATTTGTACCTGCTGCTATTCATCAATTTGTACCTGCTGTCCTTCATCTTGGACCTGCTGTCCTTCACTTTCTATTTGCTGCTGTTCCTCATCATCTAACCGCTACTGCTCATCTCTTTCCTCTTGTTGACTTGACTGTCCTGTAGACATCCTGAGCCTTCTAGGAGTAGGCCTACTGGACAAAGGCACTGGGCGATGGACAGGCTGAGTAGGAGAAATATGGGCAGGAGAAACAGTAGCAAAATCTGGATGGCTGATGAATAAATCCCATGACACCTCTTTCTTCTCTAGCTGGTGCAGGAAGATAATCTTGATCAAAGAATGATGAAAAAGGGAAGGGATTTGCAGAGGTGGGGCCTTCTTCTGGACAGTAGATGCCATCTTCTCTATGCTCTTGAACAAAAAGTAAGGGAGGTTTAGTTTCCTGCTTATGGTAAAATGCATCAATAATCGGACATGGTAGGAATAAATTTGATTAAACCTCCCCTCACAAGTGAAATATTTCATTATGACTTTCATAAGCGGAGCATAGCTGTCAAGGAGATATGAAAAAGGGAAAATAGCAGTGACAGCCTCTCTATGTTCAGGCTTGATGAAAGGTTTGTAATCCTCTAAGTCAAGATGAGCTTGTTTGAACCATTTTTCGCCATGATACGGGATCTTGGTGGCCTTGGACACATACCTTGGAGAAATTTTGAAATCAAGACCCGCCACTTGGAAATGTTTTTCTTTGAATCTCAGGGCGCACAAGTGTGTTAATGGCGAAAAACTCTTGACTTCTTCTATCTTCTGGCAGAAATCAAGGCAGCCTACTTCATGGAAGTTGAAAAGTACAGATGGATGAGCATTAATCTCTTCTGTAGAGATGGGCTCATATCTTTTATGTGGACCGCTCCTGCTGTCTTGCCTTGGAGGCATTTTGACCTAAATATGCTTTGGAAGAGGTAAACTGCCTTCACTGTATGTAAAATGTCCTGTTGGAGTCAAACTGTGTCACTTTACTGCTTTGCCAGATAGACAATGAGATTTGGATGTCTTGCAACAAGTTTTTTGTAATACACAACTTCTGCTCTCCTTAAAACCAGCCTTCTACCTTTGAATGTACCTCAGCCAGGAAAAATTCTCAATAGGGTACCATATAGCAAAGAGGAGACAGACTGCTGTGTAAATTTCCTGTGCACAGTGTTGAGAAATCACTTTTCCTTGTGAATTTTTTAGAGGCTAATCAACAAACCTGTATCTATGTCTCCAAGGTAAAATCCAATCATTTAAACCCTGCTCTTCAGAAAGTGGCCTTCCACCTTGAAAATAACTCAGTCAACAACTTCTCAGTAGGAAATAATACAGTGAAAAAGAAGGGCAGACTGTATGAGGCAAGATGTATATAATGTCAAAATCACCCTGTTCTGTGAATTTTTTAGATGTCAATCAATACACCTATATCTCTGCCTCAAGGTAGAATTTCAATGATTAACAACCCTGCCTTGTATAAGTGTGCCAACATTCAACAAACTTGCATATGTGAAATCAACCCTCAATGCAATTAATCAGTTCACTGTCACAGTCCTGAGCAAAGATGACAGAGTTTGAAGATTACAAAGTTTGTAGGCAGAGGCTATGTGAGTTTTTCTTTTTTCAAAACAATCAAGGGCCCCTTATAAATGTAACCCTAGCTTTTGTAGAAAAAATCCTTTGTTTCAACCTGACATCTGTTTATCAAACAAGCATGAAGACCCAAAGTCAATCAAGCAGCTGCACAGTGAAGACTGTCTTTGTGTGAGGAGTAAGAGCAACCTTCCCCTGTGGTCTTTCAACTTATAAACAGCTCTTTGTCAAAAACCCTTTTTTCTGAGTGCACTTCACTGTTTTAATAATGTGGCAATGTTTTGAGAACAGTGTGAAATGTTTTTCTTTAGACCTAAACCTTGTCTCTCTATAACAAAATCTTCTTCTTTCCTTTTAGAGGCTTCTTTTGAAGTAGCAGTCAAGATCTCTCAAACAACGAATTTCTTTAAGCAAACACTGCTCTTATTTCCATCATATATTCTTTCCTGTAGGTGTTTTAAATGACACATCCAGCAGTTTATTACAGCTTTACACCCTGAAAACTCACACAGCAAACAATCCTATTTTTCTGGTATAATGACAGAGTTTTGAAGTTCTGCGTGCAGTGTTGTGAAAATTTGTAGCAGTTTTAACAGTGAATTAAGCTTTCCTTGGATCAAAACATCAAACCCCTTCGTATGCAACTCACAAAAAATCCCTTCTTGAATGCAAACACTTAACTTAACTTGTTTTCAAACCTTATTTTTGGCTTCAATCATCGACAAGCAGTCACAAAATTTAGGGTCAAAGTGTGCAAATACCTCAAGATACGAGGCAAAACTCTTGTGGAGCGTCGGAGGCAGCTCTGGAGGTCTTCAAGCATGCGCGACACTTTTCAAGGAAATAGTAGCGCGCAAAAACACCGCCCAGGTGGCCTGTCGGGTCGGGCAGTCGGGTTGTCGGGCGTTGTGTACAGGCGCGTCGCGCAACTGTACAGGCGCGTCGCGTGTACACGGGCTGCCTTTGTAAAGTCGCCCCCAGGCGCGTCGCTCGGCCACAATCAAACGGAAAAACTTCAATTTTCTCCAAAATTGCTTTGATGCCTGGAGACTACGGAGGCAAACTAAATTTCTGGTTTGGAGTATTGAAAATGAAAGTTTTTACCTTCGACCCCACTTCTTTAAATGTGTCAAACCCCAACGGTCTTAAAACTTTGAAAAGTAACCTTGGCTTTCAGCTCTGCTTTGTTTAACCTTCGTACACTGCCTTGGTGTATTTCTTTGACATTTAAAGTCACATCGACTTTCATTTGAGGGGTACTCCCTTTTGAGATGGTTTCGGCCACAGAAATTATATCCCCTTTAACACTGTCAAGAAAATGCCTGAAAATTGCTTAGTTTCCGAAAGGGTAGGGTTTTGCCTTGTCAATTTGCTTTGACAGCCTTGGCGTTTATTTACTTCTTCAACCTTTACCTTTTGCAGTTGCCAAGTTGCTGCAATTTCTTATAGCTTGCTATGGTCTTTAAAGAAGGGCATCTTTCACTATAATCCTCTGTTTCACAACACATTATATAACATATCTGTTTATTTAATACTGGAAACTTGTTTTGTTTCAAACTATCCATAACATTGACTGTCCATGAAAACAACTTCTTTGCCTATACATACACTTGTATGTCTTTTGGGAACAAAACCTGAAATGCCTCCCATTATTTGTGATATATATTCTGAAAGGGGAACTTTTATGAAGCAGGAAAAAACAGGTCTCTTGGAAACACAGTTATCATTTGCTTTGATCAGTGCGTTGACCTTTTTGTAATAGAACCATTCCAAAGCTCAACTTTGTCCACTGTCTTACTTTCTTGGTGATATTTTAAAAGAGAAAACCACACAAGGTCTGTTGAAGAGCTTTGAAAGCCATTTTGTCATTTTTAAAAGGAGATGGTCTGTCTTCTACCAATTTGTTTGATAATTGCTGCTTCCAGGCGATTTATGAGCTTCTCCCTGGACTGTAAGTGCCATCTTTTGGTTGCATGCTTTCTCACTATATTTCTCTGTTTACTCGAAAGGAATTCCCTTTAGACTTCTTGGCATGTGACAGTGAGGTGACTGTGTGGCCTCTTCCCCTAAGGAAACTGCCCTTTTTGGTATTAATGCATACATATTCATATTGTTCCCTGTCCATCATGATGTATTTCTTGAAAGACATTTTCCTATGGGTAATGCATTTTGAAATATAAACACCATATTTTACCTGCATACAGACTTCTATTTACCTTCTTTGTATCTTTCCACTGCACCTTTTGACGAATCAGTTTTCAACAACACTCAATGCCTTGGCCATCTGCTCATAAATGGAGGAGGCCCTTCACTTGGCAAAGTATTTGAAGATTATTTGATAAGGCTGCATGACAAGGGTTTTCTTGGATTATGATGGTAGGCAACCAACTTAAAAAACATCAAGACTGGCACCTCTTCTTGCAATCACCACTATGCTTCAGAACAACCCTAGTCAAATTGTCACTTTCTCACTGTACTACTCTGAGGGGAACTGAAATGTCATTATTTACTTTGGTCATCTTATGACAATTTATTTGAAAGATAGTCTCTGTGAATATGGAGGTCAGTACCCTTTGAAAATCCAACAGCTTTTCTTCTGCCTGTGTAATGACATGTTTTGTCAGCACCTCTTCAATTTGATCTTGTGGACAAGCAGGCTGCTTATGATTGGAATTTTTACTAATGACATGCCCTTCTAAAGTTTAACAATTCATATGACTTGAAGACTTCAAATGACCTCCTTTACAAGACCAAAGTCTGTTTTCCTTTGAAATTGCATACCTCAGATTCTGTCTTTGCTGTGAATATCACTTACACTCAGACAACCTAGAATCTTTGTTTCACTGTTCAGTAAAAAGCAAACCTAGAATTTTGCAATCCTCAAAGTCAATACTGGCCAGCGCCCTCTTCTTGTAGATGAAGGAGGCACCCTAACCCTCTGCTTGTAAATGAAGGAGGTTCTGGGCCATGACAATTTACCAGTTTGCTGTGACAGTGGTGTTCTTCTCTTCCTGTGATTTTTCATGCTGGAAGGAAAAAGCAAGGTTTTGATGAGTGACTCTCTGTTTGTAGATATATCTCAGGCTCATGTTACATTTAGAAGCAGATGTTCCTCTAACTGTAGATTCAAGAATTTACTCCTGAGATGAGGTTATATTTCCTGTCTTTGTAGAATCCATAAAACACTGTGAAACACCTACTAATCAGCTTGAGACTGTGGTTCATACAGTGCTGAGACCTAGGGATATAAGTGGCGCGACTTAGAGTTGTGATCAACTTGATTTGCAGAGTAGGAGGTTGGTCATGATGGGTCTCGTAGCAGATGAAGGTTTTTTTGGCCTTTTGAAGGTTGCCAAGGGTGAGATGCCTTAAAGCGCCACTTCCTAACATAGGGGAGACTTTTGCAACAGACTTGGACTTTTCCTTTTGGAGCTGATGGACAGACCAGGGGGGTTGAAACTAGAAAAGATAGTGATAATGGATTTTAATCTTGACAAGGGCGGACTGAAAGGTAAAGGGGCGAAAAAAGTTTTATGAGGGTTTTCTAGATGACAGATTTACACATGGAATTCAGCTTCTAGAAAACTCAGCTATGGATATAGTCATCACTAACATGTAAAAAATACTGATGGCTAACAGTTCAGATGATTTGGAGCAGGTTTGATCCCTCAAAAGGTAAAAAAACCCCTCTTTTTTCACCATTCTGCCACTATTTTAGACTTAGCACTGCGCTAATGATATTATTGGTATTTTTACATTTTGAATAGGCTATAGGTTCTGGATGAGGTAGCTACAAGAATTTTTTGAAAGTAGTCTCATCAGGCTTTCCAACGAGCCATCACAGAGACAAATCCGATATTGGGAAGGGGTCCTAAACTTGGTTGCAAAAGAGCATATATTCTGCTAGAAGTGGCATTGTGCAAATGGACTGTTTCGTGTGTTTTGGACCAAAAGTAAAAAAAACACACTCATTTATTGCAAAATCATATTTTATTTTGTTTTGAGGCAAATTACTCTAGAATTAGGTGCAAGAAGTTATTTTAGCATTTATTTCATGAGATATTTTGTGCCTTGGGCCTTGCATGGTCTCTTAGTCATAAATGGTGTTTATGAGTGATTTTGACATTTTCCAACCCTAACTAGGGTTTTTTCCTTCCTTTGTTGAGTTAAATAGAGCATTAGGGCTTCATTTGTAAATGTTGGCATTTAATGAGCTTTGAGAACAATACATGGTTTTTATGAGCTTGGAGAAGAAATTGGTGTTATGGAGTTTATGAATGGCTTGCTTGGATTGATGATGGAGAAGCTTGTTTGCAGGATTCTTAAGCTTGATTAATGGTGATGTATTATTAATTTTTTCATGTTTTCTTGTTATAATTACGTTTCATCCTTATTTTTTGTAGTAGAACAGAAAATTATAGGTTTAGAAATGCTCTTTGAAGCACCTTAGTCCTCCTGCCTTCTATTGCCTTGATGTTTTCCTCTGTTAGGTGTGTTTAAGGAATTCTTAGTTGCTCCTTAAGCCTCCTTATGCTTGTTTGTTTCATCTATGGATTAATATGCTAGTTTAAAAATATGATTCATGGAAAGCCCTACTTATTTGATGCTATCTAAACTCTGTTTTTGAAATCTATCTTTGAAGTATTACTTGTTAGGTTAAACCAAGGAGGTCTTGTTCTGATCTTGCCCTTTGTCCATGCCTATCAGTTTGCCTCAAAGTTCTTTGTAGCTTGATCAACAATGTATAGGAGTTACCTCTTTGATTGATTAAATTTATTGTGTCATCTTATATGTTTTCCAATTCTAAAGGTGAAATTACTAAAGTTAGATAAGTTTTCTTGCTTTCTTTGTTTCATTGAAATGTTTATCTTGGATATTTGTTTGTTTAAGTATTTTCATTGAGTAAATGGTTTACGCTATATCATGATTAGTATATTTTTCTTATCATATTTAAGACCTTCTTGTTAATGGGTATATTACAAAGGATACTTCACTTCCCTTTTCCCTACCTTGTCTTCCCCAAATTGATGTCCATTCCACTTCACACATAACCTTAAGGATCCATTAACCTTGTTATATTGGCCCTGTAATGCACTTTGATTAATTATTGAAATACCCATGAATTTCATTAACTCCATAGCCCAATGATTTGAACACCTCTCACTCCACCTATTCTACATGTTCATCTTACCCAACCAAAACAATCAAGAAAACCTACACTTAATAACTAGCCTAAAATCAATCGTCTAAAGCAAACAAGAACACATCCTTTGCATATAATAGAGAGAGCCCTCTCTGAGTCCAGGAAGGCTAGGTCCTAAGACTCCAAAGAATAGTTTCATGTTACCCTGTGCATTTGGTCCACCAATCTACTAAATCACGGGACACCTAACAACTTGCATATATTTTTCTTACACTCTTGAAATAACAAGACTTTCCCTAGGTTGATAATTAATGTAAAGCATTAAGGTTACCCTTAAAATATTCACCTTTTTTACTCAATATTTTGGCACTGTTGCCGGGGAGAGTGTTTTAGAGTGATGTATTTTATTTGTTTTTCATTTTGCTGTGAAATAATTGGGTATTGAAAACGAGAGGTAAGAACCTGCATACTAGCAAGAAAAACGCTTTCTCTCCAACCCGCTTCTCAGCAATTATGCTAAGGTTAATAGGATAGGTGTTTTTTTATGAATAGGAAGAAAAAGATAGAATTACATCAAAATCCCCCACTTAAATCCACAAAACCCAAGGGATCGGTGGTCCTTGGTAGAACAACATCTATAGACGAAATCATTTAGAAGGTTGAATCTCAGGCATCCGTAGGACCTAGAACCATTCCTACACAGAGTCCTACTATATTCCCTCAGGAAGTAGCCTCACCATCTGCAGCCCATGCCGAGATTCACAGCGAATCATAAGGGTCTGAACAAATCCTTCGAACTATAGAACACTTAAGTCCCGACCCTTTGAGAGAGGGAAATTCTTGCAATTTGTAGGAAGGAGAGGGAGAAACTAGCAGTGCAGTACAGGTAAAAACTCCAGAGCTTGGATCTCCTGAGATAGTAGTTGAGATAGAGACAGCTAATATCCTAGATCAGGGAAGTGCCACAAGGCCTCCTCCAAATCCACTCCCTAATTCCAATCAAATTATCCTCCCAGATCAATAAATCCCTGAGGATTATTGGCACATCTTTGATCATATTACGCACAACCAAAACCAGAGACATAAATCAACATTGGAGTATCCCATTGTTGATCCAGTCGCAAATGCCCCTATGAAATCTATTACATTACAAAACATCACCACCTTCCATGGGCTAACCTCGAAAGATCTGGATGCATTTTTATTTAAATTTGATGTATTATGTAGGGGATATGACTACACCAATGACCCTTAGAAACTGAAACTATTTCCCTCTACTTTGAAGGGGACAACATTATGTTGATTTATGGGGTTCGGTGGAGGAACCATTAATAGTTGGGATCATATGAAAAACTCTTTTCTTAACAAATATCAAGACTACTGCCGGACTCAAGAACCAAAAGATGAAATCTTCAATATGCCTACAAAATACAATGAGACATTAGAAGAATACGTTGAAATATTTTAATATAATTTGCAAAAAACTCCATATACTACATTGTCTAAAGATATTTTAAAAGAAACAATGATTAAATGAATGAAAGAAGAATGGGTCAGAACACTTAATATAATGGGAAAAGGGGACCTCTATCAAGAAGAATATGATGACATTATTTCACAGTGTGCATCAGGTGCTCTCAAGGTAGTACGCGAAGCAGGCCAACCGGATGAGATTCAGTTACAAGGAATTATAAAATGTCATGAGGTAACGTTACATAGTAGAATTCGATAATATTTTAGAATGTTTTAAAACTAATATCTTAGGCACCCTCACAATGCAACTTGATGTCCTACAAGCCAAGTAGAAGCAAGCTTTGGCATAACAGAACTTGGTTGTTTTTTTACCATGCTATTGGAAGAAGCACAACTAGCAGGAGTGTCCATTAGACATGGTCCAGACATGTGCTATTTGTACCAAGGACCACACCACTGACCATTTCCCTTCACTCCTAGTGTTCAAAGTGGTTTTCAAAGAGGTAGAGGAAGAAACAAAACCAGTTTATCTAATGAATCAACGTTGACAGTGGAAAGAACAACTAGGTATGCCACAAGACTTGTATCAGTTCTTTTCCCCTCCACAATTTAATCAACAGAACCCTGCAATAGCATGGCAAGGTCGATCACCTTTTTCTGTCTGGCCATCTCAATCATTTTCCATGCCTCCTTGTCCAACACAATCCCCTTTAGGTAATAGTTTGTCAATTTTTCCTTTTTCTCCCCCTTACTGGAAAAACAATCCATATCAGTCCCAATGGCCTACCTCCACTTCACAGAATACAAATTGGTCTAAAAAATTACAGCAACCCCTGTGAATGACCAATTTACCTACGAGAGCAGGGGCTCAGAATCACCCACATTACCAGCTCCATACCCAGTCCAACACAATCCTCAGCCTATTATGCATCCTCAACTGCCAGCTCAAAACAATCCTAATCCTAATAACAGACCAGTTCAGCTAATCTAGATTGTTGAAAACCCAAACCTTGAAACTGAAAAAAAGCAATGCAGTGAACTTAGGTTGAGATCATGGCGTGTTATTTCACCTGAAGAAGATACGGCCCTACCACAACTTGAGTATGAAATTCCAAAAGTACTTAAACAATCAACTATGACAGAAACAGAGATAGAGCAGGGGAGGGACACAGTTGACCAAAAATATTCTGAAAAACTTATTATTTCCTCCCCTCCATTCCATGATAGATTAACACTACCTAAACCAATAGTCTCTATAGATTTTGATCTCCTAGGGGAATTGTTACACCATTTTTTGGTGATCTAACCTATTATCATTAGATGGATCCAAGTACACCATGTAAGACCAAGTTTACCCTAAGTAAAATTTCTTTCACTATAAAAATAACTTAGTAAACCACCTTTATTAAGTTGTTTATGGTCTAAACAGGAAACCCCATGAGGAAATATTAAATAAATCTACATTTGTTTGATTTTCCTTAAGGAATAATTAATTAAACAGCAGTTTGATTAATATTCCTGGTTATATTTAACCCAAAGAAAGGAAATTAATTAGATAAATCATTATTTATCTTATTATTTCCTAAAGAATAGTTATTTAAACCTTATTTAAATAATATTCTTTGTTAAATATGACTAAATCACCCATAAATAATTAAATAAATCATTATTTATTTGATTATTACTCAACCACATCCTTAATATGATAAATAAATCATTTATTTATTTATTATTTACAAATAAAGGGATTTAACCCAAGTCAAATTCCTTTTCCCTCCAACAAATATAATAAAATATTCCATAAAAGTTGGATCTTGATTTGGTTAATAATATTCTGATTATGCACCAATATCTAGACTAACTTAATATTTTGTTATAAATAGAAGGGCTTTTCCATTCATTTGTCACCCTTTGTTGCCTAAATATCACTCTGGATCTATACTTTTGGTCTGACTATTGATCCACCATCATAGTCATATTTTGCTAACATTTTCTGTCTGGGTTTTCTACACCATTAAGAGAGATGAATTTATATTTGAAACACTGAGGACTTAAAAGAACCCATCCCATTGAGGAGAATTGGGAACACTCTCCTATGTTTTCCTCGCAAGTGCCCCTAATACAAAATTCATTCAACATATTCGTATCTTGTCTATTGGATGCATGGAGTAAATCTTGTTTTTCTACTGTTTAATTTCTTCTAATGCATAGATCTAGATTTTTGCAGTATTTATCTTGATCACCATCTGCAGATATGAAGATATTGACAACCATATTTTCTATTAGGGAAATTGTCATGCACAGGTAAAGTGGTCTTTTTTCGTACGCTTGGAATTAATATTCATACTAACAAATAGCAACTCCACACGGGTTTGCGATTACGACTATCGTCATTTTTTTTATCCTTGCATATCCAGCTGCTTCAAACCCTAGGATTTCTCTTCAGCCCCCCTTTTTTTTTTTCTTGATGTTGTTTTTAACCTATAAAACCCTAAAATGATAAAAATTCTAACTTCCGTGTGTTTTCGGACCTATTGCGCAGGTGACAGACATCAGTCGCAGCTGAGACAACAAATTTTTTTCTGAAATCTACCACCGAGAGTGCCAGAAGTGCAGGTCACACTTTTTGGCCCAAAAACTGTGACTTGGAGCTTCAGGAAGCAAGAATCAGCCCAAAAACTGTGACCTCTACTGAAAACATGTCAAAAACTGCGACCTGGATTTTTTGTAGGGATTTTTCTGAAAGTTTTACGGGTTTGTCTGAGCCTATGTTCAGGGTTGTCTGACCTCCATATCCACCTATTTTTGACCTGTAATTGTTCTTTTTTCTCAAATAAATGGGAACCTAGCCCCCTAGGGCTTTAGTACCCTCCATTTTTTGCGGAAGAGTTTTTTGTTGTTGCAGGTTGTCTGAAATTTCAGAGTCTTCAGCCTTCTTTCAGATCTGATACCTCACCTTCAGATCCACTTCAGATCGGCTTGTTATCCATCCAGATCACCTCATTTATCTTTTTTGGGTTTTCATCTAGGGTTCACTTCGCTTCCCTCCTAGAAATAGCCTTTCGCCATCTCCTTTTACATCAATATTTCCTCTGATTTGTTGTTGTTTCTGCACCACTTTCTAGCAGATTTTGTCCTTTAGATCCCTGTCCCTCTTGACCTTAGATCTATTGGATGTTTTAGTGTGTTTTGATTATTTTTTTACTTGCCTATAGACTAGCTATTGAGAGGCCCGCCTCCTTGGGTTTAGATTATTGCACCATTAGCTGTTTATTTTCTGTTTTTGCAGGCTTATATATTGTCATTTGCAAGTTTATTTGTACCTATACAACACACTTTTTTTTTTCTCTACAAACGTCTGGGTTTAAAAAATAAAATTTACACACTTCATAAACACACCCTAAGCGAAAAAGGGCTTGGTTAACACCGCCAAGAAAAGAATCTAAAACATTGAAATCGATTGATCCTACACCTCTTTGCCCTTGTTTCGACATTGTAATCGGTTGATATTGCACCTCCCTGCCCTTGTCGGTCTCTTTTTCCTTTGTGCTGTGTTTGTGTCGTCGTCATTGCACCACCAAGGAATTCATCCCTGAAACTTCTTGGCCTTCATCCTCAGTTTCGGTAGGAAGACTTACTCCTCCACATAGGATTCGAGTTAGTCCTCCACAGAGTCTGCACACCAACTCTTCTTCTGGTCCTTTGGGTTCTCCTTCTCGTTCTGCCTTTAGTTCTCCCCTATCACCTTAACCATGTCTGGTGCAAGACCTATTGTTGGTGGTAACCCCGACCCTCATGTTGGGAATACCACTAGTGGGACTGCAATGGACACTACTCCAGCTATGCCCTTGCTCCCCTTCATGGCAGGCCTTAGCCTCCCCGATTTTGACTAGTTGATAAATGACCCTAGACACCATGACGCTAGTTGGCCTACTATGCCGACAAATCTCCCTTCCGATATCCCAAAGTTTGAAGGCCTTGCTAGAGAAGATCCTACAAATCATGTTAGATCTTTCCACATTTGGTGTTCATCTAAATCCATTACCGATGACTCTGTTCATCTTCGATTGTTCCAATGTACGCTTACAGGTGAAGCTTCTAAGTGGTATGTTGATCAGGCCCCTTCCTCTCGTACCACCTTTGCAACTATTGCCCAGGCTTTCCTGTCTTACTTCCAGCTTCCCCTTCATTATGACACTAGTACCGAACTCTTGACTTCTTTTTGTTAATCTTCTGTGACCCACCTTTCCTATCATGTCCAGGAATGGTGGAGAAGAAAGAGCCTATGTCGAGCTCCTACCTTCGAATATCGTGTCTACATGGACTGGCTTCTTAGATCACTTTTGCCACTTATCGAAAAAGATGTCGCATCGCACTTTACTCAAACTGAAGAAGCTCCTCTCCAAATTGTGTTAAAATATGACATGATCTATGCTCAGTCAGGTTATGTTTATACCATTCTACCTGATCTTTTCAGACCCGGTGGTGCCAATGCACCGGTGGGATCCCACGCTACCGAAGGTATCGTTGGAGCTCTTTCTGATCCGTATGCTCAACCTCCCATGGGCTATGGTTTTCCTTAGGGTGGGGGCTAGCACCTCCTGCACTTTTCCCCCTCCCAGTAGCACGTATCCAGGATACGCCATGACTAAAATTTTTTCCCAACCTCCTATTTACCACACTGTTACCCAACCTTCTTATTATCTGTATCCACAGCCTGCTGCTCCAACTCCTCCAGCATTAGCACCTCTTCCTCCCTTGCCTTATCAACCCCCAAAATAGTAGCCACCGCCCCCTTAGGGGCAGGTGTATGCATAGCAAGGTGCGACTAATCCTCCTCCTTCCAAAAAGAAGAGGAAAGGCACTCAAAATCAGTCTGCTCCTAGTAATCCTAGACCTAACCAAGGTAATGCTCCTAACACTTCGAACTAGCAATAGGGAACTCTGCCCAAGAAGGACAGGCCTGTTCACACGAATAAGCCCTATTATTTTTGTGGTGTTTATGGTCATTACACGCATGATTTTCCTATTTTTCCATAGATGCGATAGCTGTGGGAGTCCCAAGCAACTTTGAGAGGACAGAAATCCATCCCTTCTGTTCCTCTCAGTCCTGCACCTAGTCAACCGGCTGTGCTTACCGATCCTTTCTCTCAGCAAGGATTTGTGGCTACCCAACCACTTGAAGGTCAAGAAGCCACCCAACCTCTTCCATCTAGTACCTCCGATTACTAGATTCTTATGATGAACTCTAATCAAACTTCAATCGTAGACATAAATCTTCAGACTCAGTCCCGTCAGTACAACAAGCCTCCCGCTACGTCTGTCCTCGAACCGCCTACTTCGGTCTTTACAAAGCCTCTTTCGACACCTAATGGCCCCTTGAATATCCCTCAACCTAGGGTAGAGGTTCATACTAATATCCTTAAGGGACCATTATGCCGAAACGTTGCTTCTAGAAAAGCTGCCCATTCGTATAGCATAGTAGATGATTTGGTGCGATCTCCCACTTCCATTTCAATGCTGGAACTCCTCCAATCATTACCTTCACAATCAAAAGCTCTACTATCTTCCATGGGCACTGTAGATCCTTCCGATGATCGATTGATTATCTTTGATGTTGACCGGTCAAAGCATCCTCCTCTCCCTGCTTCCGTCGCTTTCCAAATCCCATTCAAGATCTGGAACGCCAACATTTTCTGGTGCACTATTTATGAGGGGACATCCACCTGTGTAATGTCTACTTCAATTTGGAAGCAATTTAGATCACCTGAGTTGGCTCCTTCCATGATCACTCTCTGAGCATGGGATGGCCACACCTCACAGCCATTGGCTTATTCTGCAATTGTCCTATTACTCTTGCGGGCAAGACTGTTTGTGTTGATGTAGAAGTCATAGATGCCCCCTTATATTACAACATTATAGTGGGTCATAGCTACACTTATGCAATGTATGTTGTCCCTTCCGCGGTCCACCTCAAGATGTCCTTCCCTCATGACGGAAATATAGTCACCATTGACCAGTTTACATATTACGAACCGAAGTCTCAGACCTCCCCTGAGTCCACTATCTCTTCAGTGGCCAATAAGAAAACCATAAATCCTATTGATTATATCTACCACCCTTTGATTTTTGGATAAAGGTCATAAGGATCAGATTAAATGATAACAACTAAATGGCTAAAAGCTTCAAAGTCCATGAGGGAGAAATAAAATTATGCCGAGCCATATACAAAGAGGATAAGCGCATTTGATAATAAAGTGAAAAGGCGTTAAAGGCTTGAATCTAAATTACACGAAGGTGTAAAAGGCACAAAGGAAGTAAACACAAGATGGCCCCACGCATACTCCATATACGCACGTGAACGAAGATTGCAAGCACATTCCGGAGGGGTCACAAAGGAGGGGGGTAAGGCAGACTCCCCCCCCCCTGAAATTATAATGACATGTCGAGGTGAATGACATGAAACAAGAGTTTTATGGAGAAAAGGGCTGGGGCTTTAGATTTTTCATGGAATTCACCTTGTGTCCTTCGAGGGCCAGGGTCTGGGGTACAGCTGTCACCATAACACAAAGGTAAGGTAAATTTTTAGGACACCTAGTACCAAGGCCAGTACCGGAATTTAACCCAACACATGGTATTTACCTAACAGAAGTCCCACACCTAATCCCTCCATGCCACATTTCTCATAGTCAGCGTTCTTATGATGTAAGCCCTACTCATTTTACCCTGCCTTCTTTTCCCAAGCTTCCTCGGGCTTGTATAATTATCTCCTGTCTTTTACTGTGGTAAAATATTTCGATTTTTCGACTATTATATAAGCAAAAGTGGGCGCCTAGTACCAGGTCTGCCTAGTCATTGTCAGTACCCCTGCATCGCTTTCTCAAGCAATTTCTTACTTCGCAATTATTCCATCCCTTTCATTCCATCTGGTTTCCATTTGTTTTATAAATTTTCATGATGGTCATGGGTAAAGTCTCAGCCAAGAAAACAGAGCCGGAAACTCCCCAAACCCGTGAGTCCAGATTTGTTCCAGGGCCTGAACCTTTTTTAGACTTACAAGAAGACATTTGTGACCCGCAGTACCCATTCCCCATTATCAACGTCAAGCCTGAGCTATTTAGGAGACATGTGGAAAATAGAGACAGGTTCCGTGTCGTGTTTTCTGGTCTGTATCATCAAATAACCCCTAGTATATCCAGTAGTCAAGTTCATCTGTTGGCTCCGAGATGCTTATGATGAACATCGGGGCATGTTCCTCTCAGATCAGAGGAACAAGATATTCACCCTCTCTCCCGAAATCATTAAAAAATCCCTTCGCTTTCCTACGAGTTCAAACTATGTCGGCTTTAGTGAGATAACGCCGACTCCCTAATTTGCAAAGCTACCATGAAGGCAACAGACTGATTTCATCACCTCCATAGACGAGTCTCATTCTTCAAACCTACCCTCTATAGACTCATTACCCCTGAGCTTATTCAAGGAATAAGTCCAACCCATCCTTTCTCTTATCGTCGATCTCCTAGGTGTGGAAGGTTTCGGGAAAAATTCTAGAGGATGCGTAGCCTTTCTGTGGCTAATGTCTCAGCTCGGGGTCGTTTTAGATATTCCTAGTTTCTTGGCCTCCACTATTCAAACTCAGTTCTAGGAACTCTCAGACACGGGTCATTTTCATTTTTGTTCTATGGGTTTTTATCTTTTCCTCTTCCAACATGCTGATAAGTTTGAGGGTTTGGGTCTAGATAAGGTTTACAAAATAAACTCTCAACCCAGACCAATTTTTGACTGGAGTCTCACAACACATCAGTTGGAAAACAGGGTGGGCTACTCAAGGTTCCTAAATGATTTCTTGTCTATAGCTTATACCATTTTTCATGACTCTCCTCCGCCTAGGGTTTTTCCTGAACTAGGGAAATGGTTGCAGTATAGTGAAGCCCAGAGCACTAGGGACTGGTATATTTTTTATAACTACATTGAAATCCGGGTTTATGGAGCCGAAGTCTGTCCCTACCAATTGCCCATTTTTCTCGCTCGGCAGATTTATGCTTTGGAATACCTCCGACAGACCCTAAAAGCTGATCAAATTCACTTCCTCCCTATGAAAAAGGGGTTTATCCTTAAGCTTCCCACAACCATTGGCCCTTTCGTCGTAAATTCAAGGCATGCCCTTCCTGTGGTGGAAAATCTGCTTCAAGACATGGATTTGAGACAAGGGAAAGCTTAGCCCTATGATCCTAAGGGCATCATCTCTAACAGAAGGAAGAAAAATAAATCAACTCCTTATATGCATGAAACAAGGCCTTTCATTGAGTGGTGAGCTAATATTGATAACTGGACTTTGCTTTCACAGATGGATACTGATTCATCTGCGACTGAGGAAAAGGCAGATACCACTTCAACCAAATTAGCTGGTAAGGAATAGGTGGAGGAAGTAGGTGCTTCAGGAGAAATTTCCCCTCCTTTCAAAAGGCAAAAAATAGGGACAAGTGAAGTAGAGGTTATCAAAGATGAATTTTTGCTCCAGGAGGAAATACCAGATGGGAAGCCTGATAGGGGCAGAGCAAGAATCAAGGTGCTATGAGATAGTACCACCTCTTCTAATTTTTCAAAAGTCTCGCAAGCCATTGTAGTCAATATCTCTCAGGGTACAAGTGAGGGCAAGGCAAGGAATAAAGCAATCATAGATAAGCACCAGGCTGAGCTGGAAGGGTATGTTGAGAAATATCACACCAGGATTTCATCCGTGATGAATTTGGATATGGAGCAACTAGTTATGGCTATGGCTGAGGCCGTTCTGGACCCAGAAGCGGGCACCACCAGCTACAGGGCGTTGGAGGTAGCAATTGATATGTTGCAAGTGCCAGCAATCAATAAATGCAACATATTCCAGTGCTTCGGTGATATGCTCAAGGATGAGGTTATGAGACTCTCTATTACTCTAAGGAAATTGAAAAATAAACATACCCAAGTAGTAGAGAATTTCAGGAAGGAGAAAATCAATTCCTGAGCACTCGTGAACAACATACGCACTCTTCAAGGGGTGATAAAAGGAAAAGAAAAGGGTGGGACAGACCCCTAGGGTCACCTTATTGAGGATTTCAGAAGCAATTCACAGCCTTGAAGAGCAAAATAAACACACTGGGCTCCCATCATGTGCAGATAGCTGAACTAGTACAGGCAAAAAAGGACAAAGCAAGCTTGGCTGATTCTCTCGCAAGGGAGAAGGAAGAAAAAGAAAATATTACTAGAGATATTGCCATCTCCAAGAAAATATGAGCACATTGCAGATAATCTAGGACACACATACATGTGCTCCACCCGCAGCAGAAGGAACTAGCTCACTCTCTGAATAGTTGACCACAACACTGGCCACAAACGATGCAACAGAGAAACATGTATCGACTGTTGGGTATGTGTTATATTATTTCCAAGACTAGTCCCACGCATTGTACATTACGTCGGGCGCAGCAGGGGGGTCACAGGGGGGGTGGTAGCCCCCCCTGTCGGGGTCTGGGGCAGCACCAGGGTGAAATTTTTTTTGGTGTGCGGTCCCACTCATAGGCGAACCCACCCATGTTTTGTGCATGATTTTGCACATGGTTTTTGGGGGTACGATGGTTTTCGACCCCTGGTATTTTGTAGATCTGGTCAAGGGAACTACAGTTATGTTCTAATCTAGAGTTAATGGAATAGGGTTTATGTATGCTTCGACATGTATATATATGTGTTGTAACACTAAAAGGAATATAATGAAAAATCAATCAGGTAGTCCTAATTTGGGATCTAGGGGGAAATCTCTGTGTTTATTTGTTTTATGTTTTATGCTCTCGCTATTGTTTATTTTCTGTTATAATATTCATGTGTAGATAATTTCTGTTCAAGGTTAAAACCTATATCGACAGCCCGCCAAAGAATCAGTGAGCTGGAAGCTCTCCTGGACAAGAATTCCAAGCAGATTAATGCCATGCAAAAGGACATTGAGCAAGGGAAAAAGGAGAAGGCAGAGCGCGAGAAAACCATCTACGAACTTACTAATCGCATGAAAGGCAATATTACCCTCATGGACGCGAGGTGATTGATCTAGGCTGAGATCATCATGGAGGTGAAAAGGAAATGGGAATTTTTAAATGTCATTGAAGAAATAAAGTCATCTATGCTCCATGTTAGAAGAAAGCTTCATGAGGGGAACGCTGATGCATCTAGCAAGGTTCAGAACGCAAAAAGATATATCTCTTTCCTGAAAGAATTGAAATCTGAGGACATGTTAAAATAGGGTATAACGAGCAAGTTCAAGGAAGCCGCAGAATGTCAAAGAGTAATAGAAAAAGTGTCTGCTCGTAGTATAGCTTCAAGTGTATTGGAGAAAGTGTTGGAAATATGATGCAGAGTGTTGTCCTTGATGGCAACCCACTGAATGAAGATGAAGACATGCGACTGTTGACATGTGTTGTCCTTGATGGAAATCCACCTGATGAAGTTATTCTTGACGTGATGGACTTGGTAAATGATGTTTGATAGCAATATGATGATGAGTGTTGTCCTTGAAAGGCAACCCTCTTGATGAAGATAATGGCAACTTACTAGATGAAGTTGTGGTTGATAGAATATGGTTTGATGAACTAAATATGATGTATCTACAGTTTGTACAGAAGGCAATGAAGAAAGGAATTCAGAATGTGCTAATTCTATGATGAAAAAGAGTATGTCTCTAGGCATACGCGGATTGGTCTAGGGGAAGTCGCGTATGCACGCAGGAATAAACGTTCCAAGTCGCGTATGGGTAAAAGCGCTCAAAAAGTGCAAAACCAGGGGTAACCACCATGGTATTATTTTGGCTCATGGTATTGAAAAAGGGGCCCGTGGTATTGAAGGCTCGTGGTATTGGTTTGGCTCATGGTATTGAAAAAGGGGCCCGTGGTATTGAAGGCCCGTGGTATTGGTTTGGCTCATGGTATTGAAAAAGGCGCCCGTGGTATTGAAAAAGGATAAACCTATATAAGGAGGAGAAATTCATTGTGCAAATCATAAGTGTGGGTGCAAGATGTCTGAGCTTGAATGAATACTTCTCTTTGAAGTAGATCTGAATGGAAAGGGTTACACTTGAATGATAAATCTGAATGTATGAAGTACCAATGACGAAGAAGGGGATCTAGATCTGAAATGTACTTGTATCTGCTGGATCTGATTATGGAAGACTTAGATCTGAAATGAGGCGAACATCTGTCTGAAGTAAAAGGGTAAATCTGAACTGAATGTCTGATCTGAAGAAGTATGATGCTCTATGATGGTTGAAGATCTATACGCTACTTCGACGAAAAGGAAGCGCGTATATACGCGGCTTCGCTGAAGATAAAGCATGTATGCGCAATAAAATTAACTTTGTAATTTGTACTGAAGTATACGCTGGTTTATATGGAAGGAAGCGCGTATATACGCGACATCAGATAAAGGAAAGCGCGTATGCAAAATAGGGTTTGCTGAAGCAAAGGGTATGAAATATCTGATCTGTTCTGCTGTGTTTCTGCTATCTGATCTGTGTTGATAAGTATCTGTTGGTGATGTATGTTTGTGCTTAAAAGTATGGAAAGGGTCCAATCTGAAAATATGATGAAACGTGGCCTGCAAGTGTTGTTCTATTGAAGTTGTTGGATCCAGTGTGAAAATTGATGAAACGTGGTCCAAGGTGGTGCTGAGGGTTGTAGCCTTCAGTCAGGGGGTTGTAGCTCCCTTCCAGGTGAGGCTGGTAAACGAGATCACGGGGTCGTAGCTCCCTTCCAGGAGAGGCTGGTAAACGAGTCAGGGGGTCGTAGCTCCCTTCCAGGAGAGGCTGGTAAACGAGCGCAGGTGGGTGCCTGCGTGCTGGTCAAGTCTGCGCCAGCATATATGTTGTAAGATGTTTTCTCTATAATAAAATATTGAAGGCTGAGCAACTGCAGCGGTGGTTTTCTCCCGACTTGGGTTTCCACCTAAAAATTCTGGTGTTCATGTGTGATGCTTTGTGTGATGGTTTATTCTGTTCTTACTGCACATGTTTACTGTTTATAGAACATCTAATGAATGAATGATGGAATGATATAAGTGAATAACTAATGGCATAATTAGATCTCTGTGTATACGTGAGTTTTATGAAGGATATCCGCGTGTATACGCTAGTTGGCTTCAGCAAAGTAGCGTATGGGTTTTAAAGGAATGAAAAAGTAAAAAGTTTTGAATATGCAGTAAATACTGATTCACCCCCCCCTCTCAGTATTTTTCCCAACAATTGGTATCAGAGGAGGTCCTTGTGCAGAAGCTTGATCGCTTAAAGGAGATCCGTCGCAATGGGAAGTCAAGAAGAAGTAATGTCTATAAAGCCACCTCTATTCAATGGAAGCAATCTGATATTCTGGAAGGTACGTACAAAAGCATATCTGCAAAGTCTTGGTGCAGATGTATGGGCAATCGTGGAAGAAGGTTATCAATACCCGGCAAGTATTCCTACTGATGCAGCTGAAAGAAAGAAGTATGAAATCAATGCCAAAGCGGTGAATGTCTTATTGGGAAGCATGTCTGAATCAGAATTTTCTAAAGTGATGCAGCTACATTCGGCAAAAGAAATATGGGACAAAATCATTCTAAGCTATGAAGGAGACACAAAGGTAAAAAGTGAAAAACTCCAAACTCTTAGAATTGAATATGAAAATTTGAAGATGCATAGTGATGAGAGTGTTGCCAGTTTCTTTCTTCATCTGGATGATATTGTAAATCGAATGAGAAATTTGGGTGAAACTATAACTGATACTACTCTGGTGGAAAAGGTCTTAAGATCCTTGACTTCAAAATTTGACTCTAAAGTTTCAACTATTGAAGAAAGGCAAGATCTGCAAACTCTTACTATTGTTCAATTACATGGTACTCTGACTGCTTTTGAAATGAGACAAGGAGGTCCTTCTCAAATAAGAGAAGCTGCTTTTAAGGCATCTACAAAAGGAAAGGAAAAGGAAGTTGTCAAAGAAACCAGCTATATATCCGATGAAGAAGAAGAGAATTTCGTGAGAAAGCTCCAACTAGGTACTGGAAGATTCAAAGGTAATCTTCCCTTCAAATGTTTTGAGTGTGGAAAAGTTGGTCACTATGCTGCTAAATGTCCTTATAGAGAAAAGCATGGTAAAGGGAAACAATTTGAAAAGAGAAAGAGTTATTATGCAAAAGAAGATGATGATGAAGTGTCCAGTGAAGATGAAGAATATTCTGACCATGATCTGAAAGTGCTCATGGCAAAGAAGCAAAAGAAGAAGCCTACTTGAAACAAGGAAATACCTCAGAAATCATGTATAGCAAAAATTGAAGAAGATGAACCAGAAGTTTCTGACGAAGCTCTTCAAATACTCATGGCTAAGAAGGAAAAGAAGAAGGCCACTTGTAATACTCTTCTTTGTGCAAACAATAGTGAAGATAGTAAAGTTGTGGAAGCTATCAAGATCAAAGTTGAAGAACAACAAAAGGAAATTGATACGAAAGATTCTATTTACAAAGAGATGACCTCTCAAATGAAAGATCAAATAGAAATGTTGAATGGATAGGTGGACAAGTATCAAAGGTTTCATACTTATGCATCCAATCGAATTAAAGAACTAGAAGAATATCTTGAAAAATCAAGCAAGAAGAATGAAGGACTTGAAGCTGCAATCATCTCTCTGCAGGCAGATCTAGAAGCATCAAGTAAGAAAAATGAGGAACCTCTACAATCATTTGAAAAGGAAGGCCTTGAAGCAGAAATCATATCTCTCAAAGAAGATCTAGAAAAATCAAATAAGAAGAATGAAGAGCTAGAAAAAACATGTGAAGAAAACGAAAATTGGTTGAAAGAAGAGATCCTAAATCTGAAGGATCAAGTAGAAGATGGAAGAAGGAAAGAAGAAAGCATGACAAAGCAATGTCAAGCCTTGGAGGTTGAGGTAAACATTCTCAAAGGTAAATTATAAGAAAAGGTTAAAATTTTGAGGTTTCAAGATAGTACTAACACTTTGGACAATATTTTAAGTAATCAAAGGTCTCCTGCTATCAAACTTGGTCTTGGTTTCCATGAAACTGTTAAAGGTGAATCTAGCTCACAAGGAAGTGCTAAAAATTCAGAGGATGTCAATGCAAAACCCGAAGTGTTGAAAGAAATAAAAGATCAACCAACAATCATGAATTCATTCAAGAACGTTGAATGTTTTAAATGTCATAATTATGGGCATGTTACAGCAAATTGCAGGAGCAGATCATTTCAGCCACAAACAAACAGGTTCTACTCAGAAAGGTACTCTAGTTTCTTCAGGGGATATTATTTCTCATGTAACACGTATGGACATAAAGCAGCTGATTGTAAAAGGATGAAGATTAGAAATACTCGTTATGATTCTTATGCTTATTTCTCTGGTCACATGAGGTGTTATTCTTGTAACAAGTATGGACATGTAGAAAAGGAATGCAGGTTGAACAGACATGAGAAATTGGATAACTTCCAGCACACAAATAGAAAGTTCAAACAAATCTGGAAAAATATGGAGGACCGATCAGAAACATAGGGAATTCTGACCCTACTGCAGTCATCCGCTTCTGAAGCTTACTTCTCTGATTGACTGTAGGAATGATGTGAGATACATTATGAGATCTAGTAATGTATTGTCACAAGGGGAGCAATGTATGATGTCTCTCATGGTTGGTTTGATTATTCTGGTTATATGTATCTCTGACAGAGCATCTGGTGTGAAGAAAAGACAGGAACATAAGGTAAATTTGCAGGAGGAGATGAAGGTGTGAAATTTTCTATATTTCACTTTCCATACGCGGGTTCTATGAAACAAAGTCGCGTATACACGCGAGTTCCAGCAGACACAGTCGCGTATGCATTGATGATAAGAGAATTTATCTGATAGCTGAAGATCTGGAGCAGAGGTCCAGGGGGAGCATCAGTCTGACTGCTGATGATTGCACTGTTAGCATCATTCTGGTTATACTCATGATAATGAAATGATACATGGGCTCTTGTGTTGAAGATTATGGATGAAGCCTGGTTGCTTTATGATGAAGAGCATTCGTTGTTGAGATGAAAGTCTTATAATTCAGAAATGAGGACAAATCATGCAGAGATTGTTGCTAATAACTTACTGTTGAAGGTGTTTCAGATTGCACAAGATAAGGAAGAGCACTGGTTTAGGGGGAGCAGCAGGTTGAATACTAATGATTGCATTGTTGGCAATATGACTACTTATTCTTTGGTTTTTGTGATACTCATATGATGATGACTTGGTACATGGTTTATTATGATGATATTTTGAGCCCTGGTTGCTGATAAGTATCTTTTGTGCTCACACATGGATGAGTTGGATGTGTTTGAATAGATCATGCAGAGCTTGTTACTATGGTTGAGATCTTTTGCCTACATATGTTACTTCATGTTAAATCTTAAAGATCATGGTGATGTTGGACCACATGGATGATTGCTTGACACTTATGTGAAGATGCTGTTCTGGTATGAAAAGAATGTATTGATGCTGCAAAGAATCTGAAGGCTTGGTTACTAATGTGCTTATGCTACAACCATTGGATGACGCTTGAAGATACAACTACATTGTTTTATCTATCTGTATTCCGGGAAGCATTCAAATATCTCAGAAAGAAGCTGAACACTGGCTTTTTCTCACAGAGGAACAGATCTGATTAAAATTTAGAAGATGGCATTGGATACGCGGGTTTCATGAAACATAGTAGCGTATATACGCGAGTTCCTGCACATAAAACCGCGTATGTATGATTGCTGACAACTTTCTGTTTGGAGTCAGCTCTCTTCAGCACATCTGTAGTGCTGTTTGGTATCTCTGATACTGTTTGGTATCTTTGGTGGTGTTCCAGTTCTCATAATTCTATCTCTAATTTTTTGATAAAGATGCCTTGATGATTTGTTGGTGGAAGTTTTCAGGATGCACAAATTAAGGGGGAGCCTTAGTCATTTGGAAAGATTGCTTGGGTGCACAGATTCAGGGGGAGCATTAGCTTTGCTGAGTATAATGCAGTGTTGGCATTATGATGGTTCTGAAATATGTTCTCCTTCTTGAGGACTTTTTGGTATTGATTATGAAAATTCATATTTGTATTTTGATGAAAAGGTCTGGTTGAGACCAATGATGTAAAATTGTAATATTCAGTCATGAAAGGACTTGTCAAATTTGTAAACCCACTTGGTTGGGTAGCTGAGTCACTTTTTGTAAATCCACTTGGTTGGGTAGTTGAGTCAAATTTTTGTAAACCCACTTGGTTGGGTACTTGAGTCTTATATGTAAATCCACTTGGTTGGATATTTGATGTAAGTATGAGTCTTTTGGTGATAGGAAGTTCATAGAGTCATGTACTTCATTGAAAAATATTCAGCATGAACTCAGGGGGAGCTTGGTCACTTCAGTATACATCAGATCTACAGGACGCTTCTTCTACATGAGGAGAAAAGGGGGAGAGTGTGTTGGTTTTGATCCGTGTTGGTTTTGATCCGCTGGCTTTGATCCGCCCTTTGCCCTTGATGTCAAAGGGGGAGAATGACATGGTGTTTGAATAAAGAGGAAGAATGGTGTCAAAATTGGAGAGAGTGACATGGTATCATTGTATTCTTAATGTACCTATCTGTTGTGGTAACCAAACACCATCGTGGTTGCCATCAAGTCCAAAGGGGGAGATTGTTGGAAATATGATGCAGAGTGTTGTCCTTGATGGAAACCCACTGAATGAAGATGAAGACATGCGACTGTTGACATGTGCTGTCCTTGATGGCAATCCACCTGATGAAGTTATTCTTGACGTGATGGACTTGGTAAATGATGTTTGATATCAATATGATGATGAGTGTTGTCCTTGAAAGGCAACCCTCTTGATGAAGATAATGGCAACTTACTAGATGAAGTTGTGGTTGATAGAATATGGTTTGATGAACTAAATTTGATGTATCTACAGTGTGTACAGAAGGCAATGAAGAAAGGAATTCAGCATGTGCTAATTCTATGATGAAAAAGAGTATGTCTCTAGGCATACGTGGACTGGTCTAGGGGAAGTTGCGTATGCACGCGGGAATAAACGTTCCAAGTCGCGTATGGGTAAAAGCGCTCAAAAAGTGCAAAACCAGGGGTAACCACCATGGTATTATTTTGGCTCATGGTATTGAAAAAGGGGCCCGTGGTATTGAAGGCTCGTGGTATTGGTTTGGCTCATGGTATTGAAAAAGGGGCCCATGGTATTGAAGGCTCGTGGTATTGGTTTGGCTCATGGTATTGAAAAAGGGGCCCGTGGTATTGAAAAAGGATAAACCTATATAAGGAGAAGAAATTCATTGTGCAAATCATGAGTGTGGGTGCAAGATGTCTGAGCTTGAATGAATACTTCTCTTTGAAGTAGATCTGAATGGAAAGGGTTACACTTGAAGATAAATCTGAATGTATGATGCACCTATGATGAAGAAGGGGATCTAGATCTGAAATGCACTTGTATCTACTAGATCTGCTTATGGAAGACTTAGATCTGAAATGAGGCGAACATATGTCTGAAGTAAAAGGGTAAATCTGAACTGAATGTCTGATCTGAAGAAGTATGCTGCTCTATGATGGTTGAAGATCTATACGCTACTTCGCCGCAGAGGAAGCGCGTATATACGCGGCTTCGCTGAAGAGAAAGCGCGTATGCGCAATAAAATTAACTTTGTAATTTGTACTGAAGTATACGCCGGTTTATATGGAAGGAAGCGCGTATATACGCGACATCAGAGAAAGGAAAGCGCGTATGCAAACTAGGGTTTGCTGAAGCAAAGGGTATGAAATATATGATCTGTTCTGCTGTGTTTCTGCTATCTGATCTGTGTTGATAAGTATCTGTTGGTGATGTATGTTTGTGCTTAAAAGTATGGAAAGGGTCCAGTCTGAAAATATGATGAAACGTGGCCTGCAAGTGTTGTTCTATTGAAGTTGTTGGATCCAGTGTGAAAATTGATGAAACGTGGTCCAAGGTGGTGGTGAAGGTTGTAGCCTTCAGTCAGGGGGTTGTAGCTCCCTTCCAGGTGAGGCTGGTAAACGAGATCGGGGGGTCGTAGCTCCCTTCCAGGAGAGGCTGGTAAACGAGTCGGGGGGTTGGAGCTCCCTTCCAGGAGAGGCTGGTAAACGAGCGCAGGTGGGTGCCTGCGTGCTGGTAGGAGTCTGCACCAGCACATATGTTGTAAGATGTTTTCTCTATAATAAAATATTGAAGGCTGAGCAACTGCAGCGGTGGTTTTCTCCCGACTTGGGTTTCCACCTAAAATTCTGGTGTTCATGTGTGATGCTTTGTGTGATGGTTTATTCTGTTCTTACTGCACATGTTTACTAGAACATCTAATGAATGAATGATGGAATGATATGAGTGAAGAACTAATGGCATAATTAGATCTCTGTGTATACGCAAGTTTTATGAAGGATATCTGCGTGTATACGCTAGTTGACTTCAGCAAAGTAGTGTATGGGTTTTAAAGGAATGAAAAAGTAAAAAGTTTTGAATATGCAGTAAATACTGATTCACCCCCCCCCCCCTCTCAGTATTTTTCCCAACAGAAAGTGGCAATCAATTTAGAACGGTTCGAGGTGGACTGGGCCGAGATTACAGCTGCCAGACTTCCATCATGCTGGGATCCCACCTACGCCGTACTACAGCCATTACCAACTTATGAGGCTCGTCTCAAAGAGGAAATGAATCGAACGGATATAATTTCAGAGAAATCAACTTGGTTGAAACCTGATCGAGGTTGCCACCGTTGCTAGGGATCGAAGTTGAAAAAGATAAATCCCTAGGCCTCAAAAAAATTTCTAGTCACTCTTCAAAACAGGTGAGCAATAAGAGTTGAGAGTTGTATATTTCTCACCTTGGCAACTCCACAGTCAAATATAAGATGTCCTAGGCACTAGTTTTTCAGAACTCAAGGCTATCTCTAGGAATGACAACAAATCCTTTGACCAGTGTCTCACCCAGAGTCTACAAAGATTCCTCCTTGTCTGGAGCATTCCCTGGTCTTCCTCCTCTTGTCTCTGATCCCAGCTCTTCGAATGTTTGCATGATTTTTATAGCATCATTTTTCACCCTCATGTGATTCATGATTGTCTCTTTGGCCTTGGGCACCCATTCCCACAGACTTGAATAAAGTTCATAAAAAACAGTGTTTAAAATCCCATACGCGGGTATGCCCAGACTTTTCCGCGTGTATACGCGAGTCCAGTAAAAATATATATATAAATTCCTCTTTTCGAGGTTGGGTTGATGGTTATTCCCGTAATTCAACCACCCCAGCCCGTGGCCAACTATTTCCAATAGATTGAAACTACTTTGAGGGAGTATAAAAGCCCCTCATGTGCATGGCCTAAGGGAGAGAGAAAATTATAGACATTATACTCTGTTGGAGCCCAGTTCAAGTCTGATTTCCCGTGCCTCCTGCACTTCCCAGATTTTGACAGGAAACCCTTGTTTCCTGGAGATGTTCATCAGCTTATATGTCATCTCGTGTGCACAAGTCTTGAAAGTATCCTAGCGAGGCAAGGGTGGGATGGATTCAGACGACGGTCTGTTCGAAGATCATGGAAGGATTCAGGTGATCTCTCCACCTTTCTATTATTGTACATGCTATTCATAATGAAGAAGAATCATCTTGTTCCCAAATTAACGTGTTAATATTTGCTTGCATATGTGAAAAGATTGTTAATTAATAATTTATTATTGTTTATATGATGTTTCACATGGATTACACTGGCATTTAGGAAAGATATATGTTGTACAACTAGATTTCCGTGCGTGTCTCTTCTTGATTTCTAGGTTGAAGAGGAAGAAGGGTTGTTGGGGGTTTGGACCCCGCGGGATCTACATCAAACGTAGGATCCACGGGTGAGTTCTACAATCTATAATATCTAGTTTTTAGCATACAAGTGTGGTTGTGTGAGTCCTTCTTGAATAGCCCTGATCTTTGGAGGTTTTTGACCCAATGACCTCTAGGGAGTTATTTCCCAAAACAGAACTGGTGACTCCGCTGGGGATTGCATTATTGTAATTCCCCTATTGGGTGGTTTCAGTTGTTTTAAAGGTTTCCGACAGTTTTAATCATTATTTCTAGTCCAGTTAGTTTTTTCTCAGTCAGACTAAAGACCTGGTTCTTTAGCCAGGCTTGATCATTTTTGTTTTTCATTATTTACCTTTCCATATGCTAGTTTTCCTCTACACAGACCTATATACATGCAGGTTTGGTGAAAGGAAGTCACGTATACGCGTTTTTCCTTTGCCACAGTCGCATATGCACACTTGTTTCAAAACTGCTAAGTAGCGTATGCCTGGGAAAATTTTGAAATTTTTTGATTTCTTTACTTTTTGGTCTTGTCTGCCTATGGAGACCTGTTCCTGCAGTGTCCTATTAGTCTCTGGATTGTGTTGAAGGTGGTTATTAGTATTTTTATCTCTTGTTTGGTTGAGTACTGGCTCATTTGGCAATTTTTTTTTTTTAGTGCTTGCATTTCTGGTTCGAGTACCGAGATCTCTTTTTGGGGATTCTTGGCTGTTCTTCTTAATCAGGACAAAGAGCTTCTACTCATATGCTCTTTCCTCACTTTATGTCTTGCTTTGCACTTTAATTTTTGCCTGCTTTTTGGTTGGTTTTCTTGATTTCATTTGACTAGGTCTTGTTGCAATTTTTGAAGAGTCATTTTTGGGTCTTTGAAGTTTTGTTTGCTACAAGATTGTGCTATTCTTCTGGGCTGAGTTACTGAGTTTATTGTCTTCCTTTTGCTCGTATAAATCTTGCCACTAAGTGGCACTATAAGATTTGGAGCATTTTTGTTGAAGTTTTGCTTGAAATTCAGAGATTGTTTGGCTTGGGAATTGGATAGTTTTTCTTGGTCTCTTTGAAGTCTTATTTTTATAAAATTCAAAAGCTCAAAAACATTTTTTTTTTCCATTGCTTTTTTTTTGGTTTCTTTCCATCTTTTGAAGCCTTGTTGAGATTTCTTACCTTCGGTTTCTGACTTGATTTGGGAAGGGAATTTTCATTGGTTTCTTTCTCTTATTTCGAGCATATTTTGGTGTCTTTATACTGAGAGTTTCTGATTTGGGAACTAGCTTTGTGGACAACCGGAAAAGTGATAGAACTGGGGGATTCTTGGAAATTTCTCTTTGCTTTGTTAGATTTTGCATCTTAGAATTGGCATGCTCTTAGTAATTTGCATTAGGTGCACTTGAAAATTTGTAGTCTTTTTCATAAATTTTGCGAGTGTGAGGTTTGATATCTGAAAAGAAAAAATAGTCTCGTAGAACCCGTGTAGAAATTTATTTTCATCGAAAGGAAATTACTGCATCTGCATGTAGTTTGGTTTTCATTAATTTCTTTTCTGCGTCATAAAACATCACGAGTTTCATTTCCATATTCCCTTGACTTAATATAACAACCAACTAAAATAAGCGCATTAATTTAAAAACAACTAGCAAGTTTTTTATTAAGTGTCATACATCAACTAGCTAGGTTGTAGGGCCTTGGATTAGGTGAGTGGAGAGTTAACTCTCCAAGGCCGCTCAAACTAAAATATAGAAGTTTATTAAATGAGCGAAATCCAACACCGTTAGGTGGACCAGGAAAGCTCTCCTCCAGAGAGTCAAGCGCGAGGGGAAGTGAAGGTTGAGAAGAGAGATACCCCCTCTCCGATTTACTGGATCTTGCCTTAAGACCGTTCTGCCCGGCTGTTGACACAGATTGGTGCCCTTAGTTTCCATTCCTAGGTACCACACAGGTGACTACGGGGGGGAATACCCATGGTACCTGAGGCAGACGTTGTATCACTTCCAGCAGTACTTCTGGAGGGTTCCCCGGTGAAGCTTGGGTACTTGCACCGGAAAAGGCTGTTGTTAGGAGGTCGGCGTAACTATTTTTGTTACCTTCGCTAGTAGGCTTGGGCCGTAATTATCCTAGAATACTTTCGGGAGGTCCTATTTTTCGCTTTCTCGTATTTTGGTGTCCGGTCCTAATCACCAAGAGCGGAAATACCTGAAGGCTGCTTGCTTGGTTGCATCTTAGGGATTTTTGTAGTGAGTGCTCTTTTCTCCTAGCTTGCTTAGCTTTAAACTTTTTTGAGTCTAATTAATATGTTAAAGTGGTTGATCAAGCGCCTCATCGATCGAGGAGAGTTCGGGGGTTATCTCCCGAAAGTGTTGAGCCTTCTTCAAGAAGGCGTAGGAGTAATATAGCAGGTGAATATCACCCAGTGGTATCTAACGCAGTGGAGAGAGATCCTCCACTAGGGCTTGAAGGTTTTGTAGTTGGTTCCGGTGTTGGTTCCGAGAGGAGCGCTTCGCTCACCTCGAGAGTCTTATTTCCGCAAGAAGAAGAAGTAGAAGTAGAGGAAGTATCTCAGCTTTCTGAATCACTTCCATCTCCTCTTCCTCCTGATTATCCATTTGTTGTTGAGTACATCAGACCTGAGTCAGAAAGAGCAGAAAGTCCTTATACATCCTATTCATACCTTTCGATGGCCACGACTGGGAACACAGCTTCAGCTGTGAGTGCTGCAGGAATTCAGACTCCTGCTTAAGTAGAAGGAGGAGGCACAATTGCTATATCTTCGATTGCTTCTAGTACTGCTGTGTTTGGCTCTGGTTTCACCCAAGCACAAGCTTCTCAATCTGGTCCCTTTTGTTTTGGAATGCCCATTAGTGGGATTCCTTCGTTTTCCTTTTCCACTGCTGCAACTGCGTCTGCACCCATGTCTTCCATGGCTAGTGGGTCAGCTTCTTTTCAAGGGTTCCCCTTCGGAAGTGGGCATATTCCTAGTTCGAATCCTTCCTTAGGGTCTTTTCCTTTTACTTCTCAGACTCAGAGTTTTAACCCTTGTTCTGGAGGTCAGAGTTCGACTACCTTTATAGGTTGGAACCCTGTATTTACAGCAATGGGGGCAGGGAATCAGTTTCTCGTTGGTCAACAAGGGAATGCTTCTTTCCCTTCGTCGAGTGCTTGTAAGACTTTTTCCCCTCTTTGTAATGCTTGGAACCCCTATCAGGGGGTTTCCTCTTCATTTATTACTTCGGGGGGGGAACTGGTCCGGTCTTTGGTAACTCTACGTTGGGAGGGGGTCCTTCTCCAAATGCTGGGTCTTATCGCCCAACATTTTCTACGAGTTCTTTCTGGAAACCTAGTGCCTCATCAAATCTAGGTTACTCTTTTCAGAATGTTGGGAATTCATCCCACCAAGGATGGAATCCTCAGGCTCCTCCTCGTTTACCTTTTATGGAAACGTTGACCTTGCCAGACTTGTCAAAATTAACGAATGATCCGATCTGATATAGTCCAGGTGGCCTCCGGTTCCTACCAAACTACCTTCATACATTCCAAAGTTTGAAGGCAAGAATGGAGAGGACCCGGCTGATCATATCACCACTTTCCATTTATGGTGTTCATCTAACTCCCTGATCGAGGATTCGATTAGGTTGAGATTGTTTCAACGCACCTTGACTGGAAATGCTGCCAAGTGGTACATTGAGTTAGCTGGGGGCAGTTTTGCTACTTTTGGAGATCTGGCTACTATATTTCTAAATCATTTCCAGTTGCCTGTTCGTTATGATGCTGGGACTGAACTCCTAGCTAATTTTAAGCAGGACGATGCAACCCACATTTCTGATCATATTCAGGAATGGCGGAGAAGGAAGAGGCTTATTAAAGCTTATATTCCGGGAGAATTCCTTTTGGAATGGTTTTTGAAATCCCTGCAGTCAAATATTTCTAAGGATGTATCCCTCTCAGGGGTATTTTCTGAGGAGCGGGCTATTTTTAGGGCCCAACAGCTTGAATTGATATATTCTCAGTCTGGTATCCTTCATAAATATTTGCCCAATGCTCCTCGCTCCAAATTAGACATATCCAAGACTAAACCTGGTCCTCATGGTGATGGACTTATTGGGTCGATCAATAGTGGTGCAGCTAACCTGCTTAGTCAATTGTAGCAGTTGTCTATACAATCTGCTCCTTCTGGTCAGGCTGTGCCTGCTGAGTCATCGCCTTCTCAATCTTTGTCGGTAAATGCCGTTCAGACTTCTAACCCTAAAGAAAATCAACAATCCGAAGGGAAGAATAAGGGACGGAACAATAATGAGAAAAATGGCAAGAATGGGAAGGGTAATGCAAATAAATCCAACGAGCATGTTGGTGAGGGTCCAAAGGATAAAAAGAAAGTGAAGTTTCCATGCAAGTTATGTGCTGGAGGCCATCTTACTCACCTTTGCCCTAAAATTCAGGATGCACAACGCTTGTTAGCTCAACAGGGTTCTTCTAGTTCCCAGGATGTGTTGACAAACCCTTTTCCCCAAGGGCAACAGCTAGTTGTTGGCGCAAATCAAAATATTGGGGCTTCCTGTGGGGGCACCCAGGAAGGGGAAAATCCGTCAAACATATACATGATGAGTGCTCACATGGATATCACCACGAGATCCCGTGATTATAGAGAAGATGAGTCTTCGAAAGCTAAGGGTGCCCCCGATGGTACTGAGCCGCTTCATATTACGAGGCCTACTGTTGAGCCTATACCTCGGATGCCAAAAACATCTACTAAGCGTACGACTATTAATCCAAATGCCTGGGCTGCCCAAAAATACTCTATTGTGGAAGATCTGGCGCAGAGTCCTTGTGCCATGTCGGCTCTTGAGGTGCTCTAGTCTTGTCCAGCTCAGCGCAGTGCTCTGCTCACTGCTATTAGGGCTGTTGATCCAAAAAAATATCTTGTGATTACATTCGATATGTCTAATTTTAAAAAGAGACTCCCCCATCATATGGATTTTCATATCAAATCGTCGTTTCGAAAATTCAATATCTTTCGAATGGTCGTTGATGAGGGTGCTTCCACATGTGTGATGTCTCTCGCATGTTGGAAGGGAATTGGATCTCCCGCAGCTGTTCCATCTGCTACTCTTCTGACTGCGTTTGATGGTCATTCTCACAGACCGCATGGTATTGTCCCAGCTTTGCCCATCTGTGTTGGGGGCAAAACTGTAAATATAGAGGTTGAGATAGTTGATGCAAGCTTGGACTACAACCTTCTGTTGGGGCGAAACTGGATTTATGAGATGGATGCCATTGCATCCTCATTATTTCGGATTATTTGTTTCCCTCACGAAGGGAGGATTGTTATAGTGGATCAACTGGACTATTCTCCTGTAGACCCGAATGCATCTACTGACTCAACTATTCTAAAGTTGGATAATGCCAAGCCGCCTGTTGAGAATTTAGGGGTTGGAATGTATTCTTCTTTGATGGGTACTTTTGATATTCCACCTCCTATAGTTCATATAAATGAAATTTCATCCTCCAAGGCTCCTATTCGAAGAGAGTTCTTCAGAACTCATTATTTTTCAGGTCCTTGGACCTTGCCTTCCCCTACCTCCACATTAGCGGAAGGTCAAGTGGGTGGAATGGCATTTCTGATGTCTGCAGCTGAGATTGCTTATCAATCTATTGTTGACTCTGCAGAGTCCATTCCAGCTCCTCTTTCTCCGGCAGAGTTGGATGGCGATGTGGCTCTGGCTTGGAAACTTAGTTCTTCTTCCGCCGAGGATTGCCTTGATACCACTCTTCCATCTGAAGAGGCCATCCTGGAAGCTATGACTGGTATAGATAGACCGTGGGATGATTTACATCATCAGTCTTACGTTTTACCTAATTTGAGCGAAGTTGAGTCAAGTTTTCCAAGTCCTTTGTCTCCTGGTCCTGTTCACCCAGTCCTGAACCCTTTAGCACCAACATAGGTATATGCTAAAGGGAACATGGCTGTGATTTCTCCAACTATCCTAGTGAACATTTCTAGGGATCCCAATGTTATAGAGAACGTCTTCATCGGAGTTGAATGTTCCCCTAAAGAGATTCAAACTTATACCGATCTCTTTAAAGAGTTTAGGGATGTGTTCACTTGGTCTTATGAGGAAATGCTTGGTATAGATCCATCTATTGTCCAGCATGAGATCAAGACTTACGAAAATGCTAAGCCTGTGAGGCAAAAGCTTCGTCTGATCAATCCTAGGAAGGATGCAGCTATCAAAGCTGAGGTTGGAGAAGCTGCTAAAGGCAGGATTTATTTTCCCTGTTCCTTTTATAGAGTGAGTTTCGAATCCTATTCTCGTGGATAAAAAACAAGGAACAGTTCAAGTTTGCATTGATTTCAGAGACCTTAATAAAGCATGTCCGAAAGATAATTACCCCACACCATTTATAGATCAGATTATCGATGACTGTGCCGGTAACGAAATTTTCTCCTTCATGGACGGTTTCTCCAGATATAATCAGATTACTATCCGTCCTGAAGATTAGCATAGGAATGCCTTTATTTGTCCCTGGGGTACTTTTGCTTACAAGAAGATTCCTTTTGGTCTTAAAAATGCTGGGGCTATGTTTCAGCGGGCCATGTCATATGCCTTCCATGACATCAAACATATTATCGAGGCATATTTGGATGATTTAGCTGCTCGTTCTCAAAAGAGAATTGATCATCCTGCTCACCTCTGTCAAGTATTTGAACGATGTCATTTCTACAAGATTAGGTTGAATCTGAACAAGTGTGTTTTTGCGGTTACATCCGGTTGGTTATTGGGATTCATTGTGTCTTCGGAAGGGATTAGGGTAGATCCCTTCAAGGTTGAGGCAATACTTCGGTTTCCTCCCCTGTCATCTATTTGTCAACTTCATAGTCTACAAGGAAAAGCTAATTTTCTTCGGAGTTTTATCATAAATTATGCTGAAGTTACCAAAGGATTTATGAGATTTTTGAAGAAGGGAGTTCCATTCTTTTGGGATTACTTCGCTCAGTGCTCATTCGATGCTTTGAAAAAATCATTGACCTCTGCTCCTATATTGAGTCCACCTAATTATAGCAGGGATTTACTTTTGTATCTTGCAGCAGTAGAATCCACCATTGGTATGGTTCTGGTTTAGGAGGACGATGCTCTGGCAGAGCATGTTATATACTATCTTAGTCGAGGCTTGGTAGGACCTGAATTATAGTATACTCCAATAGAAAAGCTAGCTTTAACAGCTTTTCATGCTGTATAGTGACTCAAACATTATATTCTTCTACGAAAAACTTATGTTTTGGCAGCCGCCAATCCATTTCAGTTTGTTCTCAGTAGGCAAGTGATTGGGGGAAAATACAATAGATGAATTGTGATTTTGCAGGAATTTTATCTTGAATTTATGTCTGCCAAGTCCAAGAAATCATTGGTTTTCGCAAAATTAATCTCTGAGTTGCCCTGTGGAGAAGAGATAGTCTATGACGAATCCTTCCCGGATGAACACTTATTTCTCATCTCTCCACAAGATCCTTGGTATGGAGATATCATTGTGTATCTTCAGACTGCGAAGTTTCCCTCTACTTTTTCGAAAGATGAGCGCCATAAGTTGCGTCACTTGGCTAAAAATTACTTGATTATTGGTGATGCTTTATACCGTCAAGGGGTTGATTCAATCTTGAGACATTTCTTAACTCTCGAAGAAGCTGAGGTTGTGCTGAATGATTGCCACAGTGGAGCTTGTGGTGGTCATTTATCTGGACTTGCTACAGCCCAAAATTTTTTGCGTGCTGGATACTTTTGGCCTTCGATTTTCAAATATTGTATGGAGTCAGTCAAAAAGTGTCATCCGTGTCAAGTCTATACTCGAAAAATGTGCGCTCATCCAGCTTCGCTTTTTCCGGTCATTATTGTCGATCCCTTTACAAAGTGGGCTATTGATTATACTACTTGTAACCTGCCCTCAGCTAAAGGTCACAATTACATTATTGTAGCAATAGACTACTTTACGAAGTGGGTCGAGGCTATGCCTACTTTTGGGAATGATGGTGAGACAGCAGCTTTTTTTCTTTTCAACCAGGTTATTGCTCATTTTGGTATTCCTAGAGAGATTTTCACTGATCATGGTAGTCATTTTCAGAATAGCATGATGGCTAAGTTGGCTCTAAAATTAGGTTTCCAGCAGGAGCATTTATCTCCATATTATCCTCAGGACAATGGGCAAGTGGAAGCCATGAACAAATCCTTGAATACTATTCTTCAAAGGAAAATTAATAAAGCTCGATCCAACTGGAATATCATGCTGTATCCTGCAATTTGGGCATATAGGACGTTAGTAAAAACTGCAACTGGCTTTACTCCATTTCAACTAGTTTATGGGCTTGAATCCATATTTCCCATTGAATGTGAGATTCCTTCTCTTAAGTTAGCTGTTGAGATTCTTCCTGACACTTATAGTCTTGAAGAACATCTCCTTCATCTGGAACATCTTGATGAGCAGCATCGAGATGCCGCCATGATGAATGAGGCGCATAAGAAACGAGTCAAAGTTTAGTACGATAAGGTGGTGAAACCTAGGATTTTCTCGGAAGGCGACCTCGTTTTGGTCTATGCCCAGGAGAAGGATGCCCTGGGCGTAGGAAATTTTAAGTCTATGTGGTATGGCCCCTTCATTGTTAAAAAATTCCTTAAAAAAGGAGCATATAACTTGGTTGGTTTTGAAGGAAATGAGTTGCCGGAGCCCAGAAATGGGCTCTATTTGAAAAATTATTATGCCTAGGCTTTGGCCTAGCATTTTTCTTTTGTATATAGTAGTTTTTTATTTTGTACACTTCTAGTTCTTAGGTCTTTGATGTGATGGTGATGTTTTTGATCTACTTTGGCAGGTTGTGTCGAATGATATGAATCATTATGGTTTCGCCGATGGTGCTAGTAGACACACCCGTAACTTGGCTTCCATGGCTTGGGTGCTTCATCATCCATCCGGTCAGCTGTTAGTATCAAGAGGAGTCTGCATTGGTCCTGCTTCCAATAATATAGCAGAGTACACTGCAGTTATTTATCTACTCTCAGAGGAAATATCTTTGGGTGTTGATTCGTTGGTAGTTTTCTTGGACTCCCAGCTGGTGGTGTCGCAGTTGAACAATACTTATCGGGTTCGAGATCCATTTTTACTTCAGTTGTTTTTGAGGGTACATTTGTTACAAATATCATTTCAATTTTTAACATTCATTCATATTCCTCGAGCAAACAATTGGATGGCAGAATCATTAGCTAATCAAGTAATTGATTGGCATATTAATCATTCCATACATTAAAATTTAATCATCAAAAACATCATGCATTTTTATACATTTGTCACATCACATCATAAATCATTGTATATATATCATCAGAATGTTCAAAAAACTATACAAAATTTGGATCCATAAATCATACAAAATTAGGGCTTATGCCCGATCATTCAGTATCAAAAAATATACAGTCATCCGGTAATTATATCTATCTACTCCTGTGGTCCCTGCCCAAAATTCGTGTTCCTATAGAACACGATCGCAGTAGCGACTCGGCGGAATAATCGTACCCAGTCATGTGGTACTCCTACTACCCGTCTCTGGATGGCCTCAGGTAGATCTTCCACTGCAGCCATAGGCACTTGGCAAGTTAAACCCTCCAATTTCCTCTGTACAGCATGGAGGGTCCTATCTGGGTCTACAGTATCTGCCTTGCCTCTGAGACGCTTATGCCATGGGTAGCCCTCAGGATGGACTAGTCCAATATCTGCATCATGATCATCATAATATTGTAAGTCATTTTGAATCTAATAAAAAACATGTTTTGTTTTCACATTTTTTCATATATATTGAAAAAATCCAAAAAAATCATATAATTAAAAAATTGCAATCTTACCGATTGTGCCCCATGCCACGCCAGGTGGAAGGATGAGGTCCGGATCACCGTGGAAATCCATCCCGGCATAGGGGTAGTACTCCACGACGATGACTTGTTCTCCCCACCATTGGAAGAACTCTTCGTCCCAGGTGGTTCGGGGAACTTCACTTCCCCCCAGTCTCTTCATCAGATCTGCCCATCGGGTAATTCTTGGGTCTCTTGGGTTGTTGATAGAAGAGATCACTTTGGGTCGAAGCCTGGGAATCTTCTCAAAGAAGAATGTCATCAAGATGGTTCCATATCCGAAATGTTTTGTTTTTTCTTTCCGGATGGAAGTCAGTTGTTGCTTCATGTTCATTAGTAGAGTTGTACACCAATCATACTGATGAGATAAGCATTCCACAGCTATGCTCATCTGAGTACTGGATGCCTGATGCAAGGAAGAAGATCCTGCTACCCTGCCAATGGTGAATAGGAGAATTTTCATGTGTAGATCTCTCAAATATTTTATAGCAATCTGAGTCCCTACTTTCTTGGACCCCTCTACACAATAGACGTGGACATAGTCATCCACAGTAAGCCCTCCCAAAGGCTTGCTGTGCAAATCTATTGGGTCTCCCCTCCGTGAGAGTCTAGTAATGAAGTAGATGTCTTCTACCTCTATGTATATGGGAATTTGATCTATCATGAAGAAATCTTCCTCCGGTTCCCAATAATTTACTACCATTTCAAGTAACCGGACATTACTCTTCATATTTGGCATTTTGAAAAATTTAAGCAATCCACAATTTCGGAGGATATTGAGCGATAATTGATCTTGCATTACTTCATTATTGATTGCACTATGCTCACGTTCCCTCCAGGTGATAGTCATCCTGAAAAAATTCATTCATTTGTCCATTAGAAACACTTTTTTACATTTCGGGTTGCGCATACGCGACTTACCCTGTACACAGTCGTGTATATACGCGGCTTGGTCCATACAAACCCGCATATGCGCAGAGCCCTAAATTAAAACAAATATTTCTATGGTGAAATTTCTAAATTTTAATTCTATTAATGGACAAAATTGATAATAATTATGGATTAAGAGCTTACCTGACTGATTCGGCGAAGTTTGATCACTGATTTCTCCTGTTTTGACGAAAGAGGCTTTTTCTCCAGAGCTCTTTTTCCCAAATCAGCAAGTAACAATGAACCAAATGTGAGGTAACATGTGTATTTATGCCCAGAATTTGAAAATTTTTGCAAAAATTTGTTATGCTTATTTTTTCAATCTATCTTAAGTTGCATAACCTGGATGCTTCGAAGTGCCCAGATTGGTATATTTTCAGGTACATTTTGATGAAGTTGAGATTTTTCCAGTTTTCGATCCATGACTGCTGACTTGTCATGGCACGTATATGATCTTCACTGGCATATAGGTTAGGGAATCCACTTTTCCGTTGCATTTTGCATACTAGCCTCCATTCTGATCACTTGCCATAGGGTCGATCCCATCAAGTCATGAGTATTTCACCCATTTCACTTGCCGATTTTTAATCATGACTTGGTGGTAGAGCCTTCCTTTACATGGGCTTCCTAGTTAGTTCCTCGCTATCACTTTTTTCCCATGCTACGTTTCCTGTAGGCTCGGGAGTCCTCTTTAGTCCCGCCATGACTTACGTGTTGAAGCTTCATTCTTCTTCTTCTTCACTATCATTTTTTCTGGATATTACCCTAGAGGCTCCCTGGTGTCGTTGAGTTGTATTACTGCATTGCATATTGGCTACTTGTTTATCCTAGCCTTTAGCTGACTTCATTTTGACTCGATGTTTAAGCCATATTTTGACCTTGACTGTCTGTACAAGTTAACCATTGCATGCACTTAGCTATCATGACTTGACACCCTTTTTACCCATGGATGGAACAATCCTTTGAGTATCGCTTACCAGTTTCTGCCACCTTGCATTGAGCATAGGATCGTTCCTATCCCAGGAACTAGTGCATATGTTTCTTGATACTCGTTCTATCCATTGTACCATAGCATTATTTTATTATTTTTTAGGCTTATTATATGAAAAAGACAAAAAAATCAAATATAACAAAAAGAACGGGAACGGGATGTTACTTCGTAATTTGATGGCAGTAGAGTATCAGTTTGTCACCCTTGAACAAAGCACATACACTTATATATTTCCTTTATTTGGGATGGTTTTATTTTTGACCTAGGTTCAACTTTTTCCTTGTTTCACTGGTCAGTCCTCCCCCGATTGGTTATCTCTTCCAATCATATGGAGAGTTTGTTTTTGCCTCCTACATAATAGACTTATACAATATCATTTTTACTGCCATGGTCATCACGAGTCGTGCTTTTGTTCAAGGGAAGTCTAACCAGAGTCGGCCATTCTGCGATGTCTCTTGACTCATTGTTCAGTCGGCCTTCCCGGTCTTGTCAGTATCTTGTTCTATCACATCAGATGTTTGGTCTTCTTCTCGTGATGGTTTGAGAAGGTCTCCATTGACTTCTTGCTGGCGGGTTTGTCTCTCATCAACTATGACATATTTCTCTGAGAGTAAACCTAGAGCCGCACCCTGGCCCTATTTCCATCATTGATAGGTGACCTTGTGCTTAGCATTTGATCATCATTATGGGTCTTTGACGGAGTGGTTTTCCTTGTGTTCGACGTCAGCATACATTATCACACTTGGGATTCGTGCAGTACCTTGATTTCCATTTGACCCTATCGATGGATATCTCGCCTTTGTGTCAGCTTTCATTATTGGTTGGTTTAGAGGGTTTCTTTCGTGCCTTAGATTTATCTTGTGCATGTAGGAAACATACTTCAGTTGGGTTCCGTCACTCTGCTTCATCCGATTCCTTCCAAATCTTGGCCTGCAGGTTACACTCGCGCTGGACTGATGTGGGATGCCTTAATGCCTTCCTTCTAGTAGATATTTTCCCATCGACTCCGACTCATTGCTCTGGGAATAAGGTCTAGATTCTTTTGTCAGTACCTTAGGGTTTGCAGTCATCAGTGGCAGACTCTTCGCTATCAACAATGGGGATTCATCATTTCCTCCTGATTGGTAGATTCTTCCAAGTGTTCGACTTCAACTCATTTATTCGCACTTGTTATATTGTACTGGGGCACCTTGACACTCATTTTCATTATTGGTGTGTTGTCTCGCATTGGTTAATGGTATACATTATTGACTAGTAATCCAATGATTTCTCACATGGTCGACTTCAGCTCATTTATTCTCATTGTGTAGAATTGTGCCATTGAGATCAGTGAATACCTCGGGTTGCATCAGCATCTTTCGGTTCACTTTTGACAGTCTATTCAGTTTATGCCAGTGATGTCGTCCACCCTTATATGTTGCAGTATCAGTATAGCAGCATCCTATATGTTGGCTCCCGAGTTGCGTGATTGTACCATGTGTTCCACCCCTTATGATTTGGTACCTGGAGATTCAGTTACTTTTGTGATCAGACGTCCATTTTCAGTACTATTGATCAGTTTGATATATGTGATACTTGGACATTGATTCCGACTTGTACTTCCAGGCCGTGCTCAATTGATTCATTGTGTACTTTCATTTCAACTATACTTGTATACATTCTGGATCTATTTTGTACTTTCTATATGGATACATTTTTTACTGAGCATGGGTATGCCTACCTCAGACATGAGCTAACTCTCTGTTTTCTTTCATTGGTTTTTGGCAGGCCGAAATCTGGTGAAGTCCTCTCTTGTCCTCGCAAAGTTATTTCTATGCACATAATACATTTCGACCATCATGTACCCCTTCTGACCTCATATATTAGGGGGCATCTGTTATAGCATCATTTTTCACCCTCATGTGATTCATGATTGTCTCTTTGGCCTTGGGCACCCATTCCAATAGACTTGAATAAAGTTCATAAAAAACAGTGTTTAGAATCCCATACATGGGTATGCCCAAACTTTTCCGCATGTATACGCGAGTCCAGAGATACGTTTCCGCGTATGCCATTAAAATCATTAAAAAATATATAAAAATCCCTATTTTCAAGGCTGGGTTGATGGTTATTCCCGTAATTCAACCACCCCAGCCCATGGCCAACTGATTCCAATAGATTGAAACTACTTTAAGGGAGTATAAAATCCCCTCATGTGCATGGCCTAAGGGAGAGAGAAAATTATAGACATTATACTCTATTGGAGCCCAATTCAAGTCTGATTTCCTGTGCCTCCTGCACTTCCCAGATTTTGACAGGAAACTCTTGTTTCCTGGAGATGTTCATCATCTTATATGTCATCTCGTGTGCACAAGTCTTGAAAGTATCCTAGCGAGGCAAGGGCGGGACGGATCCAGAAGACAATCTGTTCGAAGATCGTGGAAGGATTCAGGTGATCTCTCCACCTTTATAATATTGTACATGTTGTTCATAATGAAGAAGAACCATCTTGTTCCCGAATTCACGTGTTAATATCTGCTTGCATATGTGAAAAGATTATTAATTAAGCATTTATTATTGTTTATATGATGTTTCACATGGATTACACTAACATTTAAGAAATATATATGATGTAAAACTAGATTTCTGTGTGTGTCTCTTCTTGATTTCCAAGTTGAAGAGGAAGAAGGGTTGCTGGGGGTTTGGACTCTGCGGGATCTACATCAAACGTAGGATCCACGAGTGAGTTATGCAATATATAATATCTGGTTTTTAGTGTACAAGTGTGGTTGTGTGAGTCCTTCTTGAATATCATGCCCTGATCTATGGAGCTTTTTGACCCAACGACCTCTAGGGAGTTATTTCCCGAAAAAATGATGCAATCGTCTCGGGCTACCCTCAAGCAGCCCACCTCGGCTTGTCAGCAGCCTCCTCACCCTCCGTATCCTTCTCCTAGCCCTTCAATTCAGCCTTCTGGACCTCCTCCTTTTGGCCCTTTAGCTACTACTCATGAGCCTCCTTACCCCCCTGGAACAGTTCCTCCATGCCTTAACCATTTAGGAGCCATCTCACCTAGCCATTACCCCTCTGGTCAGATACCATTCCTAGCTCCCCCACCAAGAGTCTAAACGGCACCTGTCATGGCCACCCTCTCTCTTCCTAACTTGACCCTTGGGATTCCATTCTGGTACCTTGATCCTCCAACCGCTACCCCTCCAGGTCAACCTAAATCTTATCTTGCTTTGAACGTAGTTCAACTAGTCCCCCTGACTTCTCTCGTTGTCACAGTGCCTCAGCCACCTCAATAGGAACCACCTCTTGTTGCGACCGCTTCGGGTAAGAAAGGTAAAGCTCGCAAAAGGGCCTCAAAGGACAAGGCTGCCCCGACTAACCCTGCACCTCATCTACCTCCAAATTCCTATGCTTTGTGTGATTTCATCGGTCACATCACCCATATTTGTCCCGAGTTGCCCCGCATCAATCCCATGGTTAAAGTCGCGTTCCCTAAGTCTATGGTCCCTAAAACCTCTGTGTCTTCATCAACTGCAGCCAAGAACACCAAGACTATTCACACCAACCAACCTTGTGCTTTGTGTGATATCCATGGCCATTACTCTCATAATTTTTCCCACCTTACACATTACCTTGCCTCTTTAGAGGTAGTTTGGGAGTACGAGATTGAGCAGAACCAATCCGCCTCTCTTGTACTTGCACAATATGTTGTAGGCTAGACTGAGGATTTACTTAATCCTATTAATATTCCCCCTCCTGATGTCGAGATGATGGAGCATGCGGCCACCATCCTCTACCTATCATCATCCATGAGACCCTCGGCGGAAGCTCCCTCTAAATCTTCTCCTGTTGTTTAGCTTGACCTCCCTTCAGCGATCACCTTGGGTTTAACATCAGTAGATCCTTTATCTTCTTGTTCTTACGTCATCCCCCATGATGATGTGCATGTGAGACTTTCTTCTCATGATGATGAGTCAAGTAGCTTCACTGCGTCACGTGGTCTCCCTTCCTCCAGTCATTCCGCCTCATTTTATGATAATGGCATCATGGAAGCCATGTCCACCCCTCACTTCATCTTTCTTGCCCATAAACGGGATGCCATCATCCATAACTTTGGTGACTTATGCAGCCTGAGCTCAAGCTACGCCTCCAGTAGCTCCCACACTCCCCCTCACCGGCGGCATGTGAGTAGTAGACATCCTACCCAGATCACTCCCTTCTGTGGAGTGCATTAAATTTCTACTTTGCGCTCAGGTTTCCAACATTTTTCTTCATCCTCCCATTTATTGTCTTGCGGCACCTTTCATATGGACCCCCCATCCACACCTTATATTGGTTTTTCCGATGGCACAAGTCACTACTCCCGGAATCTAGCCTCAGCAGGTTGGGCCATTTTTACCCCCTTGCATTCGCTTGTTCTCTCGAACGGTGTATGTATTGGTACTGCTACCAATAATAAGGCTGAATATGATGCAGTGCGGGGTTTATTAGCTTATGGCCTTTCACATCACATCCTCCACCTTCATGTTCATTTAGATTTCCTACTTCTTGTCATGCAATTGAATGGTCTCTATCGTGTGCATAATCCTATCCTTTTCAGAAGATATTTACGAGTGAAGCTTTTGATGCGTGAATTTGAAATCATTACTTTTATTTATATACCTAGAGCACAAAATCACTATGTAGATAACATATCAAACCATATTCTATATTGGAATTTAGCACATGCATTTAACACAAGACAATAACATAAAAATGTCAAAACGATGCATATCCATAATATGTCGTATAAAATGTTTTAGAGTCCACCAACTCTGATACATATGACATGCCCATAGCATGTTACAAAAAATAAAAACTAGGGGCACCACCTACCCCTACACACTAATCACTATCTAAAGGATCTCGATCCAATGGCTCTGCTCCCACAGCTCATAGATCACGCATACCCTGTCCGACCATCGCCATGTGCCGCATGACCCCTCGCCACTCAGAGGGTAGACCAATACATGGCTCTATGTACTGGTCATCTAAGTCTTGCCAGTTGCGTTATGAAACACCAGTCAGAAGCCTCTCACATCTATGATGGATATCCTCTAGGAAGGTGTTGCATCCTCATTTTGCTGCACCCTCGATCCACTAGATCCTGCGGCCCCCGATACTGCAGGTTCTACCCGACCGGTTTTATTGGTGTTGTATCTGCATACCAAAAGTAAAAGAATAAGTACCACATACAAAATTCTAGAACTTTACATGCACATAAAATATTAGCAATTTTTCACTTACCATCGGGTCCCCATATTCGACCAGGCGGCAGTGGCAGATCTGGGTCCCCACAATAACTCATCCCACTATAGGGATAGTCGTCTATATATAGCGGCATTTGATCCCAATGAAAAGAGAACTCAGGACGAAACACCCGTCCAACTTCTCCACCTCTTCCTCTGCACAGTAGTTTCCCCTACCAGTGAATCCTAGGCTCTCTCGAGCCCCCATCTTGGAGCTGTATACGAGGTTGAAGTGTCAGGATCTTCTCAAAGAAGAATGAGCACAAAAATGTACCATATTCATAGTCATGGTTCACTTGCTGCTTGCATAGCAAAAACTATTGTTTCAATGAAAACATCATCATATGGGCCCACCCATAGTAGGTCCCACTTAAAACCCTCTCCACAGGCATCATTCCCCCCCCAGTGATGTGATGGAGTGCCTGGTTTCCCAAGATCCACAGCACCACTGCGGCCATAGCACAAGTCTCTAATCTCTCCAAATCCCTGATGGGTATCTGAGTCCCCTTGACTTGGAGACCTGTTGGACAATGGCACTCTACAAACTCTATGATATTACACCCACGCAATAACACTGGCTGAGTATTCCCTACCATCCCAAGTGGTGGGAGACCAGTCAGGAAATATATATCCTGGACCGTCAACTCGATCTGGTGGCCTTGCACTATAAAGACCTCATGATCCGGTCCCAATAACTGACAATCCGGGCCAATAAGGGCTCTCCATCTGTCATCAAAGGGTTCTCCACAAACTTTAGAACCCCAAACCTGGCCAAAGCACTGCAGACACCTTGATCCTCCCAGATCTTCGACCGTAATGCGCCCAGGTCTCTCTCTCTCCAGTTGATCCGTAATTATACCATACCTGCACAAAACCATCATATTTATTAGTATACAGATAGGAAAGACTGTATCTCATCATAAAAACCTAGTGCTCAGCCAAAAAATTGCACATAAAAACCCCTCCTTGACAGGTCGCACTTTTCAGGCCCAAACCTGGGTCAGGTCGCAGTTTTTTGCCCAAAACCTAATACCCAAGTCGCACTTTTTGCCCCAAAAAATGCGACTCGGCCGTGAAGAGAAGTAGGGGTCTGCTCCTGAGCCCCAGGGACCTAATATGAACTTTCAATCCACTGAAAATAAAGAGTAGGGTTAGGCCTCTTACCTGCAATTGATGGATCTCGATTCCAACGGTCGATTTTCTAGCTACGATCGTTGCAAGATTTAGGGCTTTCTCTCCTCTCTACATTCACCATAGGTCCACATGCAAATGAATGAATTTGGAGGGAAAATACCTTATTAAAAGAAAAAACCCTGATTTTTCTTTCGCCTGCTGCAACCAAACCATAGCTCAATTTTCCAAACCATCTATACCGTTGGAAAGCTCTCACCGAGCCCTCAAATGGGTATCTGTTAGTTTTTCGTGATTTGATACTTCACCAGAACACTTTTTTTTCACGAAGGGTCACTTCACCACTCCTCAAAATCGAAGTTCTTCACCTGCAACACTCGTACTTGGGGGCACGCCTTTGCCTTCATACTTGTCCATGGTTGTGTCGACCTTTGTCATGAGTAACCATGACGTACTCATGTTTTTATGGTCCCCATTGGACCTTTTCTCTATGTGGTAGAAACATTGAGTCGCCCTTATTTAGAGAATCTGAGTTGAGTCATCATTACATTCATGGAGTCTATCGCAAGTCCCTTTGTATCTCGCATAGTCCTCCATTCTTCATTGCTTGGTACCTCTCTCGTGTTCCACATCCTGGCCTTTGGTCCCACTATCCCTTATGATATTGTGTCAGTCGCTGCCAGGTCATCCATGCCCTTTATGCTCTAACAAGGAAAGTCGTCCGTCTGCTACTCAGTAACCCTCATTTTTCATCATCACCCCTGGTGTCTGTCTGTCAGTCGCTCTACTATTTTCTCTCGTGCTTTAGTTGAGGACCTCTTATTGCCTCACCTATGGTGGAACTCCTTCTATCGACATCAGATCATTTATTATAGAAGATAGGTCTAGAGGGTGGTGTACTTTGGCTCCAGCTCCCACTCTTGTTCAGTGCCTCGGATCAAGCAAAGCAACTCCTTCTATCCCTTTGACTTGATTTTTTCTCAGCTCTAACTCCTTTTTAGCATGATTTAGATCCGTATACTTGATGGTTTAGTGATGCAGTAGATTGGATCGGTGATTCTCGGGTGTGTGTGAGATGTTTCAACCCTCATGAGGGGGTGGCCCTACAGATAGCCCCCCACAAAACCGGATGACTTCACACTTCAGCCTTCGATGCAGCTCCATAGATTTGATGATGTCAACCTTATCCGCTTGCAGCACCTTCTTAATTTCATGTATGAGTCAGATTCTCAGAGCCCTTTCCTGTTTACAGGGGCATTTGGGTTGTATTTGTATCTCATGTACTCAAGTATTATTGTATAGGTCCTGGCTGTTATCCCAGGAAAAATATGTATGTGGGATTCATTATCATGTTATTTATCTAGCTCATGTTTATTCCAGCATATATTATAGTGGCCAGTCCCGTGGTTTTTCAGACACCTTATTTTTTGTACTATTGCCTCGGCACACATAGGTATGCCTCCCCCGCTGCCTATAGCAAGTACTCCCTTATAAAAGAGACTTGTCGCACCTGTAAGTCTCGCCTCCTCAGCGTCTAGTCCTTTCAGCACTTTGGTCTACATTATACTTCTCTCTCCTTGACTTCCCCTTCGGTGTCTAGTGATTGAGTTCTTACAACATACTTCGGTCATACGATTAGCTCATAACGCTCGCACGCTAGGGGGAAATCTATTACACCATTTGTTGGTCATCTAACCTATTATCATTAGATGGATCCAAGTACACCATGTAATACCAAGTTTACCCTAAGTAAAATTTCTTTCACTATAAAAATAACTTAGTAAACCACCTTTATTAAGTTGTTCATGGTCTAAACAGGAAACCCCATGAGGAAATATTAAACAAATCTACATTTGTTTGATTTTACTCGAGGAATAATTAATTAAAGAACACTTTGATTAATATTCCTGGTTATATTTAGCCCAAAACAAGGAAATTAATTAGATAAATCATTATTTATCTTATTATTTCCTAAAGAATAGTTATTTAAATCTTATTTAAATAATATTCTTTGTTAAATATGACTAAATCACCCATAAATAATTAAATAAATCATTATTTATTTGATTATTACTCAACCACATCCTTAAAATGATAAATAAATCATTTATTTATTTATTATTTACAAATAAAGGGATTTAACCCAAGTCAAATTCCTTTTCCCTCCAACAAATATAATAAAATATTCCATAAAAATTGTATCTTGATTTGGTTAATAATATTTTTATTATGCACCAATATCTAGACTAACTCAATATTTTGTTATAAATAGAAGGGTTTTTCCATTCATTTGTCACCTTTTGTTGCCTAAAGATCACTCTGGATCTATACTTTTGGTCTGACTATTGATCCACCATCATAGTCATATTTTGCTACCATTTTTTGTCTGGGTTTTCTACACCATCAAGAGAGAGAAATTTTAGATCTGAAGCACTGAGGACTTACAAGAACCCATCCCATTGAGGAGAACTAGGAACACCCTCCTCTGTTTTCCTCCCAGGGGCCCCTAATACAAAATTCATTCGACATATTCTTGTCTTTTCTGTTGGATGCATGGATTAAATCTTGTTTTTCTACTATTTAATGTCTTCTAATGCATAGATCTAGATTTTTGCAGCATTTATCTTGATCACCTAACTGCAGATCTAAAGATATTGACAACCATCTTTTTTGTTAGGGCTATTGTTATGCACAGCTAAAGTGGTATTTTTTCATACGCTTAGAATTAAGATTCATACTAACAGGAATTAAAAAATATTTACATTAAAATTCCTCTCCTACATGCTATACAAGACATTCCTATCTATGCCAAAAAAATTAAAGAACTGTGCGGAAAAAAACAGGTGAGGAAATCAAAGACTATACCAACTGTTCCTGTAGTGGGAGCATTATCAGACTTAATCTTGGGTAAAGAAACACCAATAAAATACAAGGATCCAGGAAACCCCATAGTCATACTACAGATATGTGGCCACTCCTTTTCAAACACATAAGTTGATTTGGGGACGGCAATTAACATCTTAACTACATAAACCTGTGAGAAATTAGGGATAACAAACTTGGAACCCACATCTACCTTAACAGAACTTGCTAACAGATATGTTATCAAACCAAAAGGTATATTACAGGACATCCTGGTTTCTGTGGACTCATGGGAGTACCCGACAGACTTTTTAGTCATTAACCCAAAAAGTAGGTTAGATGGACATCCCCCGATACACTACAAGGAAAATACCCTCTAGCAAATGATTTTGAGGAACCTCTTATAAAAATACCCCAGACATCTGTTTCTAGTGGAGGTTACTAGAGGAGGTTGGTGGGTGGAGTATTTTGTGGATTTTTTTCATCCGGTGTGCTTATCAACCTAAACCACACCAGTGCATTGAATAAGAGAAAGCACCGGTGCGCACAAAAAATTGGCACACCAGACACCGTGTGCTCCGTACAGACCCGCATGGAGCATCTTATTATTGTAGTGCACTAGTGCTTTACAAAGATTCTGCACCGGTGCATCCTAAAACCCCGCGCCAAAACATAAACTACTCGGTGCAATCCTAAGAAACTGCACCAGTGCGCCTTTAAAACCCTGTACACAGGAACAGGTTTAAATAAAAATAATTTACGAAAAAAAATCGAATTTTTCACTTTTCTTAGTGCTCCAGAGCTCTCAAGCACCGGTGCAATTTATCCTTGTCTAAACCGCCCTGACATCGGTGCTCCCATTGCACCCATTTCATGCACTTCTATTGTGCATTTCCCACCCATCTCGAGCTTGAATATTGCAAAATGGTGGGAAATTTTTCTTTTACAAATTCTACAACCAATATTCCTCCTTGGCGGTCAAATGTACAAGTATGTTTCTTGTTTTTCCATAATTAAGCATTTTAGAGAATTAGAATTTCAAATTACCTTAAAATTAACCATTTAAAATAATAATAAAAAATTGTCGCATGGTGCACTCGAGCCGTTTGACTCACACCGGTTCGCGGTGCTGCCTGTAAATTTACAGGGCACACCACAACCGGTGCTAAGGGTATCCGCACTGCTTCTAGGGCGGTACCGAAAGGCGTACCATTTTATTTTAAAATTTAAAAAAAAGTGCGGTGTGGTCGGTTACCCGGCCACACCGTTGACCATGTGGAATAGAGGAAATGTGTTGCGTTGACTTAAATATCCGCACCAAATTTCACATTTCGATAGGTTCAATGGTGTGGCCTACTAAATGACCGCACTGTTGACTATGGAATGATTTCAAGAGGTCGGTGCGATGACCGAAATATATGCCCCGGGGTGTAGTGTTTAGTCAACGCACTACAGTCCTGACACCATCCATAGTTAATGGTGCGCTGAAAATTTTCAGTTGCATTGTCGTCGATGCGTTGAATATTTTCTGGTGCACTGCTGCCAGTGCGTGACAAAAAAATACGCACCGGTTTCGGTGCATGCCTATTTTTTGTGGTGCACCAACTGTTTTTTTTTTCAAAAATATTATATATGTATTCCTAAATATATGTCTCATTTAATAAAAAAATTGTATTGAATATGTCAATCATTTAGAGACGTGAAAGGAGAGAAGAGGGGGAACAACAACAACAACATGTGGACCAGTATAACATGGTTCGCCTGTGGGAGGCATGAGAGAGGGAGAGAGATGCGTACTGTCGCCCTATTGCAGTAGCTACTCAGGGGCTCCTAAGCCAGGTAGGCCTCCTCAAGTTCTATGAGGAGGCTACTTCCCTAAAGGACCATGTTGTGTTTTTGAGACATCTTATCCGCAGGTGGAATGCCCACTGACAGGCTTTCCGAGTTGGTCCTAACCCATGGTACGTGACCATTGAGGAGGACATATATTTCATTACAGGGCTATCAAGGAGAGGGGTGGATTTTCCATTGCTCCCAGACGTTCCAATTGGATATGAAACATGGAGTTAGTTGGTGTACTCCCAGAGATACATCAGCACAGATATATTGTCTCTTTTAGATTTTCAGGTCTCTGGAAGTCAATTACGTATTGGTGCATTTGGTAGTCAGGAGGTGACATGCCTCTCACTTCTGATTTCAATCATTTAACACAACACCAGTGACGGGCAACGCATTAGTTTCTCGCTTCTATATTATGTTGATTATTTAGTACAGGAGCCACGACTTGTTAGGTGGTCTGCCATTTTTTTGCGGCAGTTTCGTACAACCTTAGATATATTTCGTGGTCATGCATAAGGGAGGGTGAAATTCCCTTTTTATTTAGGGATTTTTTGTTTATTTTTTGAGAGGTTTCCAGAGACGAGGCATACTTTTGTTCAACAGCCTCGTAGGCTAATGTTTGAGGCACAGATGCACATGTGGGGACAGATGATGCTCAAGAGGGGCGAGACTGTGTTTTCCGTGAGGATATCACATGATGCATTGGAGTTTCTAGGCAGTGTTGACGAGCATCCCTTCATTATGGTCCCCTTTCCTTATGCTGGTTTGGATTGGTGAGGGTGTGCCAACATCCTCTTCATATATCATGAGCTGCCTGATGATAAAGGTAATATTACTATTTTATTTAAATTCATTCTAACATGTTATTTAACTTGTTTTTATTAAATTGTGTAATGAAATTGTCTAATTATTGTTGTGTACTAGTATATATTTTGCAGAAATTGGGTATTTTGAAGGTGAGGACATGCCAACACCACCACATGATCCAAGTGTGGATCCTGATGACGATCAGGATATGCCAGATGTCGAGGATAATCAGGAGGCCAGTGCAGAGAGACCTGCTCCTGCTGGTGCGTCGATATCACCTTTTGCTAGGCGCGGTAGGCTTGACACTAGGTTCAGGATGGAGTTGGGCGACCAACTCACTATATTGATTGTTGAGGCAGGAGTCAAGCCTGCAACTATGAGAGACATACAGGTCGATGGTAGGCCATTACATATGTGGAGGGGCATGCCGCGTGGCATGTACAGTTTGATGCGGCATGTCGTAGGAGCTACGACCTTAGTTATGTAGCTGAGGAGGATCATTGCATATTATAGGTGTGTTCAAGACACAACACGTGACCGACAGTACACAAGAAGTGACACATCATCTGATGATCATTCACCTCAGACACACTAGATGAGCAGCCTCCACTAGCATCAAGTAGCAGTCATCATGGAGAGTAGGCTGGACCATCGGCCATATCTAGTCAGCACCCTGCAGCATCCAGCAGTACTCATGATCATGAGTAGGCTGCACCATCGACCATGTCGAGTCATCACGATGAGCAGCTGACAGTTGATCCTGATCATCATGAGGCACCAGTACTAGATCAACAGGTATCTGACCTTGTCGAGGCTGTACCATTGACTGAGCAGTCCTCGACTAGTACTGCTATTGATGATGTACCACGATTTGATCCATGACATTTATATTACAGTTTTATATTTTTGACATTATTCAGTTATATATATATATATATATATATATATAGTCTATGTATTTTATGTTCATGTTGCATTTGTACTTAATTTACATGTTGGTGATCATCATGATGTGTATATTGTTAGGTCATGTTAGATATGTTCAATTAACGTGCAACTTGCAGATAGATGTGTATGTGATAGCAATTATTTGACATGAGATGTATATTTGATGTTTTTGTTGTGATGATGTTATACAATGCTAATTTTGTTTTGTTAGATGATCATGATCACAATGATGTTAGTGACTTTTAATGTCTTTTTTAGTCGAATATGATGTTTGTATGATGGTTATCATGATCATGATGTTTATTAATTAATTAAATATTAAATGACCATGATATTTATTAATTATTATGTCGTGAGTATAATTGAAATTTTAATTTTAATTGCATGTAAAATTGTAAAATTGTATTTATATTTTTAATTGTAATTTTAACTGTAATTGTATGTAAAATTTTTGTAAAATTTTAATTGTAATTGTAATATTTAATTTATTGTGAAATGATTTAATTGTAATTTTAATTGTAATTGTATTTGTAATTGTAATTGTATGTAAAATATTTGTAAAATTTTAATTTTAATTGTAATATTTAATTTATTGTGAAATGATTGTAATTGTAATTTTAATTGTAATTATACATATGTAAAATTGTAATATTGTAATTCTAATTCTAATTGTATGTAAAATTATAAAATTGTAATTGTAATGGCATATATGTAAAATTGTAATTGTAATTGTATCTAAAATTCTAAAATTGTAATTGTAATTGTACATGAAATCGTAAAATTGTAATTCTAATTGTATGTAAAATATTTGTAAAATTTTAATTCTATTACTGTGAAATGATTGTAATTGTAAAGGTTTAATTGTAATTGTAATTGTATGTAAAATTCTTAAATTGTAATTGTATGTGAAATTGTAAAATTGTAATTGTAATTTTAATTGTAATTGTATGTAAAATATTTTTAAATTTTAATTGTATTAATGTGAAATGATTTTATTAAAATTTTTAAATTTTTAAATCTGTAAAATTGTCAGTAATTGTAAAGTAATAAATCTAAAATAATATGAATTTTTGTAGCATAATAAAGTTTAGAAAATAACACCCCCGATCGGGGTGTCAACAAAGGGAGGATGGCAGTAGAACAATGCCACGTGGTGGGGCTTGTCATCTGACCATCATGCATTAGTTTTATGACGTGCAGTGGTAATCATACCCGCACAAGTCACACTTAATGATCAAGATACGAGACGACCCAACTCATCAATGCAAAGCAGTGAGTGGGAAGGTACGCCGACTGCGGGGTAGGAGAATGCATAAGGTAAGTTCTCTTGGTTGCAATGCGATTTTTCAAACAGGAGCTGCAATTCGAACAGAAGCTTCGACAGAGGAATTGCAGGAAGAAAAATCACAACTTAGCAGGTGGAGGAATATTTGGTATGTACTAGTTTCCGTCACTCTATTTTTACAATGTGGTTTTCTTGTTAGCATTCCGATAATGACAGAAGAAGCTTCTACAGGGGCTACAGAGTATTTGCCATGCACTATTAGATTTTTTGTTGTTTATGGTTTGCATGTAATGGTAGAGGGGGTTGAGCTAGAAATCGAACCATGCTTCCGTAGCCCTCTTGGTCCTCTTTACCAATGCCTCAGTTATGTCAATCTGCATTGGTTAAGTCTGCATTTTTCTAATGATAATGAATGTATGTTCTGGAATTTCCTTCTTATGGTCTTGAATGGTCTGGTAGAGCTTTATATTCTTATTCAAAAGTATCCGAATGAGAATGTTATTGGGTATCAGAATATTAGGGGTAGATTTTGTTGTCGGTATTCCAGGTTCCCATGCTCTACCAATCTCTCAATATATTATATAAATGTTCCAGTCTGTAATTGAGAGTCTTGTTGTCTTCAAAGCTATTCATGTGTTTGGAATGGGAGGTCTTGTTATATTTTGTTGCAACTTCATTGGACTAGTCCTAAATTTTAGGGTACTAAGTATACATTATTTTCTCTGGGAAAAACTTTCTTATTGTTAATTCAATGGTGGATGCAAGTCGCAAATGAGAGAGCACAGTTTGTTAATTTTTGAGGGATTGGTCCGCGCAAGAAATATTTGAATGCTGAGAGTCACAATAATTATCTAGAGTCTAATATTGAATCTAATCTTTATATAATTGTTCCCTTTCGAAATATAGGGTTTCTGGCATTCACAATAATAGACAGTCTCTATCAGGGCAGAATGACAAAGAGAAAAAATGGTTATCGAAAAGACACAGGTAAAGGGGAGAAGCTACAACAAACTCAGGCAGCTAATCCAAGTAAAAGAGGTAGAAAGAGTAATAAGAAGACTCTTGAACACCTAGAAAATATGTATGGTTCAGGGAATCCAATGCACATTCAGAAAAATATTCAGGGTTGGGAGAGGCAAAGTGATGATGATAATGATATTAAAGAACAAGTGGCTAGAATGGATTTCATTTTAGACCCAGGAAACACAAGAGGCCGATTTTCATTATTTCAACAATCATTTAAGACATACTGGAAATTTAAGTGTGTATTAGCAAAGGCAGTGTTGAGTATGCAAGAAAAGGAAGCCAATTCCTCAGTGCTTTTTGAACTTCAGCAGATGAAACAAGATATGCATGAAATGGCCAAGGCTCAAATATAAGAAAATGCACATATAGTAAGGATTGAACAGGAGCTTTTGAGCATGCAGCAAGCAGAGATGCCTGGGTCTACTGCAAAAGACCCAGCATCTATGGATTCTTTAGATGGTTGGCACTTCACTGTTTCTAATTTTGTATGTTTTTTGAAGATAGTATGTATAGTTTATGTTTTATATGTAATTTTAATGGACATAGTAAATGGATATTAGTTGTGTGTAGAAGGATAAAACAATACCAATTTTGGTTGGCTTATAACTCTATGATTTGGCCAAAAGATCTGGTTTCCTTCAGGTAGGTTGAGGCCACTAACTTCAGTAGAATATGTATAGCAACTTGCTCTTTACAAAATAGAAAATAGAAAGGTACTGTGAAATTAACAGAATTTTTTTTATAGAAAATAATACAAATAAATTCATGTACTTTAAAATCATCATTATTTTACTATGATCTTACATATAAAAAAAAAGAACTTTATACAGTATGCCATTTTATTGAGATCAACATAATTGCAAATTATCAAGTGAATAATCAATTTTAACATTAATTAAAAATACATATTATAATGTTTCGAAAAAAAAAGAGTCTTATAAGGTATAAGGTAATTAAGTCCTCTTATTTATAGAAACCCATCTTAAAAACTATACATATTGATGAAATAACACATGTACCATTTCACATGTACTAATTCCATTGAATAGATTTTGGAAGAATTCGAGTATATTACCATTGTGTTGCCTCTTATGGATGTTAATTCCATGAATAGATTTTAGAAGAATTCTAGTGTCAAGAATGCAATAGACAAAAAAAAAAACATTTTTGGACTATTTTTCATTTTATTAAAAGTTTTTTGAGATTTTTTATGGGGTTTAAGCGTTCATGGGACAATAGACAGTACCGACCCTGTCACATTGGTGTTTCAGTTGAATTTTTCCTAGTAGCGATATGACTGAATCTTGTAGCTATGCATTTAACAAAGGACCCATAAATTTTGAGAATATGATTGAATATTGTTGTTATATAATTGAGCACTATTCCATTTTTTCACCATATTAGCACAAAATAGAAAGAATAATTTCTTTCACCATAATAACACACAACTTTCAAAAAAGAAAACACTCCATTCTGTGTTTTGAGGAATTTTATGCAAATGATAGGCATTTCTATGTAGTTTTATCCATATTCTGCAATTTAATGAGGGTTGGAGGGAGCTTACAGTCATGTATCTATTAGTAACTGCACCCTTCAGTAGAACCAAAGAAAATTCAGGCAGATTCCTCAGCAAAGTAGACTGGCCATAATCAATTCTTTCGAGACCTCAACAGAAGAAATAGATATGCATGTCAGGAATAGACATGCATTTCAAAGGCTCTTGTTGGCACCTTTTCTTGTTGCAGGTTGTGGAAAGGTTCAAGTTTCTTTTTCTAAAAGAAGAAGAGGTGTAGTTTTGAAAAGAAATGGACCAAATATTTTCACAGCAAAATGTACATTTCCAACATGTCTAAAAACTAAAATATCTCCAACTTCAATAAACTACTCAGAAACAAAATTTTCCCAACCATTTTTGAAAATTTCCCACGTCTTAGCATAGCATAGGTTCACACGCCATAATTTCCCACTTGGGCCCTGTAGTATTGCATCTTCACACACCCCACATTGCTTTCTCTCCACATAATCAATGGGGAACTCCTGCAATAAACAAAATGCATTGGAAGAATAGTTATTTCCATCAAGAATTTATCCAATTCTAATTCTCAAGAATAAAAAAAATTCTAATTCTAATTGCATATTTCCATCAAGAATAAACAAAATTCTAATTCTCAATTTCTATGGTTGGAGTTCACTAAATTTTGGTGTACACACCTAAAAGTAATTTCGGTGCCTTAACCAAAAATCAGTGTTACTGTACATATAACTGCATTGGTGCATTTTAGTTACTGTGCAACGGTGCCATGTTACCAATGGACGCACCAGTGTAGTGCTATTAAGTGACGCACTGGTGATGAATAACCACAAATAAAAAAAGAAAAACTCTATTTTCTTTAAGTGAAAAAAAGCGGTAAATTGAAAAATGGGTGGCAAAATATTTTCGAAAATCTAATTTCATAAACAAATTCTTTAAATACTAAACACTTTTCATTATTTCATTATTTTTGCAAAAAATCAGCCAGATATTTGCAGGAGAAATACCTGGAGCAAGAGAGCACGTGAGCACTATGGAGCAGCAAAATAAATTCGAACAGAAGTATTCAAACAATCAGAATTACAAACATCTAGTGATTCAAACCCTGTAGCATATAATTTCAAACGATATCGTGATTAAATTTGATTTTTTTTTTTTACCTTTTTTGCAGTTTTTTTTACGAAGTAAGAAAAAAACTTCAATTTGTTTTTCATTTTCAGAAAGAAAAAAATTCCATTTTTACCCTAAACCCTTCATTCTTTATGTTTCTGCCATTTCTTCTCCCTGTTTCTGTGATTTTTAGAATTAGGGATTTTCATTTTAGATTCAAACCCTATAGCAAAGAATTTCAAATGATCTCGTGATTAAATTTTATTATTATTTTTTAATTTTTCTACAGTTTTTTACGAAGTAAGAAAAAAATTTCAATTTTTTTTTCATTTTCAGAAAAAAATAAAAATAAATAAATAAATAAAATAAAATAAAAATAAAAATAAAAATAAAAATCCATTTTTACCCTAAACCTTTCATTCTTTTTGTTTCTTCCCTTTCTTCACCATGTTTCTGTGATTTCAGAATTAGGTCTTTTCATTTTAGATTGACATCAAACCCATGGGATGACTTGCATAGTCGGATCCCAATCTATGTTGGCCCTTGCATGAATTTTTGAAAAAAAATATTTTTTTTATCAGTGTGCCTTACGTAACCTAGCACATCGTGAAAGTACTATGTAATAAAAAAAATTAAAAACAATTTTTTTTTAGTCAGTGCGCCATAAGTAAAATAGGGCACCGATGCACTATTCCATTATGGCACACCGCGAACATGTTGTTTCACAAAAAAAAATGTTTCATTGTGTTAATCAGTGCACCATGTAACATAAAACACACTGCACCAGGTCTCCTAGTTGACAGAGAGCACTGTATGGTGGTCCCTTGTTAGCGTGGGGCGTTTATGCTACAAAAACTAACACTGGACTATTTTTATTATTTTCTCTACGTTAATCGGTGTGGTGGTTAACATGTAACACACCGGTGCTCCTTGTTGACATAGAGAACCATACGGTCTATTATATTTTTTGTGCGGTGTGTTTATAATACCCCCACGCACTGATGTCGGTGCGTACACCATGAATGGCGCACAGGTTTCTTGCGATTTTTTTTTTGTCTAAAAAGTTGACAATTTATTTATAAGTATATTAATGAATGATATGGTACAGGTTTCAGATTAATAAATAAATGACTGACAATAGATCAAGTAACAAAAATACCGATAACAGATCAAGAAAAGCAAAAAGTGCAAGTTCTTTGTAAATTGTTTACAAAAAATATTATTTTTGAACTATATGTAAGTTTAACTAATATGTGTTGTTTACTGTGTATCATGCAAAGCCACAAAATGATGAAGCTCGATAAGATTATTTCTGATCTAGGACCAGAAGAACATAAAAGCTTGATGGAAAAATTAAAAAAGGATAAATTAGGTGAATGAAAAAAATACTATCGATCCAATATGAGTTTCTTTTTTTAATTTTCATTAATAATATATATACTTAAAATTGTTAGATAACATGTTTCAAAAAATCTGTTAATTCACATCTTTTTAATGTTCTACAGGGACTAACAACTCAGAAAAGGAATGTTGTTCTAAGAAAATAAAAAAGTAGAACATGCAAATGAAAATGAATTGCTCCTTAGCTCATCTGGAGTAGTGCTGGAGGTTAACGAAAGGGGGAAAAACTTTTACAAAAATTTTAGGAATCTAGTGGAATGAACGTATAAAAATTCTTTCCACTTACAATATAAAAATCAATCCAATGATTCCACGAACCAAATTTTATCTAAACTATAGGAAGAATTTCTAGAGAATTGGTCAATGAGACATGTCAAACTTTTAATAGCAAAAACGTACGACAACAAAAAAGAAGGAATGAAAAAGTAATATTCCTTCAAATGTTTGTCTAGAATTATTTATAAATATCACTTTTGTTATATTAACTTTTTATATATCAATATAGAAATTAAATATTTGATTGTTGTGTTACATTTTTAGGAAGATTATGAAAAACTCAAAAGATGAATGAGCTGATATCAAAAATATGCCAGTAGGAATGTCCAAAAAGGTGTACATGGAGATGGTCAAAGAAATGGACAAAATTTCATTGCAGGAGGAGCCATCTCAACAACAACGTGCTTCAAATGTAATATTTAATCATTGTATTTTTCGATCATTAGGTACAATAAATAAACAATTTAACATTAAATATTAATTTTCAAGTATTTTCTTGCAGAAAATAAAAGAAAATGGAATCCATTTAGCACATTAAAAGGGACGATAAGGAAGAAAAGGGTTGATATCTAAGTTTGTGAGTAATTGTTACTTTGTTATAACAACTTAACTAGATTTCATTTTTTTATTTTTTAAGTTGTTTTACAAAAATCATTAATGAATGTATTCAAACAAGTGCTAACATACAAAGAAGAACCATCAAACGAATTGATTGAAATTGGGTTAAATATGGGTTGTGAGTATATGTTGGCATATCAGAAATTAATTGTGGAATTTGTAAGCATCTATCAATAGTGTTTTACTTAGCTCCATCTATAGTTAATAGAACAAAAAAAATATTTTATATTAAATATATGATTTTTTATGGGGTATAAAACTTGTAGGAAACAAAGTATGGAACTGCGCCAACAGATGAACTCTTCAAAGATGGCATGGTACATGGTTTTGAAACAATGTGTATATTTTATGAGTGAATTGTTGCTATGGTACGTCATTTATTTTTTATTTTACATTGACGTATATTATTTAATATTGCAATTTTTATTATTCTCACCAATGTATATACACTCATTACATTTTATTTTTATGTTTGTAGATGGAAGGTGAAGATGAAAAAAACAATCAACACCGTGAACTAAACATTCCTGAAAATAACGCAAGTCATGGAAGTAGCTCTAGTAATGACAATAGTTCAAGCGAAGAATGATGATCACTATGTTTGGATATCAAAGCAAGGTGTTGTATTTTTTGAAATATTTGTGTGTGAAATCAGACATTTTGTTTAATGTAATGGACATAGTGTCACAATTGAAAGACAAAGGGATACCAATAACTGTCCCATTTTGTATGACAAAGATTGTCTTATATATATATATATATATATATATATATATATATATGTTTTACTTTATTCTATTGTGTTGTCCATTGTCGTTGTGAAATGTAACATTATTGATTAAATTTATGGATGATTAGATATTATAATGAAGAGATTTGAAATTTGATGATATGATATAACAAATTAATCCAAACTTCACATTCAAATGCACTAATAAAAATTTAATTCATATGAATATTGTTATAAGATATATATGTGTCGACTTTTAATGAATAATGAATTTTAAAAGATCACAATAATTATGATATGATATAACAAGTTAATCCAAACATCACATTAAAATACATTAATAAAATTTTAATTAATATGAATATTGTTATAAGATGTGTAGATTTTTTATAATAATGAATTTTAAAAAATAACTAGAATTTTACTGTCACAGGTAGATGTTTCTAAAAAATATAAAATGAATACTGGTGCGTGTCATTTACTGTACACCGGTGCGTTTGTATGATGCAGCGTATCGGTGTGTTTCTACAACCTATGGGAACCACACAAATACCAAAACCAATTAAAAATCTCGGTGCATTTGTGTGATACTGCACACCAGTGCGGTTATGTAAGACTACGCACCAGTGCATTTTTACGACCTATGGGCACCGTACAAATACTAATACCAATTATAAATCTCTGTGCATCTGTCTGATACAATGCACTGGTGCATTTTTATAAGTCTATGTACTGGTGCGGTGAGACGACCTATGGGCACCACACAAATCCTAAGACTAATTAGAACGACCCCGTGTGTTGTATCACCAACACTGCGCCCAGTGCGGTTTTATACCTTGACGTCCTGGTGCATGCACCTTCGACCGCCCCGAACACCTTCTAGGTGACATGCACCGGTGCGTTAAAACCTTAGTAGTGCACCGATGAAAAAACATATGTAATAACCTCCAACCACCTAACTTTTTTAGTTGTGTTGAATTTCCGTTAAAAGCTCCACCAAAACATTTGTAACCATAAACGGATGTTGTAGAAAATGTTCTTTTGACAATTTTGGTCAATTTTATAACACTAAAAACCTCCTTTATAACCTCCGCTAGAGGGTCTTTTCCTTATAGTGATATTAGGACAACCTTGGTTAGCGATGGCCGATGCTTACATAGGTTGTCGAAAAGGCAAGATGACCATTGCTAGAGGAGATTCCATAAAGAATATTGCAATATACCTCCCTTCCAAACCAAGTCTTCCCACTATAAATATTCATAAATAGCCACATACATACTGGAAACAAAATATCTGTTCACCACTAACAATAGTTGAAGCACTCAAATTCAAAGATCAAACTAAAGATGATGTAATCAATAACTTCATAAACCAACCATCTACTTCAAAAAATTTAAAGTGCCATATGTTAAATGCAATTCTTGATAAAGAAGTACAGGAGGACACCTTAGCAGACATTGATGACTAGCAAATACCCACAACTAATGTTCGCAATAGCATGCCAATTGAAATTGAGCCAGGAAAATTTTTAAATATCAATGGAAGTCTGGATCAGGGAAAATTTTAAGGATGGAAGTTTATCTTAAAGTTTAGAAACGTTGGCGAATCTTACTAGTCCCTACTATATAAATTGTAAAATGTTTGGTGATATTTTTACAGAAGTATTTATATTTATAATGATTTTATATTAGTATATATAAAATATTGGTGATTTTTAAGGTAAAATAATTTTGTACTATAAAATATGGAAATTGGCGAATTTGAATTTTGGAAAAAACATGAAAAATTAGCCCACCTACGAATATTAGCCCCTAAAATTTTCCATGGTCTCGATAGTAACCAGCAACAAAATCTCATTAAAATTTTACAAAAATATAAGGGATCCTTTGCTTGAGACTACCCAGATATGAAGGATATAAATAATAAACTATGCACACATCACATTTAGACTAAAAAGGATGCTCAGCCTATTCAATAGCCTTAGTGGAGGTTAAGCCTACATCTTAAAGACATTGTAAAATATGAATTACAAAAGTTATTAGATGTAAAGTTCATTTATCCTATTTCAGATAGAAAATGGGTCTCTCCTCTAGTATTTGTTCCTAAAAATAATGGTAAGTGGAAAATTTGTGTGGATTATAGAGAATTGAATAAATCAACACAGAAATACCACTTACCCCTCCCTTTTATTGATCAGGTCCTTTATACATTGGAAGGAAATTGGTTCTTCTATTTTCTTAATGGTTACAGTGCTTACAATCAAATCCAAATAGCCCCTGAAGACCCAGATAAAAATATCTTTACCTGCGTCTGGGGTAGATTCACCTATAGGGTATTGTCGTTCGGACTATGAAATTCCCCAAAAACATTTCAAAGGGACATACTCAGTATTTTTTTTTATTTAATAAATGATGGGCTTAAGGTTTACATGGACGACTTTACTCCATATGGAGATGACTTTGATCAGGCACTGCAAACACTAAAAGTATTGGAACGATGTATTGCTACCATATTGTGTTTGAGAAATGAAAAGTGTCACAGGATGATGACCGAAGGAGTGACCCCAGGACACTACATCTCTACAGCTAGAATACAAGGTAGAGGTAATACTTTGATTAGCCACACCTTGTACTCAGACAGAGGTACATAATTTCCTTGGATATGCAGGGTACTATCGTAGGTTTATAAATAATTTCTCACAAAATATTTCACCCTTGTATGCATTAACTGGAAATTTTGAATTCCATTGGTCTGAAAAATGTGGCACTGCTTTTTTATATTTGAAGAAATTGGACTCGAATGCACTAGTCTTACGCAGCCCCAATTGGGAGCTTCCTTTTCACATTTCCTCAAATGTATCCAACATAACAATAGGGATGGTTCTCAGTCAAGAAGAGGACAAGAAGCCCTACGATATTTACTATATCAGCATGAATCTCACTCCTACCGAATTAAACTATAGAATGACCGAAAAGGAGTTCATGGCTGTCATTTATGCTATTAATAAATTTATACATTATATAACTGGCTATCAAGTATTCCTATATACCAATCACTCGACCATTAGATACTTAGCTAATAAACCTATTACAAATGGAAGAGTGTCTCGTTGTTTTTTTATTTTATAGGAGTTTGATATAACTCTCAAGGACCATCCAGGAAAAGAGAACGTAGTTGCAGATTTCCTTTCTAGAGTTCCAAAGTCAAATGACCCACTAGTGGTGGAGGATCAGTTCCCTAATGAGAATTTGTTCGCTATAGCAGTAAAAAAATCCATGGTACGCAGATGTAGTGAATTATCTGGCAGTAGGAAATCTGCTAAGACACTTGGAAACAAAGGAACAGAAGCCAATTGTCGAGCACAATGCTATATTCTCCTGGATCAGTGGATATCTTTTCCATACAGGAGCTGATATGCATATAGGTAGATGCATCCGAGAAGACGAGATTTATGACATCCTAAGGGTATGTTACCATGTAGCAGATATTTTTTCGATCACAGGACGGGGCACAAAGTATTACAAATGGGCTACTATTGGCCTACAATTTTCAAAGATGCCAAGAAATATGTCCAATCCTACGATAGTTGCCAAAGAATTAGCCGCCCTGGCCAAATTGACAAGATTCCATTGCAACCACAACATGTATTAGAACCTTTCCAACGGTGGGCACTGGACTTTGTTGGACCATTCAACCCACTATCGAGTCAGAAGACCTACATACTGGTTGCCACATATTACGTGATGAAGTGGGTAGAAATAGTTTCTTTGTCCAGATCTACAAAATAATCTGTGATCAATTTTTTTTTTGAGCTATTTGTGTGATGTGGCTTACCTAGGGAAGTGATAACTGATGGAGGGGCACAGTTTATGAGAAATAAAATCACAGCCACTCTAAAGAACCGCCATGTCACCCATAGAGTCACCTCTCCCTACCAGCCGTAGGCAAACGGGAAGGTTGAAAGCACCAATAAAGTCCTTGAGGAAATTCTCACTAAAACAATTTCAACACATCATCGGGATTGGGCTACTAGACTGCTAGAGGCCTTGTGGGCTTATCGCACAACGTGGAAAAACACCACCAGATATTCTCTGTACCATCTGGTATTTGGAAGGGAACCAATTTTTCATATTAAATTTGAAATAAAGACTCTGAGAAAAACCCAGGAAGTGGGGTTGGATTTGACGGAGGCCCAAGTTATAAGACTCCAACAAATAAATGAATTGGATGAAGCATGCCTACTTTCTCTACAGCGCACTGCAATTATTCAACAACAACAATCTAAGTGGCATGAAAACGTCATCAAAATGAAAACATTCCAGAAAGGAAATTGGGCACTTCTCTATGACTCCAGATTCCAAGACTTCCCGAGTAAGTTACAAACAAGATGGCTTGGGCCATACGAAATTCAAGAAGTGCACAACAATGATACCATTACCTTAACCATCGTATATGGATCTGGCTCCACCTTTCAAGTCAATGGACACCAGGTGCACCTCTATCATAAACCACTTACGAACGAGTATTTCTGCTAGCACGTGCGTGACGACCCCACCATCCAAATTTTAGATGTAGGGGATGATGACCCGACAACTTTAAGTTCATAAAAAAAATTTATTTCCTCTTGTAAATATTGTATATATGTTTCCTGAAATTTATAGTTCTTCTCATTGTTGTACATAAGAATTCCATCTCTTTTATTCATTATTTTGACGCTTACAACTACATTCTTTTTATTTTTTTCTTTATTTTGTGTGTTTTGTTGTTCAATCCATTGAAAAATTGTTGTTAAATCAAATTGAACAGCTGTAGTTCAATTCGAATGAACAACTATGTTTTTAGTGTGTTTATTTATGCTATTCAAACCATTGAATAGTTGATGTTCAATCGAATTGAATAGTTGTTGCTCAATCGAATTGAATAGTTGTAGTTCAATTCAAATGAATGACTATTTTTTTGTTGTGTTATTTTACTTTTTTTTTAATCCATTGAATAGTTGTTGTTCAATTGAATTGAACAGCTGCCGTTCAATCAAATTGAATGGTTGATTTCTTTTCTAGCATGTTTTTTTTTCTTTCTTTCTCTTTTTTTTCTCAATTTTTTATCTTTTGATGATTTGTTTTCAAATATCCACTCTTCCTTTACACATCCTCGCCATAAAAACCATTTTAAGAAAAGGAATTGGCACGTGAAGAGGAGAAAAGCAGTGATATTACTAATATTATGACCTTTTAAAATTTTGATGGAAATCTCTACTTCGGAAGATGACATGGTTTATCTATATAATGAAGGGTTGGATATCTCTTGTTAAAACATATTATTACACAATTCATTCCCGTACTCTTATGTTGGTATATATTTTTACACTCTCAAGTAGTAATTCTTTTTGACATAAGGATATAGGAATAAGAGTATTAATTGTATTGACATTCCTTTTACTTCTTACACCATCCCTAACTCTTAAAGAGTTAATGAGCCTCCCTCCATTTATAAATAAAAAGAAAAATATTATGTCTATGTGAAAATTTTTGAAGAGATAATAGGGGGTCTCATCACGAGCCAACCTACCATGATCATAAGGGTTTAACAACTGACATTCCCACAATGGCCAACACACCAAGGTAGCGACCTTCTCGACAGCTAAAATTTCTTGAAGGACAGGCGATCTCATCACGAGCCGGCATGATCACTCTATTAAAATCCCCATGAATGGAACTATGACTATCTAGCCACAACACCAGCACAATGGTCTCTCCATAAAACAAGAAAAATGTCTACTTAAAAAAAAATTATGTCTATGTGCAATTTTTTTTTAAGAAGATAGAATAGGGGGTCTCATCACGAGCCAACCTTCCATGATCATGAGGGTTTAACAGGTGACATTCCCACAATGGTCAACACACCATGGTAGTGACCTTATCTAATGAAAGGAGGTCTCATCACAAGTCGGCCTGATCACTATGTTAAAATCCCCGTGAATGGCACTATGAGTATCTCGCCACCACACTAGCATAGTGGTCTCTCCATAAAACAAGCAAAATGTCTAATTTTAAATAGAGGATTATGGCTCATTTCCAGGTTAAAATAGAAACCCCATCGAGGCTATGGATGCTTGCTAGCAGCAGTGGCTCTACTTGTGGTATCGAAGTATTTTTCTAACAATAGTCAATTACTTTTATATGCCCTATTTCCTATTGATACATTCATGAAAATAAATGCAATGCTTGAATAAGTGTTATCACTACCTACCCGCATAATTAACTATGAGTGAATTATATTTTCATGTTGAATTAAGGGATCAAACCATCAATCATAATCAATCACCTTTCATGCTTCCATCATACTATGACGTCAAAATAGGAAATCTTTTTCATAATAATTTCTATTCTGCTTTTCTCCCCTTCTTCGGTCATTTCCACCTGATGTACAGTTGTGATGTGATCTAATAATGGAAGGTACTTGAAAACGGTGCAAGGTATCCATTTTCAATTATGTAAATGAGTGCAAAAATACTCTAAGTTTAAATTTGAAAATGTGAGAACTTCATATTTGTAATACAGAGATAGACTGTAGGGGCATTTACCGGATATTTCACCTTTCAAAGAAAGGATGAATCCAGATGGTACCTGGCCCTCTTACAGACTCTGCCTAAAGAAATAATAGAAGTAAAAACTCAAATTTAATTAAAATGATCTTGCTTTAAACTTGACGTTATGTGGAAATTTAGCTTGCAAATGGTGTATGTCTTTTCACTGTTTATTTATCTTAAGTGTAATTGTTTTTGCTGAAAATTAACATGGGTATCAGCAACAATATTCAGCAATATAATATCAAAACACAACAGCAATATAATATAGGAGTTCACCCCAACTTTTGGGCTACATCTCCTGGATCAAGCCTCCCAAAATGGGCTTGTCCTCTTGTATTAAAAGCTCTCAAATGAAATACAAGATTATAAGTGTCTCAATAGACAAATATGAATATATAAACTGATTCATAAGGAAGGAAAAATCTAATAATGCCTTTTCAAATTCACTAAACAATGAAAGATTACCATAAACACTGATTTCTTCATCAATGTCCTGTTGGTGCTTTCAACTTCTCTGCAACTTTTTGAGTTGTATAAGTCCTAAAATTTCTTTGAAACCACTTCCAATGGATTCATAAGGTCAAAATTATCTAAAATGGAGCTTTTTCTCACCTCAAACTGATAACCACAACTCAAAACAACTCAAACCCCAAAATGGTCATGGTGGCCTTGAAAACTCTCCTAAAGGTTTTCGGCCTCTGAAAGTATTCAAACAGAGCTAGTACCTATTCCAATGGATCTGGAATGAAGGAAATAGTAAAAAATTAATTTTGGTTCACCAAAAAAGGTTAACCACAGCTCAACCAAACTCAAAACCCAAAATGGCCCTAGTGGCTCAAAAAGCTTCTCCGAACCTAAACAGGCTGAAAATGAGCTCCAATGGATCTAAAACCTATGCCAGTCAGTCCAAAATTCTGAGAACATATGAAATCAAAAAAAAATTCGTTCCAAAAGGTTGAGTAATGAGAAAGTTATGACCAAAACAACTTTGCCCCAATTTCCTCCACTAAATGTGGGGCAACTGCCAGTTAACTCCACTAAAAGTGGAAGTCCACCTAAATTTGGGAGCGCCTCCAGAATATCTGCCATATTCAACACCACTTAAATGAAGCTTAATTAAATATTAAACTTGAGATTAGGCTCCTTAAGCGCTCTTAATCATTAACCTCCCACACTAGTCATATGATGAAGTTCCATGGGAGGAGGGTTGGCCCCTCCGTGCTCCGCTAGACCCACTCCACTAAAAGTGTAATAACTTATTCATACGGTGTCCATTTTTCAAACCGTTTATGATGCCAGAATTAGGAAGACGAGACCTATGAAACCATATTGGTTTCAACCAATTTTAAACATTTTCAATTTTGAGTTTTTTTTTTCATGGCTTGGACTTGAGCTCCTGATCACACCTCCCAAATGAGAGGCTTTGGACCCCAAAAGCTCACTGAAATTATGAAACTGAACTATAGTACATAAAATGAGAGAATAATGACATCCTCTTCTCTTCAGCCTCCAAAAATTTTCCTAAATTTCCAACTGTTCACATGGCGAATTTTGCTGAATGAGCCACGTACTTGCGCTGAATCTCGACCAAGTTTTCTCGCCATACCAATCTGCCATACTGAAACCAGCAATGACACTTTCTAAAATTTGTGCCCTCTTTGCTTGTATGCCTTTCCAACTCATGGAATCTTGCACTTCTTTGCACTGACACTTCGTTCACTACACCAAACGACACCAAAGGAATCTTGTGCAACATACGACATCAAAAACCAGTTGACAATGAAATGTGCTATACAAATGACACACAAAATTTGTGAAAAAAAGTGTGCACAAAACCGACACAAGTTGATAAACATGTATGACACAATCGACACAAGTCGATAAACAACAAGATACATCTTGACAAACATATGTGTATGTATAATGTACAATGAACTATATACAGTTCGCTAATTACACATACAACCTCTATGTACATGTGCAACTTCAACTCTTCTTTTCAAATACCAACAATTACATCATCCCAAAAACATGTGGGTGATTAAGAGCTGAACCAAAATACATTGCTGCAACATAAATGAGTATCATACTCATCTTTTACACCTCCATGGCAAAATTTTGCAACAACAAAGAAATTCCTTCAACTGAAACTGCTTTTACATGCAATCTTGCATCAAATTTTCAACTGAAATACATGCATACCAAACTGAATTTTGCATGTACAAAATGAGTATGACTTACTACATTAAGAAGTTAATCCACTTCCTACCAAGCCAACTCCATGGCGTATTTTATTGCAACCACAATTCTTCATGTGAATCTTTCATTTCCACATTGATAATGGACTCCATAGATCCACTTACGCCAAGCCTTTTGTCATCTAGCTGCATGTTCTTTGAACGATTTGTTGGATGAAAGGACCAAAAATGAGAGACATCATGTCCCTTCCTTTGAAAAAATGTGCAACTCTTAAGCACTTTCTGAGAAAGTTCTCTTTGCCTTTTCTGCTTCCTGTGTGCTTTCTTTTTCAACTAGCATCTTGAAGCAACATGGTTAACTCCACCACAAAATGTGCAACAAAATTTTCTTTCATTCAAACAAGCATAATTATTATTCTTTGCTGAAACATAATCAAATTGATCATGTGAATAATTATACCTCTTTTGTTGCATGGAATGTCGACCCTTTTTGTGTTTCAAAGACGATGAACTAGTAGAGGAGACAACTTCCCTTTTTAGACTTTCATCACTGTTCTTGTCTTGAAAACTGCTTACATTTTCATGCTCGCCATAAGTGACATGTTTACCTTCTACTTTCTGCAATGATGGCTTCAAACAATGGCAATCATCCTTAAAAAAAAATTTACATAAATGTATTTGAGAACTTGGAACAAAGGTTCTCTTTACATTTGCATCACATTCTTGAATGCATGTGCTCAAAGCTTCGCCATTAAGTTGCTCATAGCCAAGACCAATATTCTTGGGACACTCTACAACACAAATAGGCTCAACAATGCCTTGTGCATGCTTGCCCAAACCTTTGCCTTCTTGATAGCCCATTTTCAACATCAATTTGTACCCAATACCTCTTGTATGTTTTTCAAAAGAACCAACATAATTTTCAATGGAGGAACTTGAAGACAAGTTGGAACGATTAACCTCTTCCTCAAGAATTTTCTTGGACAATGCTTCTTGAGCTTGAAGAAGCTACAACTCCATATCATGTAGTCTTTGAAGATTGGCTTCTTTCTCTTCCTGCATAGCTAGCAATTGTGCATGAATTTGAACACTTTTCCTTTGATCCTCAAGGAGAATCTGCACCATATCCTTCACCTTAAAGAACTCATTCTTCATGTCTGTTAGCCACCCATAAAATCTGTCATATCAGATGGTGGCTAAATGATGTTGGATAGCCTTCAACAAACAATTTCATTACTAAAATTGATGTTACTTAAAGAATTTTGATAAAGATCCTATCCTTGGATAATATTCACTACTGTTTCCCTTCAGAACCCAGAAATCCTGCTGATTTCCAAACCCAAAACACTACTGCAAATCCCATTTTTTCCCTTTTCCTCCTTCCCAAGCTAACCTCTTTTTCTTTTCCCCCATCTCCCATGAAAATCCTATAATTTCATGTTTTCTTCCCTTTCCATTCCATAAAATCCATTTCATAAGGTCTAAGACCCCTTCTTAGCATTATCGAAAGCCTCTATTTTCATCAAAAACCATTAAAAAATCATGAAAAATGCATATTTTTATGTATTGGGCTTAAGCCCCCTTGGGCTAAGCCTTTTACCTTTCTCTGTCCATAAACCCGAGCACCAGGACCAGGCTCCAAGACCGTCGAGCGCTTATCCTTTCAATTTAATTTTCTCCGCCCAAAACATAAAAAACCTTTGTAAATCGTATTTTTGGGTTTTAAATTTAATTTCCAAAGGTTCCGCCTGTATGATTTATGAATCAATCTCGGTCGTTGATCTGCTCCGCATATCGGATGGAGCAGAGCACGACCTGCCTATGGACCCCCCCCAGCCATGCGCTGTTTTCCAAACTCGGTGGTATTTTTCGCACCGCCTTCGGGCAAAGGGCTGTTTTCCCTCGATGGCCAGTGATTCCATACACCTGCCACCACGCGTCCTTTGTAAGATTTAAAAATTTCCATGCAAACGTCGTCCCCCATGTGTTAACGTTCAGACTAGGATGCCCAGCGAAATTGATCACAGCCGTCCGATATGGGCCCACTCATCCAACGGTTGTCGATCGCCGAAAGTGTCCTGTTATCACTCAGGTTTTCCTAGAAGTTGTGTAAGAGGAAAGTATACCCGAGGTAACCACAAACCAACCTTTTAGATGCAGAATCTAGCCAATCTGCATCCAGAGAGGGCTCTCTCTTTATGATTTATCTTTGTTCTTGAAAGGTTTTAGGCTAGTTATAGATTCAAAGTTTGTTTTGGAAAATGGTGGAATCCACAAACTAAGGGCAAGGCTGAGAGCTTTCAGTCCATTGGGATATGGAGTCAAAGGATGGCTTTACTGGATTTCTATTCTAAGCACAAGATGGTATTACAGGGCAAGATAGCTAGACAGAGAACAATCCTTAAAATTTAAAGTGGATGGGATGATCTTGAAGGGATGAAAGGCAGCTAAGAATCTTTCACCATGTTCAAAAGAAAGAAATGAGATGACTACAAACAAAGAGAAATGAAGAATTCTTTATTATAGTAATCAACAGTGTTTAAATTAGCAAAGCAAGAGCATTTAAGAATTCATGCTTATAACTAATTTAGAAGAAAACATTAAGAACAATCACATTTGAAATCATAGTACAATTAAGCAAATTCTGATTCAATCCTTTATGTAAATTATTCAGAAATGGATATGATGATATTATAAACTAATATAAAACTTCAGACAGAGGGTAGAAAGACTTATTGAACTGTAGTCCAACACATGAATCCTGCAACAAGTCCAGTGCTTTAAATCGTCATCCAGTAAGCCACGAAAAATCTCTCCAAAATTCTTTTATTCCAAAAATCTCAATGTTACAGCAGAGTAATAGAATCCACCCCAAATGCTTCCAAGAGTGGAGTATTTATACAAATTCTAAACTAAAATATCTTGAAACAAATATCAAAATTGGTTCACAAATCTCTCCAACTATTTTACATAAATAGAACTTAATTAAAGGAAACTCAAACTAATGTATCTATTTGGCACTATTTTGTATGATAGGTGATGACAAAGAGAAGAATTCGAATTTGATCCAACTCTTAGTTGATGATGAGGCATCCAAGTCACTAACTGCTTCCCTTTTTTGTGAATTCTGCTCCAACAATTCTGCAAACTTGGGGTCCAATGATACCTTTTTATTTCTCAATCCGTAATATATATGTAAAACGTGAAAGAGGTTATTGTAGATAAATATGTTGGTGAGATAAACCTCTTTCACTTTCCTAAAATTCCTCTCCAGCTGTGCACAATAGGCTCTGCAAAAATATGTGTAAAACAGAGTTTTACAGAGTCTGAAAAATAGCCTCTAAAGATGAGCATGTATCTCTCAGTATGAAATCAATGTCCAAAAAATGAGATATTTTTTTGTATATGGGTCTCTTAGGAACAAAAACCTCCTTCCGTTTTGTAAGATGTATTTCTGATTGGCCACAATATTTTCTGCAAAATGATGTCTTAACAGGAATTTTCTGCAAAAAGTGCTTTCCAACATTGTTTAATATTTCCAAAACCATAATGGATGTTAGAAAAGTGAGAGAGGTTTTTGTAGATGGCCCTCTTAAGAACATAAACCTCCTTCAGTTTTGTAAAATTCATCTTGGATTGATCACAATAGTTTCTGCAAAACTATGACTAAAATATGCAATTTCTACAAAAATGTTCCTTCTTGTTATGTTTTTTCATCTTTTTACTTTCTTGCTTTTTTGACTGTTTTACTTTCACTTTAGACAAACCTCACTATTGGTGAAAGTATTCTCATCTCTTTTTACCATTTTACTGCCTTCTGTATTTACTTTTACTTTTTACCTTTGACTGCTCTGTAACTTCATTTTAACTTTCACTGACTTTTACCTAATACACTTTAACCACTGATACTCTTTAACTGTTATGCTTTTCCTATCCCTGTAATTTCTCATTTCACTTTTACCATTCACTGTGCACATTTCATCATTTTAATCTCTCTCTGACTTTGTATACAAACTGTTTGTTGAATGAAGATATTGAATTAAAATCTGAGAATTTGGAGTAAACAATTTTGTCAACTAGTATTGAAATTGTTGGTCCAAATCCATATTCTGATGGTAACCTGCTAAGATCAAACAATTTGTTAATGAAATCCAGGTCTCTATGAGGGGCGTTAAATGGGGTTACATTCAGGGTTGCCGGAGCTTCCATTTTGGTTCTTGTGTATTCAAAATGGAAGTTTCTGGGTTTTCTTCACAGGCCGGGCGCGATTTCAGTTTTAATGAGGGAAATTGGCACAGTTGCAGGTTTGGGGGAACAATTCACAGTTATAAACCTCAGGGAATGATCTTAGCGATAAGATTTAATCACTAATCCAGTGAAAAAACAAGGAAAACATAGTTTCATTTGAATTTCAGGGCGCAATAAAATAAATACCTGTTTTCGGAGGCAAACTGGGTTTTAACAGGTATCAAATGGTGGCAAGAAGATGCTTGAAAACTGGTCCGGCGGAATTCTGGAGCGAAATTGGATAGAACAGTAATTTTCAGTGAAAATTTTGAATTTCGCAGTGGAAGGCGCAGTCGCTTTCAACAATGAAAATGACGAAAAAATCACGAAATTTGTTTTATTTACAAAGTCAAAAAGGGATTTTTTATTTTATCGAGGAATGACGTCATTTGAAGTATGTGATGACATGTGGCAGGGGTCGGGCGGTAAGCGGTAATTCCCGCACCGCTTATGGGCAATGGCGGTTTTAAACGCAAGGGCAGCGATTCCATTGGGCGAGTGACACGTGGTCGGAGGACGGTTTCAAAACCACCGTGCCCCCGTGGGTTATCGTTCGGGTATTCGATGGCTAGCGGAATGAATGCTAGTCGTAGATCTCGTAGCAGGAGATCGGACGGTGGAAGGGATGTGGAGTAAGCGGGGGTTTAATGTGCGGGCCCGACGGGTCTTTGAAATGATTATCGTTTAATTAATCATCCCGGGAGGCTTTTGATAGGCGGAGGGATTGGTTATTAATTAATCTTGATAATTAATTAATCCCATGGTCTAATGAAAATTGGGGTTACGGCAGGGTTTCGACTATGGTTAAAGTGTCGGGTGGGATTTTTTAAAATGCCAAGTGGATGGGCCACGATGGCATGGGGGTTTTTTTCGAAGTTTTTAGTTTAAATTAAAACTTCGGTATTATTCATTTTTCTTTCAAACATATAAAATTATATGTTTAAATGTTTTTTCGATATTTCTTATTATATGGTAATAAATTAAATCAATTCAATTACCATAAGGGGCGGGACTATTATATAATGATATATTTAACCAAAGGGCACATAATGTGGGTTTTTAATGATTAATTGGGAAATAAATACTTTGGTTAAACTTTATAATAAGATGGGTTTTTTGGATATTTATGTAAAATGAGTTATATACTTAGGATAAGGCATTTTCACTAGGGATTTAGTAAATAGAGTTAAATGTTAATATGACAAAGGGACAAGGACAACTCAAAATACTTTGCACATCTAAGAAAGTGAAGATTTTTGAAGTAAATCACATTATCTTAATTTCAACACTTCAACATAGAATAGTAAGTGATTTTGAGGGATTATTGTGGAACTTTACATGATTTTCCTAAGTAAAATAGGATTTTACTTAGGAAAAGGTTAAAAGTGAATGATTGTAATAACAAATAATCTCAAGTACTTAGGTCTTTTTGATCATTAGGCCGAGGGTCCGGTCCCCCCAAAAGTCAAGGAAATGCCTTGAGCCCCTTTAATCTTCAAATACCTTAGCACTTTTTAGGGAAATTAGTAAAAATCTTAGGGAAAAAGTGATGTGGGAAGTTAATGATTTTGACTTTGCTTTCTTTGAATTTTCCAGTGCATTTCTTGTTTCAGTACTTGTGATGAAGGTAAAAGATCAAACATATTTAGCACCATCATTCATCACATAAAACTTTGCAACACCATCTACCTACCCTATCTACTTGACACTACCATTTTCTCTTCTTTATTAGGGTGCATTTGGACTTGCAAACCCTTATCAACCTCTTTTCTTTTTACATGGGAAATCTATCTAATTCTACCCTTATTACATCCAAGGGCTCAGATTAAACTGTTGAGCACCTTTTATTAACTCTACCTATCTACTTATCTGCCAAGATTAAACTGTTTGGTCAGATATTTATTCTCTATTCTACAACATGAAATTGAAACATGAATGAGTCAAGTTTAAACAGTTTGACTCTTCATAAATTGTGGAAAAAGTTTGACAAGCTGCACACAATTGCTTTATTACAAAAATAAAATAGTAGTGGCATTTGGATTTGCACACTTTCCTTGGTCTATTTTTTGCTTGGGGTTCATTTCTTTCATTTTCTTGACCAATTTATTTTTCTTACCCTTTGATTTTTCTTTTAGGGTATACCCTCTTTACATTTTTTAAATTTTTTGATTTTTTTGGTTTTAAAGAATATGGAACACCTTTGCTCAAGTAAGAAGGTTTGAACATATTCCATAATTCAATCAAGACAATCATGAAAGATGAAACCTATTGGTATAGGAGGCTAACACTGGCTCCACTTGGGGATGGCTTTTCCTTGTGAAAAGTCAAGAACAGCAGGTCAGATGCCTCAAAATGTCTCCAAACTGAAAGTATGAAACCTTCCTCCTTTCTGGTAGCTTTATTTTACATATGATGGTGAAACTCTTGAAGCTTAGGGCCTTCACTTCGGGCTTCAACTTCCAGAAGTCACCATCCAATCCAAACTGCATTAACAAAAACAAAACAAAAAACAATATATTATGTACAAGTTAGAAACATTAAAAACTCTAATAAATGGGATCAAAATAATGCTTGAGCATTCGACCATTGACTGGTCCTTCTTCAACTTTTGAATTGTCCAAGTCCTTCAAAAAGTAAGTGTTGTTTCCCTGCAAGGCATGAATGATATAAGGCCCTTTCCACAAGAAATCAAACTTTCCATGTTTCCCTTTTTCTTCTCTTCTAGAATCCCATCTCAGGACTTTATCACCTAGTTGAAAATCTTCTGATTTAGTCCTCTTATCAAACATTTTCTTTAGCTTTTCCTGCAAGACTTGTGATCTTTGGTATACCTCTTCCCTGGTTTGTTGCAGGTGGATTGTTTGATTAATTCTTCTTTGAATGTCATTTGGCTCTACTTGAGCCTCCTGAAGTAATTTCATAACAGGGATTCCTAAAGATGATGGGAATCTTGCTTCCAGACCATAAACTAA